>JANAVB010042417.1:3447646-4060831 GCA_029216955.1 Iris pallida | reverse complement strand
TGTGTTATATTATTAGAGGGATGGATAGATATCTAGATAGATTATGCTAGATATCGTTATATGTATATATATAGATAGATATATATCTATATATATATATATATCTAGAGATATATATATATATATATAGATATACATATATTAGTGATATATATAGAAGAGAAGAAGATGAACAAGAAAAGACGAACAGCAGTAACACAGCACCAGCAGCCAAGGGCTGCTGCCAGGAAAATCCCTCCCCCCCCCCCACCTTGCTTTTAAGCCTATTTACCCCCCCCCCCCCCTTTTTTCACCTATACATATAGGCATATATATAGATATATATATATGTATTATATATGGTTAGAATCGTAGAAGAGTAGAAGAAGATTATGGAATGAGAAGTTAGAAAAGAATTAGAGGTTAGAAGAAAAGATTGAAAGAAGTTAGAAGAAAAGGGAAAAGGCTAGAATAGAAAAAGGGAAAAAACCGAGTTAGAGGGCGAAACGGAGCTCGGAGTATCCGATTGAGTTGAAACTTGGCGTGGGGCATGAATACGTGATTTAGATTTTGCGGGTAGGCTTCCGGATGGAATTCGGGGTTGTAGGGCGCCCGTATTGCGCTGTATCGGTGCGTATCTTGAAATATTCAAGATTTTGACAACGGGCCGTATCATGGACCGAATGTCCACGTTACCTAGGTATTTTGATAGATATTATATGTATAGGCTAGTATCATACTACCCTAGGGAGATCGGGTCAAAATATCAAGCGTAGGTAGGCTAACTTGATAGTTGCCGAAGCTAGAATTTTACCCTTTTTAAGGGTAAAATAGGATATTAGCCTACGGCCAAGATATGAGTTTCGAAGTCCAAGATGGACTTGGATATGGGTTGTAGAGGTTGGTAATAGTTAGAAATAGTCGCCTAGACCTAGTCTTGGCCCCGGTTGACCACGGTTGACTTTTTGGACCAAAAGTCAACTATGGGTCAACGCTTTATCCAAATTAGTCCCAATTTCCATTAGACTTTTGTAGTTGACCAAAAGTCAACTATTAGTCACCATTGACCTAGGGTTGACCATGGTTGACCTAGAGTTGACCATAGTTGACCAGAGTTGACCAGTTGACCAAAAGTCAACTGTAGGCCAACTCTTTATCCCGTTTGACTTTCTTCGACTTGTTTTGACCCGTGATGCCTGGTATGACCTAGGATTTGACTTGGTTAGGCTTAGATTGACTTGATATAACTTGATTTGACCTAGATTGACTTGACAGGACTTAGTGTGACTCAGTGAGACCTAGTTTGACCTAGATTGCATATCATTCATTGTAAATCATTTCTAAACTTGTTTAAACCTAAATTAACTTACAGTATCTCATATTTAGGTCTTCTGATACCGCTCTGAGCATTGATATACCATACAGCTCAGGACAGCAGGCGAGTACATTCACTGATAGTTTTCATTGTCTTGATATTTGCTATATCCGATTCAGTCGTAGTGTCTTACTTGATTCTCAGACACGATAGTTCACGGACTAGTATTGTCGGATTCCTGTCATGAGATGTCATTCCTGGATTTCTTGGGATACTGGTACTTGCTTAGTCTTGATTCTCGTACTTGTATTGACGCCGATTCCTGAAGAGGACTTGCTCCCCTCTTTGGGAATCCCGCGTCGTGACGTGCTATGTCCGGATCCGTATACTATTCGGGGGATGGGGAATATTATAGATAGTGTGATCAATGCCCACCTTGAGTTACTACTTGTATCATAGCTATACCCTCACCTCACGATGGGTATAGCCTGACCTGTGCTACTACTTGCTCTATAGCTTACCATCCCGGCCGGGCCGAGTCCACGTACTTGTAGCCGGTCGGCTGGAAGCCTGATTCTTGACCCATACCGATCACATTAGGCTATAATGTTTGAGGCACATTTTATATTTACTTTTTTTGTCATATACCATGTTCTGTTCTATATTCAGTACTTTCTCACCATGCATGATATACGGTTACTCACATGCTCTACATGCCTTACATTGTACCTTGATTGGAGACTAAGTTCTACTCGGGAGAAGAGTTACAACCCCGGTCCTTGTTTGGTTTAAGGGTTGTAACTCGGCTTCCGAACGGTTCCCAAGTCTTCATGTATCTTTGTCTTGTAGTTCATTATATTGTCTCTTATAGAACTTGTCAATTCACATGGAACTGCTGTTAGTGTTTGTACTTGCTCATTTTCCTGACAGGATACCGTTATGATATATTACAGATGATTCTGATGCGGACTGCTCGACCTATTATGGGCTCGAGTCAGATGGTGTAGCCTTAGATCGTGGCCTTATAGTGGAGCCACTAGATTTTGTACTTCCAGAGTAGTGTAGGTTAGCTAGGTTTGACTGGACTGCGATCCAGCTAGCTTATCAGACTGTAGTTTCTATATTCTATTTTGATACTCTGGGATGTTGTATATATCTGGACTTGTATTAGACTGTGGACTTATTTTACTCTTCATCTATCATATGTCTTTCCTCTGAGCTATCTACCTTAGTTTTATTCTGTGATTGAGACTGTATTGATATGTCACCTCCATTCGGAGAGTATATACTGTACAGGTACATTTTAACTGTTAGTCGTAGGTATTTACAGACGTTATATACAGCGTTCTACCGCCGATTCTGCGACGTAGGCTGGACGTACCCACGTGCTCGTGCCCCTCATAAGGGTGCGGGTCGTGACACAGGTGGTTCAGTCCTATAGGTACAGGTGGTTAGCAAGTATACACTTGATTACATGTAAATGAGATCCCATTTCTACAGGAAAGACTTTTATTTTTTAAGGGGGAGGGGGAGGTAGAGGGGAGAATAATGTATCAGTCTTGAGTTTCTTTACATCAGTCTAATGAGATAGGGCACAAGGGCAGGAGGGGGAGTTAGACATGTGCACAAGGAATTTTCATCCTTGGTTGCATGAATTTTTGAATTTGTCCAGAAAATTGTCACCTTGGCCTGAAAGAACTTCTATGTTTTATGGCAGGGTTCTTATGTTCATATGCTCATAGTTCATCTAGTACTTGGACAATAACTCGTAGAGGATTAGTCAAGCTTATAACCCGTAGTAACACCTACTCTACTCTTTCTTAGACCTTTCTCAATGTTTTAATCATGCTCGATACTGATACCATTATCATGGATATGGCTTAGATGCCAATGATCGAGCAAGAAAATTACTCATACTACAAGATATATCCTGTCTTCTATGCATATGGGATATTATTAAGATTTTCTTTGCTTCTTTACAATATAATCTTTACAAGAATTGTAGATTTGTAGGCAATTTCAAAATAATAGGACTATTATAAACTATTACCAAGTAAATTGACTTTGAGGTATAGCTATTGCTCCCTCCAACTGCTTCTCTAGGTTTTATGACAGGACTCTCCCCTTCTCATAGCTACCTTTTCTATGGATTTGGCACCGTGTTAGAGGGTTGATGTCACGTCGACAACCAGTTTGTTAATTTTTTATGGAGCTTTCTTATGCTCCATATCCGACCCATTCTAATGGGACAAAGCTTGGTTGAAGATAATGATGATGCATTAAATCAAAACTTTAGCCAACCTAGTCAGCTATTACTTCTGATGTATAAGTTATAACTTTGACTTTGATCGATAGTTAGAAGCTCATTGTAATGGATTAGACATTTAGGCTGCAACCTATATGCCATAAAACTTTTCAAGGATGTTGAAAATAGTGATCGAATATTCTCTCTTTTCTAACTTCTATTTTACATCGAAAGGCAAAGCAGAACTCTTGTATATGCATTTTGATAAGGTGAAGCAACTTGGCATATCACATAAATAGGTTGTCAATAGATTTAGTAGAAGTTAAGGTTCACAGTATCGGTATCGGTTTCAGACTATTCCTACGAGTATTGGTATCGGCGATATCGGTAGTATCGGCGATTTCGGATCGGAGTATCAGATTTTTTTGGTATTGAAAAAAATAATTATTAATAAATTATTTACATTTAAAAACATATATTTTATACATTTAAGAATAATTTAAGTATTTCAGTATCGGTAGTATCGGGTATCGGTCGGTATCGGATTGGGACATGCCAAACCGTATCGGTATCAGCCGTATCGGATCGGTATCGGCCGACACTTTAAACCATGAACATTTATCCACCATACTTCAACCCTACATATTTATGATAAATCTCCATGTATGCATGTAGCTGAATGTGCCAGTTCTGGAGTTCAAAGTACCCTGTCTACCTTTTTGAAATATAAAAACTAGTAAAATAAAATAAAATTCCCATATCGATATTATTATTGCTAGAGAAAACCATTAACATGTCGCATATGTAGCTTAAGCACATGATAGACATACAATTGATAGATATCAGAGAATGCACCCTACTCTACAAATCTGAGCATGTAAGATTAGAAGAATTTGGTTTGTGTGTTTGTGTGCAAGTATGTGTGTTTTAGCACACAGGGAGAAAGGTAATCTTAATTTGAGCCCCTCTTCATCTTTGTGAGGTGAATAGTGTATATAAAACTTATAATCAGATGTATCTCTTACCTTCTTCTCTTAGGTTCTTTCGCCAATTCCTTCTGCTTTTTGGTGTGCATCAGATTGCATTATCCGTCTTCCGACTCCTTGCCTCTTATTTCCAGACAGCGGCGATTTCTACGTTCTGTTGTACCTTAACTTTACAAGCTGTACTCTTATTTGGTGGCTTCATACTACCACGACGTAAGTATATTTATCTGCAGGCTGAGCATATGTTAAAATAGATTACTTTCTATTTGAAAGCATTAAAGATGGTTCAAGAAGAATCCAAGATAAGTGTTGATCAGAACTACTTAAAGTGACAATAAAGTCACCTGACACCCCCCAAAACATACACAAAAGCTTCTGTTGTCATTTTAATCTTATAATAACTACCCCCCATCCCCAACCACATACCAATGTGGAAAGAAATTTATATGTGATTATGACCATCTAATGGTAGCAGGGAGTACCATATAAATGTGACATACCAATGAAGGGACCAATACCACACCTAATACAAGGCAATCTTACTGTAACTCATGTGTAGCAAAGTTTGTAGCTCCCAAACATTTCATGGTATTTTGAAATAAAAGCCTTTATAGTATATAGATATACAGAAGTCCAAGAAATTAGCAGTATACAATTTTCAGGTGTTATATTGTTATATTTTGATAAATTAACTCTTATCTGTAGAATCTTATACAAAAATAATTTTCCAGGATGGAATAAGATTATTCTTAACAGTTAATCATAGATAAGCTCATTATGGGAGCATAGAAGCAGGGCTGTAAATGACAAAGCCAATTTTAGCTTGACTAATTCAAGCTTGAAATAAATTGAGCCCTCATTTAAGCTTTACTAACTAACTAACTAATATTTGGGGGAAACTTGATCTTGATTTGAGGCTTTTGAGCTTAACTAGATATATTCAAACTTGGGTTGGAAACTAACAGGGAATCTGCAGCTCAGCTTGATTATAACATGTTTATATTTACCAGTCTTGTTTAAGCTTAAAAGTTTGATTGTTTTACTTCACCACTATATTATTTGTTTTCAAGACTATTTTAACATGTTAATCTGCATTTTGCAACAGTTTGTTGATTTAGACAATAGAACATTTTGTATGCATTTTGCAACAGTTTGTTAATCCCCTCTATATTATGTCAAAATGTTCTATTGTATGCAGTTTTATTACGGAATGTCATCCCATCCTAGTTCAAGTGCATCGGTACGTACAAAAAACACATAAGAGCCGGATGCTCCACCCCCACCAAATGGAAAAAAAATACTTAATAGTTGTTGATTTAGAGGGTGCTAAGGGTAGAGATGCAGCCAAATGGACTTCTCGTTGTGGTGCCCTAATTCGTGTTCAAATCCAAATTGGGTATGAAGATTGGAGGCAAGTTGATGAATTCTACATGGATAATCTATGGAACGAGCTCATGGTACTTTACATTTTCAATTTGATTATATACATTTGAATTTGTTTTTATATTTTGGACTCTAATTATGTAATGTTGTTGTGTCGTTGTGACAGAAAGAGTTTGAGATGAACGTCAGCCCCAAGGTTGCTCGAACTATATTGGAAAAAAAATTCTGCAATATTTTAGAACAGTGAAGTCAACCATGCGCGCGAAATATCTTAAAATTAATGGACAACCTATACCCAAACGTATTACCCTTGATAACCGTCCTAATGATATTGATAAAATATGGTGGGAGAATTTTGTAGACATCGAGTATAGTAATAAAAAGAAGGAGCAATGTAAGAAGAATGCTGAAAATAGGGCCAAAAATCCTATCAGTCACACTTTGGGACGAAAACCTTATAGTAGAGTGTATAAAGAAATGATATGTAGTTTTTTTTTCATTTTTAATAATTAAGTAATTAGTACATTATATGTCATTAATCATGATTTTGCATGTAGGTAAAGGAAAATCCAACAGAAAATCTTACGCGAGTAGCGGCTTGGAAAAGGGCACACACAAAAAGAAAAATTGGGGAGGTGCTTCCTTGTGCAGCCAAAAAATATGTAAGTACTATAAAATAGGGATTTATTTGGTAATTTCAAGTCATTGGATCAGTTAAATAAAGGCACGTTATTCACTATTAACAACAGTTTGTGTTTCCGATCTATGAATGCATATTTCATATGTATCCTGCATCGTCTTTGAGACTTCTTTGCATCTCTCTTGCAGCCTTCCCAAAGTATCCTGCATATTATCAAAGAGAGCAACATTAATCCTGATCCTAGAATTTAAAGTGATTAGACAACTTTAATGTTAAAATATTGATAATAAAGTCTGAAAGAAGAGTTTCAAATTCCATTCAATCTGTAATTTACAGCCATACTTCAAAATAATAAAAAGAGAGAGAGAGAGAGAGAGAGAAACATAATTATCTAATACAACCATTCAATCTGCAATTTAGAAACCATTCACAATTTAGAAACCATTTATATCCTAGTATTTATACATGTTGCCCTGCTTCCTTAGTTGTACTATACTGATATTAGTCCTAAATCACATTCATCTACTGTATTAACCTTCACTGCCTGCACACCTGAACTTTGCATTACTGTAATTTAGTACTGCAATCCTTCATAAACTCATTTGCATCCCTGCACAGTGTGGTTCACCATCTTGCCATAACCTTAACACTACCCTACCCTTATTGCAGCCAATGCCTTCACCATACACTTCAACCCGTGCCCTGCACATTACCCGTTACTAGTGTATAGCAAGACAACATCAATAAAGTGACTGGTCTTAATGCCCAGGCATGGACTGAACAATGGGTATTTGAATATAACCTGGTGGACATGGATATCTGAACATAACATGGGGACAAGGATTATAGGCCTGATCCTAAATCTAAAAGGAACTGAACAAAAGTATGTGGCTAAGTCCTCAGTGAAGAGGACTGAACACCAAAGCAATATAGGCTAAATGTGGAGGAGGGACTGGAATGTATGAAATATATACAGCACCAAAGGATGCAGGACAGCCCCAACAAAGCTGGGCATCTAAATAACTAATTTGGGATAGAACTGAACAATAGAACAAATGGTGGTCCGTTGCAAGATTCTCTGGACTTAACAATTAAATGGTTTGATATATTCCCAGTTTTATGGACTGGACAATAGGTAATGCAGTACAGACAACTAAGGACTAAATCATTAAACCCGAAGCTAAACTTCATAATCTGTGGAGTGATCATGAAGTTAAATCCTTCTCTGACATTAGGCTGACACTCAAATGAATAGATAGTTGACTGAACATACAAGATCTGGATAGTACACATATGCAGGATACACAATATGGATAAATCCTGAGATAAAGGGGGCTGCTCATGTTAAACAAGACTGAACAACTAAAAAATATTGACCATGTTATCAATGAAGGATTGAACATAAGCATGCTCAGTGACTGAATAATATACATTGTGAGCACCCTGAATTTTGGGTTGATTTTTTTTGTTTTTCCTGATTGATTTAGTTTTAATAAATAATTTATTCTGTTATTTTTCCTTAAGTGTACTTTTCCGTGCCATTGATATTTGGAGTGTCAGGGATGTTCAACTCTGGAAATCTTCTTCACGAGTTTTGGAGTGGACAGGATTACCTTCATGATGGTATATAGTGTTCCATCCAAACTTGTTCCCTTGTGCTCTTTTTGCTTGGCTGAACTTCGGGTCGAATTAGACCATTTGATTATTATTTATTTTTCCCACTCTTTTCCTTGATCATTTTCAGCGCGTTACAATGACTTTTAAATTGGAAGCGCAAGACCAGTCAGTTTCTTAAAACCAACTCCTCATTGATGATCTACTCGAGACGCTCTTCACCCTTGACCTTCGTGTTCCACTCAGACACGTCATTTTGAGCTCCATTTGCTTCGCACAACTTTCCTGACACGTGACCCAATTTTATTTCACTCCATGGCGTCACATTCAACTTGAATTGTGGGTCCCCTGTCGACCAAAACCTGTCAGCCCCAACTATGGACATGGCCCACCTTGAGCCTACTACCTGTCCGCCACTTGTGTCCCATTTATAGGAATCTCTATGTGCTACTTATTTATCCCTGATCATCAACGTCTAATTTTAATTCGATTTTTGCTCAATGTCTGATTCTGACCCAATTCGGCTCCACCGAGTCCAGCCCAGCTCCATGTTACTCTCCATCATGACGCCCTCATATTTTCTTGTCCAAAAAATATTAGTATTCATTCTACCCATTTTTAAATATTTATTGAAAATTTCTAATTATTTAATTTCCATTGGAATGAACAATTCTCTCTAATTAATTTTTAGCCTTTGATTTCTCCAATTAAATCCTCACCACCCATTCCCTCACTTTCACACTCACAGCCAACAAATGTTGGTTGGCCGGCCCTAAATTTGAGTTTCACTTTTTCTCTCTCTTCCTATCATTTAATATCTCTCTCTCACTTATCCTCTCTCTTCTAATTATTTTTGTTTCATTCAAACAAAAACACCAACACCAACACCAACACCAACACCATGCAATAGCAGCCAACAACCTTTTCCCCACACCACCTATAGTAGCCGACCCTAACTTTAAGGAGAGAACACTCATCCTCTCTCTCCTCCCTCTCTCACAATTAATGACATTATCTCTCTCTCTCTCCCACTATTCTTCTTCCCACACTACTACAACAACAAAAACAACAACTCACACCCGAACACCAACTCCAGCCCGACCCCATGGCCATGCATCTCCTCCCACTGGACCGACCCCCCTCACCCTGGCCGTCGGCCATGGCCGGCCAGCCTCGCCATCATCTCCTCCTCCTTCTTCCCATCTCCTCCTCCATCTCCTCCACTTAACCCAACCGCCGCCACCACTTCGTTTCCACTCCGACCAACACCTCACCACCTCCTCTGCCGCCACACTGGCCACCCGCCGCTTGCTGAGGCCGTGCCGCCCCGTGCGCCACCGCGCGAAGCTTCGCACAGCAGCAGTCGCGGCTGCACGCGCGAACAGGCGCGCACGCGCGCGCACGGGCCGCCGTCGTGCGTCGCCGCGCTGCCGCACGGGCCGCCGTGGGCCCCTGGACGTGCTCTCCCACCATGGGCAAGCCTTCCCTGACGGCCACCGTCCTCCGGGACGCGCCGTCGAGGCGATTCGTGCGTTTTGAACGACGTTCCGTCGTGACGAGCTCGAAAACGACGCTGAATTCACACTCCGTCGCAGCAACTTCGTGCGCGTTTTCCCAGAAATCCGACCGTTGGTTCGGCAATTTCTTCGCTCCGTCGCAATCTCGGTATATCCACCTTCATCCCTGTCAATTTTCGTCCGTTAATTTTATTGTTTGATACATGAAAACCGGCCACCAAGTTGACCGTTTAAATTGTATTAAATTTGGACAGTTTCGCGGGGCCAACTTCGTCAGCTTGTATCTCCTCCACCGCAGTTCCATTTGGCGTGCTACCAGTTCCGGTGCGAAGCTGGTATAACCCTCTTACTACCCCTCCAGTTTTGTCTCATTGTGAGCTTGTTTGATTGGTTGAATTCGATGCCAAAGTTGGCCGTCCGAATTCGTAATTTCCAACTTGTAAAATTCTATTTTTGAACACGGGACTCCAGTTTTCATTTCTGACACCACCATTAGACTCGTGGCATCGTTCTGGCATGTTTTCATATAAAATTTGTTAGATTTGGAGAACGTGGGCCCGGGCACGCATTTCGGTACAAAGCGGGTCCCACTTTCTGGGTCAACGAGACTTTTTGACGCCGGCTCATCGGAATCCAATTTTGGATATACCTTTGAGTTCGTATCGTTATTCTGGACTCGTTGACATATAATTTGCTAAGTTTTGGTGGACGTTGGATCCGGCACGCATTTCGGTGCAAGTCGGATACCAATATCCAGGTCAACGGGTCATTTTGAGATCGGCTCATCGGAATCCAATTCCGGGGATACCGTTGAGTTCGTATCATCATTCTAGACTCGTTGACAGGTAGTTTGCTAAGTTTTGAGAACTTTGGCTCCGGCACGCATTTCCGTGCAAACCGGAATTCCAAGTTCTGGTCAACGGGCCAAATTGAGATCGGGTCAACGGAATCCAATTCTGGAGATACCGTTGGGTTCGTATCGTCATTCTGGTTTCGTGGACATATAATTTGTTATATTTTATTAACTTGTTTTCTTGCACGTATTTCGGTGCAAAACGGCTCTGACACGGACACCGTTTTGACCCAAAATTACCTTTTTGCCCTTGTGTCCAAATTGGACCGATGGGTAGGCTATCCTAGCTAATTTGACTATTCTGGACACGTTGGCGATGTTCATTTCATCGTCCGACAATGTTTGTTGATAGTTTCTCTGAGTTTAGCTTTTTTATAATTAATTAATAATTAATTCATACAATGCTCGTATTTCGGGATTGGTACAACGAAACTGAGCTCAGTCAATTCCAGTGATCTCACATTGCTGAAATTGACAAGTTGGACACGTGGATCACTATAATAAGATTATCAACCTTACCATTGATATTCTTGTCTCGATTTGCGTGTCGTAAGTTTCGACGTACGAATAACGAAGTACACTTTATTCTTTAATAATTAGACTAGATTGACCCTGTTTGACCAAAGTTGACCAGTTGACCCAAAGTCAACTGTGAGTCAACGCTTGACCTAGTTTGACTAAATTATTGACGGAGTTGACCTAGAGTTAATTTGACTTAGAAGAACATAGGATAAGATAGATTGCTTGTAGAGATTTATTTATTACAACTTGAACACCTTGTAACCTGTGTTGCTTTAAATAGGACTCTGTGGCTTCAGTTGGACCCTCTATACTTATCAGCTCAGGACCGCAGGCGAGTACATTCACTGATAGTTTTCATTGTCTTGATATCTACTATATCCGATTCAGTCGTAGTATTTTACTTGATTTCCGACACGACGGTTCACGGACTAGTATACGTCGGATCCTGTCATGAGATTTTATTCCTGGACTTTCTTGGTATATGGGTATGAGATATTTCCGTATTCCTGTACTTGTATAGACATTGATTTGGGAGTGGGCTGGCCCCCTACTCTCGAACCTTGTGTCATGACGTGCCATGTCCGGATCCGTGATACTACTCGGGGATGGGGGAATTATTAGGGGTTATGTGATCAAAGCCTCCCTGTCACTATATATTGCTAGCGCCACCCTCACCTCACGTAGGGTGTAGCAGATACCCCGTGCCGGTTATCCAGGTTGGCCGGCATGACCCTTTCCAGAGATTTTCGTGTGATTGCCTGGCCAAGTAGATAACCTTTCTCTTGCTTCCCTAGCCGATCACATATCGCCCTAATAGTTCAAATCACTTTTTATATTTGTTGTCATATCTTACATTCCAGTTCACCTTTACTTACTGTACTTTCACCATGCTATGATTCATTTCCCATATGCTCTACCTGCCTTTTATACTGTACCATGATTACGAGACTAAGTTCTATTTGAAAGAAGGGTTACAACCCCGGTCCTTGTTTGGTTTAAGGGTTGTAACTCGGCTTTCAAATGGTTCCCAAGTCGCCGATATCTTTGTCATGTATTTCATTATTACTGTCTCTTATAGTATTTGTCAATTCATATGGAACTGCTGTTGGTGTTTGTACTTGCTCATTTTCCTGACAGGATACGTTGACAAATTTTACAGATAGCTTGAAAATTGCCTGCTAGCCTAGAGGAGACCCATTAGAGGTTGTTTAGTTAGCTATTCTCAGTTGTCTGGAGTTGTATTTATTTTATGGATTACTGTATTTGAGTTTTGAGATGTATTTCTGGGTTATGTATCTTAGACACTTAGACTTCTATCTCCTGTATCTCTTTGGATTTTATGTTTTATCTATCTTCCTTTATGCTCTACCTTAGATGTAATTGAGTTTACATTCTGCTATGTCACCCCCATTCGGGGAGTATAAACTGTTTAGTCTTATACTGTTAGATGCATTGAGACCTAGGACAGCGTTCTACCGCCGACACTGCGGCGTAGGCTAGGCGTTGTTACGTTCTCGTGCCCTAACCCTAGGGTGCGGGTCGTAACACGTTTTTAGTGGTGGCCCATGCAGGTCGAGACTAAAAGTGTAGTGGTATTCGAACTAGAGTACCACTACAGCCTGCAGTAGGATTAGGATATATTTTGAAGGTACTCAATCACAGTTAGGACCCTTGAGAGATTCCTGGGACGACCCTTGAGAATCTTATTTAACTTTGATTTGAAAACTCTTTTCCCTTGATTGATTTATCTTTACTTTCTGCCATTGAATTTGATTTTGATGGATTATTATTGAATTTGAGTTTGTATTTATTGATTTTGAAGGATAATTATTGAATTTTAAATTTTGATGATAGTTGTTGTATCCGAGTTTGTATTTCATGGATTTTTGTTCATTTTTGTATTTTGATGTTCGTTGATAAATTTAAATTGATTTTTGAGTATTCATTGTTGATTTAGATTAATTTTGTCAAGATGAAATCATATGGGCTAGGTCATCTAAGTTATGGAGTCTAGTCTTCTACAGTCATATTAGCCAGCATGGTGAGGACATATAGTTTGACTTGGATATATCTCTCGGGTGTGGAAATTTAAGGTTTTCGCAGCCAAGCTAGCGGCATCGTGAAAATGTTAAATACCATGATTTTAGAGGTATGTGCCTAAGTCGAGGACTCTGTGATTATCGTAGCCTTGCTTACTAGTATGACGAGGATTTAGTGTACCATGATTTTGGACAGACGCATATGATTATCAGATTGTACCTTAAATGTTTTCGAAACATGTTTTCTCTACTTTTGTTTCTGTCCTTCAAAAAAAAAATTTAATTAAAAATTGTTTTGTTTTGTTTGCTTCTCATTATTTAATTTAAGAGTAGGTTTGCCTGTTTTTATAAACCTTTGCGTAACTTCTTGCTAAGAGTTTCTTCTTAATACAATGAATCGATAATTTTGCTAGACTTTATCTTGGATTTGATAATTTAGCTCTGGATTTCAAAATGGTTCTTCTTTAAATAGATAAGCAAAACAGATTTTATCAGTTTTTTTGCTATTGTTCTTGTATTAAATAATAATAATAAAACTGCCTTGATTACATCAATCGCCTACTTTGCAATCTTAGTAGAATTCTAAATGTTGCTCTTGATATAGAATTTGGTTTTTATATTGGGTCATGTGAATATAGATATAGTGGACACAAACACTTTGCCTGACACGTATGCATGCTACACTTGATTTCCCACCTGTCTAAATACATATTAATATGTTATTGATGTTTAAATTGTCAGAACCCCAATATTTCTGGTTTTCTATTTTTCCAGTTTAAATTCGTAATTCAAATATAAATTTTATGTTATTAGTTTTGTCTACATAACTGCACATGTATGATATCTGCAGGGTTTCAATTTTAGAGAAATTGGTGAAGTTATGTTAAATTTGTCAATCTGAGACTGCATTATGTTAATATTTCACTGTTTTAAATGTTAGCTTATTTTCACACTTTGCATGTAAATGTTGAACTAAAACTGGGTTTAACCTTTCAATACTAGGCTGTAACCCTGTACAAGGACACACACACACCCTCTTTATATATATATATATATATATATATATATATATATATATATATATATATATATAAGGTTAGCCATGCATGTTATGAGTGAATAAGTTGCGTATTGTAGATTGTTTAACCAAAATGCCATGATTAGTGTAACTTGATAGCTGTTGTTTTGGAACCCTATTTCTCATATACAATTTCATATGTATTCACGTACACACACGCCTACTATCTAACCATATGGACATGTCCCTATACACATAATGCTAGTTTTTCCCTCTCTAACGCTCTGTATATATTGTGATTGGATTTCCATGCAATTGACTTTTGTTCCTTAACTAGTGATTTTGATTTTTTTCTTGAATAGTACACTTTTTCAGATAATTGGTAGTTACCTTCATTTTATTTTTGATGAAAGACTGCCTTACAGTTTTGATGGTTGTTGTCTCTGTAACTTTTTGTTTCGCACCCTGGATTGCTTGTGTGTTTGATACCCTATAACCGTTTTGGTTAGCATGACTAGTATACCAGATGAGACTTTCACTACCACCGTATGCCATGACCCTGTATGCCGTCCTTTTGATCACATGATTTGTTTTAATCTGGGACTTTGATTTTGGGGGTTTGACCTAGAGGGAGTATGGACAATTTAATTTCGAGGACGAAATTTTTATAAGGTGGGTAGGATGTGAGCACCCTGAATTTTGGGTTGATTTTTTATTTTTCCTGATTGATTTAGTTTTAATAAATAATTTATTCTGTTATTTTTCCTTAAGTGTACTTTTCCGTGCCATTGATATTTGGAGTGTCAGGGATGTTCAACTCTGGAAATCTTCTTCACGAGTTTTGGAGTGGACAAGATTACCTTCATGATGGTATATAGTGTTCCATCCAAACTTGTTCCCTTGTGCTCTTTTTGCTTGGCTGAACTTTGGGTCGAATTAGACCATTTGATTATTATTTATTTTTCCCACTCTTTTCCTTGATCATTTTCAGCGCGTTACAATGACTTTTAAATTGGGAGCGCAAGACCAGTCAGTTTCTTAAAACCAACTCCTCATTGATGATCTACTCGAGACGCTCTTCACCCTTGACCTTCGTGTTCCACTCAGACACGTCATTTTGAGCTCCATTTGCTTCGCACAACTTTTCTGACATGTGACCCGATTTTATTTCACTCCATGGCGTCACATTCAACTTGAATTGTGGGTCCCCTGTCGACCAAAACCTGTCAGCCCTAACTATGGACATGGCCCACCTTGAGCCTACTACCCGTCCGCCACTTGTGTCCCATTTATTGGAATCTCCATGTGCTACTTATTTATCCCTGATCATCAACGTCTAATTTTAATTCGATTTTTGCTCAATGTCTGATTCTGACCCAATTCGGCTCCACCGAGTCCAGCCCAGCTCCATGTTACTCTCCATCGTGACGCCCTCATATTTTTTTGCCCAAAAAATATTAGTATTCATTCTACCCATTTTTAAATATTTATTGAAAATTTCTAATTATTTAATTTCCATTGGAATGAACAATTCTCTCTAATTAATTTTTAGCCTTTGATTTCTCCAATTAAATCCTCACCACCCATTCCCTCACTTTCACACTCACAGCCAACAAATGTTGGTTGGCCGGCCCTAAATTTGAGTTTCACTTTTTCTCTCTCTTCCTCTCATTTAATATCTCTCTCTCACTTATCCCCTCTCTTCTAATTATTTTTGTTTCATTCAAACAAAAACACCAACACCAACACCAACACCATGCAATAGCAGCCAACAACCTTTTCCCCACACCCCCTATAGTAGCCGGCCCTAACTTTAAGGAGATAACACTCATCCTCTCTCTCTCCTCCCTCTCTCACAATTAATGACATTATCTCTCTCTCTCACTATTCTTCTCCCCACACTACTACAACAACAAAAACAACAACTCACACCCGAACACCAACTCCATCCCAACCCCATGGCCATGCACCTCCTCCCACTGGACCGACCCCCCTCACCCTGGCCGTCGGCCATGGCCGGCCAGCCTCGCCATCATCTCCTCCTCCTTCTTCCCATCTCCTCCTCCATCTCCTCCACTTAACCCAACCGCCGCCACCACTTCGTTTCCACTCCGACCAACACCTCACCACCTCCTCCGCTGCCACACTGGCCACCCGCCACTTGCTGAGGCCGCGCCGCCCAGCGTGCCACCGCGCGAAGCTTCGCACAGCAGCAACAGCGGCTGCACGCGCGAACAGGCGGGCACGCACGCGCGCGCGGGCCGCCGTCGTGCGCCGCCGTGCCGCCGCACGGGCCGCCATGGGCCCCTGGCCGTGCTCTCCTGCCATGGGCGAGCCTTCCCTGACGGCCACCGTCCTCCGGGACGCGCCGTCGAGGCGATTCGTGCGTTTTGAACGACGTTCCGTCGTGACGAGCTCGGAAACGACGCTGAATTCGCGCTCCGTCGCAGCAACTTCGTGCACGTTTTCCCGAAAATCCGACCGTTGGATCGGCGATTTCTTTGCTCCGTCGCAATCTCGGTATATCCACCTTCATTCCTGTCAATTTTCGTCTGTTAATTTTATCGTTTGATACATGAAAACAGGCCACCAAGTTGACCATTTAAATTGTATTAAATTTGGACAGTTTCGCGGGGCCAACTTCGTCAGCTTGTATCTCCTCCATCGCAGCTCCGTTTGGCGTGCTACCAGTTCCGGTGCGAAGCTGGTATAACCCACTTACTACCCCTCCAGTTTCGTCTCATTGTGAGCTTGTTTGATTGGTTGAATTCGACGCGAAAGTTGGTCGTCCGAATTCATAATTTCCAACTTGTAAAATTCTATTTTTGAACACGGGACTCCAGATTTCATTTCTGACACCACCATTAGACTCGTTGCGTCGTTCTGGCATGTTTTCATATAAAATTTGTTAGATTTGGAGAACGTGGGCCCGGGCACGCATTTCGGTACAAAGCGGGTCCTACTTTCTGGGTCAATGGGACTTTTTGACGCCGGCTCTTCGGAATCCAATTCCGGATATACCGTTGAGTTCGTATCGTTATTCTGGACTCGTTGACATATAATTTGCTAGGTTTTGGTGGACGTTGGATCCGACACGCATTTCGGTGCAAGTCGGATACCAATATCCGGGTCAACGGGTCATTTTGAGATCGGCTCATCGGAATCCAATTCCGGGGATACCGTTGAGTTCGTATCATCATTCTAGACTCGTTGACAGGTAGTTTGCTAAGTTTTAAGAACTTTGGCTTCGGCACGCATTTCCGTGCAAACCGGAATTCCAAGTTCTGGTCAACGGGCCAAATTGAGATCAGGTCAACGGAATCCAATTCTGGAGATACCGTTGGGTTCGTATCGTCATTCTGGTTTCGTGGACATATAATTTGTTATATTTTATTGATTTGTTTTCTTGCACGTATTTCGGTGCAAAACGGCTCCGACACGGACACCGTTTTGACCCGAAATTACCTTTTTGCCCTTGTGTCCAAATTGGACCGATGGGTAGGCTATCCTAGCTAATTTAACTATTCTGGACACGTTGGCGATGTTCATTTCATCGTCCGACAATATTTGTTGATAGTTTCTCTGAGTTTAGCCTTTTTATAATTAATTAATAATTAATTCATATAATGCTCGTATTTCGGGATTAGTACAACGAAACTGAGCTCAGTCAATTCCAGTGATCTCACATCGCTGAAATTGACAAGATGGACACGTGGATCACTATAATAAGATTATCAATCTTACCATTGATATTCTTGTCTCGATTTGCGTGTCGTAAGTTTCGACGTACGAATAACGAAGTACACTTTATTCTTTAATAATTAGACTAGATTGACCCTGTTTGACCAAAGTTGACCAGTTGACCCAAAGTCAACTGTGAGTCAACGCTTGACCTAGTTTGACTAAATTATTGACCGGAGTTGACCTAGAGTTAATTTGACTTAGAAGAACATAGGATAAGATAGATTGCTTGTAGAGATTTATTTATTACAACTTGAACACCTTGTAACCTGTGTTGCTTTAAATAGGACTCTGTGGCTTCAGTTGGACCCTCTATACTTATCAGCTCAGGACCGCAGGCGAGTACATTCACTGATAGTTTTCATTGTCTTGATATCTACTATATCCGATTCAGTCGTAGTGTTTTACTTGATTCCCGACACGACGGTTCACGGACTAGTATACGTCGGATCCTGTCATGAGATGTTATTCCTGGACTTTCTTGGTATATGGGTATGAGATATTTCCGTGTTCCTGTACTTGTATAGACATTGATTTGGGAGTGGGCTGGCCCCCTACTCTCGAACCTTGTGTCATGACGTGCCATGTCTGGATCCGTGATACTACTCAGGGATGGGGGAATTATTAGGGGTTATGTGATCAAAGCCTCCCTGTCACTATATATTGCTAGCGCCACCCTCACCTCACGTAGGGTGTAGCAGATACCCCGTGCCGGTTATCCAGGTTGGCCGGCATGACCCTTTCCAGAGATTTTCGTGTGATTGCCGGGCCAAGTGGATAACCTTTCTCTTGCTTTCCTAGCCGATCACATATCGCCCTAATAGTTCAGATCACTTTTTATATTTGTTGTCATATCTTACATTCCAGTTCACCTTTACTTACTGTACTTTCACCATGCTATGATTCATTTTTCATATGCTCTACCTGCCTTTTATACTGTACCATGATTACGAGACTAAGTTCTGTTTGAAAGAAGGGTTACAACCCCGGTCCTTGTTTGGTTTAAGGGTTGTAACTCGGCTTTCAAATGGTTCCCAAGTCGCCGATATCTTTGTCATGTATTTCATTATTACTGTCTCTTATAGTATTTGTCAATTCATATGGAACTGCTGTTGGTGTTTGTACTTGCTCATTTTCCTGACAGGATACGTTGACAAATTTTACAGATAGCTTGGAAATTGCCTGCTAGCCTAGAGGAGACCCATTAGAGGTTGTTTAGTTAGCTATTCTCAGTTGTCTGGAGTTGTATTCATTTTATGGATTACTGTATTTGAGTTTTGAGATGTATTTCTGGGTTATGTATCTTAGACACTTAGACTTCTATCTCCTGTATCTCTTTGGATTTTATGTTTTATCTATCTTCCTTTATGCTCTACCTTAGATGTGATTGAGTTTACATTCTGCTATGTCACCCCCATTCGGGGAGTATAAACTGTTTAGTCTTATACTGTTAGATGCATTGAGACCTAGGACAGCGTTCTACCGCCGACACTGCGGCGTAGGCTGGGCGTTGTTACGTTCTCGTGCCCTAACCCTAGGGTGCGGGTCGTGACATACATAGACCAATATTATCACCTAGGTATTTATGAAGGAAGAAAATCATCTAAACCCCATGCACAATATGCTATCCCAACTATTTTTGTGCAAATTCTGTTCGTCTCCCATAAATAGTATTTTAAAAATTGGAACCTTATTGCAGCCAATGCCTTCACCATACACTTCAACCCATGCCCTGCACATTATCTATTTGTATCACTGCAACACTGAGCCTATTGCTGTTGTTTGATATGTCATTATATATGTATAATATATAAAGTGTTATGGGTGGAAATAAATGTTTATGGATTTTAGCTTTTATTAGATAATTTTTTGCCAATATGAACTGGACGCCATTCATGTTGTTTAGCTTGTATTAGATAATTTGGACTAAATTTTAGTTTGTTATCATGGAAATACAGGCTCAAATTGAAGCGGCAGAAGAGAGGCAAAAATTACAAGCAAGTCTTAATGGTACCGATGGTATCACAAGCTTAGAAGACTTTGAAAGTGATCCTATTGCTGAAGTTTATGGGTCAGAGAAAAAAAAGAGTTATTGCCGTACAATCAGCTCTACCTCTTCTGCAAAGCAAGTGAAAATGATACAAGCTACAAAAGCAATAACCAGTCAAAGAGACATTGAAGACCTTCGTACGTGGAAAATGGAATTACAAAACCAAATGAATGACGCTATGGCCAAGATTAATTCGATGGCTTCTGTATTTCTGAGTATGCAACAAAATATGAATGTGCAACCAAATCAATTTGAAGGCAATGGGACACCAAGGACTGAAGTTGCCTCCAGCACAGAGAAGACTTCAGTTGGTCCCAATACCCATGATAACAATGTCGCTAGCCCTGCCGTCCCAAACAACAACGTTGGATCGTCTTCCAAAGGAAAGAAAAATGTGATCTTACTTTCACAAAATTTGAAGGAGGAGGTGGCGAAGGGATATCTTACAATACGTGCCATTTGTCATCATAGGGAGGTGCTACAAGATGTAGATGTGGTTGTTTGGGTGACAGAGGTAATAGATCCGGATCTACTAATTTTTGATGGTCCACAGAATGGCAATTACAAACTTTGTGATATAGCTGACGTAGGTTTTGTGATTTGGCCAAAGTATCGCGTACGATATATGTAATTTTTTTCTTTACTTTTGACAGTTATGGTAACAACTCTATTGAACTTTATGTTATTTAGAATATGGTTGGTAATCTTGAATGTTTACTTAAAGGTTATGGCATTATAATTTGATGATCTATAATATGGTTGAATAAGGTTGGTAATCTGGAATGTTTACTTACAAGTTATAATATATGACATTATTTTGAATATGGTTGAACTCTATTGAAATGTTTACTTACAGATTATGGCATTATTTAGAATATGGTTGAACTCTATTGAAATGTTTACATATTTGATGATATATAATATTAATGTTGGTAATCTGGAACTTCAAGTACAGGTTATGGCATTATTAGACCAACGTTTATAGTTGTTACTAAATTTATTTTTCCAACGGTTTGCAACCATTAGGAAAGTGAATTTGCCAACGGTTGATTACCGTTAGAACTTTTCATTTTCCAACAGTTATTATCCGTGAGGAATTTTAATGTCCCAACGGGTACTCACCGTTAGCAAACTAAATTTACCAACGGTTTTTCACCGTTGGTAAACTAAATTTACCAACGGTTTTTTACCGTTAGTAAACGAAAATTGCTAACGGTTTTTTACCGTTTGTAAACGAAATTTACTAACGGTTTTTACCGTTAGTAAAAATTCCCAACACCGTACTTCTAACGGTAAAAAATCGTTAGGAATAATTTTTCTAACACTTATAGTCTTTGGGAAATGACTGTTTTGGTGTTGTGTTTTTTATTAACTTTAAACCAATATTTTGGTAAGAAAATGTATTTTTTGTGCATTTATTATTATCTATGTTTAAATGTGATTTTCTACATAATTTATGAAATGTCTAAAAGACATATTTTATGAAAATCATTCTGATTAAATAAATTCTATTTTAAAATGTTATTTAAATAAAAACTATTTTCTTACGAAAATTACTAATTTTGAGAAATTTATTTTAAAGTATTTTTCCTATTAATTAATTTATGTAAATAGTTGTAAGGACATAAGCCCAGTTTTTTATTTATTTTCTGTGACCCTGTATTGTGTAGTATAGATTTTACTTTCTTTCTGAGTTGGTATCGCGTACCTAGACGAGTAACTATAAATCGGATATTAATTATTTTTGTATAAAATTAATAAGGAGTTCTCACACTTAATTTTAAATGAATAAAATATTGGTAAGTTAACAAGTTCATGTTTTATTACTAGAAACAATGTAGTTTTTTATATATATATTGTAAAAATACAAAGATTTGCCAATCAACCTATAAATGCTATCTTCTCCAATTAAATCAAGTAACCGGTTTATTCAATTAAATGATAACCAATGTAGCTTGCGATGTTAGACGAATTTCGGTAGATTAAATAAAATAACTTAAAACCTGACTATGGTTATTTCTAGATATTGTAACTAGCACACCTAGATATGGTTCAATTATGATTCTCGACTGTAGGGTTTCGAGGACATGTTTGACGTCCTTCCGGTACCGACACATCTATTCCAGTCATAAAACAAAGGCAAGTTACGGTTATGTTTTCTTGTATTTTATTTAGTAATTGTCTAGCTGCATGTTTAAACCACATTGCTACACGGAACCCTCTCCTAGGGTTCAGATACTGATTGATATTGATTGTGGGGATTGGGGAAATAGTGTAACGTTTATGGCCAATACCCCTCATATTGTATATTGTGCGAGCTTACCCCTCTTACACACGGGGATAAGCCGTATCGCGTCGCTAGGACGCTATTGTATAACCCAAACCGGTCATAGACGATTACACATTCAAAACACATTGTTTTCAATTGTTAAAATGCTGGAAAATATTGTTTCAACTGTTTAGCCTCCACTTTTCCATTATTACTTGAAATATAAGATACATATTCGTACTTGCTCCCTTCTGACTGGAGACCAACATTTTTAGGTGACATTGAGGATGCTGAGCTATTGTACAATAGCTACTATGACCCGATCCCTTACCCTGCAGTATTACCAGAGTCCCCATTGGAGGATGCAGATCCTGAGGCCGCTGAGCCGACCATTTAGCTAGTTGTTTTCCAGTTAGCTAGTTTTGTTGTTTTGGAGTTTACAGATTTTGATTTCAGCATTTTATTTCAGTACTTTCATTTCCAGTTGTACTTTTAATTATTTAATAAAAAAATTTTAAATATTCACAAATTCGTGTTGTGACAAATGTATAAATGTTGTTGTGAATACCTACATATAGAACAGCTTACTGCCGCTGTCTCACAACGGTGCAGGCTGGACATGATCCGGTTCGATCCAATAATTTGGGATCGGGTCGTGACATGTTTTTAGTGGTGGCCGATGCAGGTCAAAATCAACAACTTAAGTGAATAGACCCAATAATTTGTCACAACATAGGACCGAATTATATATATAAGTAACTATTTTTGCTTGCTTATAGAACGGTAGGTTACCTTGTTTATGCTTGCCCCTAAACTTGCCAGACTATGAAGACAACCTGACCTATGCCTATCAGTCGGTACTAGAAAGATCTTGTTTTCTATGAATGACGCAAGAAAACATGACAAGAAAATTGTAGTACTAGATTGAGCAGCGGGAGGCTGCTCGAACCAGACCAGGACCAGAAGAGCTAATGATACCTAGAATTATTGATTTGCACTAGATGATACCCTCCCGAAGCATAACATATTACCCTTGATAACACTTTTTCTGGCCAATATCTTTCCCAAAGTCATGTCTCCCCTACGATACAATTTCTGAAAAATTGTAATCTTAATGAGAATATATATAAGGTGGTATTTATCGAGGATATATTGGTGATTAAGAATTGGAAGAATAGAATTTTGGAATACCTAGATATCTTTTTATATATAATATACATGGTGAACAGAGAGTCTACTATATTCACCATGTTACAATATAGGGCCAAAATTAATTATTTTAAAATATTTATTTTGGCTTACTTATAGTTTTATAGGTTACCTTGCTTACGTTTGTACCTAAACCTTATCTAGATTAGGTCGATTGTATGATGGTATGTTTTACTGCCTATTTTATTTTCTAGATTTTTGGTATATTTTAGTGTCCCATGGCTTTCGGGATTATTTTCTTCCATATCTCATATCTTTATCAGGTTCTAGCATACTTTAGGATCCATACTCTCTCGCCGTTTTTGGATTAAGATTAGATTTTTTTTATTTATCTCCTTCTTCAGCAAACCTATTCCAACTTCTCCATTTGTTCATCAAATCTTGCTCCTCTATCTTTATTTGGAATCTACATCCATTTGCTATTTAGAGTTTCAAATTCTTCTATAGCAAACCTAATAAACTCTTATCTACCCAAAGTATTTCTACAGCTAGTGTATCCAACCATTTCTCTTGGCCATATTTCCAATTGACTTTCTCAGAAACAATTTTGAACCAAATTCTTTTGGAACCATAAAGCCCCAAGGTTAATTGTTACCAAAGAATTGGTTCAACTTAGCTGGTTCACATATCTCCCAAGGGAACTATTTTCCGAAAATAATAATTCCAATATGGATTGACATTTCCTACGTTATTTCAAGTACCGAAAATATTTTCATTTGTTGACTTCCTCCACTCAACTTGAAACCTTACTCTCTCTATGCAACTTATTGATCAATTCAAGGCCTATAACGCTTCTTAACTCAATGCTTGAGTATCATGAAGCACGAATGGTCAGAGAATCGATTCCATCCTAATATAGAATTTTCTTTAGTCATTGAAAAACTTTTTGAGTTGTTGAATTATCCCTTTGAAATTTCCATGGACAAAGTTAAGAAAATATTCAGTGACCTAATATGGCTTCGCACATATGCGTCGCAACCATCTATTTGAATTATAGAAACTGTGAGTATACTGCAGCCAGTTGCGCACTAGCGGGGCATAAACTCTAAGTTGAAGTGATTCAGGTGTTGATAGGTTTTTTGGATATTATTGAGACTATGTCCTAAATGCATCAAATTTACCCCTACGTTGCTCAGCCATGAAATGGATAAAGTTGATAGACTACTCGGAAACCTATTATTATTCAAGTTATGGAGTCAAAAATTTACTGCAGTCAGGTGCACTCTGGCAAGGTATGAATTAGAGGCAAAATGACATCGGATATGTATGGTTTCGGGTACTATTGAGACTATATCCCTATTATAAATATATCATGTTTGGTCTCTTATCACCATTGATAACTTTACAAGAATTGTCTTGATTCGTTTAAATTTTGGATTATTTGGAATCTTAGAGACTAGTTTAAATTTTCAGAAATCATTTCTATAGGATTCATATGGGAATTCCACTTGATTTTCTAGGACTGTTTTCCAACATTTTAGTGCCATCATTATTCTGACTTTTGCCTGATTAGAGGATTTGTATTTCTAGCAGTTGTCTCTATTTTCATAAATCTCTTATCACAAGCCTAAAGGAATAGATTTCCTATGAAATTCTACTTGATTTTTCTAGAACTTATTAGGACCATATCAATCTCTATTGGCTCAATCTCTTTCCTGGTTCAACTTTAGTACGTTGATTATATTTTGTTACATATTTTGGAAGCTATAGATAGTTGTGGATAGCTTTATATATTAAATAGTTGATATACATCTTGTGGATGACTTTACATATAGTTGATAGCTATATGCGGAAGAAGCATAGATTGCTACCTATCCCATTTCTAGTAAGGGCATCTTTGGGATCAATATTAGTTAGCTAAAGGGTAGAAAATGTAGAAGAATACCTTGAGTAAGCTAGTCTTGAGAGAGTGGTACATCTTAGCTTGTGACTTATTTGGGTTAGAACCGTCAGTGGGGTTCACTAGTGTATAAACCTCATTCAAACAAATGATGGTATTTTACGGTTTTGAATTTTATTGAAGATAAAGGAAGACGTAGGTAGAGTTAGCAAGAAAAATCTAGGATTTGGTAAGATTCTCCCATGGAGGAAGTAAATTTGGATAATATATAAACATGTGAATATAATGATCAAGTAAAGAAACACTTGATGAGGATCAACTTTTATGGTTAAATGACTACTATAGCTAGAAGAGACGGATATAGCCATGGAAGGAATAACACGAGCAATGGAATGATAGGTTCTAGAGAAGGAATAAGCAGTGAGGATTTGAGATAAGACCATTGGCATACAACGATGGATGAAAAATTGATTTAGGTGATTTATGATTCCATATATGTATTTAGTTTTAATACCCTGACAGATATCTTAGTTTTATGTAGATACCGAAAGTTCAACTAGTTAGAGATTGGTTTTGCATGGTATTAATAAGATAGTTATCTTGTAAGTTTTTTTCCTGCATATCTTATCTTCTGACCGTTGAAATAGTGAAACGATATTCCTTCTATTCCCTTTGATCATCACTCGGCCCTCAGTGGAAATATCTTACTCGATTACATTCCTATCATAGTTGTATTATTCTAATCATCTTTGCTATCCTACCATCATACAACTTTTTATCTTTCCTGAGTCACAAACCTTTGTACCCCATTCCAATTTGATTTGACATTTTAGTCCCTCATCTCAAAAAAAATCCATTACTTGCTGCCTTCTCAATAAACTGTTGACATTCGCTTCTTTCTTGCATTTTCTGCTTCACGAGACCTTATTTGATTTTTTTTTCCTATTTTATGATCATAATTGTACCTAGAATTTTCTCGTACCTAAAATGATTTTTGATCACAACAACAATCTAACCTTATCTCAATCATATCATGATAATTCTGATCGTGCCGATATTTTATCATTGCACCTAGTGATCATGTCTAGAATTCGATCGTACCTGATGATTTAAATTCCATGTTGATCAAGGTTAAGTGATTTTAATTGTATCTCTGCCCTTATCTTTGAAATTTCGAGAACAAAATTTTCTAAGGAGGGAATGTTGTGAAACCCGCTTTCTGGATTTAGATTAATTATTGGATATTTAGATTAATTAGGATTACTAGTTTAGATTAGGTTATTATTATTATTATTATTGTTATTATAGATTAATTGTTAGCTGGGTTTCCTAGAATAATTAAATAATTAATTAGTAACTATTAAATCCTAGCCCAACCAAAGCCCAATGACTTAAAGCCCACCAAACTAGACTGAACCCAACTTAACCAATGACTTGACTCACTCAACCCAAACCCAACCTATAATTAAACTCCAACTCATTCAACCCACAACCCCACTCACCGCTCAGATCCAAAAATCTCTCTCCACTACCCGCACTCCTCTCCACTCCTTTACGTAAGTTTCCCTCAGAAACTTTGAGATCTCACAGAACCTTCACCATTCTTCCTCCACTAAAACCCACACAACTTCCTCCTCCATTCTCCGTTTTACATTCCGGAGCCATCCCTGCGCTCCCCTCGCTGCCCTCTCCGAATCCAGACCCCACTTCTCTCATTTTCGAGCAACCGACCGCCGCCCGCCCGGCAGCAGCAGGCCGCCCGTCGCCGTCCGCCAGCCCCCCGCGCGCCCCGGTTCCGTTCACCTTCGTCCACGTGTCCGCCGTGTGCGCGCACGTGTCCGTACTCGTCAATCCCGGCATTGTTCCGAGTCCGAGGCCTCCGCTCGGTACTCCTTCGTGCAACTTTGGGTAATCCCTTCATTTTTTTCGCTTTCTGTTTGTGATCACAGAAACCCATACACCATCCTGGCCTAGAAATAGGTTCTGTAGAAATTAATTGGATTCTGTGGTTGATTTATTTTACTTCTATGATGTAAATAGTAAATATTGTAATAATAATTGTTTTAGGAAACTTCAAATAAACTTTATCGGTATTAATTGATTTGTGAATTAACCTTAATAATTTAGATATGGTTTTAATGATTATTAATTGTTTAAATATGTAGTTAGGATTATCATTTAATTTGTAATGTTAAGTTGTAGAGTGTTAAACCAAATAATGATTTAGTTTGTTTACAAAATAGTAGTAAATAAATATTCATTAAAAAGTTATTATCTTTAAAATAAAATTTTGGTTAAGTAAATGGTATAAAAAATTAGATTTCGTTAAATAATTATATATATATATATATATATATATATATATATATATATATATATATATATGTTTTCCTTTTAAAGATGATTTCTAATAAAGAAGGCTTTATAAGGAGAATTAATATAATAAAAACTAATATTTATTTAAAAAAGGTTATTTTGGTGATGGTATTTAATATTAAAACCCGAAAACCTTTTTTATTAAATTTAAACCAATATTTTGGTAAGAAAATATATTTTGTGCATTTATTATTATCTATGTTTAAATGTGATTTTCTACATAATTTATGAAATGTCTAAAAGACATATTTTATGAAAATCATTCTGATTAAATAAATTCTATTTTAAAATGTTATTTAAATAAAAACAATTTTCTTATAAAAATTACTAATTTCGAGAAATTTATTTTAAAGTATTTTTCCTATTAATTAATTTATGCAAATAGTTGTAAGGGCATAAGCCCAGTTTTGTATTTATTTTTTGTGACCCTGTATTGTGTAGTGTAGATTTTACTTTCTTTCTGAGTTGGTATTGCGTACCTAGACGAGTAACTATAAATCGGATATTAATTATTTTTTGTATAAAATTAATAAGGAGGTCTCACACTTAATTTAAATGAATAAAATATTGGTAAGTTAACAAGTTCATGTTTTATCACTAGAAACAATGTATATATATATATATATATATATATATATATATATATATATATATATATATATATATATATATATATATATACATATATATATATTATATATTTATATATATATATATATATATATATATATATATGTATATATATATATATATATATGTATATATATGTATATATATATATATATATGTATATATATATATATATTTATATATATATATATATATATATATATATATATATATATATATATATATATATATATATATATATTATAAAAATACAAAGATTTGCCAATCAACCTATAAATGCTATCTTCTCCAATTAAATCAAGTAACCGGTTTATTCAATTAAATGATAACCAATGTAGCTTACGACGTTAGACGAATTTCGGTAGATTAAATAAAATAACTTAAAACCTGACTATGGTTATTTCTAGAGATTATAACTAGCACACCTAGATATGGTTCAATTATGATTCTAGATATGATTCTCGACTGTAGGGTTTCGAGGACAAGTTTGACTTCCTTCCGGTACCGACACATCTATTTCAGTCATAAAACAAAGGCAAGTTACGGTTATATTTTCTTGTATTTTATTTAGTAATTGTCTAGCTGCATGTTTACACCACATTGCTACACGGAACCCTCTCCTAGGGTTCAGATACTGATTGATATTGATAGTGGGGATTGGGAGAATAGTATAACGTTTATGGCCAATACCCCTCATATTGCATATTGTGCGAGCTTACCCCTCTTACACACGGGGATAAGCCGTATCGCGTCGCTAGGACGCTATTGTATAACCCAAGCCGGTCATAGACGATTATACATTCAAAACACATTGTTTTCAATTATTAAAATGCTGGAAAATATTGTTTCAACTGTTTAGCCTGAACTTTTGTCACGACCCGCACCCAGTGTAGGGGTACGAAAAGTGGGTACGTCCAGCCTACGCCGCAGTGTCGGTGGTGGAACGCTGTCCTATGTTACTATCTAATTAACAACTCACGCAATTATATAATGTACTTGTCAAAACTCAACTCCGAACGGAGGACAAGTATAGATATAATGAAATCTCAATCACAGTCTAAGAACGATAAGATAACACAGAAGTTTATAACTAAAGACTAAACAACAACAATTTTAAACTACTAACTAATAATATCTCAAACAAACTCAAATACAAACTCGTATCTCAAGTTATTACAATTCAAGTTCTAAAACATAAAAAATAAACCAAGTCTACTAGCTAGTCTCCCGATCACTCCTCAGTGTCGGGGCTAAAGGTTGCTAAGCCAACTCTTGCTCCAAGGCAAGTAGGGTAAATGTCCTCAGGGCAAGCATCTGTAATATTTTCAACAGGTCCAGTCAGGACAGGAACGAGTACAATTCATCAAAAAATCCCAAGTAAATGACAGAGAACTCTAAAGCAGTTATAGATAGTTTATCGATGAACATGGTAGGTGATAGTATAGAGAAACAGTTAAGATACAAGGAAAGTAAGGTAAGTAAAACAAAAGAAGAATCATGGCAATGAAGACTATAAATAGAAACTAGCTGAACCAGGGTAACATGATATAAGTCCAGACAATAAATGTAACAAGTATAAAACCAAGTAAGTCCAGACAATATGAATCTGATACCAGGTGATTCCAGTACAAGATGAGTCCAGTATAAGATGATTCCAGTCAGTGATCAAATATTCCAGGGTGAGTCCAGACTATACTCTAACAGTGTGTTTTAAAATACCGAGATCGACATGTAAACGATTGTAGGTATCAGGCACATATCTCACTGATCAGGCAAGAGATGGGTATGCTTCCAGTAGATTCTAGTAGGAGATTCCAGATTTGGGGTATGTCTATATGTCTTACTCAATATTTTCCCGCCCCATAATACAAGTGAATCCAGTACAAGACACGAGAATCGAGATGAGTCCAGCCAAGCGTGATGATACCAGCAATGATTCCAGAATGATTCCAGTAGATTCTAGTAATAATTCCAGAAGGTGATGCCAGTAGTGATTCCCGAAATAGAGGCCAGACAAGATGGTATGTGTGTCGCATACATGAATCCAGAAATATCCATACGTGTTGTAAGAATCACATAAAACTAACAAGAACTGAAGTACAATAATTGACAAGTAAATGAGAGAACTATCAAAGAATGTACTCGTCTGATACTCTGAAAAGAGTAATGTAATATCAGATGTCTGCATCGGAGTCACAATGTCCTAAAAAGAGCAGTATGGGTTATAATGTGTTTAAAATACGATAAATAAAGTTTTCGATGCAATCTACATAATTTCTAGGTCAATCTAGGTCAAATTCAACTCTAAGTCAAACCTGGTCAATTGTCTAGGTCAAACTAGGTTCAAGTCAAACTTGGTCAACTTTGGGTCAAATTGGTCTAGTTAGTCAACTAGATCAATCCTAGTCTAGTCAAGTCTCACTAGGCCTAACCAAGCCTAGACTAGCATCTAACACAATCACAAGTCATAGAGAACACATATTACATATATGTACATGCTTAAATAAAATCCCCATTCAAGACTACATTCATGCTTTACATTTACATTTCATTCACATAGATAAATATATATACATTGCATTACCTAGTGGCATACCTACATTACCCTCATATTAGATATTTACCCACTGACCACTATAATCTAGGATATTAGCAACCATTTCCCTATACCTAGACAGCTCATTGCCTATTTCCCAGGAAGGTAAACCAACCATAGATATTAAACTCACAACCTTAGCTATAGGTCTAACCATCTTGCTAGGCTAATAGGTAAATACCAATTCAATACATTTAGATATATTCTTTACCACACACACACTCTAAGGATACATCGATTTCCTATCTAACATCCTACTATTCATACACTAACACAACCCATCTAACTAAACTAATTCCCTCTTGAACCTCACTCTAAGACACCCACATACACACACATATAACCATATACATAGGGGTATATATAGTGGCTAATGGGGGTCAGGGGGTTGAAATAGGCTGCCATGCAGGGCAGCAACTGCTGCCACTGCTGCTGAGAATGACAGCAGCTACTACTGTTGTGAAGGGCATGGCAGCTCCCTGCTGCTGCTCAAGCAAACCAAAGGCCCACTGCCCAACACCTATCCTCTCTATCCTCAGTCACACACCCAGACATATGTGCACTCAAAGTACCAAACCCAGCCCAAAATAGTAACCCAGGAATTTGAATGTTGATTCCAACATCAACACAAAACTCAAATTCCCAAATAATTAACCCAAACAAAACCAACATCAACTCAACAACTCAAAGCATAACTCAGGATATATCAACTCTAATATTAAACTCAAGGTAACCCTAAGTACCTTACTGATATCACCATGAATATTTACATAGATGCATACATGAACTAAATAAAATTCGCATATATATATATATATACATATATATATATATATATATATATATATATATATATATATATATGCAAGCCCCAAACAAAACACTAGCCTCTCATATATATATGAAACCTGAATACCATATCAACATGCAGGGGGGGTCAAGAGGGTGTTCACAGGGGTATATAGGAGTGTGTCCAGTGGTGTCCAAGGTGTTTCAGTGAGCAGTTTGTGTAATGTGACAGGTATTCAATAGGGACAGTGGTGCTATCGGGCTAGGGTGCTCCTGTGTGAACATGAGTCACATATATGTGTGTGTGTGGTATGTGTTGTCAGTAATTCAGTGAATACTTCAGTTAACAGTGTCCCTAAGCAAATTCAAACCAACTATCCCATGCCACATTGACCTTAACATGTGGCTAATCTCAGATGCATATGGGATTTATTCTCAAAATGTAATGATATATGCACATACAACCCAAATCAATCATCCCAATGATCCCACATAAACACATGTTTTATACACTATCAAATTTTTATTAATTAGCAATTTTCATTATCATTTCAAAACTCAGAAATGTTCTTCAGTGAATCACAGTATCAGAAAATTTGGTAAACCCTAAATCAACATTCGAAATCCATACAAAGCCAAATTAGTGTGTGGTAATAATTCGTGCACATGTATTTGTGTCACACAAGTTGTCTCGTGTCCATAAATTTGAACACGCAGTGTCCAAAACCAAATTCAAAATTTTCAGAAAACAGGAAAGAATAATCATCGTATAGCTATTTCGAGCCTTCGTGGGCTCGACACAGTGCTCGAGGCACCACGTGCTCTTGCACTCGTGTCGAGAGAACATAGGGCTAGGGACTGAACACCCTGCCCCGTGTCTAAGTGTCGCAGTGTCGAAGTTAAGCGTGCATATCAGTGTCCGTTTTCACGCGCGTGCTGCACAGGCAAGGATCAGTGTGGGTCGATTTTCTTCGCGCACACTAAACGAGAACCCGTAAAACTTTATGGGTGTCGTGTCAGTCACTAGGACAACGTGTCCACCAAATTTCGTGACTTGAGTCACCGTGTCGTGTCCGCTAGGACACCCGAGCAGCAGGGCACTCGACCACAGTATCGTACAGCGTGTTTGTGTCCATTTTGGACACAGACACGGCTCTAAAACGTGCTCAGTGTTCAACATAATTAATCTACATATCAAGGGCTTCAAAATCATGTAGTTAGTTTTTGAAATTAACAATATTGAATTCACTCAAGCATTTCATCAAACACCTTAAATAACACATAGACACGTGTCCGATACGGACACCAAACAGACACGAAATACACCCAAATTTTAGGGACAGCTAGGAGGACTCCTAGATTTAGTCCTAAATGCAAAGAAAACAGAAATTTAAATCAATTTGGGAAATTTTACCTATAGGTGCAAAAAGCATGAAAAATCTTCAAATGGGGGGTGTTCTTCTTGATGGCCAAATGCTCCAAATGAACCCAAAACTGAGATTAACCTCCAAAAATATTAAACATACAGAAATTAGGACCTATTACAAAAGATTAGAATTAAAAAGGAATTAAAATGAATTTATGGGGATTTTTGGAAGGGGAGAAAATACATCTCTTTTCCTATGTGTTGAAATAATAAAAAAGAGGCAAGAACTAATGAATACGTGTTTATATAGGGTGGGGATCCCTATGTGGCTGGTCACTTAGGGTTTAGTTAGGGTTAGGGTGTCAAATCATGGGCCATGGGCCAAGTCACAAGTCATTTAATGAAATCACAAATCATTGTATTAAACCATAAGTCATTTCACTTAAATTAATCCTCCTATTCCAAAATTAGTTTCTAATGACTAAAAGTAGGTTAACCTAAGTTAGACTAGGGTCACCATGGCTAGGGTTAGCTTTTAGACTAGTCCACTAGGTCTCAACAAGTCAAGGTCAAACTAGAATTCACCAATTCAATAAATCATCAAATAAGTCAAAATGACCAAATTATCCCTAGGCTAAAAATGATAATTAAATCATCCTAATGACATGGTTAGGCTCTAGGTCATGCAGTCTCTAGGGTTTCACTGGCAGCACATCAAAATCATAAGTCCTGACTTGAGGCAGTTTTTAAATAGTTTAAAAAATTATTAAAAATCACTAAAAATCATAATGTGAAACAAATATCAATAATTAATAATTATAATTACAAAATTTAAAAATTACCCTCATCTGGAAAACTGGGTGTTACAATCCTACCCCCTTAGAAAAATTTCGTCCTCGAAATTAAGATGATCGTATCCTTACTAGGTTGTACCCCCAACAATTCAAAGTCGAAGATAACATGCAACACAGTCCTACTGGTCATGATTCCACAGTCTCGAACATGGTCACTATACTATCTATCACAGTACAAAACATCCTGACAGGTACTAATGGAATCACACAACAAGATGGAAAGAAGAACAGGAAAGACAGACCTGCTAACCCGTCACCCGTAGCGTCGGTCTACTCGACTGTCAACGCAAAAGCCCTGCCCCTCTGGGTATATCCCTCTGATGGTGCAGGACACGGTGCTGCACTACAGGTGGCCTAGCTCCGTCTATCTAATCCATGACGCTCAAGTAATATCCACACTGATATTCAACTCAATTATACTAGGGCACCATCTATATGGTATCTATTCTGCAATCTGATAATCATACCCGTCTATTCAGAATCATGTTACCAGAATTCTCGTCACACCAGTAAGTATGGCTGTGATAATCCATAGAGTCCACAACTAATGTACATACCTCTAGAATCATGGTATTTAAAATTTTCGTATTGCCGCTAGCTTGGCTGCGAAAAATTTAAATTCCCACACCCGAGAAGTACATCCAAAATCAGACTCTTTCTTATCGCCAACCAGCTAATATGGCTGTAGAAGACTCTAGATTCCATGACTGAGGAAACCTAGCCCATAATGTTATCTTGGTAGAAAATCAAGTCAATAAGGAATACCAAGAATCAAATTCAACGATGAATCAAAGAAGATAGACGAATACTGTCAGAATCAAATTTCGAGATAGTTTAAATGAGATTCTCAAGGGTCATCCAGGAATCTTTTCAAGTAGTCCTAACTGTGATTGAGTACCTCTCCGTTATAGCCTATCTCTCAATCCTATCGCAGGCTGTAGTGATACTCTAGTTCGAATACCACTACATAAACTCGACCTGCATGGGCCACCACTAAAAATGTGTCACAATCCGCATCCAGTATAGGGGTACGAGAAGTGGGTAAGTCCAGCCTACGCCGCAGTATCGACGGTAGAACGCTGTCCTAGGTTACTATCTAATCAACAACTCACGCAATTATATAATGTACTTGTCAAAACTCAACTCCGAACGGAGGACAAGTATAGATATAATGAAATCTCAATCACAGTCTAAGAACGATAAGATAACACAGAAGTTTATAACTAAAGACTAAACAACAATAATTTTAAACTACTAAATAATAATATATCAAACAAACTCAAATACAAACTCGTATCTCAAGTTATTACAATTCAAGTTCTAAAACATGAAAACTAAACCAAGTCTACTAGCTAGTCTTCCGATCACTCCTGAGTGTCGGGGCTAAAGGTAGCTAAGCCATCTCCTGCTCCAAGGCAAGTAGGGCAAATGTCCTCAGGGCAAGCATCTGTAATATTTTCAACAGGTTCAGTCAGGACAGGAACGAGTACAATTCATCAAGAAATCCCAAGTAAATGACAGAGAACTCTAAAGCAGTTATAGATAGTTTTATCGATAAACATGGTAGTTTGTATACAGATGATGGTATAGAGAAAAAGTTAAGATACAAGGAAAGTAAGGTAAGTAAAACAAGAGAAGAATCATGGCAATGAAGACTGTAAATAGAAACTAGCTGAACCAGGGTAACATGATATAAGTCCAGACAATAAATGTAACAAGTGTAAAACCAAGTAAGTCCAGACAATATGAATCTGATACCAGGTGATTCCAGTATAAGATGACTCCAGTATGTGATCAAAGATTCCAGGGTGAGTCCAGACTAAAATCTAACAGTGTGTTTTAAAATACCGAGATCGACATGTAAACGGCTGTAGGTATCAGGCACATCTCTCACTGATCAGGCAAGAGATGGCTATGCTTCCAGTAGATTCCAATAGGAGATTCCAGATTTGGTGTATGTCTACATGTCTTACTCAATATTTCCCCGCCTCATAATACAAGTAAATCCAGTACAAGATACGAGAATCGAGATGAGTCCAGCCAAGCGTGATGATACCAGCAATGATTCCAGAATAATTCCAGTAGATTCCAGTAATGATTCCAGAAGGTGATGCTAGTAGTGATTCCAGAAATAGAGGCCAGACAAGATGGTATGTGTGTCGCATACATGAATCCAAAAATATCCATACGTGTTGTAAGAATCACATAAAACTAACTAGAACTGAAGTACAGTAATTGACAAGTAAATGAGAGAACTATCAGAGAATTTACTCGTCTGATACTCTGAAAAGAGTAATATAATATCAGATGTCTGTACCGGAGTCACAATGTCCTAAATAGAGAAGTATGGGTTATAATGTGTTTAAAATACGATAAATGAAGTTTACGATGCAATCTATATGATTTCTAGGTCAATCTAGGTCAAAGTCAAGTCTAAGTCAAACCTGGTCAACTGTCTAGGTCAAACTAGGTCCAAGTCAAACTTGGTCAACTTTGGGTCAAATTGGTCTAGTTAGTCAACTAGATCAATCCTAGTCTAGTCAAGTCTAACTCGGCCTAACCAAGCCTAGACTAGCATCTAACACAATCACAAGTCATAGAGAACACATATTACATATATGTACATGCTTAGATGAAATCCCCATTCAAGACTACATTCATGCTTTACATTTACATTTCATTCACATAGATAAATATATGTACATTGCATTACCTAATGGCATACCTACATTACCTTCATATTAGATATTTACCCACTAACCACTCTAATCTAGGCTATTAGCAACCATTTCCCTATACCTAGATAGCTCATTGCCTATTTCCCAGGAAGGTAAACCAACCATAGATATTAAACTCACAACCTTATCTATAGGTCTAACCATCTTGCTAGGCTAATAGGTAAATACCAATTCAATACATTTAGATATATTCTATACCACACACACACTCTAAGGATGCATCGATTTCCTATCTAACATCCTACTATTCATACACTAACACAACCCATCTAACTAAACTAATTCCCTCCTGAACCTCACTCTAAGACACCCACATACACACACATATAACCATATACATAGGGGTATATATAGTGGCTAATGGGGGTCAAGGGGGGGTTGAAATGGGCTGCCATGCAGGGCAGCAACTGCTGCCACTGCTGCTGAGAATGACAGCAGCTACTGCTGCTGTGAAAGGCATGGTAGCTCCCTGCTGCTGCTCAAGCATACCAAAGGCCCAATGACCAACACCTATCCTCTCTATCCTCAGTCACACACCCAGACATATGTGCACTCAAGGTACCAAACCCCGTCCAAAACAGCAACCCAGGAATTTGAATGTTGATTCCAACATCAACACAAAACTCAAATTCCCAAATAATCAACCCAAACAAAACCAACATCAACTCAACAACTCAAAGAATAACTCAGGATATATCAACTCTAATATTAAACTCAAGGTAACCCTAAGTACCTTACTGATATCACCATGAATATTTACATAGATGCATACATGAACTAAATGAACTTCATATATATATCCAACATCAACTCAACAACTCAAAGAATAACTCAGGATATATCAACTCTAATATTAAACTCAAGGTAACCCTAAGTACCTTACTGATATCACCATGAATATTTACATAGATGCATACATGAACTAAATGAACTTCATATATATATATATATATATATATATATATATATATATATATATATATATATATGCAAGCCCCAAACAAAACACTAGCCTCTCCTATATATATGAAACCTGAATACCATATCAACATGTAGGAGGGGTCAAGAGGGTGTGCACAGGGGTATATAGGAGTGTGTCCAGTGGTGTCCAAGGTGTTTCAGTGAGCAGTTTGTGTAATGTGACAGGGATTCAATAGGGACAGTGGTGCTATCGGGCTAGGGTGCTCCTGTGTGAACATGAGTCACATATATGTGTGTGTGGTATGTGTTGTCAGTAATTCAGTGAATACTTCAGTTAACAGTGTCCCTAAGAAAATTCAAACCAACTATCCCATGCCACATTGACCTTAACATGTAGCTAATCTCAGATGCATATGGGATTTATTCTCAAAATGTGATGATATATGCACATACAACCCAAATCAATCATCCCAATGATCCCACATAAACACATGTTTTAAATACTATCAAATTGTTATTAATTAGCAATTTTTATTATCATTTCAAAACTCAGAAATATTCTTCAATGAATCACAGTATCAGAAAATTTGGTAAACCCTAAATCAACATTCGAAATCCATACAAAGCCAAATTAGTGTGTGGTATAATTCGTACACATGTATTTGTGTCACACAAGTTGTCTCGTGTCCATAAATTGGGACACGCAGTGTCCAAAACCAAATTCAAAATTCTCAGAAAACAGGAAAGAATAATCATCGTGCAGCCATGTCGAGCCTTCGTGGGCTCGACACAGTTCTCGAGGCACCACGTGCTCTTGCACTCATGTCGAGAGAACATAGGGCTAGGAACTGAACACCCTGCCCCGTGTCCAAGTGTCGAAGTTAAGCGTGCATATCAGTGTCCATTTTCATGCGCGTGCAGCACAAGCAAGGATCAGTGCGGGTCAATTTTCTTCGTACACACTTAACGAGAACCCGTGAAACATTATGGGTGTCATGTTAGTCACTAGGACAACGTGTCCACCAAATTTTGTGACCTGAGTCGCCGTGTCGTGTCCGCTAGGACACCCGAGCAGCAGGGCACTCGACCACAGTGTCGTACAGCGTGTTCATGTCCATTTTGGTCATGGTCATGGCTCTAAAATGTGCTCAGTGTTCAACATAGTTAATCTACATATCAAGGGCTTCAAAATCATGTAATTAGTTTTAGAAATTAATAACATTGAATTCACTCAAGCATTTCATCAAACACTTTAAATAACACATAGACACGTGTCCGATACGGACATCAAACGAACACGAAATCCACCCAAATTTTAGGGACAGCTAGGGGACTCCTTGATCTAGCTCTAAATGCAAAGAAAAATAGAAATTTAAATCAATTTGGGGAATTTTACCTATAGGTGCAAAAAGCATAAAAAAGCTCCAAATGGGGGGGGGGGGTGTTCTTCTTGATGGCCAAATGCTCCAAATGAACCCAAAACTGATATTAACCTCCAAAAATATTAAACATACAGAAATTAGGACCTATTGCAAAAGACTAGAATTAAAAAGGAATTAAAATAAATTTATGTGGATTTTTGGAAGGGGAGAAAATACCTCTCTTTTCCTATGTGTTGAAATAATAAAAAAGAGGCAAGAACTAATGAATAAGTATTTATATAGGGTGGGGATCCCTATGTAGCTGGTCAGTGAGGGTTTGGTTAGGGTTAGGGTGTCAAATCATGGGGCATGGGCCAAGTCACAAGTCATTTAATGAAATCACAAATCATTGTATTAAACCATAAGTCATTTCACTTAAATTAATCCTCCTATTCCAAAATAGTTTTTAATGACTAAAAGTAGGTTAACCTAAGTTAGACTAGGGTCACCATGGCTAGGGTTAGCTTTTAGACTAGTCCACTAAGTCTCAACAAGTCAAGGTCAAACTAGAATTCACCAATTCAATAAATCATCAAATAATTCAAATAAGTCAAAATGACCAAATTATCCCTAGGCTAAAAATGATAATTAAATCATCCTAATGACATGGTTAGGCTCTAGGTCATGCAGTCTCTAGGGTTTCACTGGCAGCACATAAAAATCATAAGTCATGACTTGAGGCAGTTTTTAAATAGTTTAAAAAATTATTAAAAATTACTATAAATCATAATGTGAAAAAATTATCAATAATTAATAATTATAATTACAAAATTTCAAAATTACCCTCATCTGAAAAACTGGGTGTTACAATCCTACCCCCCTTAGAAAAATTTCGTCCTCAAAATTAAGATGATCGTATCCTTACTAGGTTGTACCCCCAACAATTCAAAGTCGAAGATAGCATGCAACACAGTCCTACTCCCCTTAGACATGATACCCATGACCTTGATAGCTTATACATACTCGAGTCGGGCTGGAGTCCGCTCGATACGTAGCTGGCTTGCTCACGAGCTCTCGTCCGAAAACCGGGTACGGGTCGTGACAAGTTTTTGTGGTGGCCCATGCAGGTCAGAGCATATCGTATCGGTTACGTAACTGTACTAATACGAGCCTGTGCAACTGACTAAACCCTTAGAAATCTCAATCCATACTGTCTTGAAAATTCTCCTAGAAATTATCTACGTCCTTGAAAGTTCCATGTTTGCTCTCAATTATACTCCCTCATTTTTCGTATCATTGAATTCTCGTCCCTTCCTAATTCGGAGTGACGAACAATCGTGCTGTCTAGAATTTATTAGAAATCCTTAAATTATAGTATATATTGCTTGACTATTGAATATTGATTGTTTATAGATATGAGTATTATAGTTGCCATATGCCTAGATATCTGTCGGTAGAATGGTTAGCAACTAGTTAGAAGACCATATGATTCTAGTGACCTTGTTTTGAGGAGTAGTGTGACCAAAGGTGGGTAGAAGTCCTCGAGGTTTCGTAGTTACAAAATTGCTAGGGGAAGGTTGTAAACTATTTTGATGAATTAGATTTAAAGAGATTTAGATAATAATAGACTTCCTTTTGAATTTTTAGGAATAATTAGAAATTAGAATTTCGAGGGAGTAGATTTGTAGCTCCCCTTCCCGGAAATCTTGAATTATTTCTTATTATTATTATTTTTGATTTAAATTGTGATTTTTAGAATTTTAGAATTAATTATTTATTTATTATTACGGTATATGACCTTAGCCATAGTTGAGTTTTAAAGTACTAGACGACTAGGATTTGTGGCACGGGAGATGTAGCAGTGTGCCTTGACTAGTGTACTAGTCATGCTCGGGGAAACCTAGCCATAAGGGATGTCCTAACTAGGAAAACCAGGCCAAGTTGTCACATGACTATTATAAATAGTTAATTATTTATTATTATTATATTATTTGACGTTGAGTGACCCGGTTGAACCAAATTGGCCAAGCTGGACCCAAAACAAGCCCAAGCCCAGGTAGTCATGTAGTGCATCCCAAGACGACCGTGTAGACATGCATTGGGTGGTAGTATTTTAATCCAGTAACCTAGTAGATGATTTTCACAAATGGTAGTTAAATATATACATTATGAGTTCTTGATATTAAATAATGTTTTTAGTAAATAATTTTCTTTAACAAATATTTTGGACTCTATGGGATTTATCTGAGATACATATATACTTGTGTATATATGTATATATATAGAAACATATTTTAATATATGAAAATTAAGCTTTTATTTATATATATATAATATCATTGTAATTTTGTTTATGTGAATTTTTGGTATATAAAGGTTAAGGATTAGATTTCAAATATTGGTTTTACTTAATATTTATTACTAGTATTTGAATTTATAATATATTATAAATGTGTTTACGTGTCTGTATATATAAATATATAAATGTATATATATAAATAATAATATGTATATGAATATTGTATATGAGTATTTATATATAAATATATATATAATATTATATAGGTATATATATACATATATACGTATATATATGTGTATATAAATATGTTATATATGTATATACGTACAAAGGTACATGTATATATATATAAATACATATTTATGTATGCTAATAAAAGAAAAGGAAAAAGAAAAACAGAAAGAATAAGCTAAGAACCGAGGCCCCCCAGCCCGGCCTGCTCACAGGCCCGCCCAACAAACCGAGCCGGCTCACCCAGGCCCGAGCGGAAATCCCCTGAACCGAGCGACATTGTACATATAAATGTACATACGTCGAGAGTTCTCTCCAGAGAGAGAGAAACCCTAACTCCGCCACCCCACCTCCAGTCGAGGGGCGACCCCGTGGTCCGCTCACCGCGCCGCCATGGCGCCACACGCGTGCGCGCGGCCGCGCGCCACCGCCGTGCGCCGGAAACAGCCAGGCGCGGTTTACAATCATAGCCGCTACAGTGACAGCAGTCCCGCGAAGCCACTTCGCGCCGGGATTTCCCCACGACCGTTCGACGATTTATCGAACCAATTTTGCAGGTTCGAACCTAACCTATACCCCTTTATTTCGATATGATAGTTTCGATTTAAATCAAAACGGAATCGAGTTAAAAATCGATGCCAACTTGACGAAAATCTGTCCCAAACGGGACAGAAGAAACAGTCCAACGAACCTTCTTTACGGTCAGTTTTCTTCCAGACCATGAACGATTTTGAAAATGTGTTTGAAGGAATTTAGGGACAACCTATAGGACAGAAAAACCTTTCTTTTACTTTTAATTAATTTATTGTACTCGTCAAATAAAATCTGTTTAAAGTTTCCTAAAAATCATGTTTTCAGAAACTAGAAATCCATCCACATGACGTGCATCCCGCCATTCCGGGCGACGTGGTCGTGAACCGAAAGCATTGAATGGTGCGTAACGGCTTCGTGGTCGTATAGGCTTTGACAGAATTCAAATTGGTCGCGTGTACGCGACGAATTTGATGCGTATCCGTCAAAATTTACCGTATCGTGCACTTTGTAAATTTTTCAATTACTTTGTGCACGCTCGTCAAATCAAGACAAAACTTGTGCCAACAGGACCGTATCATTTTTCTGGTCCTGTATGCTAAGTTTGGTCCAATTCTGAGACAGTTGAATCGTACGTCGTTTTACGGGCCCCACAGTTCTACTCAACGGGCAATTTTGTGCACGGCCTGCCGGAATCCAACTCTGGACATACGGTTGGGTTCGTATCGGAAAACCAGATCTATTGACATATAATTTGACGAATTTAGAGACAATTGACTCTGGCACGTTTTTCGGTGCAAAACGGATCCAACGGCGGACATCGTTTTTGCCCGAATTTATCGTTTTGCCCCTGAGTCCAGAATTAAACTTAAGGACAGGCAATTCTAGCTAATTTGACTATTCTGAGAATGTTGGTAACGTTTATTTCAGCTTTCGGAGACAGTTGTGATGACTTGGACTTTCTGACTTGATTGATTGGCGATACATTGTTGGTTCTCCGTGCAACCTCCAGGCAAGTATACCTTGCCGAACATATACAGTATTTACATGGTTTCTTTTTCCTTATTGTAGTCCTTTTATATTGTCACATGATTCCATATTGTGATTGATTCATCCTTGATTACTTTACTTGTTCTAGATTACGTGCACGTATAGGATGTTTAACATTGCTAGAATATTGGTCTCTTTGTGTTACTTTTTCGTGATTGAGTTGACAGTTTCAATATCTGTCCTTGACCATTCTCGACTGGGAGTATCTTGCATTGTACTACAGTTGAGATATACTATAGCTTGGGAGTATCTTACATTGTACTACGACCTATAGCCGATTATTCTACCTTGATATCACTTGATTGACTTGACTTAAGACATGCCATAGATTGGGAGTATCTTACATTGTACTACGACCTATAGCATATATTGATTGATTGATTGACTTGACTTGCGACACTATAAATTGGAAGTATCTTGCATTGTACTATGATTTATAGGAGTCTACCTGACTTTGTATCCTTTAGGAGAGGAGATCGATACTAGAATTGGCTAATCTTGACTGGGATTATCTTACAATGTATTACAGTCAAAACCTACTATAGATTGGGAGTATCTTGCATCGTACTACAAGCTATGGAGGTTAATCGATTGATTGGTAGCCAAGTCTAGTATTACATTTCCTCACGACTCATCGTCCTTAGATGTTTCTTCTTGAAGTGTTCTTATCCTTCTTACCTGTTATTTACTGTCATATTAGTAGGCATGTTTTATGTATCTTGCTAGTCCTCTGAGGACCTGATGATCTCTTCAGGTAGCTGATTGCACGGAGTTAGTTAGCTGAGCATGTGGTAGTTGACTTCATCTGCATGATTCATGTATTTTGTTAGTGATATCGATTTATTATCTTTCTCGTGCCTTTATGATATATTCTGCTTATCAGCTTTACTTTATAGACTCATATCATTCTTGGAGTCTAATCGAACAATATGCTAATGGGCTGCAGTGTGAAACCCATTATTTGTTGTTATTTATTTAAATAAAATTTTAGTGTTATTAATTAGCGTTTTCTAAAATTATTATTATTAATATTATTATTATCAAATATCTTTGAGTGGAAAACGATTTCGAAAAATATTAATAACAGGGCTTTTTGATTTTTCGGACCCAGACCCGAGTCCGAGCCCAGACCCAGGCCTAAACCTGAACCCAATTTCATTTTCCCTTCCTATTAAATCTGACTTGGTTAATGGTTTATATAAAAATATATATATATATAAATATTATATTCTTTGAGTCGGTCCAATTTGGACCAGCAACTCACCCCCTCATTTTCGTAACTCCTCAAACCCCTCATTTCCGTAACTCCCCAATTTAACTCCTCCTTTAAAACACTACAATCTTTCATACCCCCACGACCGAGCCTGTTCCTATTTCCTAACAGTTACTTTCCCTCACCACCACTCTTTAATAAAATCCCCCACTCTCCATCTTCTCAGGAAGAGCAACTTCACATCCCACGTACAGAGAAGCCTCCTCCTTCTGCTACTTAAACTCTTTCTTTCTCATTTGTTCTCCTCACAGAATAAGAACTCTCATCTCAACCTCTCTCCTTTCTGTTCTCAAAACCCCCTCCACCAGAAACCCATTTCCCCGACCCCGACCGACGGAAGCCCCGCCCGGCCAACTTCCGCTGGCGACCAGCTCCCGCGCCGCCCCTTTCCGCGCGCATGCGACCCGAGGCCGACGACCGCGCCTCCGCGCTGCCGCGACCCCCCTCTGCGGCCAGCCGCCGCCGTCCCGAGGCCGGCGACCGCCTCCCGCGCCGCCCTCTCCGTCCGGCCGAGCCCCTGTGGCCGCGGCTCCCTCCGCCGCAGTCAGCCCGGTGATCCTCCGCCGGCCAGAGCCCCCTTGCTCGACGAGCTCCCCGGCGGATCTTCCCTCGGGTCCGCCGCCCGCGTCAGCGACGACCCCCGCGCCTTTTGCCCCGCGCGGTCAGAGCTCCCCCGTCGGTGCCCTAGCCCCGCGGCCAGCGTCCGCAGCTGCTGTCAGCGGATCTCCGCTGCCCCGCTGCGCTGTCCAGCGCTCCGACCCTTTCCCGCGGATTTCTCCGCGGCACTTCGCTGTCCGTGCGCGTCTCCCTTCTGTGCGTGGCTGGATCTGGGATTCGCGACGTCGCTGTTCGGATCTTTGACCTGCTGCCGAACTTAGTTTCGGATTATTCCCAAGTTTTTCCCGCGGCTCCCCGCCAACGGAAACTGGTAATTTCTGTTAATCAGAGTAGTTCGTCCCTCCCGTGAGTCGATGATGATAGATCGGTCCCCCGGTTCCCTCTCGGGAATCCGGATAGCTGCGTTATAATTTTCGTTTAGCCGCGTTAGTCTATTTTTCTGTGATTTACCTGCTGGGTTGGTGTGAATTGGTTGATATTGGATTCCCGGACTTTTCGGGAATTATTTGGTGGAGTTGGAATTAATTCTGTGGTGTTGGAATTATTTTGGTGGATTTTGTGGACTATTTTGGGTTGGAAATTATTTGCAGGAATTTGTTGGCGCATTTCCCAGTTTTGGGTTTGTCCCGGAATAGGGGAAGTGCTGCCCAAATTTTTACAAAATTATATTTTATTAATTTCAAAACTGGCTTTCGAAAATGAATTTCTAAAACCGATTTTTCGGGCGACGACCGTACTGGTCTGTGGGCCCCGGCGAAATGCAAACGCACCGGTCCGACCGGACGTTGGGGTATTAGCCGAAGTTTGAGGAATGGACCGAGTCTGAGACTCGTAGCTTTCATTTTTAATTATTTTATTTAATATTTAGGCTATATATTATAGTTATTTAATTACTGCACTTTATTTATTAATTAAATCACTTTTCTCTTATTTGATGTAAAAGAAAATTGTACAGGGCATAAGCCCACCCTAGGACCATTAGCTGTGCCACTGTATTGTGTAGCGTAGTTTATTTTATTTTTTCTTTTTTCTGGTGGATGTAATTTGGGTGGTTTTTGGTTAGTCGCATAAATCGTAGATTAGATCGCGATTACTGGTTAATTACGAATTTAGTTAAAATGAATAAAATATTATTAATTCACGGTTTATCGCTAAAAGAAATTGTATTTTTATAAAAATATTACAAAACACAAAGTTTTCCAAATTGTAATTGATTCTCGTGTATTTCCAAATAATTCAATTAATCGGCTTAATCAAACGCACGTAGTTGCGACGTAAACGTTAGCTGTAGATTAATACAACTTAAAACCTGATTAGGACATTACTACTAGAGATTGTAACTAGCACATCTAGATATGGGTTGAATATTGTTTCTAAGTCTGGAATCTCAAATGTAGGATTTCGAGGAAGTGTTTGACCTAGTTCCCCGGTACAGACTCTCGATCCAGTCACAATAACAAAGGCAAGTGCAGTTATGTCTATTTGGTAATTTATCTAGTAATTGTTTTATTGCAATTTTAAACCACATTGCTACACGGAACTCTCTCCTAGAGTATTGATTGTGGAACTCTTTACTAGAGTTCAAATATTAACTCATTGATTGAATCTGATTGACTCGGGATATTGGGGGAGTAGTGTAGCGTCTATGACCAATACCCCTATATTGCATCATTGATTGTGTGAGCTGATTCCTCCTATACACGAGGATAGGCCGGACCGTATCATTAGGATATAATTGAATCATCCCAAGCCGGTCATAGTTCGTTACCTACTCAAATCACATTGTTTTCAATTGTAGAATTGTTGAAAAATATTGTTAAAGTATTTCAAATTGTTTAACATTGCAAATTTCAAATTATTATTTGAATTATTGGATATTCGTAATTGTACTTTGCTCCCTCCTGACTGGAGACCCAACATTTTAGGTATCGCTGATGATGCTTTGTTCCACGGTATTTTTCCTGAGATTCCAACTAGAGGACGATGATCTCGAGACTGATGAGCTGGATGCCTAGATTTTTCTTCTTCTTTTATAATTCATGATGTTTGTGGAAAACAATGTATTACAGATGTATCTTTCATTTTATTGTAAAAAGTTTTTTTAAACTATTCGATTTATTAAAGTTGTGACAATTAGACTGTGTTGTTTATTTACCTGCATGAGTGATACAGCTTACTGCCGCCGTCTCAACAACGGTGCAGGCTGGGCATGATCCGATTCGACCCAAATTATTTGGGATCGGGTCGTGACATGTTTTTAGTGGTGGCCCATGCAGGTCTGAACAACAACTTAGGAAAACATATTTAGAAATAATTAGAACACTAGAACATCAATTTGTCACAACATAGGACCGAAATATATTATAAATAAATATTTTTGTTTGATTATAGACTGGTAGGATACCTTGCTTATGTTTGCATCCTAAACCTTCCAGAGAATGACCGTTGACCAAATCCTGCTGGCGATGAGGTGTCATCTCCGGATCATACCCCATCTCCTCAACCAAGCCCAGGGTCTTTTCCCTCGTGGCTGTTTGACCGTCCTCATAGTGCATCCAGTGAAGTTTTTCCTACACTGGTGATTCCTACCTTATCTCAAACCAAGTTGCTTTTCCTTGGTGGAGTATTCATTTTTTTGTTGCTCCACCAGTACCAGCAAACACCTTCCAAATGGTTGCCCTATTTCAAGAAATCCTGGAGTTCCAAAAAGCTCAAGATGAAGCCCAGCAGGAACAGAAGAATATCACGAGAGAAGACATGAAGAACGTCATGATGTAGCCTTAGTTATCCCCAACCAAGTTAGAGCAGAACTTTTGTCCTAGGAAGGATACCCTTGAATCTAGAAAATATTTGGGTCCCATCAAGTACCCTACTTTCCGGCAGCCTTATCGTAAGAAGCTATGGGCTTGTAACTATTGCAAGAGGCCTGGTCATCAGGCCTGGCCATCAAGTACCCTTATGGCAGATGTTTTCCCTGATAGTCTCCCCGGATTATCCCAGATCTAGACATAGGACTCACCCTTGACCTAGTCCCTGGCTCTTTCCCTAATTCTAAAGGATATCACAGAGTCAACCCGAAGGTGGCCAAGAAGGTGAAGGACCAGATTAATGAAGGCTCTAGGATTTATTCAGGGTGGAACTTCACCTTAGGGAACACCTATCTTGTTTGTGTCCAAGAAGGATGGAACAAACGGATGTGCATCGATTACCAGACACTAAAGAACAAGTACTTTCTGCCCGGATCAAGGATCTGTTTGATCTGGTTGTGTGGAGTTAGAGTGTTTCGAAGTTTGACTTAATATTTGACTACCATCAAATCAAAGTCAGGAAAGAGGACATTTCCAAGACGAAAATTTCGGTAGAAGATAGCTGTTGTTGAAGAGTGGTATACCCCAAGTTCAATTCAGAAGTTTTTTTAAACTTGGCCGGCTACTATCAGAAGTTCGTGAAGGATTTCGCCAAGATTGCTGAGTCAATGACGAAGCTCACCTGGAAGAATGAAGAGTTCATCTGAATGAAAAGTTTGCCAGACGGCATTGAGGAGCTGAAGAAGAGACTCACCACTACACCAATCCTTGCGCTACCCGCAGGAACCGGTGGGTTCTCAATTTACAGTAATGTCTCTGGAAAAGGACTGGGTTGCGTTCTTCGACAACATGGGGAAGTAATTGCTTACACATATAGGCAACTACAGACTCATGAGAAGAATTATCCCACACCTAATTTGAATTGCTGCAATTATTTTTATCTTTGAAGCTATGGAAGCATGATTTTTATGGAAAGGGAGTGAAATATATACGGACTACAAAAGTCTGAAATATGTCTTCACTCAGAAAGGGCTGAATGTTAGACTAAGAAGATGGTTGAAGCAGATGAAGGATTACGACATCAACCTGCAGTACCATTCAGGTAAGGCTAATGTGGTCGCTGATACACTTGGTCGATACTGATGGCGAAGTTCTTAACCAAAGACCAGCACCTGCTAGAAGACATCGAGAAGTTTGGACTGGAGGTTATACTACCTGGAGATAGAAGGACGGAGCTGGATGCTGATTCAGTATTGATGAAGTTCGAGGCTGATGGACAAAAATCAAGAGGACGTAGTTTCAAAATAAGGCACTTTGCAGGCTTAGAGATCAAGTATTGGCAGGAACACCTGAGGGTTTTTGAATTGATCAGCATCGGAACTCTGAAGGATGGTGCGAGACTTTGCGTGTCGGCTGACAAACGGAGGAACGAGTTGATGGAAGAAATGCACCAGTCGCAGTATTCCATAAATTCAGGAGATAATAAGATGTATCGGAATATGCCTCCATTGATTGGTGTTATGGAATAAAGAAGGACAATTCCAGGTATAGGATTAGAGGTAAATTTGTCAACATGAGGAATTTAGCAAGAGAACAACAAGTTTATTGGAGCCGCTGGACAATTCGAAGTGGAAGTAGAAGCATATAACAATGAACTTTGAGTAAGGATTGCCTTGTTCCCAAGGAGGGAAGGGCACCAATTGGATTTTAGTAAACCGACTGACTAAGTCGGCACACTTTATTTTCCTTCAAGTTGGTTTATCCACTAAGAAGTGGGCAGCATGGTACGGGAAGCACATCTACCGGATTCATGGAGTACCGCGGGACGAGCAAGCAGAGAGGTCAATCCAGACGCTAGAAGATGTATTGAGATTTTGCGTCTTGGAATTTGGTAGGTCTTGGGAAGACCAAATTGCATTTGGTGAAGTTTCTCCTACCAGAGGAACAATCAGTTTTGACGGAGCTGGAAATTGAGGCCAGGTACATCAGGCCATTTGAAGTTTAAAACGAGTTGGAAAAGTAGCATACCGGTTAGCTCTACCAGTTAATCTTGAGAGTGTGCACAACGTCTTCTACGTATCACAGCTCAGACGCTACACTCCGGATCCGAGTCACATATTGGATAATACAGAGCTGAAGATTGGACTCAACCTTTCAGTGCCAGAGAAACCAGTTGCAAGCCTAGTCAGAGACGAGAAGAAAATCAGAATTGAGCCATCACTTAAACTCCTACTTCTTATCTTTTCGTTCTAAACTTGACTAATGCTGCTAAGTCAGCCTAGTTTTGCAAGCTATCTCTTTATCAAGCTTGATCATGATGATATTTTATTGGGTGCACCCACTAATATATTGTCTAATCAGAACCGGTGCATGATGGTCTGATCAACCTCGTGTACTTTGGTTCGCCTTTGTATTTTTCTGCGTGGATAATATCATGAAACTTGTCCCTAAACCGTCTCATCCACGACTGCTTTGGAAATTCTTATGGTTGGACCTGAGTTACGGGCGTAGTACCCGTACCTGTTTGTCTTTTCTTTCCTACCTTTAAATTTCGAGGACGAAATTTTCTAAGGAGGGAAGATTGTGAAACCCATTATTTGTTGTTATTTATTTAAATAAAATTTTAGTGTTATTAATTAGCGTTTTCTAAAATTATTATTATTAATATTATTATTATCAAATATTTTTGAGTGGAAAACGATTTCAAAAAATATTAATAACAGGGCTTTTTGATTTTTCGGACCCAGACCCGAGTCCGAGCCCAGACCCAGGCCTAAACCTGAACCCAATTTCATTTTCCCTTCCTATTAAATCTGACTTGGTTAATGGTTTATATAAAAAAATATATATATATATAAATATTATATTCTTTGAGCCGGTCCAATTTGGACCAGTAACTCACCCCGTCATTTCCGTAACTCCTCAAACCCCTCATTTCCGTAACTCCCCAATTTAACTCCTCCTTTAAAACACTACAATCTTTCACACCCCCACGACCGAGCCTGTTCCTATTTCCTAACAGTTACTTTCCCTCACCACCACTCTTTAATAAAAATCCCCCACTCTCCATCTTCTCAGGAATAGCAACTTCACATCCCACGTATAGAGAAGCCTCCTCCTTCTGCTACATAAACTCTTTCTTTCTCATTTGTTCTCCTCACAGAACAAGAACTCTCATCTCAACCTCTCTCCTTTCTGTTCTCAAAACCCCCTCCACCAGAAACCCATTGCCCCGACCCCGACCGACGGAAGCCCCGCCCGGCTAACTTCCGCCGGCGACCAGCTCCCGCGCCGCCCCTTTCCGCGCACATGCGACCCGAGGCCGACGACCGCGCCTCCGCGCTGCCGCGACCCCCTCTGCGGCCAGCCGCCGCCGTCCCGAGGCCGGCGACCGCCTCCCGCGCCGCCCTCTCCGTCCGGCCGAGCCCCTGTGGCCGCGGCTCCCTCCGCCGCAGTCAGCCCGGCGATCCCCCGCCGGCCAGAGCCCCCTTGCTCGACGAGCTCCCCGGCGGATCTCCCCTCGGGTCCGCCGCCTGCGTCAGCGACGACCCCCGCGCCTTTTGCCCCGCGCGGTCAGAGCTCCCCCGCCGGTGCCCTAGCCCCGCGGCCAGCGTCCGCAGCTGCTGTCAGCGGATCTCCGCTGCCCCGCTGCGCTGTCCAGCGCTCCGACCCTTTCCCGCGGATTTCTCTGCGGCACTTCGCTGTCCGTGCGCGTCTCCCTTCTGTGCGTGGCTGGATCTGGGATTCACGACGTCGCTGTTCGGATCTTCGACCTGCTGCCGAACTTAGTTTCAGATTATTCCCAAGTTTTTCCCGTGGCTCCCCGCCAACGGAAATTGGTAATTTCTGTTAATCAGAGTAGTTCGTCCCTCCCGTGAGTCGATGATGATAGATCGGTCCCCCGGTTCCCTCTCGGGAATCCGGATAGCTGCGTTATAATTTTCGTTTAGCCGCGTTAGTCTATTTTTCTGTGATTTACCTGCTGGGTTGGTGTGAATTGGTTGATATTGGATTCCCGGACTTTTCGGGAATTATTTGGTGGAGTTGGAATTAATTCTGTGGTGTTGGAATTATTTTGGTGGATTTTGTGGACTATTTTGGGTTGGAAATTATTTGCAGGAATTTGTTGGCGCATTTCCCAGTTTTGGGTTTGTCCCGGAATAGGGGAAGTGCTGCCCAAATTTTTACAAAATTATATTTTATTAATTTCAAAACTGGCTTTCGAAAATGAATTTCTAAAACCGATTTTTCGGGCGACGACCGTACTGGTCTGTGGGCCCCGGCGAAATGCAAACGCACCGGTCCGACCGGACATTGGGGTATTAGCCGAAGTTTGAGGAATGGACCGAGTCTGAGACTCGTAGCTTTCATTTTTAATTATTTTATTTAATATTTAGGCTATATATTATAGTTATTTAATTACTGCACTTTATTTATTAATTAAATCACTTTTCTCTTATTTGATGTAAAAGAAAATTGTACAGGGCATAAGCCCACCCTAGGACCATTAGCTGTGCCACTGTATTGTGTAGCGTAGTTTATTTTATTTTTTCTTTTTCTGGTGGATGTAATTTGGGTGGTTTTTGGTTAGTCGCATAAATCGTAGATTAGATCGCGATTACTGGTTAATTACGAATTTAGTTAAAATGAATAAAATATAATTAATTCACGGTTTATCGCTAAAAGAAATTGTATTTTTATAAAAATATTACAAAACACAAAGTTTTCCAAATTGTAATTGATTCTCGTGTATTTCCAAATAATTCAATTAACCGGCTTAATCAAACGCACGTAGTTGCGACGTAAACGTTAGCTGTAGATTAATACAACTTAAAACCTGATTAGGACATTACTACTAGAGATTGTAACTAGCACATCTAGATATGGGTTGAATATTGTTTCTAAGTCTGGAATCTCAAATGTAGGATTTCGAGGAAGTGTTTGACCTAGTTCCCCGGTACAGACTCTCGATCCAGTCACAATAACAAAGGCAAGTGCAGTTATGTCTATTTGGTAATTTATCTAGTAATTGTTTTATTGCAATTTTAAACCACATTGCTACACGGAACTCTCTCCTAGAGTATTGATTGTGGAACTCTTTACTAGAGTTCAAATATTGACTCATTGATTGAATCTGATTGACTCGGGATATTGGAGGAGTAGTGTAGCGTCTATGACCAATACCCCTATATTGCATCATTGATTGTGCGAGCTGATTCCTCCTATACACGAGGATAGGCCGGACCGTATCATTAGGATATAAATGAATCATCCCAAGCCGGTCATAGTTCGTTACCTACTCAAATCACATTGTTTTCAATTGTAGAATTGTTGAAAAATATTGTTAAAGTATTTCAAATTGTTTAACATTGCAAATTTCAAATTATTATTTGAATTATTGGATATTCGTAATTGTACTTTGCTCCCTCCTGACTGGAGACCCAACATTTTAGGTATCGCTGATGATGCTTTGTTCCACGGTATTTTTCCTGAGATTCCAACTAGAGGACGATGATCTCGAGACTGATGAGCTGGATGCCTAGATTTTTTTTCTTCTTTTATAATTCATGATGTTTGTGGAAAACAATGTATTACAGATGTATCTTTCATTTTATTGTAAAAAGTTTTTTTTAAACTATTCGATTTATTAAAGTTGTGACAATTAGACTGTGTTGTTTATTTACCTGCATGAGTGATACAGCTTACTGCCGCCGTCTCAACAACGGTGCAGGCTGGACATGATCCGATTCGACCCAAATTATTTGGGATCGGGTCGTGACATGCAGACCATGACCCATACTTGTTCATTCTTGATTTATATGATTCTTGTGGATTGAGATACAGTTTAGATTAGACATGATACCCATGACCTTGATAGCTTATACGTACTCGAGTCGGGCTGGAGTCCGCTCGATACGTAGCTGGCTTGCTCACGAGCTCGCGTCCGAAAACCGGATACGGGTAATGACAAGTTTTTGTGGTAGCCCATGCAGGTCAGAGCATATCGTATCGGTTACGTAACTGTACTGATACGAGCCTGTGCAACTGACTAAACCCTTAGAAATCTCAATCCACACTGTCTTGAAAATTCTCCTAGAATTTATCTACGTCCTTGAAAGTTCCATGTTTGCTCTCTATTATACTCCCTCATTTTCCGTATCATTGAATTCTCGTCCCTTCCTAATTCGGAGTGACGAACAATCGTGTTGTCTAGAATTCATTAGAAATCCTTAAATTATAGTATATATTGCTTGACTATTGAATATTGATTGTTTATAGATATGAGGATTATAGTTGCCATATGCCTAGATATCTGTCGGTAGAATGGTTAGCAACTAGTTAGAAGACCATATGATTCTAGTGACCTTGTTTTGAGGAGTAGTGTGACCAAAGGTGGGTAGAAGTCCTCGAGGTTTCGTAGTTACAAAATTGCTAGGGGAAGGTTGTAAACTATTTTGATGAATTAGATTTAAAGAGATTTAGATAATAATAGACTTCCTTTTGAATTTTTAGGAATAATTAGAAATTAGAATTTCGAGGACGAAATTATTTCTAAGGTGGGTAGATTTGTAGCTCCCCTTCCCCGAAATCTTGAATTATTTTTTTATTTATTATTATTATTATTTTTTATTTAAATTGTGATTTTTAGAATTTTAGAATTAATTATTTATTTATTATTACGGTATATGACCTTAGCCATAGTTGAGTTTTGAAGTACTAGACGACTAGGATTTGTGGCACGGGAGATGTAGCAGTGCGCCTTGACTAGTGTACTAGTCATGCTCGGGGAAACCTAGCCATAAGGGATGTCCTAACTAGGAAAACCAGGCCAAGTTGTGACATGACTATTATAAATAGTTAATTATTTATTATTATTATATTATTTGACGTTGAGTGACCCGGTTGAACCAAATTGGCCAGGCTGGACCCAAAACAAGCCCAAGCCCAGGTAGTCATGTAGTGCATCCCAAGACGACCGTGTAGACATGCATTGGGTGGTAGTATTTTAATCCAGTAACCTAGTAGATGATTTTCACAAATGGTAGTTAAATATATACATTATGAGTTCTTGATATTAAATAATGTTTTTAGTAAATAATTTTCTTTAACAAATATTTTGGACTCTATGGGATTTATCTGAGATACATATATACTTGTGTATATATGTATATATATAGAAACATATTTTAATATATGAAAATTAAGCTTTTATTTATATATATATATATATATATATATATATATATATATATATATATATATATATATATATATATATATAATATCATTGTAATTTTGTTTATGTGAATTTTTGGTATATAAAGGTTAAGGATTAGATTTCAAATATTGGTTTTACTTAATATTTATTACTAGTATTTGAATTTATAATATATTATAAATGTGTGTACGTGTCTGTATATATAAATATATAAATGTATATATATGAATAATAATATATATATGAATATTGTATATGAGTATTTATATATAAATATATATATATATATATATATATATATATATATATATATATATATAATATACGTATATATATATACATATATATATGTGTATATATAAAAAAATGTATGTGTATATAAATATGTTATATATGTATATACGTACAAAGGTACATGTATATATATATAAATACATATTTATGTATGCTAATAAAAGAAAAGGAAAAAGAAAAACAGAAAGAAAAAGAAAAACAGAAAGAATAAGCTGAGAACCGAGGCCCCCCAGCCAGGCCTGCTCACAGGCCCGCCCAACAAACCGAGCCAGCTCACCCAGGCCCGAACGGAAGTCCCCTGAACCGAGCGATAGTGTACATATAAATGTACATACGTCGAGAGTTCTCTCCCGAGAGAGAGAAACCCTAACTCCGCCACCCCACCTCAGTCGAAGGACGACCCTGTGGACCGCTCGCCACGCCGCCATGGCGCCACGCGCGCACGTGCGGCCGCGTGCCACCGTCGTGCGCCGGAGACAGCCAGGCGCGATTTACAATCATAGCCGCTACAGTGACAGCAGGCCCGCGAAGCTACTTCGCGCCGGGTTTTCCCCACGACCGTTCGACGATTTGTCGAACCAGTTTTGTAGGTTCGAACCTAACCTATACCCCTATATTTTGATATGATAGTTTCAATTTAAATCAAAACGAAATTGAGTTAAAAATCGATGCCAACTTGACGAAAATCTGTCCCAAATAGGACAGAAGAAACAGTCCAACGACCCTTCTTTACAGTCAGTTTTCTTCCAGACCATGAACGATTTTGAAAATGTGTTTGAAGGAAGTTAGGGACAAATTATAGGACAGAAAGACCATTCTTTTACTTTTAATTAATTCATTGTACTCGTCAAATAAAATCTGTTTAAAGTTTCCTAAAAATCATGTTTTCAGAAACTAGAAATCCATCAACATGACGTGCGTCCCGCCATTTCGGGCGACGTGGTCGCGAACCGAAAGCATCGAAAGGTGCGTAACAGCTTCGTGGTCGTGTGGGCTTTGACGGAATTCAGATTGGTCGCGTGTGCGCGACAAATTTGATGTGTATCCGTCAAAATTCACTGTATCGTGCACTTTACAAATTTCTCAATTACTTTATGCACGCTCGTCAGATCGAGACGAAACCTGCGACAACAGGACCGTATCATTTTTCTGGTCCTGTATGCCAAGTTTGGTCCAATTCTGAGATAGTTGAATCGTACTTCGTTTTGCGGGCCCCACGGTCCCACTCAACGGGCGATTTTGTGCACGGCCCGTCGGAATCCAACTCTGGACATACGGTTGGGTTCGTATCGGAAAACTGGATCTGTTGACATGTATTTTGACGACTTTAGAGACCATTGACTCTGGCACACTTTTCGGTGCAAAACGGGTCTAACGGCGGACATCGTTTTTGCCCAAATTTACCGTTTTGCCCCTGTGTCCAGAATTAGACTTAAGGACAGGCAATCCTAGCTAATTTGACTATTCTGAGAATGTTGGTTACGTTTATTTCAGCTTTCGGAGACAGTTGTGATGACTTGGACTTTCTGACTTGATTGATTAGCGATACATTGTTGGTTCTCCGTGCAACCTCCAGGCAAGTATACCTTGCCGAACATATACAGTATTTACATGGTTTCTCTTTCCTTATTGTAGTCCTTTTATATTGTCACATGATTCCATATTGTGATTGATTCATCCTTGATTGCTTTACTTGTTCTAGATTACGTGCACGTATAGGATGTTTGACATTGCTAGAATATTGGTCTCTTTGTGTTACTTTTTCGTGATTGAGTTGTCAGTTTCTATATCTGTCCTTGACCATTCTCGACTGGAAGTATCTTGCATTGTACTACAGTTGAGACATACTATAGCTTGGGAGTATCTTACATTGTACTACGACCTATAGCCGATTATTCTACCTTGATATCACTTGATTGACTTGACTTGAGACATGCCATAGATTGGGAGTATCTTACATTATACTACAACCTATAGCATATATTGATTGATTGACTTGACTTGACTTGAGACACTATAAATTGGGAGTATCTTGCATTGTACTATGATTTATAGGGGTCTACTTGACTTTGTATCCTTTAGGAGAGGAGATCGATACTAGAATTGGCTAATCTTGACTGGGATTATCTTGCATTGTATTACAGTCAAAACCTACTATAGATTGGGATTATCTTGCATTGTACTACAAGCTATGGAGGTTAATCGATTGATTGGTAGCCAAGTCTAGTATTACATTTCCTCACGACTCGTCGTCCTTAGATGTTTCTTCTTGCAGTATTCTTATCCTTCTTACATGTTATTTACTGTCATATTAGTAGGCATGTTTTATGTATCTTGCTAGTCCTCTGAGGACCTGATGATCTCTTCAGGTAGCTGATTGCACGGAGTTAGTTAGCTGAGCATGTGGTAGTTGACTTCATCTGCATGATTCAGGTATTTTGTTAGTGATATTGATTCATTATCTTTCTCGTACCTTTATGATATATTCTGCTTATCAGCTTTACTTTATAGACTCATATCATTCTTGGAGTCTAATCGAACAATATGCTAATGGGCTGCAGACCATGACCCATACTTGTTCATTCTTGCTTTATATGATTCTTGTGGATTGAGATACAGTTTAGATTAGACATGATACCCATGACCTTGACAGCTTATACGTACTCGAGTCGGGCTGGAGTCCGCTCGATACGTAGCTGGCTTGCTCACGAGCTCGCGTCCGAAAATCGGGTGCGGGTCGTGACAGGGCATAGACTCTATGTTGAAGTGATTCAAGTGTTGATAGGTTTTTTGGATATTATTGAGACTACGTCCTACATGCATCAAATTTGCCCCTACGTTGCTCAGCCATAAAATGGATAAAGTTGATAGACTACTCGGAAACCTATTATTATTCAAGTTATGGAGCCAAAAATTTACTGCAGTCAGGTGCACTCTGGCGAGGCATGAATTAGAGGCAAAATGACTTCGGATATGTATGGTTCCGGGTACTATTGAAACTATATCCCTATTATAAATATATCATGTTTGGTCTTTTATCACCATTGATAACTTTACAAGAATTGTCTTAATTCGTTTAAATTTTGGATTATTTGGAATCTTAGTGGCTAGTTTAAATTTTCAGAAATCATTTCTATAGGACTCATATGGGAATTCTACTTAATTTTCTAGGACAGTTTTCCAACATTTTAGTGCCATCATTATTATGACTTTTGCCCGATTAGAGGATTTGTATTTCTAGCGGTTGTCTCTATTTTCATAAATCTCTTATCACAAGCCTAAAGGAATAGATTTCCTATGAAATTCTACTTGATTTTTCTAGAACTTATTAGGACCATATCAATCTCTATTGGCTCAATCTCTTTCCTGGTTCAACTTTAGTACGTTGATTATATTTTGTTACATATTTTGAAAGCTATAAATAGTTGTGGATAGCTTTATATATTAAATAGTTGATATACATCTTGTGGATGACTTTACGTATATAGTTGATAGCTATATGCGGAAGAAGCATAGATTGCTACCTATCCCATTTCTAGTAAGGGCATCTTTGGGATCAATATTAGTTAGCTAAAGGGTAGAAAATGTAGAAGAATATCTCGAGTAAGCTAGTCTTGAGAGAGTGGTACATCTTAGCTTGTGACTTATTTGGGTTAGAACCGTTGGTGGTGTTCACTAGTGTATAAACCTCATTCAAACAAATGATGGTATTTGACGATTTTGAATTTTATTGAAGATAAATGAAGACGTAGGTAGAGTTAGCAAGAAAAATCTAGGATTTGGTAAGATTCTCCCATGGAGGAAGTGAATTTGGATAATATATAAACATGTGAATATAATGATCAAGTAAAGAAACACTTGACGAGGATCAACTTTTATGGTTAGATGACTACTATACCTAGAAGAGACGGATATAGCCATGGAAGGAATAACACGAGCAATGGAATGATAGGTTCTAGAGAAGGAACAAGCAGAGAGGATTTGAGATAAGACCATTGGCATACAACGATGGATGAAAAATTGATTTAGGTGATTTATGATTCCATATATGTATTTAGTTTTAATACCCTGACAGATATCTTAGTTTTATGTAGATACCGAAAGTTCAACTAGTTAGAGATTGGTTTTGCATGGTATTAATAAGATAGTTATCTTGTAAGTCTTTTTCCTGCATATCTTATCTTCTGACCGTTGAAATAGTGAAACGATATTCCTTCTATTCCCTTTGATCATCACTCGGCCCTCAGTGGAAATATCTTACTCGATTACATTCCTATCATAGTTGTATTATTCTAATCATCCTTGCTATCCTACCATTATACAACTTTTTATCTTTCCTGAGTCACAAACTCTTGTACCCTATTCCAATTTGATTTGACATTTTATTCCCTCATCTCAAAAAAAAATCCATTACTTGCTGCCTTCTAAATAAACTGTTGACATTCGCTTCTTTCTTGCCTTTTCTGCTTCACGAGACCTCATTTGATTTTTTTTTTCTCCTATTTTATGATTATAATTGTACCTAGAATTATTTCGTGCCTAAAATGATTTTTGATCACAACAACAATCTAACCTTATCTCAGGTCATATCATGATAATTCTGATCGTGCCGATATATTATCATTGTACCTAGTGACCATGTCTAGAATCCGATCGTGCCTGATGATTTAAATTCCATGTAGATCAAGGTTAAATGATTTTGATTGTACCCCGGCCCTTATCTTTGAAATTTCGAGGATGAAATTTTCTAAGGAGGGAAGGTTGTGAAACCCGCTTTCTGGATTTAGATTAATTATTGGATATTTAGATTAATTAGGATTATTAGTTTAGATTAGGTTATTATCATTATTATTGTTATTATAGATTAATTGTTAGCTGGGTTTCCTAGAATAATTAAATGTTTAATTAGTAACTATTAAATCCTAGCCCAACCAAAGCCCAATGACTTAAAGCCCACCAAACTAGACTGAACCCAACTTAACCAATGACTTGACTCACTCAACCCAAACCCAACCTATAACTAAACTCAAACTCATTCAACCCACAACCCCGCTCACCGCTCAGATCCAAAAATCTCTCTCCACTACCCGCACTCCTCTCCTCTCCTTTACGTAAGTTTCCCTCAGAAACATTGAGATCTCACAGAACCTTCACCATTCTTCCTCCACTCAAACCCACACAACTTCCTCCTCCCTTCTGCATTTTACATTTCGGAGCCATCCCTGCGCTCCCCTCGCCGCCCTCATCCGAATCCAGACCCCACTTCTTCCATTTCCGAGCAACCGACCGCCGCCCGCCCGGCAGCAGCCGGCCGCCCGTCGCAGTTCGCCAGCCCCACGCGCGCCCCGGTTCCGCGCACCTTCGTCCACGTGTCCGCCGTGTGCGCGCACGTGTCCGTGCTCGTTAATCCCGACATTGTTCCGAGTCTGAGGTCTCCCCTCGGTACTCCTTCATGCAACCTTGGATAATCCCTTCATTTTTTCGCTTTCTGTTTGTGATCACAGAAACCCATACACCATCCTGGCCTAGAAATAGGTTCTGTAAAAATTAATTGGATTCTGTGGTTGATTTATTTTAGCTTCTGTGATATAAATAGTAAATATTGTAATAATAATCATTTTAAGAAAGTTCAAATAAACTTTATCGGTATTAATTGATTTGTGAATTAGCCTTAATAATTTAGATATGGTTTTAATAATTATTAATTGTTTAAATATGTAGTTAGGATTATCATTTAATTTGTAATGTTAAGTCGTAGAGTGTTAAACCAAATAATGATTTAGTTTGTTTACAAAATAGTAGTAAATAAATATTCACTAAAAAGCTATTATCTTTAAAATAAAAGTTTGGTTAAGTAAATGGTATAAAAAATTAGATTTCGTTAAATGATTATATATATATATATATATATATATATATATATATATATATATATATATATATATATATATGTTTTCCTTTTAAAGATGATTTCTGATCAAGAAGGTTTTATAAGGAGAATTAATATAATAAAAACTAATATTTATTTAAAAAAGGTTATTTTGGTAATGATATTTAATATTAAAATCCGAAAACCGTTTTTATTAACTTTAAACCAATATTTTGGTAAGAAAATGTATTTTTGTGCATTTATTATTATCTATGTTTAAATGTGATTTTCTACATAATTTATGAAATGTCTAAAAGACATATTTTATGAAAATCATTCTGATTAAATAAATTCTATTTTTAAATATTATTTAAATAAAAATATTTTCTTACGAAAATTACTAATTTCGAGAAATTTATTTTAAAGTATTTTTCCTATTAATTAATTTATGTAAATAGTTGTAAGGGCATAAGCCCAGTTTTCTATTTATTTTCTGTGACCCTGTATTGTGTAGTGTAGATTTTACTTTCTTTCTGAGTTGGTATCGCGTACCTAGACGAGTAACTATAAATCATGTATTAATTATTTTTGTATAAAATTAATAAGGAGTTCTCATACTTAATTTTAAATGAATAAAATATTGGTAAGTTAACAAGTTCATGTTTTATCACTAAAAACAATGTAGTTTTATATATATTATAAAAATACAAAGATTTGCCAATCAACCTATACATGCTATCTTCTTCAATTAAATCAAGCAACCGGTTTATTCAATTAAATGATAACCAACGTAGCTTGCGACGTTAGACGAATTTTGGTAGATTAAATAAAATAACTTAAAACCTAACTATGGTTATTTCTAGAGATGTAACTAGCACACCTAGATATGGTTCAATTATGTTTCTAAGAAATGATTCTCGACTGTAGGGTTTCGAGGACAAGTTTGACTTCCTTCCGGTACCGACACATCTATTCCGGTCATAAAACAAAGGCAAGTTACGGTTATGTTTTCTTGTATTTTATTTAGTAATTGTCTAGCTGCATGTTTAAACCACATTGCTACATGGAACCCTCTCCTAGGGTTCAGATACTAATAGATATTGATTGTGGGGATTGGGGGAATAGTGTAACGTTTATGGCCAATACCCCTCATATTGCATATTGTGCGAGCTTACCCCTCTTACACACGGGGATAAGCCGTATCGCGTCGCTAGGACGCTATTGTATAACCCAAGCCGGTCATAGACGATTACACATTCAAAACACATTGTTTTCAATTGCTAAAATGCTGAAAAATATTGTTTCAACTGTTTAGCCTGCACTTTTCCATTATTACTTGAAATATGAGATACATATTCGTACTTTCTCCCTCCTGACTGGGGACCAACATTTTTAGGTGACATTGAGGATGCTGAGCTATTGTACAATAGCTATTATGACCCGGTCCCTTACCCTGCGGTGTTACCCGAGTCCCCATTGGAGGATGCGGATCCTGAGGCCGCTGAGCCGACCATTTAGCTAGTTGTTTTCCAGTTAGCTAGTTTTGTTGTTTTGGAGTTTGCAGATTTAGATTTCAGCATTTTATTTCAGTACTTTCATTTCCAGTTGTACTTTCAATTGTTTAATAAAAAGTTTTTAAATATTCACAAATTCGTGTTGTGACAAATGTATAAATGTTGTTGTGAATATCTGCATATAGAACAGCTTACTGTCGCCGTCTCACAATAGTGCAGGCTGGGCATGATCCAGTTCGACCCAATAATTTAGGATCGGGTTGTGACAAAACTAGCCCGAACCCAACCCAAGCCCTGGTAGTCATGTAATGAGACCAATCACATCCATGTAGATATATAGATGTGTATATATATTGCTAGTCCATTTTGTCTCGTGAATAATTTCTGTAAATTTTATTTTGAATATAATATATGTATTATTGCTATTTAAATTTATATTTTACTTGGAAATAGTATAATCTTCTCTTCGATTGATTTTTGGGATTTTGCGAATTTATTTAGGATATACATATATACTCGTGTATAATATATATTCATAACAGGTATGCGTAGTGCTTTATACATATTTTTCCTCAATCTTAAATATTAGAGGAACATGAATTAAAGTTTATGTTTCTCCTATCTGCAATCACTCTCTTCCTAATCAATCGTCTGATTTTAGAACTGATACTTCCACTTCAAGGACAGATACGTACACTTCCCTACCATAATCAATTTATTCAAATTCCTGGCTTCCTCCATCGTAGTCAATTTGTTTAAAATTTTTAGAAGCCTTTTGAAATTCTTTAAAGAATGATCGGTGACTTACAATGGCAAGACAGAAGCGCACTGTCGCCATTTACTTGACTAATGGATACCATGGGTTCACTGCAACCAGCAGCGCACTGGCGAGGCATGAGCACTAAGTTGAAGTAATTCCAAATAAGCGTAGGTTATCATATATTATCAAAACTATGTCTTGGTTGTCCTATTTAATCCTTGAATTATTACGTCAATCTTGGATATAGTTGGTAGAGTGTTCGATACCATATTATGCTTAAGTCATAAACCAAGGATTTACTGCAGCCAGATGTACACTAGCGAGGCATGGATGCTTGGTTAAATGATTTTGGATATACTTGTGGTTTTCGAATATTATAGAAACTACATCCTTTGGCATGTGACTGTTGGATTTTTCCACAATTTCATAAACTCTCGATTAAAATTTGATTAATTCTTAACCTTTCATTTCTTGAACCCTTCCTTTTACTTTTCGTACCATTATTAGTCTTCCTAGAAATCATCTAAACCTATTCACTAGATTCATAAACATACCTAGATCATGATTCAATGACCATGTGTCACGCCCCAGAACCAGAATACTGGAGAGCGGGGGCAGACACAGCCAGCTACGTATATTGAAATAGAATACATTTCAACTATACGGTCACGGCTGTCTAGATATGAGGGTTTACTACAAGCCAGCAGTCTTTTAAGGTCAAGCCTATTGTCTCAATCTCAAGCAATTAACAGAGTTACAAGATATTAGAGCATCAAATATATATATATAAGGCGTCCCAAATATTACATATTGGATGATCATGAAGCTAGTCGTACAAAATGATAGGACTAGCAAGAGTTCAGTCATACGTGATCAACCCTAGGATTTGTTAATCATGTTTACAGCCCGTAGGCAGACAGTAAGTAAATGTGCATCGAGCTAACAGGTGCTCGTCGGCTAAACGCCTCAAAAGAATAAATTTACATATAAGTGGGTGAAACAAAAAGGGAAAACCCACTCGTAGCCCGGGTTCCGTCTAGTGTTCACCATTGGGCTGGAAGCTTGGTAGATCCTCGGGAGCTGCTCCAAAATCTGGCCACACAAAACCAGCTGGGTCAAACCCCAGAAAGAGCAAGTGCCACAAAGGAGGCCACAAATAAGAACAAAAGCCAGCATATCAGAACATAAAGAATAAAAGAAAGTACAAGTAGTAAAGTACACAGGGCGATAAACGACTAGGGACGTGGAACCATTCCGGGAGCCAGGTTACAATCCTTAAACCAAACAAGGACCGAGATTGTATCCCTTCGCCTGAATAGCTCACTGTCTCTACCCATTTATCGTTAGAGATAAGTTAAACAATCATGATCAAGAGTTCCAGGTACAGGGGCTAGACAAGACTTAGGCAGAGCTGGACACCATTCATTCACAATCGGCCAAACAAGTACTACGGCTTACTACTTTAACTAACTAGGGTTATCACAAGCCTAGTTACTAACAAGTGAGAAACTCCCAGTCCCAAGCCCTGCAGACTATCCAGTTATCCTTCCGCGGGTTGAGAGTTATAGGTGGGTACATTGCCCGGGAGACAAATGTACCCTTAGGTGACTTAGAGGGTGCAACACATGACAGTGTGCTGGAAATGTGCTCTACTCGTCGGCAAGCTACAAGTCCATTAAAGCGCCCAGATAACGAGATTGCCTGTGACTGGGAATTCTCCATGTTCTAGTTTGATCTAATAATTAGCCTAATCCAATTTAGCGCGAGTCCCTTGCCGTGGTACCCAGGAAGTCGCGTCCTAGACATGATGCAAGACAAGACAAGTGGATTGTACAAGCAAGCAAGCAGGAACACCCACGGTGTCAAGACAAGTCAAGTCAAGTTATCAAGTCAAGTCAAGTCAGGAGTGCGCCGCCACGGGCCACTATCAAGTTATCAAGGTAAATCATGTCAGGGTACTTGTTAGGAGTGCGCCACGACGGGCCACTATCAAGTCAGGTTGGTCATGTCAGGGGTGCACCACTACGGGTCACTGTCATGTTATGCTAGTTCCTTGTCATACCAGGTCATGTACAATAGTCATTCCAAATATATAAGTAAAATCAAGTTCATGACAAAAGGCGTAAGGATATAAAATGGACGTAAAATACCTAATAAAATACTAATATAAAATAGGACTATAGAAGAGCCAAGATCAAGGAATAACAAATTCATCATAGACAAGTAGGTTGTACAGGGTATATACTGCGCAGGGTGCCAAGTGCGCAGGGTGAGCTGCACAGGGTACCAACTGCGCAGGGTGCCAAGTGCGCAGGGGCACAGGGCAGATTGCGCATGAACAGACTGCGCAGAAATGAACTGCGCATGGATGGATTGCGCAGGAACAGACTGCGCAGGAGTGAACCGCGCATGGGTGGATTGCGCAGAAGTTACTTTGCGCATGGCTGGCTTGCGCATGGCTAGTTTGCGTCGGCGCAATCCAGCGCAGCGCAAAGCACTGGCTGAGGTCATGCGCAATCGGCCCTGCGCTAAAGAGCACAGGCCGGAGGGGGCGCAATCGGCCATGCGCTAAAGAGCGCAAGGCAGAGGGATGTTCTTCCTGGCCGAGAGCAGGTCCAAGAACACCAAGAACTTCAATTCTTCATAACTTTGTCAAATCAAAACCAAATCTAGATTTTCAAAGTTCTAACTTGAGTAAAATTGAATTCTCTTCCATATGGAAGCATCAAAATAAGCAAAAATCAAAGTTTAATAGATCAAAACTAAAGATTTCCGAAAATAATCAAAACTTAGATCTAGAACATTGGAGACTCCAAATCACAAAATTCCAAGTTCTAATGTTGATCTACATGTCCTAATCTATCAAATGGATAAATAAAATTGGGTGCTTATTTGTTGGCAAGGTGCACTTGCCTAAGTGTTTGTGTGGTGTGTGGAGGAAGAAGAAGAAGAAGATGGAGGAAATAAATGGAAATTATGGAAGAGAGAGAAAGTAGGTGGAGTTTTAATGGTGGTGGGTTATGGTGGAAATGAGGGAGGAGTGTAGGTTAACGTGTACCAATACATATTAAACCAACCAACTAAACCAACTCCATAAAATAAAACCAGGCAATGGTCCAAACTCATTTACGAGAACCAAAATCCGCAAGCCGAGAAAATAAAATACATGCCAAAATCCAAATACGAGCATAAATACGAAATACGGGAAATGAGGGTGACACCATGCCTACCAAATTGACCGTGCTAAACACGATTTTGATTTGGATCGTCCTTAACGACTTTTGATTGCAACCAGACCATTTGATTATATTACGATCATGTCCACTCGCATATTTTTTAGATTCTGAGTCTGCGATCGTGTCGAAATAATTCTTGCCTAAACTGTTAAGCGAGTTAATCATGTCAAACAATTTTTTTATCATTCAAAACATGTTCGCCCGTTATTAAACTATTTTGACTATAGTCGTGCCTACATTTCAAACTCTATTATTAATGCTTAGATTTTATTCCATTGTGATCATGGTTATTTCGATCATATTCATAGGCGTACCAAATTTTAATCATGCTTGGATGACTTGCATGACTAACCTCGATCATGACTGCATCTTAGTGTATCTAAGTGATTTAACCAAGTTTAGATTTGAATGTCGACCATGCCCCTATAAACCCAATAATAGTTAATCATGCCTAACGACTTTTATTGTTTAATTAACCCTATTTCAATTATGTCCTTGACCATGATAACCAGGCCCAATTGACTATACTTTAATCGTGTCACGTGGTATCTTTTCTTAAAAGTTCGATTCCATTCACGATCTAACTCCAATTTGATAAATGATCATATTATCCCTTGATTATGTTTTTAAATTGTACCTAACTACATCCTTTGAAATTTCGATGACCAATTTTTCTAAGGTGGGTAGAGCCTTTGATTGATGAATTTCTGAAAACAATTAGAGCATATTTCAAGACCGTAGCCAAAGGTTCTAATACCAAACCATACCAATTTACCCTTCCAATACCACCCTAGCTAGTCAATGCTTTCATTGTAATTTTTATTTTATTATGAGCATTTTCTTCTTTCTTTCCTCTTCTTTTCATCTATTTTTTTTAATATTTTTGTTATCATAATCTTACCATACATTTTCCCTGATCAATCAAGTCCATCTATCTTGGTAGTCATGAAATTCGAGGACGAATTTATTTCTAAGATGGCTAGATTTGTAACTCCTCTTTCCAGATTTCAAATATTTTATTTGTCCTATCATCTTATTATTTTTTGTTTAGGAATAAATTCTTCTTCGAAAACAGTAAACGTTACCTTATTGATAGTTACTTATTTCTTTTTCCTCGATATAGGGTTGGTCATAATTTGAATTTATTAGGATATAAACGTTATGATATTTATTACCCTTATTATTATGATAATGAAATTAATGGATTATGGTTTTCTTTTAATTTATTTGATTTGAAATACTCAGATGTGAAAATACTTATTGGTATCTTAACCGGTATATTTCATTTATAAAAGGCGATTCGATTGTAGGCAACTAAGACTATTAGATTACGACTAGATCGATTTTGTTAATCATTATTTGAATTGATTTGAAATTTATAATATTTTAAACATTATATCTTGATTCATATTATTATCATTAATATGTTTTGATTAATATATTTTATATTGTTTTGATAATATTATATTTAAAATTCCTAAAATGATTATTTATTAGAATTAATAATGTTAAATGTCATTTAAAGTAATTATTTTCAAATTTAATGTTATGATTTAAATAGTATCGAATTTATATTTACATATTTTATGATAATCGACTAATCGATTTATTTGAGTTTAAATGATTAAATTGCTTTGACACTATTAGATATACTTTCAATTTATTCGCATAATCCATTACCAGATTGGATTACATCAATTAGTTATTATCTTACCAGTAAAGGATTGTCAAATTATTTCTAAAATAAGATTCAAATTTATATGATTTAAGCTATTTGATAAATATTGAATATTATTACAACATTTGGGTTTGGATTTGTTTTTATGAAATTTAAAGTTATTTGAGGAATTATCTTATTTGTAGATTAAACGTTTTCAAACAAAACTAGTATCCTATTTGATAATAGCATAATTACTTAAAGGGATTGATTGCCTTAAATCTAATTTTGATAATATTCTTACAAAATAATACTTATCTCTAATTATAGTATCGATATTCATCTGAGTTGAAGTACTTATCAAATATTTATTTAAACTATCATTGATTCTAATTTATTGATGCATTATGAATTTGATAAACTTTGATTTAAATGTGTATTTGATTATAGAATAACTAGACTATTACCATAATCCCTATGCTTACTATGATATATGTTCTCCCCATCACGATTATTGTACTCTATTTTAAGTTCACGATATGAATAAGATTTATATTTAATACATTTTTGATATAATCGAATCTATAAGATAGGGTCCATATTATTTAAGCTACCCCTCTCCCAGAAGTTTCATATCCATACACAAGCCATCCTTATCTAATAGCTCTGCGTACCCATACCCAACTACCATCTACTGGATCGGATGTTACGTATACACACGATTTTGGCCATATCTTGTTTTATGCTTGAATCTACCTATATCTTCATTAGTGAATATATATAAGACCACCAAACAACCTACATCCCAGGACAATCAGGCTACCTCCCCGGAATTCGCCACCGGCCAAACTTCTCCCCTGCTGTGCTCGACCCGAACCACCCCACAACAACCGCCCTCATCTGTCCCATCACGACACAACACCCCGCCAACACCACCAAAACCATCACCGTCACCTTCGCCATAGCCATCACAAAACAACCATCATCATCATCATCACACCAAACATTTTGTGCCCGTGTCCGGACCCGTGTGTCCGTGTCCTTGTCTGCAAAAATTTCATTTATCCTTGTGTCCAGTCTTTACACCCGGGACATATCGACACATCCAGAAAACAAAACCAAAAAACAAAGGATAACCAAAGCCATGACCTCCACAGCTTCTCCGCCCCATCGACTCCGCGCCGGAGCCGCGACGAGTGCCCCTTCTTCCCTCCACTCCTTCTTTTCCAGAGAGCTACGCAGCCGGCGCAGCTTTCCCCATGAGCCCGAGCCGCGTTCGACCGGAGCGACGAGCCCCACCGTCGCGCCAGAGCTCCTCTGCCACCGGTTGAACCCGAGCCTCCATTACCGGTTCCACGCCGAGTACTCCCCCCTTAGCCTGCACGGTCCGCCGTGGGCAGCGCCCGGCCGTGCCAGGGATGGCCGTCAATGAGCTGCCAGAGCCCCTCTCTTTCGCGTCAGTTCGGCGAGCCGCCGGAGCCCCTCTCTTTCGAGGCAGAGCCGCGTCCACTGCAGCCGTGTCGTTGGCGAGCTCGAGCGATCGCCACCGACGAACTGAGCACCACCAGTCCCTCTCCAGAGCCCCTCTCCCTCTTTTGCGAGCCCGGGTGAGCTCGACCGTCCCCAACCTCCCGAACATCACCGTCGAGCGCCAGCGTCTCTACGCGACGGTCGAACAGCCGTGTCCAACCCCGATGGTCCGCCTGCGACGTCGTGCCTCCATGGCGAGGATCACCCTCCTCAACTCGCGGTGACCCGCCTCCTTGGCCGACGGATCTCGCCACCGGTCATGCGCCACCATCACCGTTGTTCGTAGCCGCTCCCGGCCGCGAGCAGCGCTCGAGCCCTCGGCCTGGTGCTCCGCCCGGCGTTTTCCTTCGCATCGAGCACGGCCGTGGTTCTGCGCCATGGCCGTGAGACTCCACCGTCGTCGACGACGAGCCCTAGGCGAGCCGCCGACGAACGGATCCAGCACCGCCGTCGTCGCGGGCTAGCCATCGAGCCCGCCCCTGCCGGAGTTTCCTCCGCGCTCGATGCCCGGAAAGTCAGCTCTGCCCTGGGTTCTCCTCGCCGCCGCCACTGTCCGCGTGCTTCCGCCAGGCCGAGACCGAGCGAGTGCACGAGCCCCAACTTTCCTCTCCCTGTGAGTTTCTCTCTCTCGCTCACGACCTCTATTTTTTCCAAATGATAAGTTCTCTCTCTTAGGAATGAACAGAGAGCCAAGAATACATATTATTTTGTTTTTATTTTTCTTTTCCTGTTTGATTGGGCTTTACATGACTCTGTTTTGTTTTGGTGAAGGGGCCGGCTATACACACCCCATGACTTGCTAAGGACACCCCACATAACTTAAATGTCATGTGAAAAGACCAATATACCCCCAAGGCTTTCTAAGAACACCCCACAAAAAAAAAAAATTCTGCGACAAGCACGACAAATACTTGTCGAACGGACAATGGTCTGTTCGACAAGTATTGGTCGAACATGTCTTCTTCTGTTCGACAAATACTCGTCGAACGTGTCTTCTTGTGTTCGACAAACACTGGTCGAACATATTCTAATCGAACATGCCATCTTCTGTTCGACATATTCTGGTCGAACATACACACTATAGTTCGACTGTCGTGGGTCGAACATTGCTCTGTGAGTTCGACAAACCAGGGTCGAACCTACCTGTGAATACACCCAAATTTTTTTCTAATTTTTTTTTTGTTTTAACAACAGTTTATGGTCGGCGGAGGGGGGATCGGAAAGCGGGAGGAGGAGGAGGAGGAGGAGGAGGCGGGTCGGGGGGGGGGAGTCTGCGGAGGCGGAGGCGGGGGCGGGTCGGGGGAGGAGGTGGCGGCGGGTCGGAGGAGGAGGAGGAGGGTCGGCGGAGGGGGGAAGGGAAGGGGAGGGAAGTATTGGGGTGTGGTCAGCAGCAGCAAGGGTAGAATAGGAAAAAAAAATTTTTTTTTTTTTTTTTTTTTGAAATGGGGTGTTCTTAGCAGGTCCTGGGGTGCGTTTAGCCGGACCCTTTGGTGAATTGGTTGGGTCTGGGAGCTTAAATGAAGGATATGGGCTAAGTGATTAATTTATTATCATTATTATTATTACATTTATTATTATTATTATTATTATTATTATTATTATTTTGCTATAAGTTAATTTGGGTATTGGGCCCAATTCAGTGGGCTGACCTTTTATATATTTTTTTGTTGTTTATATTTTTTTAATTTTGTCTAGACTATCGTGCCCAGGCCCACAGTTTGGGGCAGATCAGAATAGTTTGGGCTTGTATTTGTTTTACTTAAATTAGAAATTTTGATATACCACATTAGTTATATTTTATAAACATTTAGTTAAAGTATTATTTTGAATTCTTAATTAATAGTTTGTAACGGTAATAGGCGATTACCCACGGTATTACCGTGACAACTATTTTTCGTCACGGTAATAACCGTTACTAGTGGGGCGTGGTTAATATTTAGTCACGGTAATAATCGGGACAAATATTTGTTTTGGTCACGGTTATAACCGTGACAAATATTTGTTTTGGTCACGGTTATAACCGTGACAAATATTTGTTGTGGTAACGGTTATAACCGTGAGAGAAGTCCATTTATGTGACGGTTGTAACCGTGACCAATATTCCATTTGTCACAGTTATTAATGTGGCAGTTAGTTTGTTTTGTCACAGTTTTTACTGTGACTACAATTTTTTTTGTTACTATTCTCCACTAATTGTCACAGTTATAACCATTACAATTGGACTATTTAAATTAAAAAAAAAACTACATTCAACTGGTAACTAAACAATAAACAACACATATCCAATTTCATAATATTTTACTTTCATAATAATTCAACCATTCCAAACCAATAACTAAACCACAAAATTTTCAATAACAATTTCGAGCAAGTAACTAAACCACATAATTTGCAATAACAATTCAACCATTCCAAGCTAGAAACAAAACCACATAATTTCAAATAACAATTCAACCATTCAAATTAGTAATTAAACCACATAATATTTGATTAATAAGCAACTAAACTACAGGATGTTCAATAGCATCCATACATTAATATTTTAATAAGGAAACATTCCATGGTATAGTGATCATCAAATGCCATGTCTTCAGCTGCTCTTAGAATATCATGCTCATTCTCTAGTTTCTGAACTTCCATCCTCTTGACATGGTTTTGCTCCATTAACATCTTTTCTTGATCTTGTAAGTTGTCAACTTCATCTTTTCCCTACAAGTAACCAAAAGATGAGGCAACTTCATCAAGAAAACTCTTTCATAAGTCACATAACGAGTATGCAACCGTGCATAATAAAACACAACTTTAATTTAAATAACTCCCAACAAGTTCAACATGACAGTTAAATCATTGTTATGTCTTATATAGATTAAAAATAAATGGGATCCTTTACTCCTATCAGGAGTGTAACTACCCTCCCTCCACCAGTCTGCCGACCCCAACCATGCATTGTGCTATGCTACAAGATGAAGGCAAGAGAGAGTGCAACTGACGATTGGATGACTGGAAGGAAACTTCTCCCTAGGAGAAGCAATCATTACTCATTAAAGATGCAAACAAGCTCAGAAACATCCAGAAAATGCTGTAAAAAAATTTATTGAACCAGACATGCCAGAGAATAAACAGGCTTTTGTGCAACTGTGAGTGATATGTTAAAAAAATGAGCATAATCGTTATAACTGAACATAATGGATTACTGCTACTAAATCGCAAATATGCACAGCGGCCATCTTAGCCAAACCAGAATAGATATATGAAGTCCTTTACTAGAAGTATTGCGCAAAATTCATCGTTGCAACTAGTAACCATGATATGTTAGATGCTTGTTCAAGTCTTAGTATTAATTATTAAATCAGTTTAACATCAAATGAGAAATCAAGAACTAAACATTAAAAATATAAATGTATCAGTAGAGAGATTAGAGGGGCCTCGAGCATATACCTTAGATGTGCAGTCCAATTGCCTTAGTATCAGTTGACTGATACTCTAAATTGAGTATCAGACCTTGGTAATTGACCATATTTTTCCTCTTCATTGTATCAATAAATAATAAGCTTGTATGTTCTATTAAACATTCAGTCCACTGCTTTCATGTTAATTGAATCCCTTAGCTAGTTCAGTCCTAGGATGTCTTTAGTTCAGTCCATGGGTACTTACTACTTGCCCAGTCCTTTGGTTGCATGTTATCTATCCCACTTTCAATTTTGTCCAATGATCTAAATATGTGATTAGGTATCACTGTAATGATCATTTCCATAGTAATAAATCAGGATCCGTGAGCAGACAAAGATCACCCAGAAAAATGGAAGCAAATATCCGATTGAGAGTTTTGACTACGGAAAGCAGTACAGCTCGATGTAGATTGTAGAGATATCTAAACAAGTTGAAAATGAATGGAACACCAGATAGTCGGCCAACATACATTTATGAAAACAAGTTACATTATCGAATGCTAAAAAAACTGATTAAATATAAGAAAAGATGTCAAGGGGCAAATTGGGTTAGGGTTATGGAAGGGCTGACTTGATCATTTAGTCAGGATTGTTTCAGCGTTTTGACCTATGTACTGGCAACTGATATGGAATTAAGAATAGTATACAGTTAAATTATACTTCAGCATCTGTAATTTCGATAGAAATTTAATGCACGACAAAACATTGGCCAATATGCAAGTTAGTTGACTAGGTTTATCTGTTCAACATTTGACCAGAATTTTACCTGATACAAAATATTAACAAAGGGAACGGTCACTAGTTGTCAAAATAATAAAATGTTTTCAAAGATACCAGAACTAAAAGTTGGTACATTGATCAAAATACTGAATAGACCAATAGAAAAAACAACTTGTAACCTTAAAGTCTACTGGCCAAAATGAAAAAGGTTGTACAGGTATGAGAAGAAAAATTGCAGAAATGCCAGTTATGGAAGGGAGGACCAATCAAAAGAAGTCAAAATTATTCTTGATTTGGTTTGGTTGGCAAGCTGGAACTAGGTTCCATTCACGTATTTAAACTTTTAAAAATCCTAGATGGTTTCACGCAGGTAGCAACTGGAGTAGACGTCTCTAGGACGGGCTCTTCATGCTTGGTTTAGTCTCCTTACTCTAGAATAGGCCTAGGAACTAATTGCTTATCTTGTACCAGATAACTTAGGTCAAAATGGTTCCAAGGGCAATATTACAGTGATACCTAATCACATATTTAGATCATTGGACATCAATATTGGTAATTGATGTCTTACATTCATTAGCCTTAGCCATTCATTCATTGCATATAGTTTAATCCATTCTTTCTTGATTGGAATACTTTGGCAATAAATCCTATATTAGATAATGCAAACATGCATATTCCAGAAGAGTATATTTAATTTTATATCCTGAAGTACTCCTGAAAGTAACAATGAAATATATTTTCTCATCAAATTGAGCGTACCTCCAAAAGTACGCCACCAACCTTCCTCCGAAGCGCTCCATACTGCATAAAGGAAGCTCAAGATCAATATAATCACATAAACAATTTACTATCAACACATACTTATCGTTTGTATATATATACCTGTTGTTACAAATATCGGAGCCGTTTGGCTCTCCAAACAAGAAAACCTCCATCAGCTATTTCACAAAGAAAAGATATTCCATCTTGTGGACCATCATAAACTGTTGCTTCTGGCTTTATCACCTCGGACACATAAACGATTTTCTCATCATCTTGCACTTTTCTTCCATGACAGGTAGTGTGAGATGCTATAAATCCCTTGGCTACATCCTCTCGTTCCCGTCCAAGTAAAATAATAATTTGTTTTCCTCCAGGAGCCGGTCCATCATTGTTATCATGGACAACATGGCCATTATTTTTGTTACCATGGACAATAGGACTAGTATTATTGTTACTAGGGACACGACCGACGGCATTCAAAACATGATTCAAATTTCCTGCAGTTTTATTGATATGCACGGAATTAGACGCCCCTTCTGTCTCGGGCGTGCCAGAAGCAAAAATTGGATTTTGGGGTTGATGTGTAGCGTCGCCACGAGTGAGCAATTCCCGTAACATAACCTCAACAATATCCAACCTTTGGATAACCTCTGGGTTGGTATTTTTGCTGGCTATTGCCTTTGCTGCTTATCTAATTTTTACTTGCTTCACCGAGGATGTGGAGCTAACTGCACAACAACGAATCTTTTTATCAACTCCAAAAACTTCAACAATAGGGTCAGTCTCAAGGTCTTCTAAGCTTGACACACCATCATGACCACTCGCACTTGCAGGTTCATTTTGCCTCTTTTTTGCTTCTTCTAATTCATTATGTGATTTGACATGTTATAAGAAAAATATGAGTTTAAGGAGGCTAAAAAGAATTGAAAAGCTGTAATAAAAAACTGATATTTAAAACTAATAAAGTAACATGTTGTTCCTGATCAACATATCCTTCTAAACACAAACATTAAAATCCTTCCAAGTCTAAACTATAAAAAGCAACACAAACAAATAAAGTAACATGCTGTTGCTGAATTATCTGTCAATCCTGAGACAAGATTCGAACCCAGGGCCTCAAGCTTATGAGCTTTGCGAGTTTCCATAAGAAAAGAAATGTGAACAGAAGGCTTTTGCTTATCAGTTTTTTTTTGTTAGTCGTACATTCATATATGAACGATAACATATATGACTGCGAAACTTTGTCAATTCTCTTTATCATCCATAAAGGAGCATGAATAGAACGATAACATATATGAAAGCCTTATTTTATACAAATAGAACCTCATTTTGTACTTACATATTTTTCCAATGCACATGGAAGCACATTTCCAGTAGCCTTACTTTTGTGGGCTCTCTTCCACGCTTCTGACCGTGTAACACCCTCCGCAGGATGTTCTTCCTCCTACAAGTACAAGTAGGAATTAAAAACAGTACTTCCAAGAGCATGGGAAATAACAATATCAATCTTTTTTGGAGTAAAATTTTGGTATAATGCACACCAATTCTTCGTATACTCTTTTATAACTTTTCCTTCCAAGAGCATGAGAGATTTTACATTGGGCCTTATTTTCAGCATTCTTCTTGCGTTGCTCAATCTTCTTTGGAGGGTACTCATTCCCGATAAACTTCTCCCACCAGATTTTATCAATATCATCAGGACATTGAGCCAGTGCTAGAGGTTTCGGTAAGTATATTCCTTCTTTGTTCTTGATTGTGGCTCATAGGTGATACTTCATTGTCCTTAAAAATTATGGAAATTTTGCTTCCAATAGTGGTCGAGCAAGGATGGGATTAATATTGAATTCAAACTCCGTCTGCCATAACAACAATAAAGCATATAAGGCATTCTTTAAGTAGCTGAAACAATTACAGAAAATGCTCAAAATATATGTAAAAAAGTAAAACAAAAGAGTGATTTACCATCAACGAATTCCAAAGAGCGTCAGTGTACACCTTATCCACATTCCTCCAGTCATTATAACCAATTGGGATGTGAGCTCGAATATATTTTCCACATCTACTACTCCATTTTGTTTCATCTCTACCTCTAATTACACCATTTGCTTCAATATGGAGCAAGTATCTTTTGTCTTTTGATGGAAGGGGGGCTTGTGTTCCACTAGGATTGGATGACATTCTGCACTCATCAACACATTAGAGCAATAACAAATATCAAAATGAAGAGGTAGCATACAAGGAGGCTCATTAACAGTGCTGAATTTTGATAAGATTCAAGTAAAGATGTAACAAAATAGATAGCTATATTCAAGAATGAGCAATTTAATAAGACAAATCAAAACCTGACATCAGAAATATAAGTTCTCAAAAACATCATAATGAATATTATATTCTTGACCTTTATGAGCGTGGCTCTCTTCTCTGGTATGAGATTAAAATGTGTAACCAGCTAGAACATGCTCATATTTGTTAGCCACAAAGCTGAAACATCATAGAATTTTTATATATATTTGCTGTTTATATATTTTTATATATATTTGCTTAACGTGTCTTAATATATTCATATGTGTGCAATATAGTTAACAAAGGAGTGTCCCAGTGGGTTAATGCCAAATCTACCGTATAGCGAATTCATAAGGATTTTGTACACATAGGCCATGGCATCATTACCTGACCTCCTTGCCTCTAACCTGCTCTCAAAGAGTGAGCTAACAAAGTCCTTGAATGGGCTTTCCATCCTCTCAAAGAGGTAGCCTGAGATTGGGAGCACAGTGTAGCCTAGCCCTTTTGCATACTTTAATTATTCGCTATATTCATGAGGGGAATGCCAATGCAAGTTCGCGGGGAGGGGGTGTTAGGATGTTTGCATTTATATTTCCAATGGAATGCCCTTTTTCTTTTACATATCTTCCTGTCTTCATAAGATCTGGAAAAGGATAGATTTCATATTTTATATATCCTTTTTCTTTTTCTTTTATATATTTCCAGTGTCAAATACAAGGATAGATTTCGTATTTTTTACTGTTAAAACACTTGTAAAGGCAAGTCATTAAGATACAGGTAAAAGAAAATCTTCACAGTAGTGGAAGTGTGGAACCTACTTGTGTGTGTAAGAGTAGAAGGAAATCCTTCTACTCTTTGGATGTGAAAACCTTTCTACCTTGTCTGTACCTGAGATGTTGGCATGCCATTTAACCAATAAATCATGATATAGAAATGAGATTAACTGGTGGGTCTTTATACCTTGTGTGTGTAAGAGTGGATGCAGGTAAGAGTAGATGCAGGTAAAAGGAAATCCTTCAACAACTTTTTGGATGTGAAAACCTTTCTACCTTGTCTGTACCTAGGCACATGGCCCATACACTGCCACCCAAGGTCAACCACACATTTGATCATGTAGCTACTGCTACCCCCTGCTTCTAACACCCCTCAAAGGCCAATTAGCTACTACCAAGGCCACACTAGCCTAGCCAATTAGCTACTGCCAAGGCCAATTAGCTACTGCCAAGGCCATGTAGCTACTGCCAAGGCCACACTAGCCTAGCCAAACCAACCATGCCTGGTACCTACTGCAGGCCAATTAGCTCTGCCCCAGTCCATGGCCACCCACAGGCCTGTGCCAAGGAGGCACAGCCTGGCCACACTAGTGCATCTGCTGTGCACTTCAACATCTTCACTGTACAGGGAAAGCCTTCCCTCAAAACTTTAATTATCTGATGCCAACACAAGATTTCAAATCATTTAATAGAACATAAAAAGGGCTTTGCAAGGCAATCCTCCCCTCCCTTCCTCCAATGTATTCAAATTTTACTAAGTCAGCTTATTGTTTATTCTTTACATTTCTGAAAACTGATCAACCCATTATCATATAGTCAAGATAGTTAACTCAATAGTTTTAAGTGTTGAAATAACTTAAGAAAAACGGCACCAGCAACATAATACACTCACTAGTAACTATGTGAAAAGATTCCAGGAAGATGTTACATTCTAATAAAATTGTGTCTAATTAAAGATACTGATGTTGAACACCAGTACTAGATGAAGGCTCAAGTGCTAGAATTCGAACCAAAGCACATAGTATAAAGAGTGGAAATCAGTTTCAAAACCAACATTCTGATTCCATAAAAAGTCATAAACATGAGATTACATAATTTACATGTTAGTGAATAGTGTAACTTGTGAAACAAAACAACTTGGACGGATACACAACTTGTATAGTCGTTATCTTAAATCAAAACAACTTGGACTGATACACAACTTGGACTGATACACAACTGGATTAGAGAACATTTACATGATTATATTTTACCTATAGTACACTGTAATATTGGTAGTATCATTCATTATTACATTGCTGAATCATCTGACATCGATTACAAAACAAATGCAGGTACATGTGTGCATACACACAAAAACAGAACAAGGAAAGAGTGAGTTAGTTATTATCAAGAATTATACTAGAACCAAAAACATATTGTCCAAACCCAACTCCTAGCATGTGATAAGAAAAAAAAAGTCTTTTATTTAGAATGCTGAATTCTACACAGGTTTAGATGTAAAAATACAAAACAAATATACTGTAGAAATATGATGAGAGTCTGTAACTTAAAAACTCACACCTTTACTTTGTATGTTCATGTTTTACTTGGTATGTTCTAACCTCATTCATTCCTTACATGACATGTTCTAATATTATCTGTGTTCAATAAAATGTGTACAGGTTCATAAATTGTCAGTTTACACTTCCACCAGTTATAGACTTGTTACTGTAGAATACCAATTATGAATCAAGTAATTGTACATACAGGCCAGGTAACAGTTTCACCAGCTATAGACTTGTTGGTGTAGAATATAGTTATGAATCAAGTACATGAACAATAAGAGAGTAATATAGATATAACTCAGTCAGTTGTACAATAAAGTAATGTACTACAAATGATTCTTTTCCAGGTTGCAAATAAAATAGTTTAATATGGTACATGAACAATAAGAGAGTAATATAGATATAACTCAGTCAGTTGTATAATAAAGTCTGGAAAGAAAAGTCAATTAATGCCCAAAATAGCAACAAACTTGTATTATATTCATTTTCCCCAATGCATTTTAATAGTGGAGCCAAGTGAGGTTGTTCCACAATACAGGATTGGAAATTTTCTGGTATATTCAGCCCATCAACCTCATCAGTCATTCGCTTAGGAGAACGAAGAACAACCGACCAATCAGGATTTTGAATGTCTGTTACATAAAAAACCTGACATGCTTCAAATACAAGAATTGCTGGCTCATCATACTCTCCATCAGTGCTCTTCAACTTTTTTAAATTCACCATCAACAAGTTAGAGTTTGGGCATAACTTACAACCATTAGTCTTATCTCCAACATTCACCCAATCACAATAAAACACAACATGGTGAAAGTCATAATAATCAACCTCTATTATCTCTTTGATGATCCCATACCAAGTAGTATCATCATCCTTAAGGTTTTGGTCTTTTGAACTTGCCCTGAATGTGGTGATTGCATCCATGCAAACACAGCTATCTTGTGTTGCAACCTTGTCGTCGTAACTCAGGAGAGAAAAGATGTAGCCATTGACCCTGTACTTAAAATATGCTTTGGCTTGCCGACTTGGTCCACTAATGTATCGCCAGAGCTGTTGGGAAAGAAGCGCGGAAACCTTTCCCCAAACCGGAGAGTACCTACGAGAGGACCGAGCAAACAACGCACGAACCAAAAACAAACACACAAAACAGTCCACGCAGAAACAGAGAATTTTTGACGTGGAAACCCTTGCGGGAAAAACCACTGGACGATCGGAGTCCAACCCTGAGAAGCCTCCACTAATGGAATAGAAAAATTACACCCTCTACAAACTCCCCCCGATCCAAAACGGATCCCCACAACACTCAGAGATAAGAACAATGATTACAAGGCTACGAAGAACGAGAACGACGAGTAGAGATTACCCGAACACGATCTCCTTCGAACAGCGACCTTCAATCCTCCGTCTTCTTCTCCGAAGTTGTAATGGCACTCTTGCCTCCTTCCTCTCTCAAACTTGGATAGCCTCCAATGTGTTCCAATGTGTGTTATGAATTAGGGTTGAGAAATCTCAACTTAACTCCCTAATCCCGCAACTAACCTGGACCGTTGGATTAGATCCAATGATAAAAACTCATCCAGAAATCCGCTTCAGCCCCCGACGACACAGAGTTCGGGCCCCCGACGACACACAGTTCGGCCAGAACTCTGTGTCGAGCAAACAGCACCTATTCGCCAAATCCTGGAGCAGCCAGACCGAGTTCGGCCAGAACTCGGCCTGGGACCGAGTTCGGGCCGAACTCGGCAGGCCCAGGCCAGAAGCTCCTTCAGGAGCAGCAGCAGCAGCAGCGACTCCGTCGCCTACTTCCCGAGCTTCTTCGACACACGAACGGCGCTCGTCGCACTCCGGGGTCTTCTCCACATAGATTGGGAACCCCACCCAATCCAACAAATCTCCCCCTTCACAACTATGGGGAGGACGTCGTCATTCCGACGATCTGCCTGCAGTACTCAAACTTCCCCCTTGGTAGAATCTTCGTGAACATATCAGCTCCGTTGTCATCTGTATGAACCTTCTCAAGCTCCGCGTCCTTCTTCTCAACCACATCCCGTATCCAATGATACCGAGTCTCGATGTGCTTGGACCGGCTATGAAACGTCTGATTCTTCACAAGGTGGATAGCACTCTGACTGTCGCAAAGCAAAGTGTACTGCTCTTGCTTCAGTCCCATTTCCTGCAACAGCTTCTTCATCCACAACAGCTCCTTGCAAGCATCCGTCGCCGCAATGTACTCTGCCTCTATCGTCGACAAGGCAACACACTTCTGCAACCGCGACTGCCACGATACTGCTCCTCCCGCAAACATCATCACGTAGCCCGAAGTCGACCGCCTCGTGTCTACATCTCCAGCCATATCAGCGTCAGTATACCCAACCAGCTTCGGCTCGTCACCACCAAAGGAAAGTCTCCAACCGGCAGTGCCCTAAAGGTATCGTAGAATCCACTTGACCGTACTCCAATGTACCCTTCCAGGATTTGAAAGATACCTGCTAACCGTACCAACTGCATGAGCAATATCTGGTCTCGTACACACCATAGCATACATAAGGCTTCCCACAGCTGAGGCATATGGAACCCGCTCCATATCTTCCTTTTCGTCCTCGGTAGATGGACACTACTCCTCAGTGAACTTAAAGTGAGCCGCGAGGGGGGAACTCACTTTCTTCGACCCGTCCTTCCCGAAACGCTGAAGTACCCGGTGAATGTACTTCTTTTGGGACAAGTGTAGCAGCTTGGACTCTCTCTCTCGGCTGATCTCCATCCCAAGAATAGTCTTCGCTGCGCCCAAATCCTTCATAGAGAAGGTCGTGCCCAGTTGGCGCTTCAACTCCGCTATCCTAGTGGCATTTCGACCCACTAATAGCATATCATCTACATAGAGCAATAAAATGATGAAATCATCCTCGGCAAAATACCTCACAAATGCACAATGGTCCGACGTCGTCCGTGCATAACCATGCTCCCACATAAACGACTCGAACTTTCTGTACCACTGCCTCGGAGCCTGCTTCAGACCATATAAGCTCTTCCTCAACCGGCAGACCAAATGTGACTTGCCCTTCTCACAGAATCCCTCTGGCTGCTCCATGTACAACTCCTCCTCAAGATCACCGTGGAGGAATGCCGTCTTCACGTCCATCTGCTCGACCTGCAAGTCGAGACTGGCTGCTAATACTAGCACCACTCGAATAGACGAATGCTTGACGACAGGCGAAAAGATCTCATCATAATCCACGCCTTTCCGCTGACCGTAGCCCTTGACTACCAGCCTCGCTTTGTATCGAGGGCGAGTAGCATCATCCGTCTGCTTCACTCTGAACACCCATCGATTCTTCAAAGCCTTCTTGCCCTTTGGCAACTGTACCAGATCATAAGTGGAATTGGTGTGCAAGGAACTCATCTCCTCCTGCATAGCCACCATCCACTCCTGCCTGTGTTCGTCTTCCATAGCCTCTGCGAAACTTTCGGGCTCTCCTCCGTCAGTCAATAGCACATACTCATCCGGTGAGTATCTCGTAGATGGTCGACGATCCCTGTTGCTCCTCCTCAGTGGAGCCACTGGTGCTGGCTGTATACCGACAGCCTCCTCCCCTTCAGGAACTACCTCTCCGGCATGCTCATCCTCCTAAGGGACACCCTGACCACCATCAGCAGGCTGATGATCAAGGTTGGGAGCAACTCCATGTACCGGCTCCCCCATAACTGGATCCTCTGCGATGTCCTCTGGAAACTGCTCGAAGCGAAATGACTCTAACTCAGGCAATTCCTCAGCCTCAGAAGGCGTCTCGAAATCCTGAGTGTTGGTCATGGTCTGATCCTCGACGAACACCACGTCCCTGCTTCTGTAGAGCTTTCCTTCCACTGGGTCGTAGAGTCTATAGCCAAACTCATCCCGACCGTAGCCGACAAAGACGCATCGCCTCGTCTTCAGCTCAAGTTTGGTCCTCTCGTCCTTCGGTACATGCACGAAGGCCTTACAACCAAACGCCCGCAGGTGACTGTATGACGGCTCTTTGCCGTACCATACTTTGTCAGGCACATCACCCTGCAAAGGAGCACTAGGAGACAAATTAATAATATAAGCAACTGTGAGAAGAGCCTCACCCCAATAACTGCCCGGCAAGTTTGCTTCTGACAGCAAATACCGCACCCTCTCCATCAGTGTCCTGTTCATGCGCTCCGCTACACCATTGAGCTGAGGTGTCTTTGGCGGAGTCTTCTGGTGTCGTATCCCTTGCTCTCTGCAATACGCATCAAAGGGACCGATGTATTCGCCGCAATTGTCGGACCGAACACACAACAACTTCTTGCCCGTCTCCCTTTCAACGGAGGCCTGAAACTCCTTGAAAGTAGGCAGCACCTGATCCTTGGTCTTTAAAGCATAGACCCAAACTTTCCTGGAACATTCATCAATAAAAGTCACAAAGTAAGAAGCACCACCAAGAGATTTTACCTTCATAGGACCGCAGACATCCGAGTGAATCAACTCGAGCAACGCCGGCTTCCTCGAACTTGGGTGACTCTGAAAAGACACCCTATTTTGCTTCCCAGCTAAACAGTGCGTGCACTTCTCCAACTTTGTAGACTTGAGCCCCGGAATCACCTTCCTGTTCACCAAGTAGCTCATCCCCTTCTCGCTGAAATGGCCGAGCCGCCTGTGCCACAACTCGGTAGACGCATCACTGACTGCGTTCACCTCCTGTGCCCCCTGTGCGCTCCCCTCCATATAGTAGAGACCGGACTTCTTGCTTCCTCTGGCAATCACCATCGAACCTCTGGAAAGCTTCCACTGACTATTTCCGAAGAGACTGAAGAATCCCTCGTCATCCAACCTTCCAACCGACACCAGGTTGAAACGGATATCAGGGACATGACGAACATCCTTGAGAACAAGAACCGCACCTATCTTCGTTCTCAAATGCACATCTCCAACGGCAACCGCCTTCGATACATCTCCGTTGCCCATCTTCAACACGCCACAGTCACCTGTCATGTAAGTGGCAAACAGTGCCCTGTTGTGAGATACATGTGCTGAAGCTCCTGAGTCCACCAGCCAAGAATTGTCATCGCAGGCAAGGTTAGTATTGACCTCATCACCTACGACGATCACATCGCCTCCATGCGTCGAGGCCGCCGCTGTAGTGTTCTCTTCTTGCTTCCCCTTGTCGTCCTTCTTCTCTCTCTTCCAAGCGAAACAGTTCCGCTTGATATGGCCCTTCTTACCGCAATGGTAACACTCTGAGTCCTCGTAACGACCCTTGGACTTCTCCCTGCTCTTGTCTCTGCCACCACCTGGACCCCTGCTTTTGCCCCTTCCGCGGCTCTCTGAAACAAGTACCTCTGAGTGGTGGGATGTGGATGAAGTGCCCTGAGAACGTATCCGCATCTCTTCATTCAACACCCCGCTCTTGGCAAACTCCAGACTGACCACGCCCTCTGGAGCAGAAGCGATCATAGATACTCGTACGGTCTCCCACGAGTCTGGCAATGTACACAGCAGCCACAGTCCCTGAACTTCGTCGTCGAACTTGACTCCCATAGAAGATAGCTGGTCAACCACGCCTTGGAACTCACTCAAGTGATCCGAAATAGACGCCCCATCCTTGTACCGCAGACCCATCATCGTTCGGATCAGGAACAACTTGTTTACCCCGGTCTTCTTCGCATACAAGGATTCCAGCTTATCCCACAACGTCTTCGCGTGCTCAATATTGGCAACGTGGTTGTACACGTTCTTATCAACAAACTGCCGTATGTACCCACACACCTGAATGTGCTCGAACGTCCAGTCCTCCTCGGATTTATCACTGGGCCTCTCGGTTGCAAACACAGGTAGATGCAGCTTCTTGACAAATAGCAAATCCTTCATCTTGCTCCGCCAATAGTGATAGTTTGTGCCATTAAGATTCACCATGCGCACCGGCTTCGCGTCCATCTCTCCTCTCTGGTTTCCCTGTCAACTCCTGACACCCTTTGAACCCAAAGCTCTGATACCACTCTGTTGGGAAAGAAGCGCGGAAACCTTTCCCCAAACCAGAGAGTACCTGCGAGAGGACCGAGCAAACAACGTACGAACCAAAAACAAACACACAAAACAGTCCACGCAGACACAGAGAATTTTTGACGTGGAAACCCTTGCGGGAAAAACCACGGGACGATCGGAGTCCAACCCTGAGAAGCCTCCACTAATGGAATAGAAAAATTACACCCTCTACAAACTCCTCCCGATCCAAAACGGATCCCCACAACACTCAGAGATAAGAACAATGATTACAAGGCTACGAGGAGCGAGAACGACGAGTAGAGATTACCCGAACACGATCTCCTTCGAACAACGACCTTCAATCCTCCGTCTTCTTCTCCGAAGTTGTAATGGCACTCTTGCATCCTTCCTCTCTCAAACTTGGATAGCCTCCAATATGTTCCAATGTGTGTTATGAATTAGGGTTGAGAAATCTCAACTTAACTCCCTAATTCCGCAACTAACCTGGACCGTTGGATTAGATCCAATGATGAAAACTCATCCAGAAATCCGCTTCAGCCCCCGACGACACAGAGTTCGGGCCCCCGACGACACAGAGTTCGGCCAGAACTCTGTGTCGAGCAAACAGCACCTATTCGCCAAATCCTGGAGCAGCCAGACCGAGTTCGGCCAGAACTCGGCCTGGGACCGAGTTCGGGCCGAACTCGGCAGGCCCAGGCCAGAAGCTCCTTCAGGAGCAGCAGCAGCAGCAGCGACTCCGTCGCCTACTTCCCGAGCTTCTTCGACACACGAACGGCGCTCGTCGCACTCCGGGGTCTTCTCCACATAGGTTGGGAACCCCACCCACTCCGACAAGAGCTTTCCATCCATACATTCTTCTTCAATTAACTAGTAAAGCAATAAAGTAATCGCAATTAACTAGCACCACATCAAGTAAATGAGACATATATTATAATTTAAATACACACCTTTTTGCACAACCAATCAATGAATTTGGATTGTATCACTACTTCGGCCTCTTTAGTGTTACCACGGGATGTAGTTTCCAAAGTCGAACGATAAAAACTGAAAATCATTTAAACTGAATAAAATATAAATAGAAAAGATTTTTTTATAACAATTCTTTATTCCAAAGACGAGTGATACCTATAGTACTCTGCTAGTTTCGATATTTCCAATCTAAAAATTATTCGTCTTCGAATTTGTCTCCTAACTGAATCATTTTACCCTCTATAATAGAGCGCTCATACACATCATCACCATTTTCAACTAGATAAGATGCGTGAGTTGAACTATGATTACCATCACGTGGATTTGGCATGTACTCCATGGCATATCTAACAGACTCTGAAATAAGATACGCCTCGGCAATCGACCCTTCAACATAACGCTTGTTACTAGGAATATTTTTGTACTCCTTCATAGACCTTATCAAATAGAGCAATTAAACATGTTAGTTTTCATATAAATCAATAACATTACAACAAGATAATCATCTCACCTTTCAAATGGATACATCCAAATATATCTCGTAGGTCCACAAAGTAGAGCTTGGTCAGCAAGATGCACCATTAGGTGGATACTGATGTCAAAAATGTGAGGAGGAAAATAATGCTCCAACACACATAATGCCTCAGCGATCATATCTTTTGCAGCTTGGACATGCTTACGATCTAGGATCTTTGAGCACAATATGTTAAAGTATAGACATACTTGCATAATGGCTCTTTTAAGGTCACGATTATTTGGAAATGCATATTGAAGCATGACTGGCAACAAATATTGTATGATGATGTGGTAGTCATGTGACTTCTTTATATGCAAACTGAGTGGTTGAAGACTAACAAGATTGCTCAAGTTAGATGCAAATCCTGATGGAAGCTTTAAGCCTTTTAAGACTAGGCAAAGTTGCTGCTTTTGAGCATTGTCCAATGCGTAACCCGAATCTCTTTGCCCTTTTTTTTATCAAAAAGCAAATTTAGTAAATGTTCAGCAACATTCTTCTCAGTGTGCATCAAATCAATACAATGTCGTACTTTATGAGATTGCCAATATTCCAAATAAAAAGAATAGACTTTTTATACCACGCTGGTCTTTCTTCATTGACATCATAATTGCCATCATCATCATCATCATCATCACCACCACCACCACCACCAACACCCTCAAATGCCATTCGCTTCTTGCCCAAACCTTTCACTAATTTACCTGGTATATAGTTGATGCGGTCAAGCCTTTGCAGAAGGGCCAGTCCATTCAAACGTGGTGGAGGTTGTCTGTCCTCTCCAGTCTTATACCATCCACGTTTGACTGATCTGAATGGATGATCATCCTTCAAAAATCTTCTATACTTTGTGTACATGTTCTTCCCGCTAATCCTTTCAGACTCCGTCTCAGTACCACAAATAGGACATGCTTTGTAACCATGTGTTACACAACCTGATAAATTCCCAAATGCTGGAAAATCATGGATCCCCCATAACAACATTGCTCTCAAAGTAAAAGTATGTCGTCTGTCCATGTCAAATGCAGACACTCCTTCCCAAAGTTGTTTCATCTCATCTACAAGGGGTTGCAAGAAAACATCAATATCTTGACTTGGTGCTTTGGGCCCAGGAATTAATAAGCACATCATCTGGAACTGTGATTTCATGCAAAATGAAGGCGACAAATTGTATGGAATAACATAAACAGGCCAACAACTTTAATTAACAGATAGAACACCATGTGGATTGAATCCATCGGTCGCTATACCAAGCCAAACGTTCCGTCCCTCATCAGCAAACTCCGGCCACCTGCATTTAAGTGTTCTCCATTCTGCTGAATCACAAAAATGTCGCATTAAGTCCCACGAAGGCTCTACTTCCTTATGCCATTGCATTTTTTAGCAATCCATGGTATTCTGTACAATCTCTTCAATCTTGGAATCAGAGGAAAGTGCCTCAAAACTTTTCTCGGTTCTTTTGATTCCTTCCTAACCTTTCGGGGCTTTATTTTTTCTTTAACTTTAAATCGAGGCGTCTGGCATTGAGGGCACGAAGTTGCATCTATATACTCCTTCTAATGCAATATGCAATTATTTTCGCATGCATGGATGCACTTTGCCTTCATTCCTAAATCTCTCATCATTTGCTTCATTATGGGATACTTGTGAGGGAGTGTGTTCCCCTTAGGAAGCCATTCAGTTAAACACTTCAACAATTCTGTCACACTATTTCCCGACCAATTGTACTTCTTCTTTAAGTTATGCAACTCTACAATTACAGATAGAGTTGTATGTCCATCTTCACAACCAAGATATAATTTCTCGCTTGCAATTCTCTTATATTCATAATACTTGTCGACATGGTCAAGACCATAAGCAAAAGAAGTTTCAGGCACTGTATCTGCTTGAGAATTATTCGCACCACCACCTTCACCAACAGGAGCCTCATTTTGTACACCATAAGCATCATCAACCAGGATCTCTAACGCATCCCCGTCATATCGATGCCCTGTATCTTCAATTAGAACTTGATTATGGGTATGATCCTCTTCAACAAATTGTTGTTTAGGACCTACTGTCATATCCATGCCCGGCTTTTCCCCATGAAGAAACCAAACATCATATGTCGAAAGTATACCATTAATGATCAAATGCCTTCTAACTTCTTCAAAAGAAGCTCTTTTTGCATTTTTGAATATTTTACAAGGGCAACTACATGTTGTAAGTCCGGGGAGTGAGTGCTTCATTGCAAATTCCATAAAAAAATGAACCCCCTCTTTGTACTCAGACTTATTTCTATGTGGAATTTTTATCCACCCTTTTGGAATCGATCTTGACATGATAGCAAAAAATTATATCCTCTCTCAAACAATCAACCTAACAAACGAAAAAGATGAATATTAGTAAGATTTTATATCATTTTGAAAATGGTTTAATCGTACAATTGAAAATCTAAAATAGAATGGCTTGATATATAAAAATATATACACACCATTGTTAGTATCATATAATAAAAATTTCTAATGAGTAGTTTGCAATCAGAACATTGAACTTTTATAAAGCTATAAACTAGACAAGTCTTTAAAAAACTATAAACTAGACTTGCTTTTATGATACGTATAGACTTGTATAAACTGGGCTTCCTTTTATAGGATACCTACATACTTCCTATAAACTAGACAAGAAGAGGTGATTACACGAACTCGAACCCAAGCTTCGTTGGTCTTGCTTTAGTTACATGGATGCATTCGAGTACTGTGGATCTTGAAGTAACTCAAATTAAAGTCATTTCACACCCAACATAACCAATATTGATACACATTTGTGTATAACCAAATGAAGATCTAATAGTTATCTCTACTAGAGAGACCACATATATAGTAGTACACCAAAACTTTCTTCAAATGACAGTCCAGTTAATAGTAATACCAATACACAATGTATATCAATATGCATAATAAAAATCTAAAGTAGCTAACATGAACCAAGTGGAGAACAATGTTCTATACCAAGTTATGATTGTAGGGAAGTACCTGATTCTCCTGACCAAACCCCTAAAATTGGAGGGAAGTCCTGATTCTCCTGACCAAACCAAAATTAAACAATAATTATAAAAAAAACCTTTGTCGAGAGAGAGGGAAATAAGAAGCGGCGAGAGAGGGAGTCCTCTTTGGGGGTTGAGAGAGGGAAGTACCTTTGTCGAGAGAGAGGGAGTCCTTATTCTCCTGATCGAACAATAATCAAAGAAGAACCGGATTAGGTTTTATCACAGTGAAAATTTCGTGAAAAAAGCGGGAGGGAAAGTAAAAACAGTGAAAATTTCAGAGGAAAATAAAAGGGGAATAGGTTTTATCACACTTTCTCCATGTCACATGCTTTGCAGCAAGTTCCTAAGAACACCATGAGCAAGTAATTTTGAAATCTTAAGTTCCAATTTCTGATCAAAAGAAAAGAAACTACCTTTGGGTGGGCCGACGGTATGCTTACGCTTCGACAATGCTGGATGTGCGGTAGTGGTAGCCTAATCGAACCCTAATCAAAGAGAAATCGACATTGTGAGAGAGAATAAGAGAAAAATTAAACCCTAATCGAATGGAAATCAAACCCTAATTAAATCGATATTGTGAAAGAGAGGAGAGGACGTACCTTCAAGTCTTCGTGGGCTGGCCTTCAACTCTTTGCGGTTTCGATTAGGGTTTAACAAGAACTCGAAAGAGGGAGAAGTTTTTTTTTCTTCCAAACTAGAGAGGAGGAGTCGAATCCTCTAAAGAGGAGAAGAGATTTCTCTAGATAGAGAGAAACTCGAGAGAGACACAGTAGGCAGGAGTGGTCTTCTCAGTAAAAATGGAGAGTGGAGGGAACAGAAAATTTTGGTGCGGGAAATTTTTGTGCGAAATATTTTAGGTACATTAGCTGTCACAGTTTTTAGCATGACAATCAATATAAAAATAATTAATTTATAATTAGTATTTTTGTAACAGTTTTTTATTTATTATAATTGTTATAACCGTGACTACTTTCTCACGGTAATAACTGTTACAAATAAAAAAATAAAGTGTTACAAATTACATGTTTTGGTGTAGTGCTTATTAGTTATTAGTAGTTATTAGTTGCTATTAATTTTAGTCAACGGTTTTCCTAATCAAGTAACAATACAAATTATTACTTGAAAATTTTATATTGTTATTATCAAATTATTATAGGAAAAATATGTATTTGAGATTAGCCTAAAAAGGATATCCCTATGTTTTCAAAATAATTATAGTTTTCAAATATTATAGTTATTTTCTAAAAGGTGGTTATAAATAACCTTCTTAAATAAATTATATTTTGGTTATGGGCTTTTATAAATATTATTATTCAAAATAATTTCTAATAGGTATAAATACTTGCTAAAGGTCTAATTAATATAATAATAATATTTTCTAAAACTTAGTTATATATTTATGAATTCTTTGATTGTAGATCCTTGACTGTGACTAATCACTATTCATATTTTCATACGAAACCGAACTCCATCACGGCAACCCTAGACAACTGGACTATTCTAAATGCAATACGTATTATTGGTTTCACCAGCAAAGGACCTCAGGCAAGTACACTTTCTGATTGCTTTTCGATTCATAGTAGTCTATACATTTCATGTTTATACATATGTCTTGCTGCTTGTTGACACACTCGTCACACGGAGTAGTCGGGAGGGGAAATATCTTAGTAGACATGTGGACTACCCAGGACTATCCCCCGTGTCTTTCGTAGAGAATAGCAGCTGCACACGACACGTGCAAGGTGCCGGATTTACCTCCTAGCCGTTCACATGTCGAAACGGATATTTCAAATCACCTAGATAGTTGTATTTTATTTGTTTTCCTTGTCTTCTTCACCACTTGTCATGTCATCTGTTACTTTCTAGTTTTCATCTCTCATATGTTATTTTCATGTCTTGTTAATACTATTGTGTTTTCGTATTGTCGTCGGTTTGTGTGCTTGTTCCATTTCTGACTGGAAACTAACATTTTTCAGGTTAGCCGCATGGGAGATACGGGTATACGTACAAACATAAACCTAGAAATAGATAGCAGTTGTATCATTTTCATTAATTATAAAACTTTGTATTTTCTTTAATTATAAATATTGTAAAGGTTGTAATCAAATTTAGAAATGTGAAAGAGAAATAAAGGTTTATTTTGAGCATTTATTTCTTGCGGGCTTGACAGCGTTCTACCGCCGACTCTGAGGCGTAGGCTGGCTTGGATACGTCTCGCATCCGAAAAGTGGGTGCAGGCCGTGACAACTTTCCACCCAGTCAATGACTCGAGCAGAATGAGGAAAGGCTAAAGAGCATTTTCCTTGATTTAGTGGCTTCTCACTAAGCTTCTGGTTTGGTGACAAAGAGGGAGTCATTAAACAGTGCTTCTCTTTACGTTGCGCTAGTGCAGAAGCATGTGTAGGTTACACCAGAGCATGAACAGACATAGGTTACGCCAGAGCAAGAACACGCACAAGTTGCGCTGGAGCAGGAACATGCGCAGGTTGCACCAGGGAAGAAAAGGCCAAAGGGCACTTTCTTTTGTTTTGAACAGTGGTGTGTCGAGACAAAGTCTCCTTCGATTTCAGAATCAAAGAAGTGGAGGGATTAGCCAAAAGATTGTCTCCGTTAGGTTGCGCCAAAGCAGTGATGGGTGCAAGTTGTCAGAGACAAGAACAGGTGCAGGTTACGCCAGGGAAGAGAAGGCTAAAGGGCACTATCCCTTACTTTGGACAGCAGTGCGTCGAGACAGAGTCTTCTCCAATTTTAGAATCGGAGAAGTGGAGGAATTAGCCAAAAGGATGTTTCCCTTAGGTTGTGCCAAAGAAGTGACGGGCGCAAGTTGCACAGAGGCAGGAGATTGCACCGTCAAGGACTTAGGAGTCCAAACAGAGTGCGTCTTTCTCTTAACAGCAGCAGTGCGCTTAGCACCCCCAGCATTGATCATGGTCTCATAGGCTGTCTGGTCGACTTGAACGACCAGGGTCTTCTACGTCTTGCCGATTGACGCGGTATCACATTGAGTTGTCACTTTCTCATAGGAGGAAAAAGTCGTCCCCAGCAAAGTCGCCATTTTGTGTGCAAAGAACAAAAAAGTTTTATTACAAACTAAGAAAATAGGACAGGAGTACAATTAATTTCTGGGGAAGTACAACTATAGGAATCTGATCAGAAGACGATCACTTTATCCCTTGGACGATGTGATATCGAAGTCACGAGCCTTTGGAGGATGCAGCAGCGCTTTAGCAGGAGATTATGATCATTCTTGATGCTTTGAGATTGATTTAAAACTCTATTTATAGAGTTCTTGAAATAACTGTTTAGCAGTTATTCTTGGTTACGCACGCTTCAGGTTGTGCGCCTCCTGTTCACTTGCACAAACGGTTGTACTAACTGCTGTGGACACGTGGTATCATTTGATTGAGATGCATGTGGTTGTGAGCAATATAATGGGCACGCTCTGCGAAGTTGATGGCTTGCGCGCTATGTCACCCTGTTTTAAAATAAGAGTTGATCAAGTGGCGCCAATTTGTCAGGCTGCATATAGGCGCAACTCAACGACTGGCGCCTTTGACTAGGTCTTCTGTGCTGTACTGATTAATCTTCGTGCCATACAGTGACTTGCGCGAACCAGCTGTCATTATTAATTATATGCTGACAAAATCTTCTCGAGCACCGCGTTGCACGGGATTCGAATGGATTTTCCTTAATCTCCGTGTTGTCAGTTGTCAGGTAATGATGATGTCGTTACCGCTTCTCGAGGAAGTACACCACGTGGCTCTCGTGCAACCTGACTCCAGCGCAACCTGATGTTGGCGCAGCCTGATGCTGCGCAACTTGATTGTTTGGCGCAACACAATGTTTTGGCACAATCTGTTGATCGAACACCTTAATGGGTGGCACATCTTAATTTTTAGCCTCTACAGTGACAGTGGTGGTGTTGTTAGGCTGTGGTCGGTAATGGCCGCAGCGGTAGGTTTGTTGGGATGATGGTGGCGGTGGTATTGGTATTGGTGGTCGGAGGATGACATGGGAGGAGATGGGGGTGATGGCTGCAATGGTGTTGGCAGAGGCGAGGCCGAGGTGGAGGTTTGGATGAGAGTTGAAGGGTGGTTTGGACCGGAAAGATGTGTCCGGCATTGACGGGCACGGTGTCGTAAAAATTGTATATGTAAAACTAAGAATATAGTGGATGGAAATGGCACGGACACGATGCACGAGGGGTTGGATTGTGGTAGTAAATTTTGGAGTTTTGGAATGCAGATGGAAAAAGAGTATAGGGCCTCTCCTTATATAGGAGGTGAAGGCTCATAGCTGGATAAGGACTAGGACGAATTTAAATTCTCCATTAGAAAATTCCTTTCTATTCGATTCGATCCAAATCCATATAGATAAAACCCATTTTTTAATTTAAAGCTATTTTACGATAAAGCCGGAATCCCATATTATCTTTTCCAATTCAATTATCATAATTAATAAAATATTAAATCAAGATTTTAAATATTTTTTTCATAATTACTAACATATAATAATATTAAATTTTGAAATCATGATAATTATTTATATATTCAAAATACATTTTTATAATAAATAAACCAATTATATTTAGTTTTCGAAATCAAGTGGACATGAAATAAATTTAGTGGACATGAAATAAATTTCATGTCGCTCGCACACAATAATATATATTTACCTATAACCATAGCTTTCTAAATTATTACTTACAATTGTACGATAAAAATAAAATAGCCATTTTTATTATAATAACTAAAATAAATGAAGTGATGCATTTACCACTTTAAGCAATATAAGATATTTATCATATATCATTTCAAAAACCTTATTTCTCCTATATAAAAATCTGTAATAAAAATATTTTTCAAAAAAAATATGTACCTTGCACATATTCGCACTCGACAAGCAAATACGAAAAATGGAAATTCGCACGCGACGTACAATTATGAGAACATGAGCTTGCACGCGCCGTACAAATACGAAGTACAAATTAAATACCATTAATACAAATTTTATTTTAAAAAAATCGTAGTAGAAATTTATGGGGTTTACACGCATAGAAATTAAACGACACATTGGGACAGAGAAATTTTGTATTTTATTGATAATAGATATTATTTTACAAGACTATTACAATCATGCCCTGCGGGCTTACAACATGACTCGATTACAAAATAAACCCCAATGAGATAGTCGTTCCATACATTGCATCCCTCAATTTACAACCAAAGTATTCCAGCCACCTGGGATGGAGGGGAGTCGAAACATCTTCTTGGACTGATTGCAAAGAGTCTTCAAAAGTTGGGGAGCGAGTCTTCGACGTGTGGTCGATGCTTCAAAATGCGAACGTTGTCTTGGTTAGTTGGCGCGCTCCACCTGATTCGTAGCACCTGTAGAGAGCGAAGGTCAGTATGATCACATGTACTGGCGAGTGGCTAATTTAAACCCAAGTTCTTATTTGTTCAAGCAGTTTTATATAAGATGTTAGCTATTTTGCGATCTTTCTAACCATCCTGATTGATTTGCATATTAACATATTAAGGGGCAAGCATTAGATAGGCACTATAACATAACTACGACAAATCTTACCCATGGCAGAGCGTACCGTTGCAGCGTAACTTACCATGTTCCTTTTCTGTCAGATTTATAACAAAAGTTTGTAAACAATGTTCAAGCGGGGGTCACTGGCAATTCAAGCCATCCTGGACGTATAGTTTGGTCGAGTCGGTGACCCTTTCAGCGCGGATAGCTAGCCCTGCTAAAAGTTCTGAATGACCCGTGCAAGCATCCACCACAGCTACCTTGTATTCCACCTAAGCCAAAACGGTCCCGTGGCCTCGGGTTGCCGTTCGAGGAAGCAAAATCTTGTGCACAAGTTGTCCATGACCGTGCTAGACTAAAATTAATTATTCAAGCATGGTCTACAAAATCTTTGAGAGTTAGCCAGTTTTCAATGTGTGTCGTCATATCGTTGCAACATACGTTAATCGATTCAATCCTCATTTTGCACAGATCTATAGCAAGTATTCGTGAAAAATCATGCTACAATTTATCGATTCTACACTATGAATACAAGCATGCATGCATTTTGTATTTCATATTTGATTTGAAACCAGAGGGTCGAGAGGAAGGGGGTCAGCCACTCACCATAGTCTTGTTTGAGGCGAAGGACTTGTTGACCGTGCTTAGACGTCGCCTATGCGGTCACCTAAAATCGTATAAGCAACTGATTAGAACATTGTGTCATTCAAGAGTTCGATACGAATACGAAGTTCGAAAATGCAAGCCATAAAAACCATCAAAAACATTCAAGAAAACGAATTCACGAAAACCAAACCCAAAGAGCAAGTGCGGCATGAAAATCAGAGCAACGGAAGGTTTCTCCCGACTCAGTCGCAGAGTCTATCCTCGAGGCACAACCCACTGAATATGGGACTTGATTCCAAAGAAGCCTTTCCATAATGAGAAAAGAATCTTTATTCAATCGTTCCTATTTGACCGATTCAATCGACCCTGATGTATCGGTTCTGACTGAATCGGTAGAGATAATATTCCTTTTTCACGTACCCCATGGATGAAAACAGGGCACGATGTAGGGAGCGGCACTACACCAATGACGATGAGTCGAGTAAAGAGATTTGAAGTGGGCCTATGGTCTTTTATTTCTTTCCATGTAACTGTGCTCGAATATCAAATAATGGATGAGTCACTCAACCTTGCCCTCCGCCTCGAGCTTCAGTATTCTTATGCCACTACCGACGTTGTGCACTATAATAATCACAAATACCATAGTAATGTAGGAGGCAACAACATGCATAGGCGTCCAAACGACAACAGCGGAGGCGGGAACCAGGGAATGAATCGAGTATATTACGATAATTGCCATAAGGAGGGGCACCTGGCCAATGCATGTCGAATAAAGAGTGGAGCATGTTTCAACTGCGGTCAAGTAGGCCACGTCGCACACAACTGCTCGGAAGGTAGGCCGAACCAACGCCCTACGCAACCATACTACCAACAGAATTGAGGCCAGGCACCTCGAGCTCCTCCAAGCGCACAAGTAAATGGCCAAGACTGTCGTCCCAATGCCCAGGGGCGAGTTTATGCCATGACCTGTGATGAAGCATTCGTATCTAATACAGTATTAACAGGTATACTAATTTTCAATAACAAACTTGTTCGTGTATGGTTTGATTCAGGTACCACGTATAGCTTTATATAGGCAGATTTCGCCGCCAAGCACAACTTTCCTGTGACACCTCTATGCATTAACCTTAGTATTAATATCCCATTGGACATGTAACTACTTACACACACAGGCTGCAGAGACAGAATCATTTGTATTAGAGGTAGAAAATTATATCTAGATGCGATAGTTCTCAATATCAAGGACTATGAAATTATATTGGGAATGGATTGGTTCAACGTTTGCAATGCCACTATCGACGGTACTGGAAAGACGGTCACCTTCCACCTACCGGGAGAGATCGAATTATGTTACTCGTGTGGTGAGGCATCGATGGCCTGCATGGTGATCTCTTCGATATCTACTCGTAGGATGTTGTATTCTGGCTATGAAGACTACTTGGCTTCCGTGTGCGACATACAATAGGATGGTGCAAACACAAATCAGACGAACATTATGGCAGAATTTTTTGACATGTTTCCGAAAGAGCTACCTTGCATGCCACCCGATCGAGAAATTGAGTTCACCATCGACACATTCTCCAACACCCGCCCGATTTCCAAAGCCCCATACAGAATGGTTCCTACAGAACTGGAAGAACTCAAAGTGTAGTAGCAAGAGCTGCTCGACAAGGGATTCATACGGCATAGTATCTCATCGTGGGGCGCCCATGATTTTTCGTGAAGAAGAAGGATGGATCGATGCGTCTCTGTATAGACTATCACGAGCTCAACAAAGCCACCATTCGGAATAAATACCCTTCTCCCGCATCGATAACCTATTTGATCAGCAACAAGGTGTCTCGTTGTTTTTGAAGATTGATCTTTGATCGGGTTACCATCAACTCAAAGTCAAGCCAGACGATGTGCCAAAGTTAGCCTTCCACACTAGTTACAGCCACTACGAGTTCTTGGTGATGCTATTTGGCCTAAAGAATGTTCCTACCGCCTTCATGGATCTTATGAGTTGGGTGTTCTGTCCTTTCCTCAACAAATTCATGGTAGTCTTCATAGACGATATTATCGTCTATTTGAAGGATAGAGTGTAACACGTACATCATCTGCGGACCGTGCTTCAGATCCTTCGTGATAACTAGTCATATGCGAAGCATAGCAAATGTGAATTCTGGCCAGACAGTGTATCATTTTTTAGGCACATCATCTTCGTTGAAGGCATATCAGTTGATCCGAAGAAAGTTGAAGCAATTGTTGATTGGAAATGGCTAGCGCCAGTCAGTGATATTCAAAGCTTCCTCGGTTTAGCAGGATACTATCACACCCTACTCTCGTAGGAGTGATCGTCCTCCCTAAAGCGTAATATCACGTGAGCCTAGATTTTGCTTACGCAAGGTGGGTTCCATAACGGCCGATTGCAGGCTAAGCGACGGGATCGTCGCACAAAAGTCCTGAAGTATAAATATCGAATAATGGTATATTGCTAGCAAAAATTGAAACAACATAAGTCATACAAATAACTCTTTATTGATTCTGAAACAAAGATTACAAATATGGCATGAGGCCAAGATTTATAAGTCGCTCAAGCTCACTTTTCTCTCTGTTTATAAGTTACTATGCTCTCTCTCATCTCTCAATACAACATAACGAACCAGCGAATGCTTTATAAGGCGATGTCCGTACATTATATTCCGTATAAGTGAAGTCTTTAATATGGCCGCATGCCTCGAAATGCCAAGGAACTCCATGCCTTAGCGCGCCCAAGCGAGCTCTGCCTCGACAAGCAACTACCTGTAACCTGCTTATGAAAACTGTTGGATCGTCAATACCAACCGTACTGGTGGTGTGACCTCCTCGTCCACACATACAAAACCAACACATTCATTTAATTTATGCACCATAACCCTTTTTTATTGTCTTTCTAATCTTGAATTAGGATCAGTTTTAGACCATAGATGCCTTGCCTATTTTGTGTATTTAGACCATCATCCTACCCTCGTACCGATAACTTTCTCATCCTTGTGCCTCTAGACCATTCTCCTGCCAAAAACATTAACTTATCAACTCGTGCTTGGCTTTCGGCCCATATATGAGATACAACAACTTGGTCGTGCCATAAACTCGGTGCGTGCTTTAACATCGAGGCTGTGCCTCACAACTTAACACGACTTAGCCAAACTTGCCTTAAGGTCCTTCTTAAATTAACTCGAAATGACTCAACTTAACATGACTTAGCCAAACCTGCTGAAAGTACCCGAATAACCTAAGCGGTACTCCCAGCTCGGCTATAATGTATTTCCTCCTAGGTCGAAACGGTCCTGTGGCCCCAGGTTGGCCGTCCGAGGAAACTTTTCCTTGTGCACAAGTTGTCCAATGACCAAACAAGACTGGACTCGAACTACCGTATTAGAAAGTCATCATTTTTCCAGTGTTACCATATTTCAGTACTACGTTAGAGACTACAAAAATTAGAGACTGCCTCGATGACCTGCGGTCATGAGCATTTTCCATGTTACTATATCATTTTACTTAATTCAGGACTGACTATTTGATAGCCCTCCCACCAAACTCAATTTGAATCAATCGTGTCACATATCAGTACCATAGACCATGGCATACTAATCTTGAAACCAACAGTGGCTCGTGCCTTAACCCAATTTTTGTTCGCTGATCCACTACCGCCCAAGTCATACTACATATGACGAGCTTTGAGACCGTGGGACTGTGTGGCAATAACAAGCCATAAAATTCGTTGGATCGTGCTTGCTATAACATCGATAGCCCATGGCATAACTTTGCATAACTTAATCGTGCAACAGCTTAACCCATGGGATGAGCAAAGGCTATGCCAAGCCTTGCAACATAGAAACATGTATTGAGACTGTGAGACAATTATGCTATACCAAGTATTGGATAGTGGGACGGTGCATGCTTTACCAAGCACTTATATCATACGACGCCTATGACTATGCTAAGTTCGTAGCCATATGGGAACATAGACCAACCTTTTCTTATCCCAAGCTACATGACGAAGGACCGAGTGTCGATTTTGAAAGCACGTCGTACAATATTTCTAAGCCAACCATGGGACCTTTCTATATTCTAACTTAATCTGGCCCAAGTAGGATTATTTCCTTAGCTATGTGGATTCGTTTCTTTTATTATCAAGCCAAACTTGTGCATTGAAAACATCTATTTTTATTAGTGTGAAGGCAAAGCAAAAGAAAGTTTACCGAAGCCACCCACCTGAGTGAGGAGTTTCCTCGACCGAGCAGGACTTCAAACAAGCTGCTGCATGGCTAAGTCCAAACGCAGTTGGCATTTTGATTCCTCCGGTTGAACTGAGCGGGACAAGACATTACATCATACACCACTCAAAAAAAGTTTTGTCTTCAAAACTTACTAAGTACACACTCATCGACCTATCTCAAATATGGGTAAGTTATGCTCGTCGTGCACATGGACAAATTAGTTTTAGGGCTAACCATCCAAGCGGTATCCTCAGTACATTTTGGATCCAACATAACCCAATTGATCATTCTCTATCATCTAGTCGAAACCCAGTACTACCCATCCTTAACCAATTATCGAAACTTGACTTGCATCAATGCCTCGCTCAATATTTCAAGTTCATTTCAAATACAACGATTGCACTACTATAAACATTTTCTTTTGAAACTCACAATCTTAAAATCCTCAATACTTTCCCGTTCCTTTAGTCTCACTTGAATTCAATGTATCACTTAGTTGGATCGTGCATATATTTATGGCATCCCTAAAATATATGTATTTCAGCCAAGCCTCATGATAGTGAATCCAATTCTACATATTTGATTCATCCTATCAATCCTGAAATCAATCATACCGGTACTATCTCTCGAAACAAGGACGTTTTGCCTAACCACTAGGCCATCTCTTCATGCTAAAGTCAACGTCTGTATTGGAATCACAGTTCCCAAACAATAATATCAACACTGACCCCAAATCCTAAGGTTAAACCAAAGTTGATAGTACAGGACTTTTTACCCAAGCTCGTATCACTCTGATTTCTAAACCTTGAGCATAGATTTCTTCATATTTGTATTCGCAACGTTCAATCCCAGGGGTCCAAGTCATTCAGCAAAGCCATCCTACTGTAAGTTCTGCTCAACCAAATCCTTTGCATATCACTATCGCACGTCCAAACTAGCAATTCACATAGTCTATCTCTTCAAACATGTTTGATATAATCTACCTATCTATCCTATCCAAATAAAGTACACCACGACATGTTTTGTCACTAAACAATAATTTTTATACCATATTCCCTAAGTCGTTCAATATAATTCACGTATTCGATCACAAGGTCGTCTAGCATAACAATATGTCACGCCCCAATCTCCCGTAAGTCCGATTATCCATGTTGGATATGAAATCACCATGTCAATGTTCTTGCTGGATAATCGTTCTCATCGGAATGTAACTCTTGCTTTGAGTCTAGAATAATTTATTCATGATACGCAGATTGGATCTACTCAATCCTCAAACTTAATTGTCAATCACAAGTTCGAACCATTCTCGAATTCACCTTTGCATCAAACCACAAGTCAAAATAATCCAATTGCCATGCCATAATCTCCCGCAAGTTCGATCATTCATGCTGGACATGAATCACCATGCCAACACTCCCGCAGAATGATCGTCTTAATCCGGTGTGACGTATGTGTGAGGCTGGAATTGCGCTCGCATAAGACAAGAATGTCGACATTATGGTTATCATCGAACAATCAAGATACTTTCTTTTCAGCCAAACATTTATCGAAACAATAATATTTTACACGATCATCATTCTTCGAATTAGAGTACCTCCGGGCAATCGCATTTTGATTTTTGATATGCCTCAATACCATCGATGATATACATAACCCGACGATCTTTTTCTGCAATGAAATCCAAGTCGTGCAACTGATGCTACCATCTGAATTGGATATACCATAATCTCCTCGACATTCAAGTTCAAATTCGATCATTATCCCTCGAACTAGTTACATGATCAATTCGTTCAAATCCAGAATCACGTATGTTCATCCGTCTATCTTAAGTCATCGAGCAACATGTTTCCTCTAATCGTATCATTCTATACTAACTCAAGTTATCGAGCAATATTTATCCCAAATCCTTAGAGTCATTCTTGTATATTCGAATAGTTTCCATGCACGCTAACTTCCAATCTTGCTAACTTTTCGTATACGATTCACATCGATTCATTGACTGAGTTATCCTTTTGTTACACCTTAACTTTTCCCCAATTTAATTTACCTACTCAATCATTTTCGCATTTCACAATTGCACAATCCCAATCCCGTGTGCATTGTTTCTAATTTGTTCAAATCAACTCATTAAAACTTCAAGATTACAACTTAATCAATGATACTCAATCTAAGGCTTTGTGTACGACGACGCTTGCTAATAGACCCATTAGCACCCTGCATCCTCAATCGATCGACATCCCTAAGGTTATTGCATACACCACTCAGGGATGAAATTACTCGACAAATCCTCAAAATAATTTTGAATCACAATTGATTTCTTCGAATCTCTATTCGAACCATTCCTCAAATTTCAACCACGTTCAATCTATATCGCATTGATGATATCACCATCTGATGGCACCCGTATCGATAGTTATTCCGCATCCTATGAATCAAGTCAAACTCATTCTTGTCCGACACAATTTGAATCCCGTACCCAATTTTTGCTAACATCAACGCAATTTTGGTGTATATGTCCAGTCCGACTTAGCCAACCGTGCTTACTTAAAGTTAACTTTGTTCAACCAATTTTTCTTTCGTAATACTTTTCAAAATATGTAGACTTATTGTGTGGAACATCCCGCAGATTATTGAGAGAGAGCATTACTAATATCAAATGTGTAAGCAATTATCAGAGTTAAAGAATTCAATCGAAAGTCCAAGGACGTAAACCCGTGCTCTGTTACCATTATGTCATGCCCTGCTCCCGGAGGAGCGATCATCCTCGCTAAGGTGTGATGCCGCATGAGCCTAGATTTTGCTCACGCAAGGCAGGTTCCATAACGGCCGATTACAGGCTAAGCGGCGGGATCGTCGCACAGAAGTCCCGAAGTAGAAACATCGAATAAATGGTATATCGCCAGCAAAAAGTTGAAACAACATAAGTTATACAGATAGCTCTTTACTCATTCTCAAACAAAGAATACAAATGTGGCACGAGGCCAAGATTTACAAGTCACTCAAGCTCACTTTTCTCTCTATTTATATGTCACTCTGCTTTCTCTCATCTCTCAATACAGCATAATGAACCAGTGAATGCTTCAGAAGGTGATGTCCATACATTATGTCTTATATAGGAGAAGTCTTCAATACGGCCACACGTCTCGAAACGCCAAGAAACTCCACACCTCAGTGTGTCCAAGTGAGCACCGCCTCGACAAGCAAGTACTTGTAACCTATGCATGAAAACTGTTGGGTGGTTAGTACCAACCGTAATGGTGGTCTGAGCTTCTCGTCCACCCATACAAAACCAACACGTTCATTTAGTTTGTGCAACATAATCCTTTTTTATTGTCTTTCTAACCTTGCCTTAGGATCAGTTTTAGGACAGAGACGCCTGGCCTATTTTGTGTCTTTATACCATCACCATGCCCTTGCACTATTAACTTTCTTATCCTTGTACCTCTAGACCATTCTCATGCCAACAACATAAACTTATCAACTCGTGTTTGCCTTTTGGCCCATATTTGAGATGGAACAACTTGGTCGTGCCATAAACTCGGTACGTGCTTCAACATCGAGGTCGTGCCTCACAACTTAACATGACATAGTCAAACTTGCCTTACGGTCCTTCTTGACTTAACTCGAAATGACTCAATCCCAACTTATGCAACTCTGAGTAAATGACTCAATACTCGATGCCATATCTCGTGCCAAAGCACGTATCTCCGTTGCAGCCAAATCTTAGGCCCAAACGTTGTGTTACAAATCGTACACACATTTAACTTGACTCATTGGTACCATGCACATAATACTCGGCTCAATCCAAAGGCATACACGCGGATCGCCGCCATTATGCCGACTCATCTATATAAAAGAGTCACTAGCACCACAAGCTATCCTGGGCTTATGGCTTTGTTATTCGGCGACCCATTCTGCGCAAGTAGCGCCCCACTGAAAGTTCTCAAATAACCTCAGCAGTACTCCTAGCTCGGCTATACCGTGTTTCCTTCTAGGTCAGAACGGTCCTATGGCCCCAGGTTGGTCGTCCGAGGAAACTTTTCCTTGTGCATAAGTTGTCCAATGACCAGGCAAGACTCGACTCGAACTACCTTCTTACACAGACATCATTTTTCCAGTGTTACCATCTTTTCTGTAATACGTTAGAGACTACCAAAATCAGAGACTGCCTCGATGACCTACGATCGTGAGCATTTTTCATGTTACCATATCATTTTACTTAATTCAAGACTGACTATTTGATAGCCGTCCCGCCAAACTCAACTTGGATCAACCATTTTCTATATCAGTACCATAGACCGTGGCATACTTATCTTGAAACCAACCATAGCTCGTGCCTAAACCCAATTTGTGTTCGGTATGACACTACCACCCAAGTCATACTCCATATGATGAGCTTTGAGTCCGTAGGACTGTGTGGCTATAACAAGCCGTAGAATTCATGGGACCGTACTTGCTATTACTTCGATAGCCCATGGCATACTTTGCCTAACTCAATCATGAAACAGGTTAACCCATGGGACGAGCAAAGGCTGTACCAAACTTTGTACCATGGAAACATGCATTGAGACTGTGGGACAATTATGCTATACCAAGCATTGGATAGTAGGATGGTGTATGGTTTACCAAGCACTTATATCGTGCGACGCCTACGACTATGCTAAGTTCATAGCCTTGTGGGGACATAGACGAACTTTTCCTTCTCCCAAGCCGCAGGACGAAGGACCGAGTGTCTTTTTTGAAAGCACGTCGTGCAATATTTCTAAGCCAACCGTAGGACCTTTCCATATTCTAACTCAATCTGACCTAAGTTAGGATTTTTCCCTTAGCTATGTGGATTTGTCTCTTTTATTATCAAGCCTAACTTATGCATTAAAAACATCTAATCTTATAAGTGTGAAGGCCAAGCAGAAGCAAGTTCACCGAAGCCACCCACCCGAGCGAGGATTGCCTCGATCGAGTAGGACTTTGAGCAAGCCACTGCATGGCTAAGTCCAAACATCGTTGGTGTTTTCATTCGTCCGGTTGAACTGAGCGGGACGGGACATTACAGATTCTACAGACGCTTGATGAAAGACTTCGTGAAGATCGCATCGCCGTTGACTCACCTCACTCAGAAAGGAGTCACATTTGAATGGTCAAACGATTGTAAAGCTTCCTTCTAGGAGTTAAAGCAGCAGCTCGTCTCGGCCCCGATACTTGTACTTCCAGAAAGGACTGAGGGATTTCAGATCTTCAGTGATGCTTCCAACTAGGGCTTGGGGTGTGTGCTCATGCATTGGAATAAGGTGATATCTTTTGCTTTTCGACAGCTAAAGCCGTACGAGAAGAACTACCCCACTCATGACTTAGAATTGGCAGCAATTGTATTCGCGTTAAAGTTGTGGCATCAGTATCTTTATGGCATGCATGCAATATTTTCTCGGATCACAAGAGCCTCAAGTATCTCTTTACCTAGAAGGAGCTGAACTTGTGACAGAGCCGCTGGCTAGAACTGATCAAGCACTATGACTTGACGATTGACTATACACCTGGCAAAGGAAATATGGTGGCCGATACATTAAACAGAAAATACATAGTCTCGCTATCCATCAATAAACGTCTACTACTAGACTTAGAGGATATGGGCATTGTACTCTGGATTTGATTCATGGGAGCTAGCATGGCATCGTTGTGGCTAGAATCGTGCTTGTTAGAAAATATCAAGTCCGCTCAGATGGACGATCCATACCTAAAAAAAGTGCAGGAGCTTATTTCTGTAATGCCCCGCTCCGCACGGTACATTATGATGAATCATTGACTCGAAGAGTTGCGTTGACCAGAATTATGTATCGATATGAATCGATACAAAGAGTTACGTTGAATCGAGGAACGCATCGAGTAAGATCGATACAAGTGTTAATTGGCCTGAGAGAAAGCATGGAGTTGGTTCGAATATTCTAAGATAATCGAATCGATACAACACACATGTTCGATTCGAATAAATATTGATTTTAGTTGGTTTCATGTGCAGGCTATACTTTTATGCTAAAATATCAGAGGTCGACATTTTGCCTTATTTGCAACGGAGTCCGTAAAACCAAATCACCGCCCCACAACTTACTGAGACATGGGCACGGTAGGCTGAACCTGTCGGATAATTCAATAAAGCACGAAGTGCTCGAATGGCTAAGTCAGAAGAGTTGGTCGTGAAAACAAAATTATTAAATCGAACCGCATCAGCTCGACAAAACGATAAGGCGTATCGTCTTAAGGTGGGATGACTTTGACCCTTCTTTCCTACACCTTCATGCCTAAGTAAAATGAACCATTGTATGCTAAGTTAATCTATCGAGCCCATAGGCATGGCTTGATCGAAGAAAAATTGTAGTACGTGTCGAACACTAGATAGAACAACTAAAATGAAATGTGCATCAAATGTACGGGTCGTTATTGAACATCGAAACACCATCAGAATATGGGATAACTGTATCGGCAAGTGCCTTAGTGTACGAGTTATTTCGTGCCCCCATGCACGAGTTAGAATGCTAGCACATTGAAAGACTATTGAGGTGAGTTTCCTAGTACATGAGCCATAAACATTGAACACTAAGGCATAGAACATGGAATTACAGTATCAGAGGCATGCATCATATGACGACTCAAAGAATAGAGAAAAATGGGGTCAAAGCGTGCGTATGTGCACGGTAATCATAAAATATGGTTTCGTTGGAAAAAGAACAGTTGAGGCATGAATGTGACAGAACTGTCAAATGTGGCATGGTGCCTTGAAATGTTTAGGGACTTCGGGTCGTTCGGTTGACGAACATTGAGTTAGGGCATGGTACCATTGAATATTGAAATGAAGTAAAGAATGTGAGAACATAGAAAGAATATGAGAAATACGAAACGATGCGATAGCTGAGTTTCAGACTCAGGCTATGTTTGGTTGTATGAATTTGATGTACGTTGCATGGTCAAATGGACTTGACAAATGCCCGTGCACGGGCTTCCCTATGAGCCCTTGAACTAAAATTCTTATTATTATTATTATTATTATTATTATTATTATTATTATTATTATTATTACTACTACTATTGCTATCTCTTGGCAATATTTATGTTAATAAATTCCTAAAGGGATTTATGAACTACATACTACAATTGGACCAATGGTAGGGTTTTATGCAAAACAGACTAAGGAAAGGGGAAACTGCATATGTGGTAATTCAAAAAACTCTCAAACGTCCAGGAGCAGATTGAATCAAATTTGATTCAATCTCGTACTCCTTATCCTTTTGCGTTTTGGAATCGAGGGTATATATAGATGAGAGAACTGAGGCTATCGCCCCTTTCTACCAATCTCATCTCCATCCAAACCCTAGAAGCATTATCGCCTTGTCCTCCTTCCATTCGAGAGCAACCCGGCGTACCTATGGAGAAGAAGCACTCGAATTCTTCAAATAGGTAATCCTCTTCTTTATACAACCATATCAATCCTTCGAGCAAGTTAGTTTCATCATGAGACATAGGTGATTGTTTTAATTCCTTAAAGGATCAAGGATAGAGAATACAATGTTAGTTTACTTCTCGTAATGGCAAAAGAAGGGTTTAATGGTAGGGGCAACCCCTGTTCTATAATTCATGTGTGTATTCGTTGAGCATATCCATATACAACCTCAACCTGGGGTACATGGTGCTCCCGCTATCGTTAATCTGTATGAAATTCTTACTCAATTAATCGCATGTGCTTTATGATTCAGGTATCAGTAGTATGCCATTTTTAGCATATACCTTGGATACCTATGCCTCATCGTATATCAATTGGTGTATAGAACTACTGATAGGTTCCCTAGTATTGTATCAATGGGGTAGAGGTTAGTAGCTGGGAAGGATGGTTAGGAAGTACCAAAATCAGAATAATAAGGGAATCATGTGGTGTTTGTGTGTCAATGTTTAGTTCAACAGATGTATGCAAAGGAATCAGTCATTAGGCGAGTATCAGTCCTGGGTTATGTAGTAAGGGACTGGTAAATGTCTATGTAGGAAATCATAGAGTTACACATGAGGATTTGGGGTGTGTGTCAAGAGTTAGACATATGAACGAGTGACTACAAGCAAACCAGTACAAGCTAGGCAATGGGGCAGAGATAATTGGGATAGGCAATTGGATCCCCATAGGATTTAAGTGTAGGTAGATAGAGAGTATCAAATGCTGGGGTGTCATCCATAACCCCAATTACCTGGGTGAGTTAGCTATTACTATGTGCAAACTACATACAACCCATGTCCCATATGTTCTGTACATTACAAGGCATGGTTGACAAGACCTATAGGTTGGGGTTTACTTATGTCAGTTAGTTAGGAGGGTATGGGTACAGTATGTCACGCCCCAATCCCGTAGAGTCCTTTCTTCCTCGCTTCGGACTCTGTGAGACCGTTCGTCCTCGCTTGGGCGTGATGTCGTGCAAGCCTAAGTTACGCTTGCACAAGGCCATGACCTATAACAAGACAAGATAGACAAGGTTGACAATACACAACGAAATATATTACAGATATTTGAAGCAGCAGCGAACATTTTGTAGATATATGAATTGAACACAATGGTAACAAGAAACAATTCTCTTTATTGATTTCATTTGAACAGATTACAAGCTCTCGTTTCTCTCTAATACAATGTTTACATTCTCTCAGAAACTTTACAGAATACAATGGTCCCATTCCCATACATTACATCCCTTTATATACAAAACCAACCCTTGGCAACGGATGTCCTTCTCTTGGCATCTCTTCTAATTTCTGGCTCCTGAGGATGAGGCTCGAGATTTCGCTTTGGACTATCCTTCTCGATGCTTCTTGCACCTGCATGCAGACTGATGGTGGGTCAGTATATCAGCATACTGGTGATTGTGAACAAAGGGCTACATTTGTCTGAAATGATTACTGTTCATTTAGTGAGAAAATATGTCTTGTGATGTGATCTTGCTACTTTTACCTATTTTTATTTCAAGCAATACAGAGTCAGTTTACAACTCTTTCGGAAACTTCTTTGAAAAGCCACAATTTATTTCATTTCATCTCAAGCATACAAGGAGAATATTCATTTCAAGCACGATGACTATTCATCTCGTGTGCAGTGTGCAGCGTGTTTCATGAGTTTCATCATTTCCCTTGTTCAAGCCACTCTTAGGAGTAATTACAAGCATGATATCATATCTTTTCTTTAGTAGGACATAGCATTTCTTTGCAACAGATTAATCTCTTCAAGTTTATATAAAAACTTAAGCAACACATATATATCACTTTTTCAGTGATTATTACCCATAGTCGACGGTTCATCCCTGCACAAGACAAAGATTAGCATAAACATGATAAAACGAATATTGTTCTCTGTTCGTCTCTATATTGGTAGCTCTATAACAAAATCTTTCTTATGCATGCCATCGATTAGTAGCTGTGACTCAAGGCTCAGCTCTGCACCAACACATGTATAGACCAGCAGCTGTGACCCAAGGTTCAGCTTTACACTGATAACACATATGCTAGAAGCTGCGGCTCAGGGTTCAGCTCTTCACTAATCGAGACCTATCTATATGATTGTCCAAGGGTCATTCCCCATAGTTAGCTGATGTGACTCAAGGGTTCAGCTCTTCGCTAGTGGACACTCTCTCTATACACCATGAGGTCTCTTTTAGCTCAGGGTGTTACTCTATCTTCCCCCGGGCCGAGCGGTTCGAGTGCCCAAGAACCGATCATGAGGATCTATACTTGTGCACAAGTTGTCTAGGACCAATACAGGTATGCAACTCTATCAAATAAAACTCTACTATGCATAGATCATTGGATAACATTCATATTTCGTCTGTTCTCTTCTTTTATATAGCCGAGCCAGTAGCTCTACTCTTTTCTCTATACGGACAAGCCGTATCATCTCTTTTGCACAATGTGCCATCTCTATACATCTCTATCTTTATAGTAACAATCAAAGGACAATGAATAATCTTTATTTGAGCAAGCACAATATCAACAAGCATGAACTCTACTCTTGATAGTCATACTCTATCAAGGGACATGTAAACATTCTCTTTTCTTTTCTTATTAAGCATGGCAACAGTTCATCATTCGAGACACATCTCTAATTTAGCACAACATCATCTCATTGATTTAACATGGCAACAGTTTATCGATCAAGGCAACATTCATTTCTTAACAAGGCATCATGTCGTTTCTTATTAGCATACAACAATTCTTCTTCTTAGCATATAGGTTAACTCTTTTCTTGTTCTTAGCATAGCAACATATGAAATCTCTTACAAGCATACTCAATGATTACCATCTTGTTATTAGCAACAACATTCATTCAAAAACTTAGATTCTTATTAGGCGCAAGCGAATCATAAAATGAGTCTTTGTCCACTCACCTAGATCAATCGTCTTCTATTGCAGAGCCAACGATCTGATCTCTCTGTTTATCTAGTGTCTTCATAGAGCGGGGCACTACATAATTACCCACCGAGAAAAAGTTTTATCCTCGAAACTTAAGGAGAAACTTACGATATCCATAGCAGCAATAATCCTTATCCTTCGCCATTATCAATCGATAAAACTCTCAATTCAGATCATATCAAAACTCTAGTTCAATAAAGCAACTCAATACCAATCAATAAAACATATGTCGGCATCTTAAAATATTTACGAACTTATTGTATGGAACGTTCATCTCATCGATGATGTCAAACAGGCAAGGAAATTTTGATCAGGAGAACATCTTCGAATTCAATTGAATCAACAATTGGCCAGAGGATCGTGTTACTCTGATACCATTCTGTCACGCCCCGATCTCGTAGAGTCCTTTCGTTCTCGCTTCGAACTCTGTGAGACCGTTCATCCTCGCTTGGGCATGATGTCATGCAAGCCTAAGCTGCGCTTGCACAAGGGCATTACCTATAACAAGACAAGATAGACAAGGTTGACAATACACAGCAAAACATATTGCAAATATTTGAAGCAGCAACGAACATTTTGCAGATATATGAATTGAACACAATGGTAACAAGAAATAATTCTCTTTATTGATTTCATTTGAGCATATTACAAGCTCTCGTTTCTCTCTGATACAATGTTTACATTCTCTCAAAAACTTTACAGATTATAATGATCCCGTTCCCATACATTACATCCCTTTTTATACAAAACCAACTCTTGGCAATGGATGTCCTTTTCTTGGCATCTCTTCTAATTTCTGGCTCCTGAGGATGAGGCTCGGGCTATCGCTTTGGACTATCCTTGTCTATGCGTCTTGCACCTACATGCAGACTGATGGTGGGTCAGTATATCAGCATACTGGTGATTTTGAACAAAGGGCTACATTTGTTTGAAACGATCACTGTTCATTTAGTGAGAAAACATGTCTTGTGATGTGATCTTGCTACTTTTATCTATGTTTATTTCATGCAATACAGAGTCAGTTTACATCTCTTTTGAAAACATCTTTGAAAAGCCATAATTTATTTCATTTCATCTCAAGCATACAAGGAGACTATTCATTTCAAGCACAATGACTATTCATCTCGTGTGCAGTGCGCAGCGTGTTTCATGAGTTACATCATTTATCTTGTTCAAGCCACTCTTAGGAACAATTACAAGCATGATATCACATCTTTTCTTTAGTGGGACATAGCATTTCTTTGCAACAGATTAATCTCTTCAAGTTTATATAGAAAACTTAAGCAACACATATATATCACTTTTTCAGTGATTATTATCCATAGTCGACGGTTCATCCCTGCACAAGACAAAGATTAGCATAAACATGATAAAACCAATATTGTTCTCTGTTCGTCTCTATATTGGTAGCTCTTTAACAAAATCTTTCTTATGCATGACATCGATTAGCAGCTGTGACTCAAGGCTCAGCTTTGTACCAACACATGTGTAGACCAGCAGCTGTGACCCAAGGTTCAGCTTTGTACTGATAACACATATGCTAGTAGCTGTGGCTCAGGGTTCAGCTCTTCACTAATCGACACCTATCTATATGATGGTCCATGGGTCATTCCCCATAGTTAGCCGCTGAGACTCTTGGGTTCAGATCGCCGCTAGTGGACACTCTCTCTATACACCGTGAGGTCTCTTTTAGCGCAGGGTGTTACTCTATCCTCCTCCGGGCCGAGCAGTTCGAGTGCCCAAGAACCGGTCGTGAGGATCTATACTTGTGCACAAGTTGTCCAGGACCAATACATGCATGCAACTATATCAAATAAAACTCTACTATGCACAGATCATTGGACAACATTCGTATTCCGTCTGTCCTCTTCTTTTATATAACTGAGCCAGTAGCTCTACTCTTTTCTCTATACGGACAAACCGTATCATCTCTTTTGCACAATGTGCCATCTCTATACATCTCTGTCTTTATAGCAACAATCAAGGGACAATGAACAATCTTTATTTGAGCAAGCACAATATCAACAAGCATGAACTCTACTCTTGATAGTCATACTCTATTCAGGGACATATAAACATTCACTTTTCTTTTCTTATTAAGCGTGGCAACAGTTCATTCATTCGAGGCACATCTCTAATTTAGCACAACATCATCTCATTGATTTAACATGGCAACTGTTTATCGATCAAGGCAACATTCATTTCTTAACAAGGCATCATGTCGTTTCTTATTAGCATACAACAATTCTTCTTCTTAGTATACAAGTTAACTCTTTTCTTGTTCTTAGCATAGCAACATGTGAAATCTCTTACAAGCATACTCAATGATTACCATCTTGTTATTAGCAGTAACATTCATTCAAAAACTCAGATTCTTATTAGGCGCAAGCGAATCATAAAATGAGTCTTTGTCCACTCACCCAGATCAATCATCTTCTGTTGGAGAGCCAGCGATCCGATCTCTCTATTTATCTAGTGCCTTCGCGGAGCGGGGCATTACACAGTATGGGTAGGGTATTAGGAATAAATAGGAGGGGAATTCATCTTTATTTTCTAGGTAACAGTATCGTATAGGGGAGGGTCATAGGAAAAGACTGGTGTTATATAGCAGTGGTAGTAATACGTGTAATACTTTTGGGTTGAACTCGAGTAGCCTAGGTGTTAAAGGGAAGTCAACAAAGGACTAGTGTCCAGGTTCAGGGGAGAATTCCTGTGACAGGTCTTAAGGATGAATCTTAAATAGTGTAGGGGACAACCTGGACTTGAGTTTAGACTACACCAAGTGCAACCATCTTTCACAAATAGGAAAAATTGGTACATATGTACTCTGATACCAGTACATGAGGTCAAGAGCAGTTGTGTACAAGGGTGCTAAGAAAGGGGTAAAATTGTATCTGTTGAGTAATTGGTATGAACTAGTGAGGTGACAGAACATGTAGAGAATTAAATCCCTGTACCCATGTTCAGTCAAACCTATACATCATGTAGTAGATAGGGTGGGAAGGTGGTAGGTATTTCAGTTGTGCATAGTCCAGGAAGAAGCAGGAATTTGATAGGAATATTGTATGGCTGTAGGTAATAACGTGTGGGTGTCTTAGACATGGGTAAAGTTATAGTTGATAGTTGGAGAAAGGGGGACCATATATTAGTGGGGATGTTCCAAGAAAACCACATGTATATAAACTGCGCTAGACAGTTGGAGTTACCTGTACAATTATTGTACAAAAGTATCTTGGTATCAATTTGTCCAGCAGCAATAAAAAGTGAAGTAGCTGTAGCATTCAAGCAATGTAGTTGAACTGTAGGCCTGTAGAAAGGATGGAGTATTCTATACAGAGAAGTCATGAGATATCAAGATGGTTATACTGTATGTATAGGCTAGGTAAGGCATGCAAATAAGTAACAACAGTAGTAAGGTTAATTAAGGTGGGTAGTCAAAGAGTCAGGGTAGCAGATAACCTTGATAAAGGGTTTCAAACCAATATAAATACATAGGATATGGATATAGTCCTGTAAGTGAAATAGATCTAAATTATAAATTACAACTCAAGATAGATTAAAGCACGAGTATCAAGTAGATAATAATGATGATTGTGGGAAACTCACCAAAGAGATATAGGGGTTACCAACTTAGAAACATATTAGCTAGTTAAATAAGGTACTGATTTTATAAATTAGGCTATTGACCTTGTTAATTTACAATATACATTTTGAAGAATCAGACTCAATACTTGGCCCATGTCCGCAGAACAGGACCACATGTAAGTACATATACTGATTGCTTTTGATTTCGAATAGTTTTTTCTTTATATGTTACACATATGCTTCTCCTGCTTGCTGACATGCTCGTTACACGGGATTAGTATCATGGATCCTTATTTATATTTCTGACTGCTATTTGCATGATTACCATGCTTGAGACTTGTTGAATCCATGAGTACTAGTCGGGCGGGGAAATACCTTAGTAGACAAGTGAACTACCCATTCCATCCTATTTCTCTGATCGTGACTAATATAGCCACACATGACATGTACGGGGTGCCAGATTTACCCCATAGCCGTTTATATGTTGAACTCGATATTTAAACACATGTAGATAGTTCTTGTTTCATTTGTTCATCCTACTTTCTTTACCACTTGCCATGTCACCATGTTTACATATTTTTATTTTAGTTGCTATATCTCATCATAGAGTTGCATGTTCTTTTCGTGCTATACCATGATGCCCGTTATTTTCTAGTTCAAATCCTTATATGTTATTTTTTATCTTGTAAATTCTATTATGTCTCGATTAGTTGTCATATGTGTGCTTGTTCCAATCCTGACTGGATACACTATTTTTAGGTGATAAGTTAGAGAATTTTTGCACTACTTATTATGAGAAGACGATAGATCCTGATCTTGGCATACCGGAGGATCTAGACGCAACCTTAGCCTAGTTTCCCTCTACAGATGACATTTAGTTAGATACTACTTAGCTTGGCTGGATTTGTCTCCGGGACCCTTTTAGTTGATATATTTTATTTTAAAGATTCTGTGAGTTGATTAGTGGATATTCACTTAGTACTATCTGATCCTTCTTTAAGACTATTCAGTTTATTTCATATCTTTTCTCTCTGGCTGTAGTTTATTATATATTATTCTGCTTTGGATTTATCTGTGGATTTGGAATGCATTATGGAAATATATATAAATTACGTGGTTGTGTTAATAAAATATAGAGATTATCAGACATCGTTCTACCACTGACACTGTGGCGTAGGCTGGACGTACCCACAGCTCATGCCCAAATTCTGGGTACGGGTTATGACACGTTTTTATGGTGGTCCATGCAGGTCCGTTTTTGCAAAGATTGCGAAACTCGTGGTAGTACTCAAGTTAGATGTACTACTGCAGGCTTGTAAATATGATTAGAATTTTATGGACCCTCCACATATTTAATATGTTATTGATCTCCAAACTTAACTTCAATTACTCCTTGACTTGCATCATGTATGAATCTTCCTACGTCTAATGATTTTCTTTTTGCAGCCAATGGACTCTCAAGACAGGAACCCCGCTCCCCTGAACACCCCACCAGCTGCAGGCGGATCCTCTACAGATGGGACCCTACCAATAATATGGAGGCTAGCTTACTCATCTGGGCCACACGTCACATCCGTAGACCTTGAGGTTCCGCCGAGATGACATTCTACCACCCCCGTAGTTTCCTCCGCAGACTCCACCTCCAGCGCCTGTTCTGCCTCTAGCACTTGTTCTGCATCCAGGACCTGCCCTGGACAATGTTCAACTTCTTGGGATCTTCCAGCAGCTCATCACTTCCCAGAGGAAGCAGGCCAACATTTTCTGCGACAGTTTGAGAGAGGCTCTTCAGACTAGAGATGCTCCCCGACCGCGCCCTGGAACTTCCAAGGACTTCATGAACCTCAGGCCCATAGAATTCAGTGGGACAAAAGGAATTGTCTATGATGATGAGTGGCTAAAGAACGTGGAGCGGTTTCTTCGAATGGCTCGAGTTTCTGAAGACCTGAAGATCGAGTCAGCCAGCATACAGCTTTATGACATCAACCAGACATGGTATAGAGATGAGCCCCGACTTTCCTTACCAGATGTGACTTGGGAGGAGTTCAAGCAACTGTTCAAGAACAAGTTCTACCCCGACGTAGCTCGAAAGGTGTTAGTGATTCAGTTCGAGAGTCTGAAGCAGGAAAACCTCACAGTCGATGAATACACCTTGGAGTTTTCTTGCCTCAGTCGCTTTGCAGAGAGCATGGTCAACACCGCTGAAAGCAAGGCTCTACAATTTATGAAAGGATTATCCGAGGAGATTCGCCTAGCCGTCGCCACCAGTCGAGCAACCACCTATGAGAAGATCTTGAAGGTCATATAAGCAGTAGAGGAAGAGCTGGGTCGCAAGCCGAAGAGATATCAAGGTGCATATGGAGGAGGTAGCAGCCAATCAGGACCGGTGAAGCATCCTAATGTTCCAGAAAAGACCTCAGCACAGCAGTATCATCCACAGCCCCATTTCCAGCAGCAGCAGTTCCAGCCTATTGGTAGAGGTCCAGCACATCAGCAGAACCATCATCCGGTTCGAGCTTCCCCTCCATAGCAGATTCGGCTGGGACAGCCAACTCCCTCCTGCAGCTATTGCAGTAAGTCGGGACACATATGGGAGGTGTACAGAAGACGACTTGGAGTACGCCTATTTTATGGGTCGAGTGTGCACCATATGAGGGAATGTTCTACAACACAGATTTGTGCAGCTCAGACGACATCTCCCGCCCCGAGTGTACCAGCGAGGCTTGTGACAACCCAGTAACAGCGAGGGCCCCTCCCACACAGTAGCATTGCTTTGTCCAGCACCAACAACAGGGCAAAGCTTTTGCCATGGCGGTCGAGGAGGCAGAAGCATCTACTGACGTGATAGCAGGTTCCATTATCCTTAAATCTTTTCCAGCTATTGCTTTGTTTGATTCTGGTGCCAGTTATAGCTTTGTATATGTAGCCTTCGTTTTTGGACCTAATATTGTATCCAAGCCCTTGGATTACAATTATAAAATCTTGACTGGTAGAGGCATTATCCTAGTCAAGGATGTTTGCGTCGGACGTCGTATTACCTTAGGATGTCGGGAATTAAGTGCCAGTTTACTCGTAATGCCTCTCCCGAGTTTTGATATAGTTCTCGAGATGAATTGGGTTGAGTAAACACCATGCTGGTATTGACTGTCACCATGGATGTGTCATGTTCAGTCCGCCTGGAGAGATCGTGTTCAAGTTCGTTAGAGGAGGAGTGGAGCAGCGTAGCGAGGCTATTTATGGAGCCATGATAGAGGAGAATGAGCTACCGCATCCTATCATCGCAAAGTTTCTTGACGTGTTTCACGAAGAGTTGCCTAGATTGCCACCCGATAGGGACGTTGAGTTCTATATTGATCTTATGTCAGGCTCACAACCAATATCACATCGAGTATACAAGATCAATAACAAGGAGGCAGTGGAATTGAAGAAGCAAATTGACGAGCTGTTAGAGAAGTAATTCATTCGATCGAGTTCGTCACCTTGGGGTGCTCCGGTGCTGTTTGTGCCAAAGAAGGATAGGTCAGTGGGTATGTACATCGGCTACCGGGCCTTGAATAACATAACAATCAAGAACAAGTACCCACCACCAAGAATTGATGACCTTTTTTATCAACTGAGTGGTGCGCAAATATTTTCCAAGATTGACTTGAGATCAGGGTACCATCAAGTGAAAGTGAAGAAGGAGGATATTCCGAAGACAACCATTCGGACCAAGTACGGCCAGTATATGTTCATGATGATGCCGTTTGGGTTGACTAATGCCCCGACAGTCTTCATAAACTAGATGAACAAGGTGTTCCATCTCTACCTTGATCAGTTTATCGTGGTGTTCATCGACGACATCCTCATCTATTTGAAGTCACTGGAGGAGCATGAGGAGCATCTGAGGATCATGATAGAGACTCTCAGGAAGGAAAAACTCTACGAAAAACTCTCGAAGTGCGAGTTTTTCTTAGACAAGGTAGAATTTTATGGACACGTGGTGACAGGAGACGGTAAATTTGTGGATCCGAAGAAGATTACTGCTGTAGAGTCTTGGACCACTCCGACTACTGTGGTAGAGATCCGAAGCTTCCTATGATTGGTGGGTTACTATAGGAAGTTCATGGAGGACTTCGCTCAGATCGCAAAGCCGATGACTAGGCTTACTCGGAAGGATGTAGAGTTCGTGTGGATAGAGGACTGCCAAGAAGCGTTTGGCAAGTTGAAGAAGAGATTGACGATAGCTCCAATATTAACGTTGCCGTCAGGATTCGATGGTTTTTCTATCTATAGTGATGCTTCCGGTAAGGACTTGGGGTGCATTCTGGAGCAGAACAAGAAGGTGCTGGCGTATGCATCCAAGCAGCTACGACCACACGAGAAGAACTACCCTACCCACGATCTAGTGTTGGCAGCTGTTATTTTTGCCCTGAAGTTGTGTAAACATTACTTATGCGAAGAGCATATGGAGATATTCACTGACCACAAAAGCTTGAATAACATTTTCACACAGAAGGAGATGAATATGAGATAATACAGATGGCTGGAATTGATGAAGGATTTCAACATCGCGTTGCAGTATCATATAGGGAAGGCCAACGTAGTTGCGGATGTCTTGAGTCGGTATCCAGTAGCTATATTTTTGATGAGAGACCGGCATCTGTTAGCAAACTTGGAGAGTTTAGGCATTGAGGTTGTCATTCCGGGAGTTGAGATACACATGATAGGTATACAGATTCAGTCTGGATTGATGGACAGGTTCGAGAGGCGTAGCACCAGGACGAGGATCTATGGAGTATCATAGCGCAGGCACGGGCCGGTTTGCTAGAAGACTTCACCATTACAGAGGATGGTTCATTGAGGCACGGGATAAGAGTTTGTGTACCTACCAGAGAGCTTCGAGAGACGGTCGTGCAGGAGGCGCACCGTTCTCAGTATTCCTTACATCCAGGAGCCAATAAGATGTACAAGGATCTGAGAGCTCACGTGTGGTGGTATGGTATGAAGTGAGAGGTGGCACGCTTCATTTCTAGATGCCTTGTGTGTCAGCAGATCAAAGTCGAGAGGCAGAGACCAGGGGGATTGCTTCAGCCGTTGCTGATTCCCGAGTGGAATAGGGAACGTATCACGATGGATTTTATTTTCGGTCTTCCAAGCTCGCTAGGAGGGAAGGACGCGATTTGGGTCATCGTTGACAAGTTGACCAAATCGACCCACTTTATACCATTCAAAGTGGGATAGTCTACGGAGAAGATAGCAGAGTTATATGTGAAGCAGATCGACAGATTACACGGCATTCCTGTGAGTATCATCTCCGATCGGGATAGCAGATTCATGTCCCACTTTTGAAGGAGTTTGCAGGCTAGCTTGGGGACTCAGCTCAAGTTTAGCACCGGTTACCACCCTAGACGGATGGACAATCGGAGAGACGCTCGAGTATATACTGCGGACGTGTGTACTAGATTTCGGTAGCTCATGGGAGGACAACCTTCACCTAGTGGAGTTCTCCTACAACAACAACTACCATGCTAGTATCGAGATGTCCCCGTTCGAGGCTTTGTATGGGCGAAGATATTGTACCCTACTATCTTAGAATGACGTGGGTGAGAGAGCACTATTGGGGCCCGAGATGGTGGTAGATATTGTGGAGAAAGTAAAGCAGATTAGAGAGCGGCTTCATGTGGCTCAGGACAGACAGAAGCACTAGGCTGACAATCACAGAAGACCGTTAGAGTTTGAGCTATAACCTTCCTTAATTTTAAAATTGTTAATATTGGTAGGAATAGGTAATAACACTATGTTTAATTCTAGGTTGGCGATTTGGTGTTCTTGAAAATATCTCCGACACGTGGCATGATACATTTCGGAGGAGACGAGAAACTCAGTCCGAGATTCATCGGACCGTTCGGCATCCTTGAGAGGATTGGAGCTACGGCATACCGACTGGCATACCGACGTGGAATACCCTAGTCACGTGCTAGACCATTCTGAGATTGAGGTGGAACCGAGCCTTAGCTATTAGGAGCAGCCCATGGAGATCTTGGATCGCAGAGAGAAGGTACTGCATAACTAGACGATATTTTGGTACGTGTCGCATGGAGACATCACTCTCCGGGCGAATCATGTGGGGGAGAGAGGATGAGATGCGCGAGCGTTACCCCTATCTTTTCGAGTAGTAAGTAATACTTCTACCATGGTGTCTATCTGTAAATTTCGAGAACGAAATTTGTTTAAGGAGGGTAGATTTTTGAGCCCTTGAACCAAAATTCTTATTAATATTATTACTATTATTGTTATTATTACTATTGCTATCTCTTATCAATATTCATGTTAATAAATTCCTAAAGGGATTTATGAACTACATACTACAATTAGACCAATAGTAGGGTTTTATGCAAAACAGACTAAGGAAAGGGGAAACTGCATATGTGGTAATTCAAAAACTCCTAAACGGCCAGGAGCAGATTGAATCAAATTTGATTCAGTCTCGTACTCCTTATCCTTCTGTATTTTGGAATCGAGAGTATATATAGATGAGAGAACTGATGCTATCAACCCCTTTCTACCAATCTCATCTCCACCCAAACCCTAGAAGCGCTGCCGCCCTGTCCTCCTTCCAATCGAGAGCAACCCGGCATACCTGTGGAGAAGAAGCACTCGAATTCTTCAAACAGGTCCTCTTCTTTATACAACCATATCAATCCTTCGAGCAAGTTAGTTTTATCATGAGACATAGGTGATTGTTTTAATTCCTTACAGGATAAAGGATAAAGAATAAATTTTAGTGTACTTGTCGTAATGGCAATGAAAGGGTTTAATGGTAGGGGCAACCCCTGTTCTGGAATTCATGTGTATATTCGTCGAGCATATCTATGCACAGCCTCACATAGGGTACATGGTGCTCCGGCTATCGTTAATCTGTATGAAATTCTTACTCAATTAATCGCATGTGCTTTATGATTGATGTATTAGTATGTCATTTTTAGCCTATACCTTGGATATCTGTGCCCTCCTCGTGTATCAGTTGGTGTATAGAACTACTGATAGGTTCCATAGTAATGTATCAACGGGGTAGAGGTTAGTAGCAGGTGTAGTGACCCATCCCTACAACGTACCCCATTTTCGTTCATAGGGTGCGCAAGAAAGGAACACTATCGCTACCGATTCGGTCGGGACCGATAGATCGGGATCGTTTGAATCGGTCGAACGGGAACGATTGAATTAAGATCCATTTCTTGTTATGAAAAGGCTTCTTCGGAATCAAGTCTCATATTCAGCGGGTTGTGCCTCGAGCATTAGCTCTGCGACTGAGTCGGAAGAGACCTCTCGTTGCTCTGTTTTTCATGTCGTAAGTTGCTTTGGCTTTGGTTTTCATGAATGCGTTTTCGTAAATGTTTTCGATGGTTTTCACGGCTTGCATTTTTGAAGTTCGCATTCGTATCGAATTCCTTGAATAATATGGTGTTCTAATCAGTTGCTTATGCGATTGCAGGTGATTGCGTAGGCGACGTCTAAGCACAGCCAACTAGTCCCTCGCCTGAAGCAAAGACTAAGGTGAGTTGCTGAGCTTCTTTGCCTCGACCCTCTGTTTTAAAATCAAATATTAAACACAAAAGCACTTGCTATCAAACTGCTTTACATGAAAACTGATGTGTACTTTCTTATGCATTATTTACATAGCCTATACAAACCAAAGGATGAATCGATTAATGTTTATCGCAACGATATGGCTAAAGTGCATAAATGACTATGTTCAAAGAAAGTGTCAGTTTCACACCAAAAAGAGAAAGTTAAAGGTTCTAGTTAAAAGATAGAATATTTCATGAATCTGTAAAAATGGTCATTGGACAACTTATGTATAAGGTATAGTTTCCTCAAATGGTTGCCTAGGCCAAGGAACTGATTCGGCCCGGGAGGAACGAGTTGTAGCAAGCGCCAGCCATGAATCGGTGTGGGTGATTTGGGAACTTTTGCATAGGGCTCGCTACCCGCCGCGAAAGGGTCGTCGTCTAACCCAGTTATAGTCCATTATGGATTGACATTGCCAATGACCTTCACACCCTTTCATTGCTTGAATCAAAGCACGTGACACATGATGAACTTGGATAATTGCTTGCCTCAAAACATGTTAACATGCAAATCGATTATGAGGGTTAGAAAGATCACAAAATAGCGAGCTAACATGTTTTATAAAACTGCTTGAACCAAATACAGAGCTTGGGTTTAATTAGCAACTTGTCAGTACATGTGATCGTACAGACCCTCGCTCTTTGCAGGTGCCAGGAATCAGGAAGAATGCGCTAGCTAGCTAGGCGACGTTCGTGCTTTTGAAGCTTCGACCGCGTGTCGAAGACCCCATCGTTGAACTTTTGACGACTGTCTGTAAGTCAAAGAAACATGTCTCGACTCCCTTCACATCCAGGTGGCTAGAATACTTTTGTTGTAAATAAGGGATGTATGTATGGAACGGCTATCTCATCGGCACTCATTTTGTAATCGAGTCATGTTGTAAAGCCTGCACGGCACGATTGTAATGGAGTCTATAAATGATGTCTATTATCAATAAAATGCAAAGTTTCTCTATCACAATATGTTGTTCAATTTGTCTGCTCTCTCTCTCTCTCTTAGATGTTGTGTCTCAGATTACCTTATGACTATGCCTTGTGCGATCGCAACTCAGGTTCACACGGCATCACGCTCGGGGGACAACTATCAATTCTACGGAATCGGGGCGTGTCATAATGGTATCGGAGCACGGCTTTACGTCCTTGGCCTCTAGTCTCGAGTCTCTAGTCTCGAACTGTTGACCTCATGTCGATGAGATGAGTTGTTCTATATGCTAAACCCAGGACATTTTCTGAAACTAACGAGAGTTGCCTTTCTTTTCCTTGTAGTTGTGGGACCTCGGGCAGAGGATGAGGCGAGTGTTTCAAGAGGCTTGAGTAGTTCCAGGCCTGAGCATTTCGTCAACCCAACGGGGAGGATGCCTACCGTAGCCGAGCCTTCCGACGACCCGATGCAACGGATGCTGTAGATGCTCGAAATGCAGCAAAGGCAGGCTGTCACCCTCATTTCCCGTATTTCGTATTTATGCTCGTATTTGGGTTTTGGCACGTATTTTATTTTCTCGGCTTGTGGATTTTGGTTCTCATAAATGGGTTTGGACCATGGCTTGGTTTTATTTTGTGGAGTTGGTTTGGTTCATCATGAGTATTGGTACACGTTAACCTACACTCTACCTTCAATACAACACACCCACCTCCATTAAATCCCCACCAAACTTTTCTCTCTCCTCTTTATTTTTCATTTACTTCTCCATCTCCTTCTTCTTCCTTCTTCCACACAACTCCCCAACCCATAGGCAAGTGCACCTTGCCAACAAATAAGCACCCAATTTTATTTATCCATTTGATAGATTAGGACATGTAGATCAACATTAGAACTTGGAATTTTGTGATTTGGAGTCTCCATTGTTCTAGATCTAAGTTTTAATTATTTTCGGAAATCTTTAGTTTTGATCTATTAAACTTTGATTTTTGCTTGTTTTGATGCTTCCATGTGGAAGAGAATTCAATTTTACTCAAGTTAGAACTTTGAAAATCTAGATTTGGTTTTGATTTGACAAAGTTATGAAGAATTGAAGTTCTTGGTGTTCTTGGACCCGCTCTCGGCCAGGAAGAACATTCCTCTGCCTTGCGCTCTTTAGCGCATGGCCGATTGCGCCCCCCGGCCTGTGCTCTTTAGCGCAGGGCCGATTGCGCATGACCTCAGCCAGTGCTTTGCGCTGCGCTGGATTGCGCCGGCGCAAACTAGCCATGCGCAAGCCAGCCATGCGCAAAGTAACTTCTGCGTAATCCACCCATGCGCAGTTCACTCCTGCGCAGTCTGTTCCTGCGCAATCCATCCATGCGCAGTTCACTTCTGCGTAGTCTGTTCATGCGCAATCTGCCCTGTGCCCCTGCGCACTTGGCACCCTGCGCAGTTGGTACCCTGCGCAGCTCACCCTGCGCACTTGGCACCCTGCGCAGTATATACCCTGCACAACCTACTTGTCTATGATGAATTTGTTATTTCTTGATCTTGGCTCTTCTATTGTCCTATTTATATTAGTATTTTATTAGGTATTTTACGCCCATTTTATATCCTTACGCCTTTTGTCATGAACTTGATTTTACTTATATATTTGGAATGACTATTGTACATGGCCTGGTATGACAAGGTACTAGCATAACATGACAGTGACCCGTAGTGGTGCACTCCTGACATGACCAACCTGACATGATAGTGGCCCGTCGTGGCGCACTCCTAACAAGTACCCTGACATGATTTATCTTGATAACTTGATAGTGGCCCGTGGCGGCGCACTTTTGACTTGACTTGACTTGATAACTTGACTGGACTTGCCTTGACATCGTGGGTGTTCCTGCTTGCTTGCTTGCACAATCCACTTGTCTTGTCTTGCATCATGTCTAGGACGTGACTTCCTGGGTACTACGGTCAGGAACTCGCGCTAAAATGGATTAGGCTAATTATTAGATCAAACTAGAACATGGAGGATTCCCAGTCACAGGCAATCTCGTTATCTGGGCACTTTAATGGACTTGTAGCTTGTCGACGAGTAGAGCACATTTCCAGCACACTGTCATGTGTTGCACCCTCTAAGTCACCTAAGGGTACATTTGTCTCCCGGGCAATGTACCCACCTATAACTCTCAACCCGCGGAAGGATAACTGGATGGTCTGCAGGGCTTGGGACTGGAAAATTCTCACTTGCATCTTGTTAGTAATTGGGCTTGTGATAACCCTAGTTAGTTAAAGTAGTAAGCCGTAGTACTTGCTTGGCCGATTATGAATAAATGGTGTCCAGCTCTGTCTAAGTCTTGTCCAGCCCCTGTACCTGGAACTCTTGATCATGATTGTTTAACTTATCTCTAACGATAAATGGGTAGAGACAGTGAGCTATTCAGGCGAAGGGATACAATCCCGGTCCTTGTTTGGTTTAAGGATTGTAACCTGGCTCCCGGAATGGTTCCACGTCCCTAGTCGTTTATCGCCCTGTGTACTTTACTACTTGTACTTTCTTTTATTCTTTATGTTCTGATATGCTGGCTTTTGTTCTTATTTGTGGCCTCCTTTGTGGCACTTGCTCTTTCTGGGGTTTGACCCAGCTGGTTTTGTGTGGCCAGATTTCGGAGCAGCTCCCGAGGATCTACCAAGCTTCCAGCCCAACGGTGAACACTAGACGGAACCCGGGCTACGAGTGGGTTTTCCCTTTTTGTTTCACCCACTTATATGTAAATTTATTCTTTTGAGGCGTTTAGCCGACGAGTACCTGTTAGCTCGATGCACATTTACTTACTGTCTGCCTACGGGCTGTAAACATGATTAACAAATCCTAGGGTTGATCACGTATGACTGAACTCTTGCTAGTCCTATCATTTTGTACGACTAGCTTCATGATCATCCAATATGTAATATTTGGGACGCCTTATATATATATTTGATGCTCTAATATCTTGTAACTCTGTTAATTGCTTGAGATTGAGACAATAGGCTTGACCTTAAGAGACTGCTGGCTTGTAGTAAACCCTCATATCTAGACAGTCGTGACCGTATAGTTGAAATGTATTCTATTTCAATATACGTAGCTGGCTGTGTCTGCCCCCGCTCTCCAGTATTCTGGTTCTAGGGCGTGACACAGGCCGAGGCCAGCCAACACCAAAATGAGCCCCATCGACAGCAGACGAAGGCTCGCCAGACCCTGTTTAAGAATTAATTCGAGGCTCAATTCAAGTTGTAGCAGCAGCAGCTGAATACACTTCAACAAATAGTCCAGTCGGTCGTGGCCAACAATAATTCAACGATGATGCCTGTCGTAACCGACCCTGCGGTTCGATCCAATGAAGCTGAACCAGAGGTACCCGTGCTCTTACCTGCGGCACCGAGAAGTTCTAACTTCGGCGTGTCAAAATTCATAAAAAGCTGCCGCACTTTCTTCAACAGTACAGAAGTTCCCTCATTGGCGATCGACTGGTTGGAGGAGCTGGAAGACAAATTCGAACTTCTAGGTATCGAAGAATCAAAGAAAGCCACGTGTGCTCAACTCCTACTTCGATTTTATGCACACAATTAGTGGGTCATACAGAAGCAGGCCATTCGACGTGAAGACGAGATAGCGACGATCTCATGGGCTACATTCAGAAAAGCGTTCGAGATTGAATATCTTTCTGCAGCCGTGTGACAGAAAAAAGAAAATGATTTCATGCAGTTGAAGTAAAGAAAGATGAAGGTATGACAGTACACGCTAGAATTCAACAAACTGGCCAAATTTGCTTGAGTGTACCTGCCTACAACTGCAAGTCGTGCTCGACAATTCAAAGTGGTCCTATGTCCCTCTATGGCTGCCCATGTTTCGGTGCCTGAATACGAGACAATGGTTGAGTCATTCAACCATGCCCTCCCCCTTGAGCCTCAATATCCTCCAATCGCTACCGACGCTGTGTATACTTATAATAACAAGCACCATAGCCATACAGGAGGGAACAATGTGCATAAGCATCCAAACCGTGGCAACGAAGGTAGCAACCAGGGAAAGGATCGAATATTCTGTAATTTCTGCCATAAGGAGGGGCACGTGGCTAACAAATATCGAGCAAGGAATGAAGCATGTTTTATCTGCGGCGGAGACCACATTACACGCAACTGTCCGGAGTAGCCGAACCAACGCCTCCATCAACACCAACAAAACCGAGGCCAAGCACCTCGGGCTCCACAGACCGTGCCACAAAATGGCCAAGGCCATCGCCCCAATGCCCAGGGCCACGTCTACGCCATGACCCGGGACGAAGCATTCGCATCTTACACAATCGTGACAGGTATACTGCATTTCAATAACAAACCTGCTCGTGTACAGTTTGATTCAGGTGCTACATATAGCTTTATATCTGCAGATTTTGTCGCCGAACACAAGTTTTCTGTGACAACATTGGGACTTAATCATAGCGTCAACATACCATCGGGCACGTCACTACTTGAAAACTTAGCCTGTGGAGATGGAATCATCTGTAGACTTGGTCAAAAGGTAGGTCTCGATACGATAGTCCTAGACATTAAGGACTACGATATCATTTTAGGAATGGATTGGCTCGGTCAGTGCAATGCAACCATCGACTGTGCCAAAAAGACGGTCACCTTTCGTATACCTGGAGTGCCTAAATTCTGTTATTCGTATGATGAGGCATCGTCGACCTGTATGGTGATCTCGGCAATATCTGATCGAATGATGCTGCATTTCGGGTGTGAAGGCTAATTAGCGTCTGTTCGAGACATGAGACCTGATAGCGTAAAAGTGGGTCAAGCCGACGTTGTGGCAGAATTCCTAGACGTATTTTCGGACGAGCTGCCCGATATGCCACCCGATCGAGAGACAGAGTTCACCATTGACACATTCTCCGATACCCGACGGATCTCTAAAACTCTGTACAGAATGGCCCCTGCAGAGCTTAAGGAACTTTAAGTACAGTTGTAAGAGTTGCTCGATAAGGGATTCATATGGCCTAGGGTCTCGCCATGGGGAGCGCCCGTGTTGTTTGTTAAAAAGAAAGATGGCTCAATGCATCTTTGTATCGATTACCGAGAGCTGAACAAGGCCACCGTCTGAAACAAATATCTATTTCCCGCATAGACGACCTGTTCGATCAGTTACAGGGTACCTCGATGTTTTCAAAAATTAATCTTCGCTCGGGTTACCCTCAACTCAAGATTAAGCCAGACAATGTATCGAAGTCAGCCTTTCGCACTCAATATGGCCATTACGAATTCCTGGTAATGCTATTCGGCCTAACGAACGCCCCAGCTACTTTCATGGATTTAATGAATCGGGTGTTTCAACCCTTCCTCGGTAAGTTCGTAGTAGTCTTCATCGAAGATATACTCATCTACTCGAAGGACAAGCGACAACATGCTGAGCATCTATGGACTGTGCTTCAGACCCTTCAGTAAAATCAGTTGTATACGAAGCGGAGCAAGTATGAATTTTGGTTGAGTAGCGTCGCATTCCTCGGATACATCATTTCATCCGAAGGCATTGCTGTCGACCCAAAGAAAGTTGAAGCCGTTGTGGATTGGAAATGGCCAGCGTCAGTCGACGAGATTCGAAGCTTCCTTGGCTTAGCAGGATACTACCGACGCTTCGTAAAAGACTTTGCGAAGATTGGGTCGCCTCTGACTCGCCTCACCCAGAAAGGAGTCACTTTTGAATGGTCAGACGACTGTGAAGCTTCCTTCCAAGAGTTAAAGCAATGGCTCGTCTCGGCCCCGATACTCACACTTCCAGAAGGGACTGATGGATTCCAGATCTTCAACGATGTATCCGGCCAGGGTTTGGGGTGTGTGTGCTGATGCAACGGAACTAGGTGATATCTTTTGCTTCTCGACAGCTAAAGCCACACGAGAAGAACTATCCCACCCATGACCCAGAGTTAGCGGCGATTGTGTTTGCGTTGAAATTATGGTGTCATTATCTTTATTGCATGGAGTGCACGATCTATACGGATCATAAGAGCCTCAAGTATCTATTCACGCAGAAGGAGCTGAACTCGCGGCGAAGGCGTTAGCTTGAACTGATCAAAGATTACGACTTGACTATTGAGTGTACGTTGGGGCAAGGAAATATTATGGCAGATGCTCTACTCGGAAGTATATTGCCTCGCTATCCATCGACCGCGGACTACTACGTGACCTAGAGGAGATGGGCATCGACCTCCGGGTTCGATTCAAGGATGTGCAGTTGGCGCAGTTGCAGCTAGAGCCGAGCTTGCAAGAAAAGCTCAAGACTACTCAGAAGAATAATCCATACCTGAAGAAAGTACGAGAGCAAATTTCAACGGGTAGTACAACCGACTTTACGGTAGATGAAACCGGTGTGCTTTGAATGAAGGGTATATCAAGACCACTTAGAAAGAAAATATTGATGGAGGCACACTATATGAAATATACCTTGCATCCTGGCAGCACAAAGATGTACAAGGACCTCCACACAACCTTCTGGTCGCACGGAATGAAGAGAGATGTGGCACTCTTCGTGTCCCAATGCATGGCCTGTCAGCAGATAAAAGCTGAGCATCAGAGACCGGGTGGAAAGATGCAGAACCTTGTCGCTCAAGAATGGAAATGGGATTATATCACTATAGACTTTGTTGTTGACCTGTCGAAGACGCCGCGGGAAAATGATGCCATCTTTGTCGTCGTTGATCGACTAACCAAGTCAACGCACTTCATTGCCATTAAAGTTACTTGGAGCGTTGATCGCCTGGCAAAGATTTATCTTGATGAGATAGTACGGCTGTACGGAGTCCCTATATCCATCGTCTCTGATCGGGATGCACAATTTCTATCGTGCTTCTGGAGTAGCCTTCAGTGGGCTCTAGGTACCAAGTTGCAGTTCAGCTCAGCTTACCATCCCCAAACCGACAGCCAAATGGAGCGTGTGAATCAGATTCTCGAAGACATATTACGGCTCTGCGTAATTGAGTACAAGTCGAGTTGGGACGTTCATTTACCATTGGCCGAATTTGCATACAACAATAGCTATCAGTCCAGCATCCAAATGGCACCATACGAAGCGTTGTACGGCCGAAAGTGCAGATCACCCATTTGCTAGGATGAAGTCACCAAACGACAGATTCTTGGCCCAGAGCTGGTGGAATAGACCGTGGAGAAGGTCAAGCTCATTCGGGAAAGATTAAAGATTACGCAGAGTAGGCAGAAAAGTTACGCGGATGTCCATCGTCGACCCCTTGAGTTTCAAGGAAGCGATCAACTATTTCTTAAAGTGTCGCCTATGCATGGAGTTACCCGATTTGGTACAAAGGGAAAGTTGAGTCTGAGATTCGATAGGCCGTTTGAAGTACACAAGCGAGTCTCCCCATTGGCCTTTCAGATTGTCCTGCCGCCAGCACTAGCGGGGGTCTATAATGTCTTACATGTCTTTCAGTTACGGAAGTACGTGCACGACCCAAGCCACGTGGTAGATTTTGGTCAGTTGGATCTGAAGGCCGACTTATCATATGTTGAAGTACCGGTCTAAATCTTAGATGTAAAGATAAGCTACTGCAGAATCGAACGATCCCTCTCGTTCGCGTACGCTGGAGCAATCATTCGGTCGAGGAGTCGACCTGGAAACTTGAATTAGAGATGAAGGAGAAATTTTCTTCAATGTTCTCGTAGAGGTAGGTTCTATTCTTAAGTTTCGAGGACAAAACTTATTATTAGTTGGTTATAGTGTAGTGACTCGTCTCTACATCGTGTCCTGTTTTCGTCCACCGGGTGCATAAGAAAGGAACACTGTCGCTACTAATTCAGTCGGGATCGATAGATCGGGATCTGTTGAATCGGTCAAATGAGAACGATTGAATTAAGATCCTTTTCTCGTTATGAAAAGGCTTCTTCGAAATCAAGTCCCATATTCAGCAGGTTGCGCCTCGAGGTTTGGCTCTGCGGCTGAATCGGGAGAGACCTCCCATTGCTCTGTTTTTCATGCCACAAATTGCTTTGGATTTGGTTTTCGTGAATGCGTTTTCGTGAATGTTTTCGATGCTTTTCATTGCTTGCATTTTCAAACTTTGCATTCGTATCGAATTCCTTGAATAATACAGTGTTCTAATCAGTTGCGATTGCAGGTGATCGCGTAAGCGACATCTAAGCGCAGCCAACCAGTTTCTCTCCTGAAGCAAAGACTAAGGTGAGTGGCTGACCTTCTTCGTCTCGACCCTCTATTTCAAAATTAAATATGAAACACAAAAATAATGCTTGTTGCCATAGTGTAGAATCAATGAAACTATGGTACGATTCTTCACGAAATACTTGTTATCAAACTATTTTACATGAAAACTGATACCTGCTTTCTTATTCCTTATTTACCTTGCCTATGCGAACCAAAGGATGAATCGATTAATGTTTACCGTAACGATACAGCTAAAGTGCACAAATGACTAAGTTCAAATAAAGTGTCAGTCTCACACTAAAAAGAGAAAGTTAAAGGTTCTAGTAAAAAGATAGAATATTTTATAAATCTGCAAAAATGGCCATTGGACAACTTATGCATAAGGTGTAGTTTTCTTGAATGGTTGCCTAGGCCAAGGAACTGATTCAGCCCGGGAGGAACGAGTTGTAGCAAGCGCCAGCCATGAATCGGCACGGGTGATTCGGAACCTTTTGCATAGGGCTCGCTGCCCGCTGCGAAAGGGTTGCCGTCTAACCCAGCTATAGTCCATTATGGCTTGATATTGCCAGTGACCTTCACACCCTTTTACTGCCTGAATCAACGCACGTGACACAGGATGAAGTTGGATAATTGCTTGCCTCAAAATATGTTAACATGCAAATCGATCAGGAGGATTAGAAAGATCACAAAATAGCTAGTAAGATGTTTTATAAAACTGCTTGAACCAAATGCAGAGCTTGGGTTTAATTAGCCACTCGCCAGTACATGTGATCGTACTGACCCTTACTCTTTACAGGTGCCAGATATTAGGAAGAACGTGCCAACTAGCTAGGCGATGTTTGTACTTTTGAAGCTTCGACCGCGCGTCAAAGACCCTGCTGCTGAACTTTTGAGGACTCTCTGCAAGTCAAAGAAACATGTCTCGATTTCCCTCACATCCAGGTGGCTGGAATACTTTTGTTGTAAATGAGTGATGTATGTATGGAACGACTATCTCATCGGAACTCATTTTGTAATCGAGTCATATTGTAAAGCCCCACGGCAAAATTGTAATGGAGTCTATAAATGATGTCTATTATCAATAAAATGCAAAGTTTTTCTGTCATAATATGTTGTTCAATTTGTCTCCTCTCCCTCTCTTAGATGTTGTGTCTCAGATTACCTTATGACTATGCCTTGTGCGATCGCAACTCAGGTTCGCACGACATCACGCCCGGGGGACGACTTTCGACTACGTAATCGGGGCATGACAACAGGGAAGGATGGTTAGGAAGTACCAAAATCAGAATAATAAGGGAATCCTGTGGCATGTGTGTCAATGTTTAGTTGAACAGATGTATGCAAAGGTATCAGTCATTAGGCTGAGTATCAGTCATTAGGCCGATTATCAGTCCTAGGTTATGTAGTAAGGGACTGATAAGTGTCTATGTAGGAAATCATAGAGTTACACATAAGGATTGGGGGTGTGTCAAGAGTTAGACTGATAAACGAATGACTGCAAGAAAACCAGTACAGACTAGGCAATGGGGCAGAGCGAATTGGGATAGGCAATTGGATACCAAATGATTTAAGTATAGGTAGACAACGAGTATCAGATGTTGGGGTTTCAGCCATAACCCCAATTACCTGGGTGAGTTAGCTATTACTAAATACAAACTGCAAAAAAGCCATGTCCCATATGTTCTGCATATTACAAGGCATTGATGGCAAGACCTGTAGGTTGGGGTTTACTTGGGTCAGTTAGTTAGGAGGGTATGGTATGGGCAGGGTATCAGGAATAAATATGAGGGGAATTCATCCTTATTTCCTAGGTAACAGTATCGTATAGGGGAGGGTCATAGGAAAAGACTGGTGTTATATAGCAGTGGTAGTAATACATGTAATACTTTTGGGTTGAACTCGAGTAGCCTAGGTGTTCAAGGGAAGTCAACAAAGGACTGGTGTCCAGATTCAGGGGAGAATTCCTGTGATAGGTCTAAAGGATAAATCTTAAATAGTGTAGGGGACAACCTGTACCTGAGTTTAGACTACACCAACTGCAACCATATTACACAGATAGAAAAAACTAGTACATATGTACTCTAATACCAGTACAAGAGGTTAAGAGCAGTTGTGCACAAGGGTGCTAAGAAGGGGGTAAAATTATATCTGCAGAAAAATTGGTATGAACCAGTGAGGTGACTGAACAGGTAGAGAATTAAATCCTTGTACCCGTGTTCAGTCAAACCTATACATACTATAGTAGATAGGGTGGGAAGGTGGTAGGCATTTCAATTGTGTACAGGCTAAAGAGAAGCAGAAATTCGATAGGAATACTATATGGGTGTAGGTAATAATGTGTGGGTGTCCTAGACATGGGTAAAGTCATAGCTGATAGTTGGAGAAAGGGGGACCACATATTAGTGGGGATGTTCCAGGAAAACCATATGTATGTAAACTGCACTCGACAGTTGGAGTTACCTATGTAATTATTATACAAAAGTATCTTAGTATCAATTTATCCAGGAGCAATAGAAAGTGAACTAGATGTAGCATGCAAGCAATGCAGTTGAACTGCATGCCTGTAGAAAGGATGGAGTATTCTATGCAGAGAAGTCATGAGATATCAAGATGGTTATACTGTATGTATAGGCTAGGTAAGGCATGCAAATAATTAACAACAGTAGTAAGGTTAATTAAGGTGGGTAGTCATAGAGTCAGGGTAGCAGTTAACCTTGATAAAGGGTTTCAAACCAATATAAATACATAGGATATGAATATAGGCCTGTAAGTGAAATAGATCTAAATTATAACTCAAGATAGGTTAAAACATTAGTATCAAGTATATCATAGTGATGATTGTGGGCAACTCACCCAAGAGATATAGGGGTTACCAAGTTAGAAACCTATTAGCTAGTTAAATAAGGTACTAATTTTATAAATTAGGCTATTGACCTTGTTAATTTACAATTTAGGTTTTGGAGACTCCGACTCAACAGTTGACCCGTATCCGTAGCACAGGACCACAAGCAAGTACATATATTGATTGCTTTTGATTCCTAATAGTTTTTCCTTTACATGTTATATATATATATACTTCTCCTCCTTGCTGACACGTTCGTTAAACGGGATTAGTATCATGGATTCCTATTTATATTTCTGACTGCTATTCATATGATAACCATGCTTGAGACTTGTTGAATCCATGAGTATTAATCGGGCGGAGAAATATCTTAGAAGACATGTGAACTATCCATTACATCCTATTTGTCTAATCGTGACTGATAGCAGCCGCACACGACACGTGCGGGGTGCCGAATTTACCCCTTAGCCGTTTACATGTCGAACTCGATATTTTAACACACGTAGATAGTTCTTATTTCATTTGTTCATCATGTTTTCTTCACCACTTGCCTTGTCACCATGTTTACATATTTTCATTTTAGTTGCTATATCTCATCATAGAGTTGCTTGTTCTTTTCCTGCTATGCCATGATGCCTTTTATTTTCTAGTTCAAATCCTCATATGCTATTTTCATGTCTTATAAATTCTATTATGTCTCGAATAGCTTGTCATATGTGTGCTTGTTCCAATCCTGACTGGATAAACTATTTTTAGGTGTTTAGTTAGAGGATTTTTGTACTACTTATTATGAGCAGACGGTAGATCCTGATCTAGGCATACCGGAGGATCTGGACACGACCATAGCCGAGTTACCTTCTATAGATGACATTTAGTTAGATACTATTTAGCTTAGCAGGATTTGTCTCCGAGACCCTTTTAGTTGATATATTTTATTTTAAGGATTCTCTGAGTTGATTAGTGGATATTCACTTAGTACTATTTGATCCTTCTTTGAGACTATTTAGTTTATTTCATATCTTTTCTCTCTGGCTGTGGTTTATTATATATTATTTTGCTTTGGATTTATCTATGGATTTGGAATGCATTATAGAAATATATATAAAATGCGTGGTTTTGTTGATAAAATATAGAGATTATTAGACAGTATTCTACCGCCGATACTGCAGCGTAGGCTGGACGTACCCATGGCTCTTGCCTAAATACTGGGTACAGGTCGTGACAATCCCTAAATAAAGTACGCCAGGAGAATCGGGGCCGTTCGATCTAGAGGGGATTTAAGATGGGTATTATGTGGGACATTTTAATTTATGAGGCTTGCGACCTACTATTGAAATGGAGCACCACAAATGTCGGAATGTTCGAAAGAGCTTTAAAAAATAAGGGTAGCAACCTAAGTCGAAGTAATCGCCGTCATACCATTGGCAGAGTTCCATTCTAGCATGTTGAATGCCAGTGACCTTCATATAGTTAAGGAACGGTAGACTGAAAGTGCAGGCACACAGAGATCCTATACAAAGATCACTTATAACATAATAGGGAATGATGGTAGGTGTATTCACCTTGCATCGGTGCAAGGATGAGTGTATCATTGTTGGTAAGAAGTCGCACCACGAAACAAACACAAAATTACTATATGTTGCCTGTTTGCTTATACGATTCAACAATAACATGCTTGCCATGAAAGAACATGCTTTATTTCTTTTCGAATATGCCATAAAACCTATCCTAAGGAAAATATAGAAAGATCACAAGTTAAGCTGCATGATCCATATATCTACTTAATATTTAGTAAAGTGGATCTCTGATCAGTACGTGAAAGGATTAGTACTGATCTTCCACCAGATTGCTTGCAGGTTCAGGGAATGATCTGCTCATAGCGGAGCTTCGCTTGAATGCGTTGAGGCATGGAATGTCGTAGTGTATTGAATCATACGACCGCATTAACGCTCGGCCTTGCAACAGGATGATGCGGCCGAGATATAGAAGACATGATGTATGGAACAATAAAATCCTTTGTGGGCAAGAGAGAACCTGAGTGTTGTAATCTAATCTGGCAAATTTAGTTGGGCTATTGAAAGCCTATGTAACCTCAGTTTAATTATCAATAAAGAGAATTGTTGCGTATACTCTGTTTCTTTTGCTACTAATATCAAATCAAAGATAACTATTTGAGAACTTGTCATTTTGCCTTGTACGAATGCAACTCCAAACTCGTACGGTATCATGCCCCAGCGAGACGAAAGATTCGGATAAATCTATGCAAGGACAAGCAATTTTCTAGGTCGGAGCGTGACAAATTGGTATCAGATCTCTAGTTTTAATTTTCTCAGGACGTTTGCTTCGTTTCAATTCCAAAAGTTGCCCACCATAATTAAATCACACTTAACTCTACTCGATGTCGCTCTGGATTATTCCATATAATAAGTCTAATATAAATCGTGTAATTTTCCTATTTATGTTTTGGAAATTACATGATGTTTGCTAAGAAAGTCGTAAAATTTTTATTACATTGAGTGCAATGAGCCGTGAAATAATTGTTGTCGCAAGTGCAACAAGTCGCGAGATGTGAATTGAAATGTTGGTTGCTGTAAGTGCAACAAGATGTGAAATATGAGTTGAGATGTTTGTTTTTTTAATGCAATAGTCGATATGAGAAATATTGGTTGCATCGATATAATGAAAGTCGTAGAATGTTGTTGCAGCAATTGCAACAAGTTGAATTAGGAATGATGCGTTGCAACAAAAATGAAAGTTGATATAGAATGTGTTGAACGGATTCAAGTATTGGCTTTGAATGTCAAAAATGAATCGTTGCATAAGGTGCAACGGATGTCGGAAATGAAGCATTGTACGAGATGCAACGGATGGAACTGAAATCATAAATTGATAGAACGAATCGGTTTGGTATCACATCGAACTTGTGCTGCAAATGAATACATTGGCCAAATTGTGTCAAATTTAGTTTAATAAAAAGTTACGGTTGTGATTGGCATGGTCACTGCGGAAATCGTGAATTGGAATATATTGTTGGTTCATACCGAGTATGATGCGAGGGAAATAACTTAATTTTTGAGTGGTAATGAATGACTCAATTCTGAGTGGTATATGTAATATCACTTGTGCGATGGATTACATCGACACGTTGTGAGAATTACGAAAGACTTGTCCTCAACGGACAGATAGTACCGAGACTCGATTGGAAATTTGTATGACGGTATATTGATGCAAGTGTTCTTCGACAATCGGTTGGAACGATAGGGCGGGGACTCGTATCAATGAATGATACATCGGACAGAAATTTATAAGTCGGTAGAATGACCAAGACTAATGAAACGATTATGCCTTGAAGCAATAATCGGATCGATAGGATAGGAAACTTGAAGTTATAAATGAGTCACATGACTTACGATCTCGATAGAAATTTTGGACGATACAAATTACAATCGGATCGCACGATTTACGACTTCGATGAAAACTTTGGTTGATGCGAATAATCGTGCCTAAGAAAATAGTTAGTTACTTTGAGATGAAACTCAATTGAATACGACTGAGTCGTGTGAAACTTCGAGGGCATGATCGTATAACTCAAGGGTTCGATATTGGATAATTGGTAATTCAGTTGCATGATCAAAGTATAACGGGATGCGGCAAAATTGGGAAAACGATACGATGCATATAGAAACGTTTGTTGTCAACTTGGATGTATGCGATGCAAGTTAAGTTGACGTTGATACAAATTCAAAGTTGACCCTCGTGCTATCGAAATCGACATGCTAGAAAAGTAAGCATGATGTGGGAATACAAAACTAAGCGAGCCTTCAAAATCGAGATTTTGGAAATAGCAATACGAGAATATCGAACTGGTTTATCGTAAACTTTGTGATTGATCAATGCGAGACTATAAGTCATCTATGATTGCTTCGATGCGTATAGCATCTCGGGTGTTGACCATGGGTAGATAAACTCGGACTCAATACGAGTAGATGTTTCGTGAATTACAGAATCATCGATGGTAGTGCATAAATTATTCGGGGATAGTTGCACCTCAGTTGCGCAAGATAGAAATAATTTTGTCTGAATTTGGGTAGTCACATAGAAATCTTCGGAACGTGATTTGGCTCCGAAATAAGATATGACATGGTTCGTAGTAACTGTCATTCATTAATGATTCACAATTACCGAGCGTAGCTTCGGTGCAGCTGACCTAGAAGACTTGACCGCCAAATCAAAGTGAATGTTGCCGACCCATATGATGTCATATATAGAATTACATGGTGCATGTTGATGATAAAGTCTAGACGATCGAAATTTATTTCGAGAATTGATGGAACAGCTTTGGCTGAGAATGATATAGTCAGATTTGAGTATTGGTCAGATGAATGCTTAAATGATTATGTTGGTCGATGAGCGAATTATAAATTCACCAATTACCTTGGTGATACGGATGGGCAGTTTTGAGAATCGTATTATGCACGAAAGCGAGCGATAAGAGAATAACTTTCAAGTTGTGTCGTTGAAATTGGATTCACCTTACAATTGAGCTTGTGTGAATCGAACTTATATTCGATGTTACGTGATGGATAAGTTGAAATTTTGGCCAGAAAATTTCTACTAGATAGGAATCGAACATAAGATGCGTCGTAGAAGACCTTTGTGTCAAAACGATTGTTGCCTTTGAGCACTATCAACTTGAGTTAAACAATTATGCCAGAAGGACCATTGCCTTTGAGCTTCGTCGACTCGAATGGAACTTTTGTGTCACATAGATTGTAGCCTTTGTGCAACGTCAATTTAAAAGTTGCGTCGAAAGAATTTGAGCATAGTATCTAATTAAGTCACCTAATAGGCATTGTTCTAAAATGTTGATGTATTTGCAAGTCAACAAAGGAAAATTGTATCGAGATGAGTTGCAGGTGAAACTTCGAAAATAGTTGGGCAATGACTGTGAAAGCAAGGCATTGCAGAGGCTTATTGCGATTGGATGCGCAATGACTTGACGCAACGCATAGAATTGACGGTCCATACGAAACTTACAAAAGGAGAAATGTAATTTTGAATCGTGTTGCATGCGGTGACTTTGTTGAATATAGATCGTCGTGGCATTTTCTAAATTCTCCGTTTCCCCACCCCAACTACTGCCCGAAATCCTGCTTTGGTGGGCTTGCCCCAAGGTGACATCGAAGGTCTACCTCCTTTCGTGCGCCCCTCACCTCCTCCATGAGGATGATCCACTGGATTCATTGGAATCACATATGCATTAAATATGCGTATCCGATAAAAGTTTGATAACAGTCACTAAAGATTTAGTCAAAATGACAGTACGAGATGGCAAGTATCTAGGATTGAAAATTTACCTGATAGCTTTGTTCCAATACTGTACAACTAGGCTTGGTTGAAATACATATATTTCTGGGCCGCCTTGAATATGTGTACGATCCAAATCAAGTTGTATACTGAATTCAAATCAAATTGCAGGAAAGTTAATGAAAGCTTGCACGAGTGTTTGAAATGGAATAACGATAGTGGGATTTGATCATGAAACGATCTACAGAAATACTTGAATTAAATGTTGGTTTCGGTTCATGGACGAACCTTGTTTTGAGTGGTATATTATGTAATATTGTCACCCTCATTTTCTCTATTTCCCGTATTTCGTATTTATACTCGTATCTGGATTTTGGCCATATATTTTTATTTTTCTCAACTTGTGGAATTTCGGTATTTCTCGTATTTTGGGTTTTGGCCTGGCTCGGTTTTAATTGGTTTGGGTTGGTTTGGTTGGGTTTAATAGGTATTGGATCACCTTAGCCTATGCTCCACCCTCAACACACCACATCCCACCCTCTTTATAATCCCCACCTACCACTCTCTCTCTTCATTACCACCACCATTAATTTTCTTCTTCTTCTTATTTTCCTTCCTCTACACAACATCCACCCATAGGCAAGTGCATCTTGCCACCACATGAGAACCCTATTTTCTTGGTCCATTAGCTAGATTAGGACATGGTGATCAACATTAGTTCTTGGCTTTTTATGATTTGGTGGCTCCATTGCTCTAGATCTAAGCTATTCCTATTTTTGGATTTTGCATGTTTTGATCCATTTTGGTTGGAGTTCTGTGGGTTCTGATGTTTCCATGTGGATGAGAGTTCAATTTCACCCAAGATGGAACTTTAGAAATCTGGATTTGGAGTTCGGATGGCCAAGTTGTGATGTTTTGAAGCTTGAGTTCAACCATGAGTTCTTGCGGTTTGGAGAAGACAGTGAGCAGTGTGCAGAGCTCTTTAGCTTACGCCACTGAGCTGCGCGCGCTCTTTAGCGCTGCGTACGCAGACTTGAGTACGCTTCCTGTTGGAAGCGTGTCTCTTGCGTACGCAGTCTTGAGTACGCTTCCTGTTGGAAGGGTGTCTCTTGCGTACGCAGTCTTGAGTACGCTTCCTGTTGGAAGCGTGTCTCTTGCGTACGCAGACTTGAGTACACTTCCTGTTGGAGGCGTGTCTCTTGCGTACGCAGACTTGAGCGTGCCCTGCGTGCGTGACTTTTACGTACGCTGCTCTCCTGCGTGCGTGACTTTTCACGTACGCAGCTCTCCTGCGTGCGTGACTTTTACGTACGCTGCTCTCCTGCGTGCGTGACTTTTCACGTACGCAGCTCTCCCGCGTGCGTGCTTTATCGCGTACGCAGCTCTCCTGCGTGCGTGTTTTATTGCGTATGCATTCTCCCTGCGTGCGTGCTTTTGTGCGTATGCAGCTCCCCTGCGTGCGTGCATCTGTGCGTACACATCCCCCTGACCCCCTTGCTTAATCCATTGGCTCTTGGAGTTTTGGTTTTATTTTTTTAAGCTTGGCTCTTCTATAGCCCTGTATTTTGATATTTTATTAGATATTTTATGCCCATTTTATATCCTTACGCCTTTTTTCATGAACTTGATTTTACTTAATATGTTTGGAATGACTATTGTACATGGCTTGGTATGACAAAGAACTAGCATAACACGACAGTGATCCGTAGTGGTGCACTCCTGACATGACCAACCTGACATGATAGTGGCCCGTCGTGGCGCACTCCTGACAAGTACCCTGACATTGATTTATCTTGATAACTTGATAGTGGCCCGTGGCGGCGCACTCCTGACTTGACTTGACTTGACTTATAACTTGTAACTTGACCTGCCTTGACACCGTGGGTGGTTCTTTCTTGCTTGCTTGCTAAATCCACTTGTCCAGTCTTGCATCATGTCTAGGATGGGACTCCTGAGTACCACGGTCAGGAGTACCTACCAAAATGGATTAAGGTTAATAACTAGAATAATACACTAGTCATGAAGAGATGACACAGCTACAGGCAATCCTGTTACTTGGGCGCTCTTGGGATCTGTAGCCTGCCGCCGAGTAGGGCACATTTCCAGCGCACTGTTACGTGTTGCACCTCTAAGTCACCTAAGGGTACATGCGTCTCCTGGACGATGTACCCACCTGAATTCAACCCCTAATTTTCGACCTGGGTAGCTTGGATGGTCTGCAGGGCTTGTGGCTGTGGAACAATCTCACTGCATCTTGTTAGTAATTAGGTCTGTGATAACCCTAGTTAGTTAAAGTAGTAAGCCATAGAATCTGCTTGGCCGTGATTTGATTGAATGAGGTATAACCAGTCTAGCCATGTCTTGATCCTGTACAAGATTGCTTCCTGTCTTGATTTCTTATATTATTATTTTGCCGATAAATGGTGGGGAAACTAAGTTCCGTTCAGATGAAGGGTTACAACCCCGGTCCTTGTTTGGTTTACGGGTTGTAACCTGGCTATCGGAAAAGTTCCATGGTTATCTCGTCGTATATCATCCTGACATGTTTTCATAATTTTAGTTTTAATATTAGATTTTCTGTGCTGATTGCTGGCTTTTGTTCTTATTTCGTGGCCCCCTTGTGGCACTTGCTCTTTCTGGGGTTTGACCCAGCTGGTTTTGTGTGGCCAGATTTCGGAGCAGCTCCCGAGGATCTACCAAGCTTTCTGCCCAATGGTGAACACTAGACGGAACCCGGGCCAAGGGTGGGTTTTTCTTTTTGTTTTGCCCACTTTATTGTAAAACTATTCTTTTGAGGCGTTTAGCCGACGAGCACCTGTTAGCTCGATGCACTTTTACTTACTGTCTGCCTACGGGCTGTAAACATGATTAACAAATCCTAGGGTTGATCATGTACGACTAAACTCTTGCTAGTCCTAACATTTTGTAACGACTAGCTTCATGATCAGCTGAATATGTAATATTTGGGATGCCTTATTATTGTATATTTAATGATCATACATCTTGTGACTTACTTACTTGCTATGATTGAGACACTAGGCTTGTTCATGACCATAACAGACTATTGGCTTGTAATAAACGCTCATATATCTAGACAGCCGTGACCGTATATCGAGGTGGTTTCCATTTCAATATACGTAGCTGGCTATGTCTGCCCCCGCTCTCCAGTATTCTGGTTCTGGGGCGTGACATGGTTTAAGTGGTGGCCCATACAGGTCTTATAAATCAAGATATGTGGGGGTTTACCAGATAGATGTCTCAATCAGTAATCGTCCTTGATCTCTAATTGTATCCTCTGAATCCCTGGATTCTTGCCCTGATCCTGTGCTTGTATCATTGATCTATCCTGGTCCTTTCCTTATTGTTCCCTGTGTCGTCTTCTTCAGCGGCACTGTACCTGGTCCTACCGATCGACGAGGTAGAATATTTTCTGTGGATCAGCAGCAACCCGGAGATCAAGCCCAACATTCTGGGGTAGCCTCCAGAGTTGTGCCTACTGGAGGAGAGTCACCAGTTCGGCCAGTCCAGCCCGCAGAGCCAGATGATGGTACCTTAGTAGGCCTCATCAGAACCTTGATAGCTTCCCAGGATCGTCGAAGCGACGCCCTGCACCAGACAGTTCAAGATGCCTTGACCCGAGGCGGACATCCAGGGAACCAGGCGGCCAACAACTTCAAGCGATTGAACCCTCCTTTCTTCGATGACAGCGAGGATGCGGTTGCCACGGATGCATGGCTTCAGGACACCGAGGTGATTCTGGAAGCAGCTAGGACACCTGAGAATGAGAAGGTGGCAGTGGTACGCCTGCAGTTATTGGATTTAGCTCGCAGTTGTTGGACGGCGCAAGCCATGGAATTAGTGGCACCCATTGCTTGGGCAGTATTTAGGGAGAGATTCCAGACGAAGTACTTTGATGCTGTAGCTCGGTACGACATGCAGACCAGATTTACCAACTTGAAGCAAGGAGGCAGGATAGTCGACAGTTATGCATCGGAGTTTTCTAGGCTCAGTAGGTTTGCCCCCACCTTGGTGGCGACCGAGCTCGATAGAGCCCAGCGGTTTCAGCAGGGGCTGCATTTGGAGATCTTGTTGGCGGTTGAGCAGTTTGAGCACCAGACGTTCGATGCAGTCTTGAGAGCAGCTAGGAGGCATGAGTATACCTCCCAGAGGATCGTGGATAGGACCGAAGGTAGGAAGCGGTCCCACAGTCAGATGCACCAATCATCAGCTCCAGTCCCGGCAGCTAGGGGATTGACCATTGGAACTCCGAGGCGGGGGGCCTCAGTAATGTCGGTTCAGCATTCGACCCCGACATACCCGCAGCAGCAGAAGCAGAAGCAGACTTCCGCGATGGCATGTTCTCATTGCGGGAAGCCAGGGCAAGTGGGGGCAGATTATCGCAGGGCGCAGGGATTGTGCCTGGCTTGTGGAGCAGCAGATCATAGGGTTGGGACTTGCCCGAATAGGGGTAGTTCATCAGCATCCAACCCTTCTAGCTCTTCAGTGAGAGGACCTGCCCCAGCACCAGTTCAGCAGCAGCAGTATCAGTCTTCGAGGCCCTTGCCGCCTCAGTCTCAGGCATTCCAGCAGCAACACCCCCAGCAATATGCACAAGCCCAAGTTCAGACCCAGAATAGGCAGAGAGGTTTCCAGCAGAGGGGACCAGCAGTCAGAGGACAAGTTCAGGCCATGATGATGGCTATGGAAGAAGAAGTTGCACCAGGTGAGGTTGTGGCAGGTACTATTCTCGTCAACTCCTTTCCGGCTTCGGTATTATTTGATTTTGGTGCATCGCATTCATTCATGTCTGCACGATTCGCGACACGGATAGGATTGGAGCCCGAGTCATTATCAGCGAGGCTCAATATACTTACTGGTAATGGTCTTGTGGGAGTAGATCGAGTGTTTTCCTCGTGTCGGATCGTAGTTAGCGGTAAGGAGTTCCCCGCTAGATTCATAGAGTTTCCTATGGCAGACTATGATGTAGTCCTAGGCATGGATTGGTTGAGGAACCAGTATGCTAGGATAGACTGCCATATTGGCAGAGTTGTCTTTAGTATCCCCGGCGAGCCAGAGTTTTCATTTTCCAGAGGCGCAGTGGAGCCATCTTCTCCAGCATTGCGGATGGCAGTAGCAGCAGTGCAGTTGCCCAGGATAGTTGAAGAGTTTCCAGATGTCTTTCCAGAGGAGCTTCCAGGGATGCCGCCAGAGCGGAAGATTGAGTTCACTATAGACTTGATTCCCGGGACAGCACCAGTATCAGAACGAGTCTACAGGATGGCGCCTTCAGAGTTGGAGATTTTGTACAAGATGATTGAAGAACTGAGGACCAAGGGATTCATCCGTGCAAGTGGATCGCCTTGGGGAGCCCCGATGCTTCTTGTAAAAAAGAAGGATGGTACGTCCAGGCTATGTGTTGATTATCGTACCTTGAATTCGGTGACAATCAAGAACAGATACCCTCTTCCGAGGATAGATGACTTGTTTGATCAATTCAGAGGGGCTTCAGTGTTCTCGAAGATCGACTTGCGGTCAGGATACCACCAGATCAGAGTCAGAGAGCAGGGCATCCCGAAGACAGCATTCAGATCGAGGTATGGATATTGGGAGTTCCTTGTTATGCCCTTTGGAGCGACCAATACGCCGGCCGTATTCATGGACCTCATGAATCGCATTTTCATGCCTTACTTGGACCAATTTGTGATCGTGTTCCTAGATGACATCCTGGTCTACAGCAAGAGTGAAGCAGAGCATGAGCAGCATCTCAGAGTCGTCCTCCAGACGCTTAGGGAGCATCAGTTGTACGCCAAGTTCAGTAAATACGAGTTCTGGGTCGATCGTATTTCGTACTTGGGTCATATCATTACCCGAGGAGGAGTGGAAGTGGATCCCCAGAAGATTGTGGCTATCGAGTCGTGGCCGGTACCCAGCTCAGTGGCAGAGGTTCGCAGCTTCCTTGGATTGGCCGGCTACTACCGGCGGTTCGTTTTGGATTTTGCCAGGATTTCAGCGCCGATGACCCAGTTGACCCGCAAGGATGTGCCGTTTTTTTGGACAGCAGAGTGCCAGGAATCATTTGAGAAGTTGAAGCGAGGTTTGATAACGGCTCCCATTCTCACCCTTCTAGATGGGACCGGAGGATTCGCAGTTTATTGCGACGCTTCAGGCAGAGGATTGGGGTGTGTCTTGATGCAGCATGGGAAGGTAATATCTTATGCGTCACGTTAACTTCGTGATCATGAGAAGAATTACTCGACCCACGACTTGGAATTGGCGACGGTAGTGTTTGCTTTGAAGTTGTGGAGACACTACTTGTACGGAGATAGAGTGGAGATCTTTACTGATCATAAGAGCCTGAAGTATGTTTTCACCCAGAAGGACCTTAATATACGGCAGAGAAGATGGCTCGAGCTATTGGTGGACTATGATGTGGATTTGCAGTATCATCCCGGGAAGGCCAACGTTGTAGCAGATACATTGAGCAGGAGAGCCGGAGTTTATTTTCTGACGGCACAACCAGAATTATTGGCAGATCTTCAGAAGATGGGAATTGAAGTGGTTCTTCCAACCAGTGTGGCATTGATGGCCAGTCTACAGGTTCAGTCAAGCATGGTTGAGAGAATCCGGATGGCGCAGTCAACAGATTCCAAGATCCAGCGACTCAGAGCAGAGTATGAAGCAGGAAGAATGCCAGCGTTATGTATCCATGAAGACGGTACACTTCGGCACGGCACTCGTCTTTGTGTGCCTAGTAGAGATATCAGACAGGAAGTCATGTCAGAAGCCCACAGTTCACAATATTCTATTCATCCGGGTGGTACGAAGATGTACCGTGATATTCGTCAGTATTTTTGGTGGAATGGCATGAAGAGGAAGATAGCCCGGTTTGTCTCTCGGTGTTTGGTTTGCCAACAGGTTAAAGTTGAACATCAGAGGCCCGCTGGACTTCTTCAACCCTTACCGATCCCAGAATGGAAATGGGAACATATAACCATAGATTTCGTGACCGGATTGCCCAGATCTCCGGCCGACAGAGATACAATTTGGGTAATTGTGGACAGGCTTACCAAGGTGGCACACTTTCTCCCGTTCAGAGTTGGACAGTCGACGACGCAGCTAGCAGAGATGTATCTCAGGCAGATCGTCAGGCTTCACGGTGTGCCAGTCAGCATCACCTCAGACAGGGATTCAAGATTCACATCACACTTTTGGCGCAGCTTGCAGAAGAGTTTGGGGACTCGCCTTCAGTTCAGTTCAGCTTATCACCCGCAAACGGATGGTCAATCAGAGCACATAATCCAGACTCTTGAAGATATGTTGAGATCTTGTACCCTTGACTTCGGTGGTTCATGGGAGAATCATCTGCACCTGGTGGAATTCTCGTACAACAACAGTTATCAGGCCAGTATCCAGATGGCACCCTTCGAGGCTCTTTATGGCAGGATGTGCAGATCCCCGCTAGCATGGGACGATGTCGGGGAGAGCCAGATGCTCGGACCCGAATTGATTTCCCAGACGGTTGAAGTGGTCAGAAAGGTCAGAGATCACCTCCGAGTTGCCCAGGACCGTCAGCGCCATTGGGCCGATGCTCATCGGCATCCCTTAGAATTTGCTGTCGGCGACCATGTATTCCTTAGGATCTCGCCTAACCGTGGCGTTATTCGCTTTGGCGTGCGGAGAAGGCTTAGTCCTAGGTATATAGGGCCGTTCGATATTCTAGAGCGAGTAGGAGATGTATCCTATCGTCTCGCTCTTCCGCCGTCGCTAAGTGAGGTACATGATGTATTCCATGTGTCCCAATTACGACGGTATATTCCAGACCTGAGCCACATTCTAGACCATTCGGAATTGGTTGTTGGTACCAACCTTTCGTATGAGGAGAGGCCCGTGTTTATTTTGGACCGGAGGGAAAAGATACTCAAGAACAAGACTATTAAATTAGTCCGTGTTGCTTGGGGTCATCACTCTCTAGGTGAGTCAACGTGGGAGCGTGAGGACGACATCCGATTGCGATATCCCTACCTGTTTGACTCGTGAGGTATAATGTCTTTCTTATGCCTTACGTTTTCCCTTCCTTGCTTGTATTGTATGATTGTATGATTGAACTGCTTAGTGTAGCTTTCCTGTGCTTAATGTAGCTTGTCGTGGCAATCTCTAGCTCCTTAATTAAATTTCGAGGACGGAATTCTTTTAAGGTGGGTAGAGTTGTCACCCTCATTTTCCGTATTTTCCATAATTCGTATTTATACTCGTATCTGGATTTTGGCCATGTATTTTTATTTTTCTCAACTTGTAGAATTTCGGTATTTCTCGTATTTTGGGTTTTGGCCTGGCTCGGTTTTAATTGGTTTGGGTTGGTTTGGTTGGGTTTAATAGGTATTGGATCACCTTAGCCTATGCTCCACCCTCAACACACCACATCCCACCCTCTTTATAATCCCCACCTACCACTCTCTCTCTTCATTACCACCACCATTAATTTTCTTCTTCTTCTTCTTCTCCTTCCTCTACACAACATCCACCCATAGGCAAGTGCATCTTGCTACCACATGAGAACCCTATTTTCTTGGTCCATTAGCTAGATTAGGACATGGTGATCAACATTAGTTCTTGGCTTTTTGTGATTTGGTGGCTCCATTGCTCTAGATCTAAGCTATTCCTATTTTCGGATTTTGCATGTTTTGATCCATTTTGGTTGGAGTTCTGTGAGTTCTGATGTTTCCATGTGGATGAGAGTTCAATTTCACCCAAGATGGAACTTTGGAAATCTGGATTTGGAGTTCGGATGGCCAAGTTGTGATGTTTTGAAGCTTGAGTTCAACCATGAGTTCTTACGGTTTGGAGAAGACAGTGAGCAGTGTGCAGAGCTCTTTAGCTTACGCCACTGAGCTGCGCGCGCTCTTCAGCGCTGCGTATGTAGACTTGAGTACGCTTCCTGTTGGAAGCGTGTCTCTTGCGTACGCAGTCTTGAGTACGCTTCCTGTTGGAAGCGTGTCTCTTTCGGAGCAGCTCCCGAGTATCTACCAAGCTTCCAGCCCAATGGTGAACACTAGACGGAACCCGGGCCAAGAGTGGGTTTTCCTTTTTGCTTTGCCCACCTTATTGTAAAAATATTCTTTTGAGGCGTTTAGCCGACGAGCACCTGTTAGCTCGATGCACTTTTACTTACTGTCTGCCTACGGGCTGTAAACATGATTAACAAATCCTAGGGTTGATCATGTACGACTAAACTCTTGCTAGTCCTAACATTTTGTAACGACTAGCTTCATGATCAGCTGAATATATAATATTTGGGACGCCTTATTATTGTATATTTAATGATCATACATCTTGCGACTTACTTACTTGCTATGATTGAGATACTAGGCTTGTTCATGACCATAACAGACTATTGGCTTGTAGTAAACCCTCATATATCTAGACAGCCGTGACCGTATATCGAGGTGGTTTCCATTTCAATATACATAGCTGGCTATGTCTGCCCCCGCTCTCCAGTATTCTGGTTCTGGGGCGTGACAAATATCCCTCTCCGCATGGTGCATTATGTTGAGTCGTTGACTCAAAAAGTTACGATGATCCAAAATATGTATCGATGCAAAGAATTACATTGACCCGGGGAATGCATCGAGTAAGATCGATGCAAGTGTTACGTTAACTCGAGAGAAAGTATTGCGTTGGTTCAAAGATTCTAGGAAAATCGAATCGATGCAACGCACAAGTCTGATTCGAAAGAATATTGATTTTAGTTGGTTTTGTGTGCAGGCTATACTTTTATGCTGACAAATAAGAGGTCAACGTTTTGCCTTGTTTGCAACGGAGTTCGTAAAATCAAATTACCGTCTCGCAACGGACTGAGACATGGGCACAATAGGCCGAACCAGTCGTATAATTCAACGAAGCATGAAGTGCTCGAATGGATAAGTCGGAAGAGTTGGTCGTGCCAACAAAGTTATGAAATTGAGCCGCATCGGCTCGACAAAACGACAAGGCGTATCGGCTTAAGGTGGGAGGACTTTGACCCTTCTTTCCTACTCCTTCATGCCTAAGTAAAATGAACCATTGTATGCGAAGTTAATCTATCGAGCCCATGGGCGTAGCTCGATCGAAGAGAAATCGTAGTGCGTGTCGACTACTAGACAGAACAATTGAAATAAAATGTGCACCAAATACACGAGTCGTAATCATGACCCGCACCCGCTTTTCGGGATACGAGTGCGTATTCAAGCCAGCCTATGCCGTAGTGTCGGCGAAAGAATACTGTCTAGCCACAATGCTCAAAATCACATAAATGATAACTTTATCGCTCATTCACATTTCTAAATTAATTACAAGATTTATAAGATTTATATTTAAAGAAGAGTAAAATATTCTTACAGATATTTAAAATGACTACAACACATCTATCTAACTAATCTCTATGTTTTGGCCTACAAGTACACCCATATCTCTCAATGCTAAGAGAAGCCACAGTAACCTAAAAAATGTTGGTTTCCAGTCAGGAATGGAACAAGCACACAGACCGACATGCTATTCTAAAATATAATAGAATCTACAAGACATAAAAATAGCATATGTAAAACTAGGTAGCAAACTGAAATCATGGCATGTCTAGGATGAAACAAGTACTCTATAACAGGATATTTCTACTAGAAGAAACACATAAATAGGGCGATATGGCAAGTGGTAAAGAAAACAAGGAGAATCAAGTAAATGACAACTATCTACCTATTTTAAAATATCGGGTTCGACATGTGAATGGCTAGAGGGTAAATCTGGCACCCCGCACGTGTATTGTGCGGCTGCTATTCTCCAAGAAAGACACAAGGGATAGTTCTGGGTAGTTCACATGTCTAGTAAGATATTTTCCCGTCCGACTAGTACTCATGGACTCGAACAAGTCACGAACACGAAAATATGGAAAAAAAAGAATCAAGACATATAGTATGTAGAGATCCATGATACTAATCTATGTAACAATGTGTCAACAAACAGGAGAGCATATGTATAAACATGAAATGGAAAAACTACTAGGAATCGAAAGCAATCAGTATATGTACTTGCCTGGGGTTCCTTAGCTGGTGAAACCGATAATTCTGTTGAGTCTAGTATAGTCCATTTGGCTAGAGTCAGTATGAAGGATTTCGAGTTCGCAAGAAAATAGAAGTATTATTAGTCACGATCGAAAATGGTTAATAAAAGGATTTGACTAAGAGTTTAGTCACAAAGTCAAAAATGGAATTCAAAATATTTGTAGCTATTTGAAATATTAATGAGAAAATAAGGTTTATAGATTTGAAAATATATATAAATACATAGAAAAATATTTATAAATCTATTTAAAACTTAATAAACATTTGAAACCCTTTTAAGAAAATATATCTAGATTTCTATTTATTTGAAATATAAGCTCAATCACCAAAATATTCAAAAACTCATTTAGGATTTACTTAAATACTTACTTATAAACCCCTTTTAAGTATATAATCATTATCTTTAAAGTATTAAAAGCCAAAAATACATTAAATATATTAAAGCACAAAACTAATTCATTTTGTTCCATCTAATCGTGATTCGCATCGTCCCTTTGCTAACTCAAATCCTCGAGCAACATTCAATCCAATCCTTAGAGTCATTTTGTAACTTCAAAATCGAACCTTTCATGTACGCAATCTTTCCGTTGTGCTAACTTTTTGTATACGATCCATATTAATTTCTTCGATCAACTCATCCATTCTCACACCTTAACTTTTCTTCGATTCAGTTTCACCTACTCAATCATTTTCACGTTTCATACTCGCACAATCCTCAATCCCGTGCATGTTCCGTGCGCGTCAATTCTAAGTTGTTCGAATCGACTCGTCAGATCTCAAGACTACTACTTATTCAACGATACTCAATCTACGACTTTGCATACACGCGACGCTTGCTAATAGGCTCATTGACACCCCGTATCCTCAATCGATCAATCGACATCCCTGAGGCTATCGCATACACCACTCAGGGATGAAGTCATTCAACAAATCCTTAACTTATTATTTGATTCACAATTTATTTCCTCGAATTCCCATCCGAACGATTCCTTAAATTTCAAGCACGCTCATCTATTTCGCACCGACGATAACATCGTCGTTCGATAGCACCCCTATCGATATTCACCTCCTTTACTCAATCAAGTCCAACTCATTCTCACTCGAAACATTACGAATCCCGCACTCGACTTTGCTAGGGTCGACACAAATCCTTGGTGTATATGCCCTGCCCGACTTAGCCAACCGTGCTTACGTAAACTATCTTTTTGTTTTGCCAAAAACTGTTCTCCTACGTTTTGTAAAATAGATAGAATTATTGTATGGACATCCCGTAGGACATTTGAGAGAGAGCGTACCAACGATATCAACTTTACGAAAGCAACACATCAGAGTTTGCGGAAACAACAGAGTTAAAGAATTCAATCGATAGAACAAGGACATAAAGTCGTGCTCTGATACCATTATCACGCCCCGCTTTCGTAGGAGCGATTGTCCTCGCTAAGGCGTGATGCCGCACGAGCCTAGATTGTGCTCGTGCAAGGCGGGTTCCATAATGGCCGATTTCAGCAGCTGCGACGGGGTCGTCGCACAGAAGTCCCACATAGAGACATTGAATAATAGCAGCGGAAATTTGAAGCAAAACATAAGTCATTCAAAGAAGCTCTTTATTGATATTGAAACAAAGATTACAAAGGGCACAAGGCCAAGTTTACAAGTCTCTCGAGCTCACTTTTTCTCACATTACAAGTCACTCAGCTCTCTCTCATCTGTCAAATACAAGTCTTGAGCCAGCGGATGCTTCGGAAGGCGACGTCCATACATTATGTCCCGTATAAGTCTTGACTCCATTCGGTCGCACGCTTCGAATCGCCAAGGAACTCCGTGTCTCGACGCATCCAAGCGAGCTCCGTGCCATGAGCTTCTACCTGTGCCTGCACATGAAAACTATGTAGGTGTCAGTACTCAACTGTACTGGTGGAATGAGCTCCTCGCCTACCCATGCAAAAACTAACACGTTTGATTTACTTTGTGCAACATAGTCCCTTCTTATCAATTGTCTTTCTAGTCTTATCTTAGGATCAGTTTTATGACAGACGCCTTGGCATACTTGTGTCTGAGGACCATCCCGTACTTACAACAACAACGTCCACTCAACAACGTTAACCTATCAAGTCCTGCTTGCCTTACGGCCATAATCAGAGACGCAACTACACGGTAGACTCCATTTCTGTGTGACCGTGCTAGCTCCTTGAGGCAGTACCTCACCACTTATTGACTTATCCATACTTGTGTTATGACAGCGCAGTCGTGCCTCATATTTGAGGTCGTATCCAGCAACTCAACGTAACTTCACCTAACTTGCCCTACGGCCCTTCTCAACTTAACTCGTAACAGCCCAAGTCTAACTAATGCAACTCTATGCCAACGACTTAACACACGATGCCACATCTCGTGCCGAGGCACGCCGCCTTCGTTGTAGCCAAATCTTAGGCCCGGACATTGTGTCTTCTAATTGCATACGCATTCAACTCAACTCAATCCAAAGGCACACACGCGGATTGCCGCCCGTATCGACACATCTATATGAATGGTCACTGGCATTAACTAGCCATCGTGGACATAGCCTGGCAAACGGGATCCTTGTACCGCAAGTAGCGATCTCCGATGCAAGTTTCCATACTACCAATTGCCTAATACCCAGCACGGCTATTATCAATTTCTTTCTAGGCCGAGTCGGTCCCGTGGCTCCGGGGTGCCGCTCAAAGAAATAATCGCCCTTGTCGACAAGTTGTCCATGACCACGGATCTACGCTAACTTCTAACTTAACGTAATTGCACGGTCTCATCATCATCACTTAGTTCCTTTTGCTTTACCTTTTTGACTTTTCATACTTCTTTAGCAGAGCCCAAATCAGGGTTGCCTCGGCCACTGACCTACAGTCCCGACATATTTCCTCTCGACGACTAACCATCGCTTAGACTTAACATTTCTTTGAACTCAGGGAATGGCTAAGGCATAGCCTTCCCACTTAACATGAACATGATGTGTTCCTTAAGTGTCAACAGACCGTGGCTAACTTTCTACTGAACCAACCATGGCTTGCGCCTTAAACCAACTCGTGTTCTATGCGACGCTATCGCCCAAGTCAAACCTCCTGTGATGGGCCTTGGGATTGTGGGACTATTTAACTTGACAACCATAGAAAGAGTGGGACAACACTTGGAATGACTTAGGTCGACCGGCATAACTTTGCCAAACTTACTCAAGCCTACAACTTAACCCGAGGGACGAGCAAAGGCTATGCCAAGCCTTGTGTTACAGAAGTGTGCATGCTTTATCGAGCATTTACGCGGGCGACGCCTATGACTTAGGCTAATCCACAGTTTTGTGTCGATGACCAACTTTCCCTTCTCCCAAGCCACGGGACGAAGGATCGAGTGTCATTTTCAAAGCCACCGTGCAACGATTCTAAGCCGATCGTGGGACCTTTTTTCCATGTTCTAACTCTATAGACCCAACTTGGAATTATTCCCTTAGCTATGTGGATTCGTCTCTTTTATTATCAAGCCTATTTGTGCATTTGAAAACTTTCAATTTATTATGTGAAGGCTAAGATGAGGCAAGTTCACCGAAACTACCCCACCTGAGCGAGGGATCGCCTTGACCGAGCGGTGTCTCTGAGTAAGCCTTTGCAAGGCTAAGTCCGAAAGCCGTCGGCATTTCGATTCTTCCGATTGACTGAGCGGGACGGGGCACTACAGGTGCTGTGGTGGCAGACTTTGATGGCGACTGTATTCACATCTTCTATCCACAGTCCCTCCTCTCATGACAATCACACTGTGAAGATGAACCCCAGCGTAGAACTGTAGGAGTTTTTAGTTTACCATATGTAATCACAAATACTTTGTAACAGATCCTTATAATTAGGAAGTCTTTTTGTATGTAATTGTGACGAATCTGTAATAGACTCTTATAGCCATGATTTAATAAAAAGAACTTTCCTTGAACTTTTTATTTATTTTTGTGAGTTTGTCTTTTCTGTTGGCGTGCTTGACCGCCTGCGCTTCTGTGAAGCTGGGTTGGTAGCGAGAGCACCAACCTGCGCCATTTGTCATTTAAGCCTTTGTAAAGATGGGTGGGTAGCAAGATTATCCACCTGCGCCATGTGTTACCCTGCGCTTTTTCATGCTTCCACACCTGCAGCACCGAGAAGTTTCAACTTTGAGGTGTCAAAATTCACAAAGAATTGTCGTACTTCCTTCAATGGTACTGAGGATCCCTCTTTGGCGATCGACTGGTTGGAGGAGCTGGAAGACCGTTTTAAACTTTTAGACGTCGATGAGTCCAAGAAAGTCACATGTGCTCAACTTCAACTCCGATTGAACGCACAGGACTGGTGGGCCGTGTAAAAGCGAGCAATCCTGCACGACGACGAAATAGGGTCGATTCCTTGGGCTACATTCAGAAATGCGTTCAAGATCGAGTACCTTCCCGCAGCCGTTCGATAAGAAAAAAAAGAATAAGTTTTTACAGCTGAGGCAAGGGAATATGACGGTGCGGCAATATGAGTAGAGTTCAACAAGTTGGCCAAATTTGCTGGAGCATTCGTGCCAACTACGGAGAGTCGCGCTCGATGGTTTGAAGTTGATCTACGGCTTATTATTTCTGCCCGCGTGTCTGTTTTGGAATACAAAACGATGGGGGAGACACTCAATAACGCCCTTCTCCTTGAACGCTAATACCCTCCAGTCGTTGTCGGCGATGTGCATACATACAATGACAAACGCCCTAGCCATGCAGGAGGTAACAACATAAACAAACGACCAAACCATGGGCACCAGGGCGGATATCAAGCACAGAACCAGGGACCTCACTATACCAAATACAACCATAACGGACATCTTGTAGTCGATTGTGAAGTTCATGACAGTGGATGTTTCATCTGCTGGAAAAGAGGTCACTTTCGTGGAGATTGACCGTACCGAAGAAGAAACTTGAATGTACCTCAGCATCAACAACACCGTCCAGGGAATCAAGTTCCAGCGCCTCAAGCACATCAGCCTGTACCACAAAATGGCCAAGATCGTCGCCCCAATGCCCAAGGGTACATCTATGCCATGACTCGGGATGAGGCGTTCACCTATAATACAGTCGGGACAGGTATACTATTTTCAATAATAAATATGCTCGTGTTCTATTTGATTCAGGTGCCACACACAGCTTTATATCAGCGAACTTCGTCGTTGAACACAAATTTCATATAAAACCGCTAGGCCTCAATCTTAGTGTCAATGTACCGTCGGGCACGTTACTACTTGCACACTTAGGCTACAAAGATGGCATCATCTGTATCAGAGGTAAATATGAGTATCTTGCTGTGGTATTTCTTGACATTAAAGACTACGACATCATACTAGGAATGGATTGGCTCGGTGCTTGCAACGCCACCATCGACTGCACAGGAAAGATAGTCAACTTTCGCATACCTGGGATGCTGCATTCCGGATGTGAAGGATATTTGGCGTCCGTTCGAGACATGCGACAGGATGGTGCAAACACGGGTCAGATGGACGTTGTAGAAGAATTCTCAGACGTGTTTCCGGACGAGTTGTTCAGTATACCACCTGATCGAGAGATCGAGTTCACCATCGACATATTTTCCAATACTCGATTTATCTCCAAAGCTCCGTACAGAATGGCCCCTACAAAGCTTAAGGAACTCAAAGTACAATTGTAAAAGCTGCTCGACAAGGGATTCATACGGCCTAGCATCTCGCCATGGGGAGCGCCCGTATTGTTTGTCAAGCAGAAGGATGGCTCAATGTGTCTTTGCATCGACTACCGTGAGCTGAACAAGGCCACCGTCTGGAACAAATAACCATTGCCCCGTGTAAACGACCTGTTCGATCAGTTACAAGGTGCATCGGTATTTTCTAAAATTGATCTACGTTCGGGTTACCATCAACTCAAGATCAAGCCGGACGATGTGTCGAAGTCAACCTTCCGTACTCGATACAGCCACTACGAGTTCCTAGCAATGCCGTTCGGCCTAACAAACGCTCTCGCTGCCTTCATGGATTTAATGAATCAGGTGTTCTGACCCTTCCTCGACAAGTTCGTAGTAGTCTTCATCGATGATATGCTCATCTACTCGAAATATAAGCGACAACACGCTAAGCACCTGCGGACCGTACTTCAGACCTGTCAGAAAAATCAGTTGTATACGAAGAAGATCAAGTGTGAATTCTGGCTGAACAGTGTGCTGAAGGCATTGCCGTCGATCCGAAGAAAGTTGAAGCCATTGTTGATTGGAAACGACCTACGTCAGTCAACGAGATTTGAAGCTTTCTTGGCTTGGCGGGATACTACAGACTGTTCGTAAAAGACTTCACGAAGAATGCAACGCCATTGACTCGTCTCACTCAAAAGGGAGCCATGTATGAGTGGTCGGACGGCTGCGATTTCAGGTGTTCTAATTAGTTGCTTATGCGATTTCAGGTGATCGCGTAGGCACCGTATAGCGCAGCCAATGGGTCTCTCGCCTCCATCAAATAATTAAGGTGAGTGGCTGACCCTTCTTCCCTCGACCCTCTTTCCTTCAATGAATTGATGATACCAAAATATGCTATGCTAGATGTAAATGCAATGACACAAGGGCTTATTCCAATAAAATGTTGTACGACATCTCACGTATACGGGCTATAGAACTGCTTATCATAAAATTGTTACGTGCTTGCTTAATATATGCTATATAGAACTGTGTTAAGCAAAGAATGAATCTATTAAATGAATGTCGCAACAATATCATGAAACGTGCCTTGAATAACTTGTTAACTTAGCACGATCATGGAAAACTTGTGCACAAGGGCGAGTGTTTCTTTGGACGGTATCCCGGGGCCGCATGACCGATCCAACATAGAAAGAAACACGGATAGCTATGTTGTATACATGCCATGGTAGACAGTGGCTCTCAACGGGGCTCGCTACCTATGCTGAAGGACCTCTGTCTTACCAAGCTATATGTCTAGGATGGCTTATCATGCCAGTGACCTTCACAATTGCATTCTATTGTATTCATCATTATCAATATGACAATGAAGAACAAGGAAAGCTTTATATTGCAACGGCACACTCTGCCGTGGGTAAGAATCATCATTATTATGCTATTGTACCGTTCAAATGTTTTCATGAATTGATTGGGATGGCTAGAAAGTTCACCAATATATCGCTTGTTCACATAATTCTTGAACCAAATGAGAGCACGGGATTTAATTTGCCACCCACCAGTACTCATATAATATACTGACCCTCGCTCTCCATAGGTGCACGAATCAGGATAGTGTGCCAAGGAATTGAAGGCGACGTTAAGAACATTTTGAAGCCTTGCTAGCATGCAAAGGTAATTCTATAATATTTTGAAGACTATGACCAACACTGTGCCATGTCGCATCAACTCTCACCGATCCCAGGTCCAAGAGAGTAATTTTTTGCTTTGTATCAAGGGATGTAAATGTATGGAATGACTATCTCATCGAAGTTAGTTTGTAAGCCCGTGCGGTCTCTTTTTGTAATCGAGTCTGTAAACAAGTTTATTAATAATGAAAGACAAGTTCCTTCTATATCAATGTGTTCAATTTCTCTGCATACATGATTTGAATATTGTGTTTTGGATAACCTTATGAATATGCCTTGTGCGATCGCAACTTAGGTTTGCACGGCATCACGCCCGGGGGACGACTATCGATTCTACAGAATCGGGGCGTGACATGGAACGACAAGGATTATTCATGGCAGCTTGTCGAGAGTTTTTCTTTTGTGTTTCAAAGAATGTAGCCACAGCGGCATATGTTATGTAAAAATAATCTTGCACATACTTTGCAAGTTTTATCAATAAAAAGCCTATTTTCTTCCTATTCTGCATCTTCAACTCTCTGCACTGTTTAATTTCAACTCGTCTCAAAAGAATTAGCAAATGGACATACTTGCCTTGTACAAGTCCAAATTAGACTAGTACGGCATCGCGCCCCAACGAGGACGGTCGATTTGCCTTGAATCGATGCGAGGACGAACGATTCGGCGAATCGGGGCATGACAACTAATTATTGGTTCAAAATAATGTTTGTTTTTTTTCATTTCTAAGTAATTAAGATGTTTGATGTAATTTAAAAGCTTACCATTATATCGTTGTATTGAAAACATTTATATAATTGTTATAGCTCCTAAGTTATTTTTATGTGCATATGATGCTATCAAATTTATTCACATTGATTATTGATACCAAGGTAACATTAAATTTTAAATTGTTACACAATGCAACTTTTAGAATAGACGAGGACGAGGACAAAATTATTAAACGTAAACAATCACCACAAAATAAGTAGTAAATTTATTCACATGATTTATTTTCTTCTTATAAGCTTGAGGGTATTATGGCCATTTAAAATAGACGAAAACAAAATAGACTTTTTACACTTTATAAATATTCTTTTCTTCTTCTTTTTTGAAGTGGCAAAATATTACTTCTAAAATTTGAGCCCTTATAAGTGATTGTCACTTATAATGGCAAAAAACAAACACATTTATTTGCTGCCACTTCTAAAATATGTCAATCAAGTGGTTGCCACTTATAAGTGGCAAAAACAAACACCCCTAAGTCTTTTTCAGGACCTCAGGCTCACCCATATTCCGGGAGATCTTATCACATGTGATCTCAACTAATAATTAAATTGATTAATTTGGAAAAATGGTAGTATAATATATACTAGAAAATACAGACACTCCAAAAATTTGGAGTATGTCGTGCCGGGCAAACAAAGACACTCCAAATATATTAGGACACATTAAAATAGGTGTCATTTTCATGTCGTCATGTCCTTACCGTGTTGTGTCATATGCATGTCCGTGAAACATAGAACATATAGGAGATGGTAGGTTCCCATTTCCAAACATTGACATGGGACTAAAGATACCTATAAACAAAAAAAATATATAGAAAAGAGCTATATATATCTCCTACAAGAGGGTAGGTCCTCCTTCCTAGACATGTCAAAAAATATGATACTAAAGATAAAGATAAGCAAAATATATATATAAAGCGACTATTTATATATCTTACACTCCCTTGCAAGATGGAGGTAAATGTCTAGAATGCCAATCTTGGACAAAATTGAACATAAAGTGATCGATGCAAGGCATTACTAAAAATGTTTCCTATCTGAGAATAGGCATGAACATTCTAAAGTTTAACTCTGCAGATCTTGAACTTATCCCAATATAATGGAAATTGACCTTAATATGCTTGGTGCACTTATGGAAGACTATATTCTTATCAATGTGAACAGTTGTCTTGTTGTCAACCTACAGAGCACTCGATTCCAGGTAACTAGGTTACTGGTAAAATAAAGTCTAGAAGTAACTAGTCAAGCGACAACCATTTACAAATCTGGTATAATTGGCATAAGAGAGGGGGAGAGAGAGAGAGGAATATGGTTGGTATGGTCTTGGTCAAGAGGCTTCTTCCGATACAGAAGAAGACATTCAATGACTTCAATATAAGAAATCTGAGATGTTTGTATCTACTGGCTGACAGAGCTAATAATAATGGAGGTGTTAGGAGGAGTGGTCATCAGGTAGATGAGTTTCCCACAAGGTGATCATATATATTTGAATTTTGAAGAAGAGCATCAGAGGAGGAGCAAAGATTAGATAGTTCCATATTCAGCGTCGTAAGGGAATCAAGAGGTCTACATCCCAAGAAGCATTCCTTTAGAAATGAAGACAATATTTTCGATGAATCATGAGAGAATCCCCTTGCAAGCAACTTCAATGTCCAAGAAATAAGGTCAGGCTCATCTCAAAAATAATATCATTTACATAAAAAAGGCGGGCCATCGTGCCAAAACCCGATGGTGAATGAAAATAAAGGAATCATTGATGGTTCGAGTAAAACCAATTTGTTGTACATGATTGAATTTATCGAACCATGCACAAGAAGATTGCTTAAGGCCATAGATAGATGTTTACAAGTAACACACAAGAGACTCCCCTCATAACCAAGTGGTTGTTGCTTGTAGTCAGTCTAAGTCAGATCGTTATTAAGAAATGTATTCTTGATATTCAGCTGATACAACAACCACTGATGATGCAGAACAGAGATACTAAGACTCAAATAGTGTTGATCTTGGCAATTGTGAGAATGTCTCTTCATAGTAAGTAATGTGTAAATTTGTGATCAATGAGATAGGTTTTCAATCTGTCAACAAAACCACATAATTATTTTTTACTATAAATGTGAAAGGACAGTTGACACGAGAGTTACCAGATGATGTCACGTCCCAACCCTATAGGACTAAAAGTCGCCACTAAGCGTGATGGCGTACAAGTCTAAATTATACTTGTACAAGGCAAGAACCAAAAAGGAAAATAGAACAATCTAAAATACAAAGTCAATCAGTGGAAATACTAAGCATAAAATTTGAATCGACACAAGATATACAAAAAAAAAATTCTCTTTATTGATAATTGCAGCAAAATTCCAACGGCTCGAAGCCAAAGAACAATTTAATTATAAACACTCTTTCTCAATACAACGAAACATACCACAAGGCTTACAACTCAAGACTATATAAACAATAATGTTTCATACATTATGCCTTCTATTTAAAAAAGAAATCATCTTCAGCCGATCTACTACAAGTTTCCAACCGAGCTGCAATGTCTTAGTGCGTACAAGCAAACTTTGTACCTAAGAAGATCTGGTAGGGGTCAACACATTGTTGTGCACTGGTGAGTAGCCTCTCGTCGACACCACCAAACCAATATATTGAATTAGTCACGACTCGCACCCTTATCAGGGGCACTATTACGGCCCTCTCCCGTAGGAGCGATCGTCCTCGCTAAGGCGTGATGCCGCACAGGCCTAGGTTGCGCCCGTGCAAGGCTAAGTCCAGAGTCGGCCGATTTGAGCTAGGCCACAGAGTCGCACAGAGTGTCCCCATTTGCAGCGGAAAGTAAATGAACACAAATTGAAGCGAATTCAACTCTTTATTGATATTCAAGAAGTTTACGAGCGGCGCTAGGCCGATATTACATATCGCTCAAGCTCTCTCTCTGAAACATAAAAGGCGTGCCAAGTAGCTTACAACATGGAATGATTCATGGCGATGTTCCGATATATTATGTCCTGTATATGGTGCTTCAGCTCCTTGCAATGCTCCAAGGCTCCAGAGATAGCTCCGCGCCTTAGCACGTTCGAGGGAAGCTCCACACCCGATGACGTCTCCTGCATCCTGCAAGCAGACTGTGGGGTTATCAGTACATTGTTATGCATTGGTGGGGAGGCTAGCTCGTCAATAATGCTATCATTACCAAACACGTTCCATTTACTTTTGTGCACCGTCTATCATTCATTGTCTTTCTAATCATGCCTTAGGATCAGTTTCATGGCATAATTCGTAACCTATCTCGTGTTGCCGAATTCAAGTGTTTGCATGAAAATGCATGAACGACTTACCCATACTTACCGTCCGGCCTTCCCTGTCCAAAGTAAACCAAGTTAGTCAACAATTTACATGTAGTAACTTAACGTGATTCATATAAACATTTATTGTTAAGGGCGTGTCCCTGCCTCGGTTCTAGCACGTCGTGGGCACGTTATCTAACTCACTTGCATGAATTACTTTTTATCATTTGGTGTGTTACATTTTGAGCATGTTCAGAGTGTTACATATCAAGCATGTTCAGGATGTTACATTTCAAGCATGTTGCGAGTGTTACATTTAAGCCTATTCAGAAGCTGCTTTGTTCAGTTAACTTAGACTACTTGTTTCAATACAAGGACTTGTACGTGGATTTCCACCCGCAAAGCCCACTTAAATCTATATGCACCGGTCGCTGGCATGTCAACCATTTTGGATATTTTCCCCTGTGGCATTCTCATCTATCAAGCGTGATGGCTGGTACACCTTGATAGACTATTGAAGTACCGGCCCTACGTTTGGTTATATGCCCAAGCCCGCACACCTGTCCGCCCGTAGGCCATGATTTCGCCTAAGCCGGCCACAAAATCATCGTTCGTTTCCTTTGGAATCCCTTTTCACTCGTGCACGAGTTCGTCCACGACCATTTCGTATTTTATTGTCATTTTAACTTAACGACTGTCTCCGAGCCGTAAGTTAACCCTTAGCCATAATGCGTTATCGACCAGGTTGGCGTCCGTGAAGCGCGAGTAGCGAGCCCCGTTGCACGTGCCTGTCATACCTGTCGCTAACCATTCCTTTCTTTCTTATCTTTCATTCATTCTTTTTCTTTCTTTCTTTCACTTGTTCGTTCATTCATTGCTTCATTCACACATTCATTCATTCATTCGTTGATTCATTCATTCATTTATTCGTTCATTCTTTCATTCATACATTATGCAACTCCCCGTACGGGAGTCGCCTTGGCGACCCATCGGTCCCGAAGTCTTTTAATGTTGCTATACTCTACTCGGAACGACTATGTCGATAGTCTTCCATTTCATTGTTGTAAACTATTCATTGTTTCATTGTTGAACATGTAAGGGACTTGAATATAAGCATGTGCCTTAGTACGAGCGTGGAGCGCAGTGCGAGAGTTCTCACATTTTCCATATTCTTTTCCATATTCTATACAAGCATACAAGATGGGATTATTCCCTTAGCTAGGTGCGTTGGGTCATTTATTAGCATGCGCAGTGTTATCGCCTAGCGATTCTAGCAATAGTGTCCATATTATTATGTGTCTAGGCTAAGCAAAGACGGGTTCATCGGAGCCACCCACCTTAGCGATGTTCGCATCGGCCGAGCGATACTCCGAACGCGCCCTTGAAATCTAAGTCTGGATTCATCTTCGACGGACCAATGTAAGCCTTGTATCGATTCTTCTTCAGGTCGATGACAACTCTTCGGGTCGACGGCTTGTTTGAGTCGTTGCACTTGCCGTTTGAATCGGCGTTCCGCTAGGGCAGAGCGGGTCATTACATAATACACCACTCAAAACAAGTCTCGTCCTCGAGACATCCTGAGTGCGGGTCATCTTATCGTTCCTTAACTCATGCCGTGTGTGCATCTTAGACAATTTCTTATCGAATGGCTATATCGTTCGATGGCATCGAACCATACTCGATACCTTTCTAAGTTTCGTGTCGCATACATTTGGTCAATTTTTTTGATTAACTTTTCATTCATTTTAGAGTTGATGGTACTTATTCAATTCATGTGTTTCTTTGTCTTGGTTGCTATTTCTTCGTGTCATGGACTGAAATGGTCGTACTAGGCACGTTGTAATTCGTCAAATGCGAGGGTCGTAGGCTAAGGCAAACTCACTTTCGTTTATCTCGGTCATCGAGATGACCTGATTTGCTTCTCAAGCGTTCTTGTCCACGAAATCAGTATGATTTCTTCTTAGCGGGGTCGACCAAGTCTAAGTAATTTTTGTCCGATTCAAGACTAAGTATTGCACTATCGTCGAGTATATCTTCCTATCAATGGTTCAATTCGTTATACCAACTTTTACTTGCACGATATCGATTCCATATCATTCACTTGTTTAGGGCCAATCTCGTTGTCGTTCACGCACACTCCGCTCATACGTTTCTTTTGTTGGCCCATTGGTCATGGTCAAACCTGATTTTAATAATTGATCAAAGTTTGTCTCGATATAAATACAAGTCAACTCAGATGTTTACCTACGACGTTTTGGACACTGCTCAACAATGGTTATCAACAATGTTCAAGACTGAAGTCGTTTGCCATTCAGAATGTACTTCCTACTAAGCAATGTAATTTTTTTTATTGAGTCTAGGAATACATTATACACCGAGTCGTACTGGCAAATAGGCTATCCGAAAACGTTTTTCAAAACCATCATATTCTTTTACAAATAACCCATGTTTTTAAAAAATATTCTTTTTATAAAAACTTCTGAAGGATTGTTCAAAAAGCCAAAATTTATTTTCTCCAAAAATGAACTGGTAGAACCTCAGGAGAACTCGGCCCGAGTTCGGCCAGAGTTCGGCCATTTGGAACGTTAGTGAACATTGGGTTTTTGAACTTGGTCATCCTTCAGTTACGGGTTGTTACAAAGAGTTCTGTCTGAATTCTGCCCGAATTTTGTCAGAGTTCTGTCTTTGGAAAAGCTATAAATAGAGAAGCATTTCGATCATTTCAGATCACCAATTCACTTTTAATCTCTTCTCTTCTTAAGCTTACATTCTTCCAAAAAGTTTTTAAAAGCTTTAATTTTCAAATCCCAAGCCAGTTACAATCCTCTAGTCGATTTGCCAGTGCGGTACGGCCTAGAAGTTTCAGAGTAATTGTAATCAGAGGCTTGATAGAAGATTCAACTCTTCACAATTGAAGTTGGACGAGTTCTTCGTATCAAAGCTCGTGTCTGCAGAAGTTGCAAGGACTTCGTATGAAAATTTGCGAGATTTTCCAATAGTGGATTCAACTGGAAGCTAGAGTTCTTCCGACTGGACTAGTCCTCACCAGAGGAAAACTAGTATAAATCTCGGTGTTTGCGTTTGCCTTCTGATCACTTTTAAATTCTGTCATTTACTTTTTGTGATTATTATTATATCTGTGATCTAACTGCTAACAAGTTTTAATTAGCAATATTCTGCTGCCTACTCTATTCACCCCCCTCTAGAGTATTCTGCTTTACGATTTCGTTCCTACAATTGGTATCAGAGCGGTTTATATTGGTAAAGCAAGGTAAAATTGCAGTTATATTCAATTTTTGTATAGATCACAGCATCACACATGGCAACTGTAAAATTCACAAGCGAAGGCCAAGCCACAAACAGGCCTCCTCTGTTTGACGGCACAAACTACACCTATTGGAAAACACGTATGAGTTTCTTTCTAAAATCTCTTGATTTTGACTTATGATCTGTGGTTATTGATGGTTATAAAAAGCCACCTCGTATAAATGTTGATGAAGTTTTAACTGAAAAATCCCATGACAAATATACAGAGGAAGAAAAGAAAAAAGCCAGTCTTGACGCACGTACTATTAACGCTTTATTTTGTGCTTTAGACAGAACTGAATTTAACAGGGTATCTATCTGCACAACTGCAAATGAAGTATGGAAACTTCTTGAAGTCACACATGAGGGCACAACTCAAGTCAAAGAATCAAAGGTCAGCAGACTTACTCAAGAGTATGAGGAGTTCAAGATGAAGCCCAACGAAACAGTTACTCAGATGTTCGAGAGATTCTTGGATATTGTAAATCCTTTGTCCTCCCTAGGCAAAGATTACAGTAACCATGAAAAGATTTGCAAACTCCTGCGAGCACTTACAAAGAACTGGATTCCGAAGGCTACTGCAATCATTAAAGGAAAAGACCTCACTACCATGACACTTGAAGTACTCATGGGTAAGCTACTCACTCATGAACTAGAGCTACAAGACTTTGAAGAGCCTACACCAAAGGAGAAGATGATCACCTTCAAGGCTCAGCACAGAAGATCTGCTGAAGATGATTCAGACAACAGTAAATCAGATGCTGAAGTTCAAGCACTCCTTGTAAGAAAATTCAAAAGATTCATGAGATATGAGAAGAAAACAAAAGAGAATAATGGCGGCAACAGCTGGTATCAAGATGACGCTGTCTGCTACGGCTACAAGAAAAAAGGACACATGAAGAAGGACTGTCCTACAAACACATCAACAAGCAAGAAGAGCAACAGATACGAGAAAAAGAACCTGAAAAGATCAACATCTCGGAAGTATGCCAACACCAGCATATGGCATGAAAGTGAAACCAGCGACTCATAAGATGAACAATCAGAAGACGCTACAAATGTATGCTTTATGGCATCCGATCAGGTACTCTTTGAACCTACAGTTGATATATATGATGACTTCACCTTTGAGCAATTAGGAGAAGCCTTCAGTGAACTGTTAAGTGATTACAAGAAATTACGTAGCAAATATCAGACCTCTAAGAAGGTACTTAAAGAGTACAAAGGTAAAATAGGAAGACTTACCGACCTACTAGATGAGGTTAAAGATAATATTAGTGAGTCTGGTGAGCTTTCTTCTATTAAGCTCTTATTACACGAGACTACCAAGTCATCCGAAGAAAAAGACAAGGTTATTGACCAACTGAAAGAAGAACTTTCTAAAGAGAAGAAAAGTCTTCAAAGTGCACAAGTCAGAATGGAAGAACTCACTTCTGACTATACTAAATTATATGACACTTCCAAAAGATTGGAAATTAGGTTAAGAAAACAGCCTGAGACTGCTGCTTCCTACCCTAACACGTGTCACTTACCGAAAAGTCGGAACATTCCCAAACCTAACACTGTCAGACCTAACCCTATCAAACCTTTGCCTAAAAAGGTTATGCCCAAACATGATAATAGGTATGCTTTGTTCTATACTAGAAAACCTAAACCTACCAACCATGCACACCACTCAGCTTTCAACACTCAACATGCTAAATGTCATTATTGTGGCCTCATTGGTCATATATCTTCTGCATGTAGAATCAGAAAGTTAGTAGATTTAAATATTTATGCATGGATACCGAAAGCTAACCAGTCAGGACCCTACAAGAAATGGGTACCAAGAGTTTCATCTGCAAATTATTTTGTAGGTGGGACGCCCTTCATATGCTAGGAGAAAATAGATCCTCGACAGCGGTTGCTCACGGCACATGACCGGTGACGCTTCATTATTCGCAACACTGTCGAAGAGGAATAAAGAAGGATACGTCTCCTTCAGCAATAATTTAAAAGGGTATATAATCGGTATTGGTGATATTGGTAAAGCTTGCTATCCAGTGATTAAAGATGTTTGTCTTGTTACTAAGTTAAAACATAATCTGCTCAGCATAAGCCATTTAGCTGATCACGGTTATGGTATTAACTTCATAAAATACAAATGTACTATTATTGATAGTTCAACTGATAATACTATATTTGAAGGTATTAGAGAAGACAATATATATGTTTTCTATTTGTTAGAAGATACTAACATTTCAGGTAGATGTTTAATGGCTAAAAGCGATAAGAGTCATCTGTGGCATATGAGACTCGGTCATGCAAATATGGATACTATTTCCAGATTATCCACGAAGAAGCTAGTACGCAATTTACCGGACATTACATTCAAGAAGGATTCGGTATGCAGTCAATGTGAAAAGAACAAAGCTACTCGATCCACTTTCAAGTCAGTAAACGTTGTATATACTACTAGACCTATATAATTACTACACATGGACTTATTTGGTCCTAGCAGAGTTGCTAGCCTCGGAGGTAAGCTATATGCTTTTGTAATTGTAGATGATTATTCTAGATACACATGGGTATATTTTTTGACACGCAAAAACGATGCATTATCAAAATTTGTCACCTTTTGCAAGAAAGTACAGAATGAAAAAGGTTACATGATCACTCGTATTAGAAGCGATCATGGAGGCGAATTCGAGAATGCAGAGTTTGAGCAATTTTGTGACACACACGGTTTTGTGCACGAATTCTCTTGCCCTAGGACTCCACAATAAAATAGATTTGTGGAACGTAAGAACAGAACTCTATCCAAAATGGCCAGAGTAATGTTAAACCAGTTTAGTCTACCCAAGTATTTCTGGGCTGAAGCTGTCAATACAGCTTGTTTTGTTCTCAATAGAGTTCTAATTCGACCCAAATCGAAGAAGTCTCCATTTGAGCTATGGTTTGATAGAATTCCATCAGTTTCATATTTTAGAATATTTGGTTGTAAATGTTTTATTCTTAATACAAAAGATAATTTGGGAAAGTTTGACGAAAAGGCCGATGAAGGTATATTTTTAGGTTATACGGGAAAAAGTAAAGGATACAGAGTCTTCAACAAAAGAACCATGATCATCGAAGAGTCGATCAATGTCACCTTTGATGAACTAAATCAAATGCCAATCGATAACAATGACGAAAATCTCAATGTACCCAGCAAAGCACCAGCTGATCCTCCTAGAGAAGATTCAGGTATCAGCTACCTTCGGAGTCTGCCAAAAAGATTGAAGTTCACGGCTGATCATCCAAAGGACTTGGTAATTGGTGAGATTACCAAGGGTGTAAGTACTCGCTCCTCTAATAAAGATATAGCTTCTTGTGTTGCTTTTGTCTCTCAGTTTCAACCCAAAAGTATTGATGAAGCATGTAGTGATAATTTTTGGATGGATGCTATGCAAGAGGAATTAAACCAATTTAAACGGAATCAAGTTTGGGAACTTGTTCCCAAGCCTATTGATCATCCAGTCATTGGCACCCGATGGGTATTCCAAAATAAACTGAACGAGAATGGTTTAGTGACTCGTAATAAGGCTCGACTCGTAGCACAAAGATACAATCAAGAAAAAGGTATCGACTACAATGAGACTTATGCCTCAGTTGCGAGATTAGAATCCATTCGCATGTTATGTGCATTTGCATGTTTTCATAATTTTAAATTATTTCAAATGGATGTCAAAAGCGCATTTTTAAATGGTTTTATCAAAAAAGAGGTTTATGTAGCTCAACCACCCGGTTTTACTGATTTCAAATTTCCTGAATATGTTTTCAAGTTGAAGAAAGCTTTATACGGTTTGAAACAAGCCCCTCCTGCTTGGTACGATCGTCTAAGCTCTTTTCTACTTGATAACAGTTTTTCAAAGGGAAAGGTTGACACTACTTTGTTTATAAAGTCTTTGAATAATAATATTCTTTTGATTCAAGAATATGTAGATGATATTATCTTTGGATCTACTGATGAATCTCTTTGTTAAGAATTCTCAAAGTGTATGCAGAATGAGTTTGAGATGAGCATGATGGGAGAGTTGAAGTTCTTTATCGGACTGTAAATCAAACAAACCAACAATGGGACGTTCATAAATCAAGCTAAGTACACAAAACATCAACTAAAAAGTTCGAAATGGAAGCAGCAAAGCCACTTAGCACTCCAATGGCAACTTCAACCAAGCTTGATATTGATGAACAAGGCAAACCTGTCGACATACGTAAGTATCGAGGTATGATCGGTAGCTTACTTTATTTTACTACCAGTCGACCAGACATTATGTTTAATGTTTGCTTATGTATTCGTTTTCAAGCCAATCCTAAGGAATCACATATGTGCGCAGTTAAGCGTATCTTTCGATACCTTAAAAGCACTTCTTCTGTCGGCTTATGGTATCCCAAAACCACGTCGTTTGACCTAACCGGTTATTCCGATGCTGATTTTGCCGGATGCAAAGTAGATAGAAAAAGCACTAGCGGCACATGTCATTTCCTAGGAAAAGCTCTAGTCTCTTGGTTTAGTAAAAAGCAAAATTCTGTTGCATTGTCAACAGCAGAGGCTGAGTATATCGCCGCAGGACGTTGTTGTGCACAAATTTTGTGGATGAAACAAACCTTAGAAGACTATGGATTGCATTTTTCACACATACCTATTTTCTGTGATAACACTAGTTTTATTAATTTGACTAAGAATCCAGTATGTCATTCTCGTACTAAACATATCGAGATTCGACATCATTTTCTTAGAGATCATCAACAAAATGGAGATATAGACCTTGTATACATAGACACACAGAATCAATTAGCTGACATACTCATAAAACCTTTAGCGGAAGATCGTTTCAACTATTTACGTCAAAAATTAGGAATTTTAGATATCAATAATATTAATAAATTTTATTTTATTAATTATTTATTCGATACTCATAAACTGTTTTCGAGACAAGCCTAAAAAGATTCTGTCTGTCACCACGACTTCGGTCGAAGCAAAGCGGTACTTAAGAGTTCCCCGGTGAACCTCCGTTAGCTGGGACAGTACTCCTACAGCTAATCTGAGACAGATACTGAGTAAAGAATATTAATTTATAAAATAATATTAATTATATTATTTTGACATTTAAAATTACTAAACTTTGAATTAAGCATTTGAAACGAATTAATGAAAAAGAGTGTGGTCTCATTTGAATTCTTTTTATATATATATAGCCAGGCAACCCTAGGCGAATTCGGCCCTAGTTCGGTCCGAATTCGGCCAGAGTTCGGCTGGGTGTTTATATATAACAGCAGCAACCCGAGGCCTCCTTCTTCTTCATACTTCCCCACATCCTCATAACAGCAGCTCCGTCCCTCCAAACCCTAGTTCTCCTCCCTCTTTGTTCTTCCAATTCTTGTGGTGTTTCTCATCAAAACTTTGGATTCGTGCGGAGATCGTCATCCTCTACAACATATCCGATTCTTGGAAGGTATAATCCCTTCTTCCACCACTTTTCAATACTTAGGATTTGTAGAAATTTTTGGAAAAGAATGCCTAAGTTCAATCCCTTCAAGAGAAAGAAGACCAATACCAGTGAAGAGGCATCATCTTCAGATCCACATACGGATTGCCTCTTTTCTCTGGTCCAATCGGACGATGGTGCGTCGGATGAGTTTTATTTTAAAACTTCCGATCAAGCGTTATTGTGGTACGCTGATTTTAACATGCGTACTATTTGCACCGGATCACCGATTAAGTGGACTATCTTTCTGGATCATCGCCCTTATTTTGAGGCATTAGGGTTGTAATATTTTGTCACCTTACAATTCCCCAGTGCCACTAATGCCATTAGATTATTCTATTGTAATTTCGTGTTAGACACTTTCACAGCGAGGACACGTATCAGAGGAATTGATATCGAATTCACTGATGACACACTAGCGGAAATCCTTGGTATCCCAAACGAAGGTGCCCCGCTCGATGACATCACTGATTTTGGTTTCCCCGATGGCACGACACTCGTTAGTTTCAAGAATGAACTTTGTGCGCCCGCACGCGTTCTTCCTGGAAAGTTCAAGGCTAATAACTTGAACTTATTTAACTACGAATTACATCGCATCATCTATTCTACCTTACTTCCAAAATCTACTTCTAAAGATGATGTCACTGCACTTGAGCTTTCTGTTCTTTATCATATTCTTAAGGGGATTCCTTTTTCTACCCCTAAGACTATCATTTAGATGATGGGTAGATGTCGCGGGAGAGATCGCAACCTATCTTATACGATGCTCATTCCTCGCATATTTCAGAGATTTGATATTGATTTATCTACTTGTGCTGTCGACCCCGAGCCTAAGTTTCTCAAACTTTCTCGTCGCAGCATTGCATTTGTTCCTCCACCCAATGCACCTACTCCTCCTGCACCTACTCCCACTGCTCCCACAGCACCTGTTCCTCCTCATTCTTACCCTATGACATTTGAGGGTATCCATCAGCTCTTATCAGATCTGCAGTCTTTTTATGTTGAGACCTCTAGGGAATACGAGTTTTGTGATGTGACTCGGTTCCAGGCGATTGCCAACTCCTTTACTGATCTGAGGTTTGCACAGACGGGTCATTCTGCTAGATCTCTGCCTCGAGATCCTTTTGTTTCTGGCTACCGTATTGACGACGAGGCGGTACACTCTCTGTTCCAGCCAGGGAACGCATATGATTGGTATCGTACTGCTCGTGCCCCTCCTCGAGACTATGTCATTGAGTTTTACGCTGGCGCCTCTCCTCACACTTCTGGCGCTGGTACTTCTAGAGCTGGTCCTTCTGGACATGCTAGAGCTGCAGCTGATGATGATGATGTTGATGATGATGAGTTTTGAGATGTTAGATTATTGAGACTGTTATTTTTTGTCTTATGTTTACTTGGAAATGCTCCGACATTCCAAGATTTTTATCAGTACTCTTTTTAGTTATTATCCGTACTTTTTTATTATGTGACTATTCATGGACATGGTTGTTTTTTATTATGCCTCAGTTTTGGCATCTTAGTCTATAATTCAGCACTTTATTTGTTTCAGTTTATAGTAGCACTATCTATCTTTTGTTGCTTCATTCTTCTATTAAATACTGCCTGAGACAAATACTTGCCTGTATTATTTTTCTACTTCCTATTGTTACTCTTACTGTTTTACCGTGCCTGTCATGATTATTTATTTTTTCTTGTTCTTCTTCATTGTTTGTTACTTCTGCATTGATTACGGGGGAGCTTTCTCTTTTGCAATTATTTTGCTAAGTGACAATGGAGGAGAAATAAGGATCTAACATGTTTGTGAAATACAGGATATGAACAATTTTTTTTACTATTTTGATTTGATTCTAAGCTTAGATGTTATATCAGCACAGTTTGTCAATTATCAAAATGGAGGAGATTATTGGCCCATTGGTCATGGTCAAACCTGATTTTAATAATTGATCAAACTTTATCTCGATATAAATACAAGTCAACTCAGATGTTTACCTACGACGTTTTGGACACTGCTCAACAATGGTTATCAACAATGTTCAAGACTGAAGCCGTTTGCCATTCAGAATGTACTTCCTGCTAAGCAATGTAATTTTTCTTTTTATTGAGTCTAGGAATACATTATACACCGAGTCGTACTGGCAAATAGGCTATCCGAAAACGTTTTTCAAAACCATCCTATTCTTTTACAAATAACCCATGTTTTTGAAAAATATTCTTTTTACAAAAAGCTTCTGAAGGATTGTTCAAAAAGCCAAAATTTATTTTCTCCAAAAATGAACTGACAGAACCTCAGGAGAACTCGGTCCGAGTTCGGCCAGAGTTCGAACGTTTGGAACGTTAGTGAACGTTGGGTTTTTGAACTTGGCCATCCTTCAGTTACGGGTTGTTACAAAGAGTTCTGTCTGAATTCTGCCCGAATTCTGTCAGAGTTCTGTCTTTGGAAAAGCTATAAATAGAGAAGCATTTTGATCATTTTAGATCACCAATTTACTTTCAATCTTTTCCCTTCTTAAGCTTACATTCTTCCAAAAAGTTTTTAAAAGCTTTTATTTTCAAATCCTAAGCCAGTTACAATCCTCTAGTCGATTTGCCAGTGCGGTATGGTCTAGAAGTTTCAGAGTGATTGTAATCAAAGGCTTGATAGAAGATTCAACTCTTCACAATTGAAGTTGGACGAGTTCTTCGTATCAAAGCTCGCATCTGTAGAAGTTGCAAGGACTTCGTATGAAAACTTGCGAGATTTTCCAATAGTGGATTCAACTGGAAGCTAAAGTTCTTCCGACTGGACTAGTCCTCACCAGAGGAAAACCAGTATAAATCTCGGTGTTTGCGTTTGCCTTCTGATCACTTTTAAATTCTGTCATTTACTTTTTGTGATTATTATTATATCTGTGATCTAACTGCTAACAAGTTTTAATTAGCAATATTCTGCTGCCTACTCTATTCACCCCCCTCTAGAGTATTCTGCTTTACGATTTCGTTCCTACATCTTTGATTCCGAGCCACGCTCGTACTAGTATCATTCCTTTCTTTTAACACGATCTCATGTTCTCGACACTCTTCCATTCCTTAAGTCATGCTTGAACTCAACGTATCACTTGGCTGGATAGTACACGCATTCCAGGAGTCCCCAAAATATATGTATTCAGCCAAGCCACATGATAGAGAATTCGTCATTCTCACTCAAGTCGTATCGTGCACATACCCAGGCGTCCCTGAAATATATACATGTCAGCCGAATCTCGTGAGCAGGGTTTCCTATTCTTGTATCATTCAATCCATCCGTGTCAATCCTCAAGATCAATCTTTTGATTGCTAACACTTAAAACAGGGCGTCTCGCCTAACCGCTAGGCCATTTCTCAAGGCTAAGTCAATGTCAGGATTGGAATCATATTTCTCCAACAATAATGCCAACACTGACCCCAATCCTAGGGTAAAGCCAAAGTTAGTTGTACGGGGTTTTCTACCCGAGCTCGCGTCACTTGGATTTTTTTTAAACATCGAGCATGATCGCCTAATTCGAATCAAGGCATTCGTCGCGTAGCGCAACGAATTCGAATCCGTTCAAATCACCAAATAGACATACTTCACATATCCATTCTAACCAATTCATGTATTCGATCACGAGTTCATCTAGCTTTGACAATATGTTGCGCCCCAATCTCACGCGAGTCCGATTATCCACGGTGGCTCATGAATCACCATGCAACACTCCCGCGGAATGATCATTCTCATCGGGGCGTAACTCATGCTTGAGTCTAGACTTATTCATTCTCGATATGCGGATTAGACCTACTCAATCCTCAGGCACACCGAGTTATTTTCGAGTCCACCTTCGCGTCAAACCATAAGTCGAAGCACACAAATTGCCACGCCATGCTTGTTCAATCACCCCCGTCGTATGAATCACCATACCAGCGCTCATGCGGAGTGATTGCCCTAATCGGCACGATGCATGTATGAGTCTGAAGTTGCGCTCGCATAAGACAAGAATGTCGAAGTTGTGGTTATCGACGAAGCAAATCCAAACATTTCATTTTTCATCCAAGCCAAGATCTCTATTCGATAGTCTGACCATCATTCGTTCAACTAGAAAATCCTCGAGCCACGTCTATATTTTCCTCAACACGTTTTAATATCCCGAGTATAGCATCCATCGAAACAATGATATTTTGCACGATCGTCATTCGTCGAGTCAGAGTACCATCGACGATATGCGTAACCTGACGATCTTCCTTTGCAACCAATTTCGAGTCGTGCGACTGATGCTATTGTCCAAATTGGATATACCACAATTTTATTCGACTCAGTCCAAGATCAAGTTTGATTGATATTCCTCAAGCTAGTTTCAATATCGTTCTCCAAAACTCAAGTCACATTTCATTTGACCCAATCTGAAATCACAAGTGCTATCCTCTAGCTTCCTCGATCAAGACATACATCTTAATTCACCGTTCCGAGTCATTTTCTAACTTACGTTGCCCATTGACATGTTGCCCGAACGATATCTCGTTCGGGACATTCGAAGTCACGACCAACTAACCGTGACGCGTTCTAAGGCTATGCGCGATATCATCGCTTGCCGACATACTCGTACGATCCGTAAATCCTTTAGTCTTGCTCGAACAATTTCTATGACGTCCATACACCACTCAGGGTTCGAGCCACTCGACTAGTCGTCGACACTCATTCTTATTCTTCTCCGAGCCTATCACATACACCACTCGGGTTTAAGTCATTCTATAAATCCTCAAGAGATCATTCGATTCCCAATCGATATGTTCAATCGTGCGTTCGCCCGTTCCTCACAGTCTAAATCAATCTTCCGTGCACGCCTAAGCATGAACTCGATAGCGTTCCTATCTATATACACTCTAAGTGTAGCTTCGTTCTCGACCGAGCGGTACTTGATATCGCTCGCAACTCGATTGTACCAAAAGTCGAGGTGCGCGACACACGGCACAACTTAGCCAAAAGGCTGCATGCATAACCATCCCGTTCGAACTATACTTTGGTCTCGTGTACTCGTTCGCCATGGTCAGCGTAAGGTTATTCGGGTACGTCTTGCATTTGCTAACTCTTAGCATCGGTTCCTTCCAACTCAAGCACGTCGTGGTTCGGCACAAAGGCCTTCGCCTATCGATCCCGTTAAACCGAGTACTTGTACGAGCTTTTGAAAATATTAGACTTATTGTAAGGAACATCCCAAGGCACAATGAGAGAGAGCGTACACTTCTTTTTCCAACGACGAGCTTTCAAAACTGAGAAAATCGAAATGAAGTCCAAGGACGTAAAGCCGTGCTCTGATACCAATCTGTCACGCCCCACCCACGTATGAGCGATCGTTCTCGCTAAAGCATGATGACGCACGGGCCTAGGTTGTGCCCGTGCAAGGCTAAATCCAGAATCGACCGATTTGAGCTAGGCCACAGAGTCGCACAGAGTGTCTCCATTTGCAGCGGAAAGTAAATAAACACAAATTGAAGCGAATTCAACTCTTTATTGATATTCAAGAAGTTTACAAGTGGCGCTAGGCCGATATTACAAATCGCTCAAGCTCTCTCTCTCTGAAACATAAAAGTCATGCCAAGTGGCTTACAACATGGAATGATTCATGGCGATGTTCTGATACATTATGTCCTTTATATGGTGCTTCAGCTCCTTGCAACGCTCCATGGCTCCAGAGATAGTTCCACGCCTTAGTACGTTCGAGGGAAGCTCCGCACCCGATTACGTCTCCTGCATCCTGCAAGCAGACTGTGGGGTTATTAGTACATTGTTATGCACTGGTGGGGAGGCTAGCTCGCCCACACTGCTATCATTACCAAACACGTTCCATTTACTTTTGTGCACCGTCTATCATTCATTGTCTTTCTAATCTTGCCTTAGGATCAGTTTCATGACATATTTCGTAACATATCTCGTGTTGCCGAATTCAAGTGTCTGCATGGAAATGCATGCACGACTTACCCATACTTACCGTCCGGCCTTCCCTGTCCAAAGTAAACCAAGTTAGTCAACAATTCACATGTAGTAACTTAACGTGATTCATGTAAACATTCAATGTTAAGGGCGCGTCCCTGCCTCGGTTCTAGCACGTCGTAGGCACGTTATCTAACTCACTTGCATGAATTACTTTTTATCATTTGGTGTGTTACATTTCGAGCATGTTCAGAGTGTTACATTTCAAGCATGTTCAGGATGTTACATTTCAAGCATGTTCCGAGTGTTACATTTAAGCCTATTCAGAAGGTGCTTTGTTCAGTTAACATAGACTACTTGTTTTAATGCAAGGACTTGCACGTGGATTGCCACCAGCAATGCCTACTTAAATCTATATGCACCGGTCGCTGGCATGTCAGCCATTTTGGACATTTCCCCTTTGGCATTCTCATCTATCAAGCGTGATGGCTGGAACACCTTGATAGACTATTGAAGTACCGGCCCTACGTTTGGTTATGTGCCCAAGCCCGCACAACTGTCCGCCCGTAGGCCATGATTCCGCCTAGGCCGGCCACAAAATCATCGTTCGTTGCCTTTGGAATCCCTTTTCACTCGTGCACGAGTCCGTCCACGACCATTTCGTATTTTATTATCATTTTAACTTAACGGTTGTCTCTGAGCCGTAGGCTAACCCTTAGCCATAATACATTATCGACCAGGTTGGCGTCCGTGCAGCGCGAGTAGCGAGCCCCGTTGCACGTGCCCATCATACCTGTCGCTAACCATTCCTTTCTTTCTTATCTTTCATTCATTCCTTCTTTTCTTTCTTTCACTTGTTCGTTCATTCATTGCTTCATTCACATATTCATTCATTCATTCGTTGATTTATTCATTCATTTATTCGTTCATTCTTTCATTCATACATTATGCAACTCCCCGTACGGGAATCGCCTTGGCGACCCATCCGTCCCGAAGTCTTTCAATGTTGCTATACTCTACTCGAAACGACTATGTCGATAGTCTTCCGTTTCAATGTTGTAAACCATTCATTGTTTCATTGTTGAACGCGTAAGGGACTTGAACGTAAGCTTGTGCCTTAGCATGAGCGTAGAGCGTATTACGAGAGTTCTTACATTTTCCAAGTTCTTTTCCATATTCTATACAAGCATACAAGATGGGATTATTTCCTTAGCTAGGTGCGTTGGGTCATTTATTAGCATGCGCGGTGTTATCGCCTAGCGATTCTAGCAATAGTGTCCATATTATTATGTGTCTAGGCTAAGCAAAGACGGGTTCATCGGAGCCACCCACCTTAGCGATGTTCGCATCGGCCGAGCGATACTCCGAGTGCGCCTTTGAAAGTCTAAGTCTGGATTCATCTTCGACGGGCCAATGTAAGCCTTGCATCGATTCTTCTTCAGGTCGATGCCAACTCTTCGGATCGACGGCTCGTTTGAGTCGTTGCACTTGCCGTTTGAATCGGCGTTACGCTAGGGCAGAGCGGGTCATTACAGGCACGAGCACGTGGGTACGTCCAGCCTACGCCGTAGAATCGACGGTAGAACACTGTATATAACGTCTGTAAATACTACGACTAAACAGTATAAAGGTACTTGTACAGTATATACACTCCGAATGGAGGTGACATAGCAAGTACAGTCTCAATCACAAGATAAAACTAAGGTAGATAGCACGGAAAGGAAATATGATAGATAAAAAAGGAAATAAGTTCAAGATCCAACACAAGCCCAGAGATATACACAACTTCACAGGGTCATAAAATATAATATAGACGACTACAGTCTGAAAGTACTAGCTGGATCGCAGTCCAGGCAAACCTAACTAAGCTACACTACTCTGGGTGTGCAAAGTCTAGTGGCTCTACTATCAAGCCACGGTCCTGGACTACTCCATCCATCTCGACCCCATAATAGGTCGAGCAGTCTGCCTCAGAATTATCTGTAATATATCAACAGTATCCTGTCAAGAAAATGAGCAAGTACAAACACTAACAGCAGTTCCATATGAATTGACAAATTCTATAAGAGACAGTATAATGAAATACAAGACAAAGATATAGGATGACTTGGGAACCATTCGAAAGCTGAGTTACAACCCTTAAACCAAACAAGGACCGGGGTTGTAACCCTTCTCCTGAGCAGAACTTAGCCTCCAATCAAGGTATAGCATAAAGGCATGTAGAACATGTGAGTAAATGAATATCATAGCATGGTGAAAAAAGTACTGAATGTAGAACAGAGCAGGATATAAGATAAGATAAAATAAATATAAAATGTGCCTTGAATTATTAGAGCGTTATGTGATCGACTTTGGATAAGTTACAGGACAGGCTATCCACTTGGCCCGACAATCACAAGAAAATCTCTGGAAAGGGTCATGCCGGCCAACCTGGATAACAAGTACACGGAGGGATCTTGCTACACCCTACGTGAGGTAAGAGTGGCGCAAGAATATAGTGACAGGAGGCTTTGATCAATAGCCCCTAATAATTCTCCCATCCCCGAATAGTATAATGGATCTGGACATGACACGTCATGACACGGGATTCCATAAGAGGGTAATAAGTCCTCTTAGAAATCGGTGTCTATACAAGTACAGAAAATAAGACAGGAAATTACCAATATACCAAGAAAATCTAGGAACATCTCATGTCATGATCCAACATATACTAGTCCATGAACTATCGTGACTGGAAATCGAGTAAGACATTACAACTGAATCGGATATAGCAGGTATCAAGACAATAAAAACTATCAGTTAATGTACTCACCTGTGGTCCTGAGCTGATAAGATGAACAGATGCTCAGAGTAATCACAGACCTAAAGATGAGATACTATAAGTCAAACAGGATTTTATAATAAAAGAGAAACTAATTTAAGTCATGATATGCAAGTCTAAGTCAAACTAGGTCAAACTAGGTCAAACTGGGTCAAACTAGGTCATACTAGATCATACTAGGTCACTGGGAGTCAATCCAAGTCAAACTAGGTCAAACGGGGTCAAAGGTTGACTTACAGTTGACTTTTGGTCAACTGGTCAACTCTAGGTCGACCCTAGGTCAATGTTGACCAACTGTTGACTTTTAGTCAACTGGTCAACTTTGGTTTGGTTTTGGGTCGATTCTAGGTCAAGCGTTGACTTGAAGTTGACTTTCGGTCAAAAAGTCAACTCTTGGTCAACGGAAGTCAAGACTAGCCTAAACTACCCTCATCTAGTCATTACCTACCTAGACAACCTACTTCTAAGCCCAATCTTAGAAGTCAAACTCAATACCTTAACTATACCCCATTACCTACATTTACCCTTCACAAGGTAAATACCAATACCTTGCACATACCAAAGTAAACCACTCTAACATTGGAATACTAACCTAGGCTTCCTAGGATAGCTAGACACTAACCTACCTAACCATTACCAACCATGAAATCCTAGTACTTAGCTCATCTAACCCATCTTATGACACATGTTGGTTACCCCCAACATACCTTATCTTATAATATTCTAACATACTAGCTAACCACTCATACCTAAACATTCTAGGTTTAAAGGACTGAATTTGTTGATGACTGAAATGTAGGTATGAATGAGAGGATGAATGAATTTGATGAATGAGTGTATATATGAATGGTAGAATGAATATGGATAGGTGAATGAGTGAGTGAATTCATAATTGAATGGATATGAGTGAATGAGTGGGAATATGAATGATTGGATGACTGGTGGAATAGATAGATGGATGGATGAAACAATGAATGAATGGAAGGGTGATGATATGTGAATGTGTGGATGAATGAATGCATATTAGGGAAATTTATGGAGGGGTGAAAGGATGGATGGAAGGATGGAATGGATAGATGAAATGGGCTGTCAAATGGCTGCCTATGGGGCTGTCCCCTCCCCCTCTCACTGCTACTAAGTAGCAGTACCATACTGCTACTGCTGCTAAGGTTATTGCAGCCAAGGGGCATGATCCCCCCCCCCCTCTCTAGCTACTGCTATGCAGCAGCATAATGCTGCTACTGCTACAGCTCAAAATCAGCAGTCCCCTGTGGGGACTGCTGCTGTCCCTACTGCTGCTGTATGCAGCAGTCTCCCCTTCCCATTCTTCATTCTCCCTCACTCCCTCTATCACTCTCTACTTCTTTAATCCCCTTCTCACTCTCCACTTCCCCTCTCAATCACTCCATACTTTCCTCCATCACTAACTCAATATCTCATTCTCCTAATCCCTCTCTCACTCTCGATATCCCCACACACAAATAAATACCTACAAGACACAATACATATATATTAGACACACAATACATACATATATATATATATTATATATATATATATATATATATATATATATATATATATATATATATATACACATATATACATATAACAAATGATATATATATACATATATAAATAGATTATGATACAATATGATACCATGAAGAACACATCCTAACAATATAAAATCTGATCTGAGATTTAAACACAAATAAATCATTCACTCAACATATCAAAATACAAGTGTGTCCAAAATTGGGGATTTCCCACATTGACACAAAGCACAACAAGGACACACCTTTTAGTCTCCAAATAGACACAAAATGGACACAAATGGGGAAGAGATTATACCTCCCGGTTGATCGAATCTAAAAAAACCCCTCCCGATACGACACCGACACGTAGAGACCTCCAAATGGACACGAACAAGTTCCGAAGCTCCCCAAATCTAGCTAGCTCCTCCTCTTGATGAAAATAGAGAAGAAAAAGAAAGGGATTGATAGATGAATGGAATGATTTGATGTGGAAAGGAATGGAGGCTTCTCTCTAATTTTTGGGGAAGAACAAGAGAGAGAAAATAGAGTGGATAAAAACAAAGAGACTCATCCCTATCCCCTCCCATAGTGGCTGGCCCAAAAAGCATAGGTGTCCCCTATTGCTAATGACTAAAAAGCCCCCACTTGACTTATTAATTAATATTAGGAAAAGGGTTTTAGGTTGAGGCTAAATTAGTCATGTTTTAAGTCTCTCATCAAACTAAACCTATCCATGAATAATTAGTCTAACCCACTAACTAAAAATAATGTCATGTGGGCCATGCCTAACTAATGAGTGGGTCCCACTAGAGTCAAAGCTACCCCAGGTCCACGATACAAGTCGGATTGTGTTAAAATTCGAATCCGACTCAAATAACCCCAAAATAATATCATAAATAAATAAATAATTCCAAAATTATTTTAAAGTAGAAAATGACCAAAATACCCCTGTTCATGAAAACTGGGGGTGACAAAGTAACTTATGTGGTCTTTCTAATTTACCTTAGAATCAGTTACAAGACATAACATACAAGTGTCCATAATCATAAATGTGACACACAACAGAGTTGATCTTACCCAATACTGATCATCCTTCCCTGTTACAATAAATATCATACATAATGCATAAAAGTGTGTCACAAGTGTGTCTATGCATAAGACATTCATTAGCTATCATAATATACATAATCCTATCAAGTACTCATTCCGCATCAAGTACTAGGCCTATAAGAAGATAACATTAGCATACAGCCTGTCACCCCACTTTTTCAATGTTCAGAAAATATTGAATCTATCTTTTGATTAAGATTGTTTTGTTTATTTTGATTTTCAAATAATAAATCCTTATGAGCATTTTTGGAAGGAAATTTGAATTTATGAATTTGGGAAGAAATTCCTAGGTCGTTTCAACCAATTGGAGTGGGCCCCATTTTTTAAACCTCCTAACAACTTTTTTAACTGTTTTTTTAAAGTTTATGCAAATACTGAAAAGGAGAGGGGCTTTTTCGAAATTTATTTTGGGCAGAGGGGCTATTTTGGAAATTCGTTTGGGCGGAGGGGGTTTTCTGAAAGAATTCCTTTCCCTATACGTGTGAGGAGGAGAGAGAATTTTCCTCATTTGAGCCGAGCTCCTCTCCACAACTCCTCTTCCACCCCATCTCTTTTTCTTTGATTTATCGCTGACCCCTAACCCTAGCTCACCGGCGATGAGGAGGTTGGCGATGGTGTCGAGCTCTTACACCAGCGCCTGAGGACCTTCCTCAGCGGTGGTGCTCATGGCACACAATAATTTCTAGAGATTCTTCATCCTTTCGACGACTGCATCATCTCTTCTCCAGCGATCTAGCGGGATGCAGACGTGGAGTAGCTTGTTCTTCTTTGACTCCGTTGAGTGAGCTCGATAGAGGTTCGTAAGTAATCTCATAACACTTGATACTGTTTGAATCTCAAATTCTCTCGAATTCTTGACCGATTCACTTTGTTTTGTGCTTAATTTTTGTATAGGAATTTGATCGAGATCGATCAAGCTAGATGTTCTTTTTCTCTCAAGAACAGTAGAGAATCAGTAAGTTTTCGGTCCAAGTTATTCAGATCTGGTGATTTTTTAATATTTTGGAATTTTAGTAATTAAAACTATTTTCCTTGATCAGATGAGCAGATTCACTGATCTCTAGAGAGTTGATTCGATTTGTGATCGAAGCATTGTAAGTAAGTTCCTATGGAGTTATTGATCCTTCGAATTCTCCCTTCAATTGCATAATTTAGAAGTATGACGAACTGTTCCTTTTTCCATATTGTTCAATGTGATGTTGAACAGATTTTTTTGATCTTTTCCGAACAGGAAGAGCAGGCCATATTTATGGTTATCAGTTAACTATATTGGTTGTTAGTTCAGTTCTTTAACTGAGCTTATGTTTAAAATTGATAATCCAGTTGAACTACAACTCTTTAGGTTTAGAATATGTGGTAGCAGGGACTGTTTTGGATACTTAGTCAGGATTGACCGTGTCAATGTCCTAGCTGAGCTGACTGGTATCAGTCTATGAGAGACTGACCTGCATCAGTTCTAGTTTGGACTAATTCTCACTTCGACTTGGATGATTGATTGGAGTTTTGTTAGGGACTATATCAGGTCTTGTAAGGCTGAATTGTACCAGTATTATTAGGATTGATATGTGTCCTTAACTAAACCTGGGGGTAGTCTTAAGACTGGATGAATCAGCCTTAGATTAAGATTGATTAATATCAGTTCTTATTTAAGGACTGGTTTCTAGTTTGTGTCAGTTTGGAATGGGCATAACCTGAGATTGAGTGTTCCACTAATAGCTATACAGGAAGGATATTTGGTTTTATGGCTAGAATAGGTGAAGGCTGAGAAGAGGATATCATGAGTTGACAGTTAAATGATAGGTTGTCTATTTAGTGACCTGGAATGTCCAGGATTTGATTGGTTCAGCATCATTACTGGACTGAATTAAATCAGTCTTAAGTTAACTGATATGCATTTACTCATACTCCTGAGAACTGAACTGTGGTATAACCTGGGAACTGAACTGTTATAACAGTCTTACATTAGAATATAACCTTTAAGCATTATTTTAAATCAATCTAAAACCTTGGCTAGATAGCAAGTTTCACTGTTACAGTAAAGAGGCAAGTTTAACCCATTTACTTGAGTTGATACCTGCAATATTCGAGTGTTAGATTTCTTCATTTTCGAACTTATTTCAAGGGGACTTGGTTAGCTATTGCTGAGAGTTATACCTTAGAATCTGAAGCTGGGAACTTATGTCACAGGTTATGATACTTAGGACGGAAGTTTAGAATGTTAAGTAGTTGGAAACCTGAGAATTAGGATGGTTATTGACAGTTGGCTTAGCATCATGAAACAGGGAAGTTCTCAGAACCCTAAAATAGAGGATTTTTTATACTTAACATGGTGAAACTATATGGAAACCTAGCCTAATAAGAGTCATGTGTAAGCCTAGTATAGTTTACCATTTTTAGTATGGTTGAAGTTCAAGTTGCAGGAATATCTGCTTAGAGCCTGCAGGAAAAGTTCCTGGAGATAGTGAACATGGGACTGAATTGTTCAGTCCTATTTAGACTGAATAATACCTGGAGTTTGCAGCCTGTAATCTGAGATTAAGGAGTAATATTTGACAATTACCTCAAATTGGTTGGAAGATTTCCAGGTTTGATATTGGGTTCAAACCTGAACTTGATACCCAACATTCAGTTTCATTCCTGGTTGATTGTTAGTGTTAATTTCAGTTTGAATGAAATAGGATTGAATTGGATGAACTGAACTGAATTGTATCAGTCTTACAAACCTAACTGTCAATGCCTATTTCCTTTAGTTGAATATGGGTAGTTCCTACCACCACAGTTAGGAGGCCATGGTACCAAATTGATGGTTGGCCATTCTAAGAGCCATGGCACATATGGATTAGTAATGTATAATAGGAATTTAATGATAGATTGTCTCATACTTTAGGATATTATTTTAGATGTATAAATTGTATAAGGTAGAGTTTATGTATATAAGATAGGTTTAGTGTTTAAACCAAATTATGTTGAATGACCTTGTAGACTAGAAATAATTACCTTTAAAGTGTTGACTTATCAAATTGTAATTATAAACAGGAGGATACCCAGCTGTACATCCCACACTTGATCACCCTGAGCAAGGCAAGTATACTCCTCGGACTTGTCCATATCTTCATGTCTTGTATATTCATTCTTGTATCTTCTGGTTGACACGAGATTTCATGAGATTGTCTTGTATCATGTTTCATGAGTTTACTTGTGTCTGGGAGGGGAAATACTACAAATGTGTGATCAAATCCGAGTTACTATTCATGTGAATAGCTTAGGTCCCGTATCGTGCACGCGGGACCAAAGCCGTACTATTTCATGTTTATTGAATCTACCCAAGCCGATCACACACTCTGGATGTATTTCAATATTGCACATTTCAGGATTCAGGTTGTATTTCATGTTCAGGTTGTATTTCATGTTCAGGACTCATATCATGCTCCCTGTATTTACTTTCAGTATTCATGTTCAGTTTCATGTCTTATTCTCATTTCTCGTACTGTATATATATTTTTCTTGTTTCTTGTTCATACCATGATGTTCATGTTCATTTCCTTGGATATACTTAGCTCCGCTCCTGACTAGGATATGTTGTAGGTGTACTTGCAGGACATTGTTCTACATTATGGGCCAGAGCCCGGGATCTTAGCTGAGCAGGATGGAGTCATGACTTAGCTTGAGGTTTCAGGTTTAGATTGTTTTAGCTTTACCCATAGATATTACTTTTAGAGTTCATAGTATATTTCATTCCTGATGACTAGTACATTTATGATATATGGATTTGTGGATTATGGTGATCTTTCGGGATCGTGTATAGATGTTGTGATTGTGTACATTTACGTTCATCTTGTTAGATTTTTCTAGGTTGGTACAGCTTACTTCGTCGTGTCTAACGACGAAGTCTGGGCGTGTCCGACTCGTGTCCGATTATTCGGGAGCGGGTCGTGACACAGCCTAACTATATGAAGGTCACTAGTGACTCACCATCCTTGATCGTAGCTTGGTTAGACGATAATCTTTTCAGCTCGGGTAGTGAGCCCCAAAGAAAGTTCCTGAATCACCCATGCTAGTAATTCAACATAGCTACCCTGGGTCCTCCTAGGCCAACACGATCCCGGTGATCCGATAATTTGTTCGAGGAGCCAAAAACCTTGTGCACAAGTTATCCATGACCATACAATTACGTTAATAGTTAAACTCTATAACATATATATGGTACAAATTTAAAATAAGTAAATAACTCTCTACTCAGTATTTACAACAACACATCTCTACCTTGGCGACCCAACAGTCCCAAACCTTTTCATGTTTCTATCTTCTGAAACTATACCAATATGCTCAACAAAAATACATAATTACAGTGCTATATTCCGTACGATAACATGTTATAATAGTATTAAAATCCATATCATACAAGCAATATAAAATTTCATCAATAAAGTAGTACGATAATCTAAGTCTATCATAGTAAGTTAATATTCCATGTTCTATATAGCAAGTTAATAGAAAATAAGATTACTCTCTTATCTATCTTGGTTCTTCCATTTTATTATCATGAAACGATTCAAAGCATAAAGAACTAAGTAGGTATCATTCCTTTTCATCAGTACGAAAGTAAAGAAACGAAGGATCATCGAAACCACCCACCCAAAGAAACGTTGATTTGACTCGACCGAGCAGATCTTTGAAACAACCTCTGCATAAACCAAAGTTCAAACGGCCCTTTGAGCTAATGAACCAACACAATGCACCATGCGGAATGAGATATTACATAATACACCACTCAGAAGAAGTTTCATCCTCAAAACTTACAAGAACAAACTGCTCCATCTGCACTAACTACATTACTGGCCAATGAAGAAACTTCTATTAAATCTCTGAATCGAACTCTAGTGTCGACTCTGCGGCAAGATTACTAACCAAACATGCATATCAAAACCAAGCTATCATGAAACACTTTTCTATATTTGATCCACACGGAGAAAATCCTTCTACACACAATAATTTAACACATCCGTAGAAATTCTCTTCATTCAAGCCAATACCAACTTTTCCAATCCATAGCTACATTGAAATACTCAAACATCTAAAATAAACAAACTAAGTAAAACATCATCCTCAAGTCCAACTTGAATATACCTCGCATAACTTCAAATATCAATCAAACATATCTTTCTCTCATTCCTCAATCAAAGCAAGGTCGCACCTAGCCATATCCATTGAACCACTTATACCGATGAACTCAAATCCAACCATATCTAAAGCTTCACTAACATCTATGCCTCAACAAATAGTTTACCTCGTGTAGAACCAATCTTCCACACTTACTGGGCAAGATAACACTCACAGTACCAACAAAATCCACTGAGAACTAAGGAAACTACCCAAGCACTATACCTCATTCTATTCTGAATCAAAGAGACAACCAAAATCAACAAGATCCTTCTATCAAGCCATCACATTGCAATTCATCCGTCAATACCCATATAATATGAATAAACTCAAAGACGAATTCAATCTTTGTCTCAATCAAATCTCAAGTTATTCTCCTCAACTAATCCAAAGAATTCTCAAGAGCTCATATTCAATTACTAACCAATCTTCCAAACCTGACTGCATCAAATTCTTCATCACAATTACTCATCAATGCTAAATTCTAGCAAAATCCCACTATCTCATAATCCACTATTTAATTGATCCATGTTCTATCTCCCAAGAATTCATCAATCCAAGAAACAATAAACCAGATCAGAATAACTTATGATGCATACATCAATCATATTCTTCCAGACATGATCGCAATATCTAAAAACATCGTCAAATTTCAACCAAGTATAAAATCATCCTCATTCAATCCCCAAGGGTCGATCAAATGCCACAACTAGCTAGCAACAAATCAAAACATACATTTATCTCACTGATCAACTTATCAATACCATTAACCAAAATTCAATCCATACCATTAGCCAACAACCAATTCTTCCAATTAATTGCATACGTTGACAAGATCAATATCCTAAGAATTCCAACATATGCACACATCAATGTTACCTCGAAAAAGATCGATCCAAATCAAAAAAAATCAATCAAAAGATCACAATACCATCAAATACACTTTCGAACTCATGATTTTGAATCATCATCCGACTACCAAGAAAATCTCATCCATTACCTCTACTTGAGTATCATCAAGACAATCCAACAATAAGGAATCAAACCAAATAATTCCAAATATCATTCCGTTCTTCCAACCACAATAAATCCATCGAAATTTCCAAAATCCAACATCTAATTCAAGACTATCTCTCAATCTCATTATCACAGCTCTATTCTAACATATCTACCCAGGCAAATATTCTTAAGCTTATATCTATCTATCCTATCACTCAACATTGGAATGTCTGCCTAACCACTAGGCTAGCTCACAAGGCCCATTCGAGATCTATATCAGTAGTCATACTTGTCACGCCCCGGTCTCGTAGGATCGATCATCCTCGCTAAGGCGTGATGCTGCATGAGCCTAAATTTGCGCTCACGTAAGGCGGGTTCCATAACGGCCGATTACAGGCTAAACGACAGGGTCGTCGCACAGAAGTCCTAAATAGAAACATTGAAACAGCAGCAAAAACTTGAAATAAAACACAAGTCATACAAATAGCTCTTTATTGATATTGAAACAAAGATTACATAGGTGGGCACGAGGCCAAGATTACAATCACTCAAGTTCACTCTTCTCACAATACAAGTCACTCTGCTCTCTCTCATCTCTCAGTATAATTTGACGAGCCAGCAGATGCCTCAAATAGGCAATGTCCATACATTATGTCCCATATAAGTCCAGACTCCATGCGGCCGCATGCCTCGAAATGTCAAGGGACTCCATGCCTCGACGCATCCAAGCGAGCTCCGCTCCAATGAGCTTCTACCTGTGCCTGCACATAAACACTGTGTGGGTGTCAGTACTCAACTGTACTGGTGGAGTAAGCTCCTCGCCCACCCATACAAAACTAATACGTTTATTTACTTTGTGCAACATATCCTTTTTACGATTGTCTTTCTATTCTTGCCTAAGATCAATTTTAGGACATAAACTCTGGTCAATTTTGTGTCTCTAGAACATCACCGTGCCTTGCACCAACAACTTACTCATACTTTGCCTCTAGACCTTCTCATGCCAATAACGTCATCTTATCAATTCGTGCTTGCCTTTTGGCCTATATTTGGTACGTAACAACTTGGTCGTGCCATAAATCCCTTCTTATAACATAATCGAGGCAGTGCCTCGCCACTTAGTAACTTGCCTATACTTATGTCATAACAACATGGTCGTGCCAACATATCGAGGTCGTGCCTCGCAAATCAACATGACTTAACCGAACTTGCCCTACGGCCCTTCTTGACTTAACTCGAAAGTACTCAATTCCAAGCTTTCTGAACTGTTGTTTCCTTTCAAGTTGTTTTTCCCTAAAGACGCATAAAGTATTACAGAGTTTTCAAAGATGGCTGCTTATATTTCAAAGTACTAAAGGGGCATGATGTATGGAACGGGAAGCTATTTCATGGCAGCCTATCAGTTGTACTTCTTTTCATGAATCAATGTAGCCGAAAAGGCATTTCAAATATTATCGAGGAAAGTTGTATTCTGACTACAAATATCAATAAAATAAGTATTTCTTCTTCCTATATTGTGTCCTCAATATTTCTGAAATATGGCTGGGTTTCAAATATTTCCAAATGACATAACAGCGCACGTTCTTGCCTTGTACAAGTGCAACACCAGACTTGTACGGCATCACGCCTTAGCGAAGACGAACGATTCGGCGCGAATCGAAGCGAGGACGAAAGATTCCCCGAATCGGGGTATGATAAGTTGGTATCAGAGCCAGGTTTCAATTCCTCGGATTTCAAAAATATTTTCAAAAAGGAAGTCTTGATGCAAATTTTCTCGATTGATGGTGTCAATAGCTCTGGCATGAAATAATATTCCATACAATAAGCCCATAAATATTTTATGAGTGCTAATGGAATTATTTCTTTGTTGTAGAATGACCAAAGGTGATAGCGCAAAGACGAATTCATCGTCTGACCCAATGGAGAAACTGATTAAACAATTGGAGGCTCAGAGGAAGTAGAGCGAAGCTCAACATCGCGTGCTTTAAGAGCATCTTCAGTATCAGTTTCTGGAGCAGCTAGATGCTCAACAAAAGCAAGTGGATAATCTAACTCAGATTGTCACCAAGCTGACGGCCGATTCCAATGTTTCTGCAAAGGCCGCAGCAACCGAGACCGTAGAAGTGTCGGCAGAGAAACCTGAAACGCCGACACAGAAGAGAACGAGCTTCAAGTTCTCCGAATTCAAGAGCTATGACCCACCTGAGTTTAATGGAAGAGCGGAGCCAGATGAGGTGATGGGATTCTTGAACACACTTGAGGGCTACTCTCGAATACTGGATATACAGGGCAGCAAGAGAGTGGAGGGTATCGATGTACTACTTCGTCTCAAGGCCCAGGAATGGTAGATTTCGCAGAGGCAGGCACTTTGCAAAAATAGTCAGGATATGAAGATATCTTGGGAGACCTTCAAACAGGCTTTCATTGCGCAATTCATTCCACCAGTTGTCCGTCAACAGAAAGAGAATGAGTTCGTAGAACTCCGACAGGGCAGTATGTCAGTTGATGATTATAAAATAGAATTTTTGAAGAGAGTTGCATTCGCTGGATACTTGGTCCCGAATGATGATGCGAAGCGAGAAAGATTCGTGCAAGGCTTGAATGAGGGCCTGCAGCGGGATGTGCTAAGTCGAAAATATGTCTTACAGGGAGGCGTATGAAACTGCTCTCGAGATGGAGAGATTTCATCAGCCGGCTAGTCGTGGGACAACGCAGAGCAACCAAGGAAACAATAATCAAAAATGACCTTGGTCGGGGGAAAAAAATGACACACCTAAGTGCCATAACACAGGGGACAACAGGGGACCTCAGCAGCAGTTGCCACGTTGCAATAAATATAACAGATCGGGGAACAAAACTGAAGACTGTCGTACTGGGTGTTTCAAATATGGAGGTATAGGTCACAAGCAGATGACTGTAGAGGCAGAGGAGAGAATCAGTATCCTCCTCATGGAAATAACAACAATCAGTATCGTAGGCATAACAATAATCAGAACTGGGGCCAATATAACAATCAGAATCGTGGCCAAGTGCCACCAGCCTTACCAGCACCAACCGGGAATGCACTGAATCAGCAACAAGGTGCACAAGCAAGGGTTTATGCCTTGACTCAGGCAGAAGCCCAGACCGCAGAGAATGTAATTACAGGTATGTTGTCGTACATAGGCACACCTGCAAGAGTACTTTTTGATTCTGGTGCTACTCATTGCTTTATCTCGTCTGATTTTGTAACGGAAAATAAATTTTGTATGACTCAACTAAAGACAGCTTTGTGTGTTAGCACTCCTTCGGGAGTAGATATGCCTACAACTTTAATTTGTAGGGACGGCTACATTAAAATTGGAGGCAAGACTTTATCTCTAGATGCAATTGTACTCGACATCAAAGAGTACGATATCATATTGGAAATGGACTGGCTCAGTGCCTGTCATGCAACAATCGACTGTGCGAATAAGAGAGTTGTGTTTTACCTACCCAGAGAAACGGAGTTCTCTTACTCGTGCGGCTCGGGGTTCCAAGGACCCATGGTAATATCGGTAGTTACATAAAGCACATGCTGTACTCAGGGTGTGAAGGATTCCCCACTTCTGTTCAAGACACTCCGATGAAGAGTATAGGCTCGAATCAGACCGAAATTGTGGCAGAGTTCCCCGATGTATTTTCGGACGAGATACCTGGAATGTCGCCGGATAGAGAAATTGAATTCATAATTGATACAATTCTAGATACTCGCCCGATATCAAAGGTGCCGTACAGGATGGCTCCGACAGAATTAAAGGAACTAAAGGTATAGCTATAGGAATTACTAGATCGGGGATACATTCGCCCAAGTGTATCTCTATAGGGAGCTCCAGTGCTGTTTGTAAAGAAAAAGGATAGGACGATGGCGGCTGTACATCGATTACAGAGAACTGAATAAGGCAATCATCCGTAACAAGTATCCCTTGCCAAGGATAGATGATCTGTTCGATCAGCTACAAGGGACGATCGTGTTTTCCAAAATCGATCTTCGTTCAGGATACCATCAGTTGAAGATTAGACCCGAAGACGTCCCTAAGTCAGCGTTCCATACGAGATACGGATACTATGAGTTTTTGGTCATGCCATTCGGTTTGACTAATGCTCCAGCAGCCTTTATGGATCTAATGAATAGAGTGTTTTGACCGTTCTTAGACAAGTTTGTTGTTGTGTTCATCGATGACATCTTGATCTACTCAAAGGACAGGGAGACTCATGTCGGACACTTGAGAGAAGTACTTCAGACGCTGTGAGACAATCAGCTGTATACAAAACTAAGCAAGTACAAATTTTGGATGAACAGCATGTCGTTCCTAGGGCACGTTGTTTCGGCAGAAGGCGTTGCCGTTGACCCAAAGAAGATTGAGACAGTTGTAGATTGGAAACAGCCTGTATCAGCTAGGGAGATACGGAGTTTCCTTGGTTTAGCCGGGTACTACCGTAGGTTTGTGAAAGACTTTTCAAGAATCGCGTCACCTTTGACTCGCCTCACTCAGAAGGGAGTCGTATTTAAGTGGACCAACGACTGTGAGAGTAGTTTTCAGGAACTCAAGTAGCGGCTTGTCACGGCTCCAATCTTAGCACTTCCAGAGGGCTCTGAGGGATTTCAGATCTACAGTGACGCATCGGGACTTGGTTTGGGATGTGTTCTCATGCAATGTGGGAAGACAATATCATATGCGTCGAGACAACTCAAACAGCATGAGAAGAATTATCCAACTCATGACTTAGAACTGGCGGCGATAGTGTTCGCATTGAAATTGTGGCGACACTATCTCTATGGTGTGTCCTGTGAGATCTTCACGGATCACAAAAGCCTAAAGTACATATTCATGCAGAAGGAATTGAATTTGAGGCAGCGGCGTAGGTTAGAATTGATCAAGGACTATAACTTGACAATTTTCTACACGCCAGGTAAAGGAAACGTGGTAGCTGATGCCTTGAGTCAAAATTTTGTTGGGTCACTAGCAATAGCAAAGGAGGTACTACGAGATCTTGAAAAGATGGGTATCGAATTCAGGATTCGTCCACAAAATGTACAGTTGGCTCTATTGCAGCTTGAGCCGAGTCTCCAGGGAAGGATTAAGATTGCTTAGAAGGATGACCTGTTTCTGCAGAAGATACTCGAGTTGATTCTAGCAGGAAAGGCGTCGGACTTTACAGTTGAAGATGACACTATTCGTGTCAAGGAAAGATTGTACGTCCCTAAGGATGAGGATATCATGAAGAAAATACTGACCGAGGCTCATTTTGTGAAGTATTCCTTGCATCCGGGAAGCACGAAAATGTACAAGGATCTACGCACAACATTTTGGTTGCATGGCATGAAGAAGGATGTGGCGCTATTCGTGTCACAATGCTTAGATTGTCAGCGTATGAAGGCCGAACATCAACGGCCAGGCAGAGAACTATAAAATTTTGTTATTCCACTGTGGAAGTGGGATAATATCTGTATGGACTTTATAGTCGGCTTGCCAAGAACTCAGAAGGGGAATGATGCGGTTTGGGTTATCGTTGATAGATTAACCAAGTCGGCTCGTTTCATTCCAATAAAAGTTACGTGGGGCGTAGAACGGTTGGCTCAGATCTACATAAATGAAATTGTTTGATTACATGGGGTGCCAGCTTCTATAGTGTCAGATAGAGACGGGCGATTCTTGTCACGATTTTGGATAAGTCTGCACTCAGCATTAGGCACAAAGTTGAATTTTGGTACGGCATACCATCCGCAGACTGGTGGTCAGACAGAGAGAGTAAATCAGATTCTTGAAGATATGTTGAGATTGTGCGTGCTCGATTCGAAGACAAATTGGGACGCACATCTCGTATTGGCAGAATTTCCCTATAACAATAGTTATCAGGCAAGTATCCAGATGGCCCCGTACAAAGCTTTGTATGGACAAAAATATCGATCGCCGATATGCTGGGATGAAGTCGATGAACGGCAAGTGCTCGGACCAGAACTTGTGGAACAGGCCGTCGAGAGGGTCTGCTTGATTCGAGAAAGGCTTAGAGTTGCTCAAAGCCGACAAAAGAGTTATGCGGACGTACATCGACGACCTTTGGAATTCACGGAGGGTGATCATGTCTTCTTGAAGGTCACGCCCATGCGAGGTGTGATGCGGTTTGGGATAAAAGAAAAGCTAAGCATGAGATTCGTTGGACCCTTCGAGATTTTGGAAAAGGCATTCTCAGTAGCTTATCGACTTGCACTACCTCCGGCTCTGGCTGATGTGCACGATGTCTTCCATGTGTCACAACTGTAGAAGTACATGCATGATCCAAGTCACATAGTAAAATTCGATCAGTTGCGGCTGAGCGCTAACCTATCCTACACTGAAGAGCCTGTCCAGATTTTGGACAGGAAAGAGAAAGTTTTACGGAATCGGACAGTATCCTTGGTCAACGTGCTTTGGTGAAACCATGCGGTCGAAGAGTCGATGTGGGAACTAGAGGAAGAGATGCGGTTGAGATACCCTTCGCTGTTTGATAATTTTGAGGTAGGACTTTTGCTTTAAGTTTCGAGGATAAAACTTTTTCTTAGTGGTATATTATGTAGTGCTCCGCTCCTAGCGGTACACTATGTAAGGCTTGTGGCTTGGCTAACTCGGTCGGAACCGAGTATTGGGGAAACTTACCGTCGGCACCAAATCGATCACGGACAAGTGAATAAGAACCTTTCCAACTAATGGATTGGTTTCTCTTGAAATGCGTCCAAGAATTTTCTCTGGATGTTTTGCTGCTGGTTTTGTTGCTTGGTTTTGATTGATGCTTTTCTGAATGATTTTCGATGATTTGATTCTTGCTCGTTTTCATCGATTTGTATAGCATTCTTTCTTGAGAATTCTGAGAGAAGAGAACATAACGAGATGGAGTATTAACCAAACTTTTGGTGCCATTACAGACTGACACATAATGGAAGGCTAAGAGCGCAAGTGCTCCTCTCTCTCTCTCTCTCTCTCTCTCTCTCTCTCTCTCTCTCTCTCTGCGATTCTCTAATTTGGTGAGTATGGATCTCTATGGTGATATTGTCCCTCTCGCTATTCCTTCTTGCCAACTAAATAAATATCTTGCAACATCCGTTGATCGATATCAAGTTGCTAATGACACAAGTCAATACCACTAAGAAGCTAGTCATAAAACATTGAAATGATGCTTGTCCCTTGAACATTGAATGAATTGATTATATTGTTAACAACATTGAGATTGTGCTTGTCCCGTGGACATTGAATTAAGATGAATTGATGCCTATGATGATGAGATATGAAATGTTAAGAATGAACATGTTGCCTAGTATTTAATATTCTATGCACACAATATTTATCGAGTCGAACACACATTCGCATGACCATAGACGTACTTGTATACAAGGATTTTCTCGAACGGTACCTGTGGCGGTGGGATCGAGTCGACCTAGGAGGGAATTAGTGCTTTGGTAGCACGGTATCGGAACCTTCATTCGGGCTCGCAACCTGGTGAGTGGTCAACCGTATACCAATACGAAGTCCTATATGGCACGTCGACATGGTGCACAACCACCAGTGGTCATGTTGTAAGGATGTATGCTAATCAATATCCTATGCAGGGGCGGTAAGTATATTATTATTATCCTGTATCTTATGCAGGAAAGCTGGATTCGACCAATGGTAAAGTAAACATGGTTTCATGAAATACCATGTCATTTGAATTATAATTTACTCTGAATGTTTCCAGTTCCTAATAAGTTCATGATTTAAAATGCTTGTCATTAATAAAATATTGGTTTAGCTGAGTGGGCCAACGGGGCTCACCAGCGCATTATTATAATGTGCTGACCCCTCCTCCACCGGTATTGGAGAAGGCTCAGACGCACATCGAAATTAAAGCTTTCTGAACTGTTGTTTCCTTTTAAGTTGTTTTTCCCTAAAGACGTACAAAGTATTGCGGAGTTTTCAAAATGGCTGCTTATATTTCAAAGTACTAAAGGGGCATGACGTATGGAACGGGAAGTTATTTTATGGCAGCCTATCAGTTATAATTCTATTCATGAATTAATGTAGCCGAAAAGGTATTTCAAATATTATCGAGAAAAGTTGTATTCTGACTACAAATATCAATAAAATGAGTATTTCTTCTTCCTATATTGTGTCCTCCATGTTTCTGAAATGTGGCTGGGTTTCACTATGTAAAGCTTGTGGCTTGGTTAACTCGGTCGGAACCGAGTATTGGGGAACCATCGGCATCGAATCGATCACTGACAAGTGCATATGAACCTTTTCAACTAATGGATTGGTTTCTCTTAAAATGTGTCCAAGAGTTTTCTCTGAATATTTTGCTGCTGGTTTTGCTGTTTGGTTTTGATGGATGCTTTTCTGAATAGTTTTCGATGATTTGATTATTGCCTATTTTTATCGATTTGTATATCATTTATTCTTGAGAATTCTGAGAGAAGGGAACATAATGAGACGGAGTATTAACCAAACTTTTGGTGCCAATGCAGACTGACGCGTGACGGAAGGCTAAGCGTGCAAGTGTTCCTCTCTCTCTCTGTGATTCTCTAAATTTGGTGAGTGTGGATCTCTGTGGTGGTTTTGTCCCTCTCGTTATTCCTTCATGCCAAATAAATAATTGTCTTGCAACATCCGTTGATCGATATCAAGTTGCTAATGCCATAAGTCAATACCACTAAGAAGCTAGAGAAGGAACATTGGATGAATCGATTACACTGTTAACAACATTGAGATTATGCTCGTCCCTTTGAACATTGAAATGAGATGAATTAATACCTATAATGATGAGATATGAAATGCTGAGAATGAACATGTTGCCTTTTCACCTTTAATATTATACCATGCACACTATGCTTATCAAGTCATACACGCATTCGCATAGTCATGGACAACTTGTATGCAAGGTATTGTTTCCTCAAACGGTACCGGAGCGCCGGGACTGATTCGGCCTAGGAGGAAATGCAGCGTGCTTTGGTGGCATGATTGGTATCGGGACATTCATTCGGACTTACAACCCGAAGGAATGGTGCATCGCATACCCTTGAAGTCCTATATGGCAAGTCCATATGGTTTCACAACACCAGTAGCTATATAGTCAGGATGCATGCTAATGATCATTTTATGCAGGGCGGTAAGTATTATTATTATTATCCTGTATCTTATGCAGGAAAGCTGGATTCGGCCAACGGTAAAATAAACAATTGTTTCATATAATATCATGTTGCCTCAATTATGAAATCACTGTGAATTGCTAGTCCCTAATAAACTCTTGATTTAAAATGCTTGTCATTAAAATATTGGTTAGCTGAGTGGGCCAACGGGGCTCACCAGCACATTATTATAATGTGTTGACCCCTCCTCCACAGGTACTGGAGAAGGCTCGGGCGCATGACTGAATTAAGGCTTTCTGAATTGCTACTACTTTCAAGTTGTTTTTCCTAAAGACGTACAAGATATTGCAGAGTTTTCAAAGATTGTTGCTTATATTTTAAAGTACTAAAGGGGCATGATGTATGGAATGAGAAGTTATTTCATGGCAGCCTATCAGTTGTACTTCTTTTCATGAATCAATATAGCCGAAGAGGCATTTCAAATAGTATCGAGAAAAGTTGTATTCTTACTACAATTATCAATAAAATGAGTATTACTTCTTCCTATATTGTGTCCTCAATGTTTCTGAAATGTGGCTGGGTTTTAAATGTTTCTAAATGACATAATAGTGCACGTTCTTGCCTTGTACAAGTGCAACCCCAGACTTATACGGCATTACGCCTTAGCGAGGATGAACGATTCGGTGCGAATCGAAGCGAGGACGAAAGATTTCCCGAATCGGGGCGTGAAAAGTTGGTATCAGAGCCAGGTTTCAATTCCTCAGATTTCGAAAATGTTTTCAAAAAGGAAGTCTTGCTGCAAATTTTCTCGATTGATGGTATCGATAGTGCTGGCATGAAATAATGTTCCATACAATAAACCCATACATATTTTATGAGTGCTAATAGAATTATTTTTGTTGTAGAATAACCAAAGGTGATAGCTCAAAGACGAATTCATCGTCTGACCCAATAGAGAAACTGATGAAACTAATAGAGGATCAGAGGAAGCAGAGCGAAGCTCAACATCGCGTACTTCAAGAGCAGCTTCAGTATCAGTTTCAGGAGCAGTTGGATGCTCAACAAAAGCAAGTGGATAATCTGTCTCAGATTGTCACCAAGCTGACGGCCGATCCCAATGTTTCTACAAAGGCCGCAACAACCGAGACCGTAGAAGTGCCGACAGAGAAATCTGAAACACCGACACGGAAGAGAACGAGCTTCAAGTTCTCAGAGTTCAAAAGCTGTGACCCGCCTGAGTTTAATAGAAGAGCAGAGCCAGATGAAGTGATGGGCTTCTTGAACACACTTGAGGGCTACTTTCAAATGTTGGATATACATGGCAGTAAGCGGGTGGAGTGTACCGTTGTACAACTTCGTCTCAAGGCCCAGGAATGGTGGACTTCGCACAGACAGGCATTTTACGGTAATAGTCCGGATATAAATATATCTTGGGAGACCTTCAAGCAGGCTTTCATTGCTCAATTCATTCCACCAGTTGTCCGTCAACAGAAAGAGAAGTTTGTAGCACTCCAACAGGGCAGTATATCAGTGGATGATTACGAGACCGAATTTCTGAAGAGAGTTGCATTCGCTGGATACGTGGTTCCGAATAATGACGCAAAGCGGGAAAGATTCGTACAAGGCTTGAATGATGGCCTACAGCGCGATGTGCTAAGTCATAAGTGTACGTCTTACAGGGAGGCGTACGAAACTGCTCTCAAGATGGAGAGATTTTATCTTCCCGTTAGTCGTGAAACAACACAGAACTACCAAGGCAGTAACTATAGTGTCCCGCTCCTCGCGGTCCACTATGTAATACCTACGGCTTGCTGACTCAGTCTTTGGGGAAACCATTGCCAGTATCAATTGATCACGGATGAAATGCAATGAACCATTCCATTTGATGGATTGGCTTCTATTGAAATAAATCCAAGAGTTTTGTCGGATGTTTTCTTTCGCTGCTTGGTTTTGATAAATGCGTTCTCGTGTTGGTTTTCGATGATTGGTTTTCATTGTTCGCTTTCATCGCATTTCGTATTCATTTTAAATCTTGAGAGAAAGAGACCGAAGTATGCTAATCAACTGTTGGTGCCAATGTAGGATGCGTGAACTGTTCGTGAACGGCGCGTGAAGTCCTTCCTTCTCTCAACTAAGATTCATCTTGATGAGTTGCTCTAACCGGGCTTGCATTTATTTGTACACCATAATAAAAATTGATCTCTAGTCCACTATGTTGCCTTAATTCTACGATCAACGATACCAATAACAAAAGATAAAGAGTAGATAATGAATTGAATCAAATGTTGGATTATATGTTGCCACTTCATCTGTTGCCTATGAATATGCTTCAAATGTTTAGATGTGTACAGACGAACTTGTATACATTGCCACAGTAAGAGAATTGTCCCAAAGCTAGAAGCTACAAGCTCTGTCATAAACCAAAGTAAAGCATAAATACATGTGTTGCCTAACAGTCGCCTTATAGAGTATGCATAGGTCCTGGACAACTTGTATACAAGAAAACTAGATCTCTCGAGCGGGTCTGGAGGCACCTGGAATTGCTCGGCCTGGGGGAGATTGTCTAGACATTTTGAGGTACAAGAATCCTTGAGTGTTGAATCAATATCCAAATAGCGACGAGCTGAACCCATGTGTCACAGCGGCTAATCACGGGAAACGACCCGTGGACCAACATATAGTTAGTTGCATTTATGAAATCAGAGTGCATTGCAACCTAACAAGAGATACGGTATTAAACAGTATATCTTTATATCAAATGCAAATTGTGCTAACCTGTTTTGTGCAGGGATGACTGTCGACGTTGGTAAGTTGGTTATGATTATTCTACTATCATTGTTTCTTATGAATTGCTAAAAAGAACCTCGACAAGTAGAAAGAGCACTAGTAAATATGTAGCTTCACATGTTGAATTAGTGCAGATATTTGTGAGTTTCGGCGAATAGCCGCTCGCCAGTACATGATGTGTGCTGACCCACGTTGTGGGCATCTTTTTCAGAAAGCAAAGGAGACAGGAGGATTTCAAAAAGGCACTAAAGCTCGTCTAGTCCAGTAGAGCTGTGGACTGCCTCGAAGCTTCATTTTCTTTCTAGTCAAGTTTCAAGTTTTCATTTCCTTTGAAGGTGTCCTTTCAATTCCAGCTTGTAATAAAAGGATATCATGTATGGGCATTGTGGCTATTTTCAAATGAGAGTTTCAAAGAGAATCATGTAGCCAATATAAGGCAAAATCTGAGTTCGCTAAGCTTTGTACTTGTATTCCTATCAAGTTATCAATAAAATGAGTATTTTTATTTCAAATCTATGTGTCAAATATTTGGTTTTCTGCAATGAATGGGTGTGTGCGTGTGTTTTGCTTGACTAATTATTTTGTGCAGGTACATGGCCTTTTGCAAGCGCAACTTAGACTTATACGGCATCACGCCTTAGCGAGGACGATCGATCCCGCAGGGATCCAGGCAAGGCGGACGACCCTAGCGGGATCGAGGCGTGACAAAGTGGTATCAGAGCACGGTTTTACGTCCTTGGCCTCTTGCAAATATCGTTTTCGAAAAAGCATATAAAGTATTTTGATGGCTTTCAAAAGAGTCCCAATTTTGAGTTATGAAAACCAATGCCCCATACAATAAGTCCATAATATTTTATGAGACTGACAGAAGTTATACTCTTTTGTAGAGAAATGGCCTCTCCTCGCCCATCTCCCTCGACAGATCCGATAGAACGGATCATGACATTGTTGGAATTACAGAGGCAGGACGGTGAGGAACGCAATCAAATACAACAGGCCCAAATAGAGGTCCAGCAGAAACAGTTGGAGTCCTTGACTCAAATTGTCACGGCGCTTGCGGCAAATCGAGATACCACTGCAGCGATCAAACCAAGGAGAACGCCCGAGATTGAACCCGTGGAGGGTGACGAGCCCCAGCCAGCACAAAGGCACACTTCCTTTAGGCCAAAGGACTTCTTAGACACGAAACCTCCAGAATTTGAAGGCAGGACATCACCCGACAAGGTGATGGACTGGATTGATAAAATGGAGATTCTGTTCGCATTCGTAGGAGTTTCGAGTAGCAAGAAGGTAGTTTGTGCCATGCTGCTTCTACGGCTGTGGGCGAAGGATTGGTGGAAGGCGAAGAAGCCGACGCTGCTCGCAACGGCTAAAAATGGGAAGATCTCATGGGCCTCGTTCAAGAAGGCATTTCTTGATCAATATCTGCCTCCAGCCATGAGCAAGAAGATGGAGCATGACTTCATCACACTAAAACAAGGGAATATGTCTGTGGAGGACTATGAATCTGAATTTACTAAGTTGGCAAATTTTGCTACTGTTATGCTTCCCACGGAACAGACTCGCATAGATCGGTTCTTGAAGGTCTGAATGACGACATTCAACTGAGTGTATTGAATCGAGAATGTGGATCGTACTCTCAGGCCTTTGAGGCGGCGCTACAGGTGGAACAATTCAGCCTGAGAAAAGCGTCAACAAAGATACAGTATGGTCGAAACCAGCCTACAAAAAGATACCATGACAGCGAGAAGAAAATAGAGGGTGATAACCGCAACACAGTAGAGTGCGGATACTGCGGCCGTCAGGGCCACACCATAGATAATTGTCGCACGAAAGCTTTTGAATGCAGCTTCTGTGGCATGAAGGGCCACACAAAGGAATCATGTCGTTCCTTGAGCAAAGCTTATTTCGGTTGTGGCCAGCAGGGTCACGCCATCAGATTCTGTCCAAAGAAAAATCGTAATAGAGATAACACAGAGGAGCGTGGGCAGCTACCAGGCCTACCGCCGCTCCGAGATAATCCGCACAATTAGCAGCTGCGGAATGCCAACACAGCAACAGCGCGCGTCTATAATCTCTCCACCTTACTTGATCCCGAAAGTGGAGGTGAGTTTATATCTTAAGTTTTGAGGACAAAACTTTTTCTCAGTGGTTTATTATGTAGCGCCCCACTCCTCGCGGTCCACTATATAATACCTACGGCTTGCTGACTCAGTCTTTGGGAAAACCTTTGTCGGTATCGATTGATCACGGATGAAATGCAATGAACCATTCCAATTGATGGATTGGCTTCTATTGAAATGAATCCAAGAGTTTTGTTGAATGTTTTCTTTCGCTGCTTGGTTTTGATGAATACGTTTTCGTGTTAGTTTTTGATGATTGGTTTTCATTGTTCGCTTTCATCACATATCGCATTCATTCCGAATCTTGAGAAAAAGAGACCGAAGTATGTTAATCAACTGTTGGTGCCAATGTAGGACGCGTGAACTGTTCGTGAATGGTGCGTGAAGTCCTTCCTTCTCTCAACTAAGATTCATCTTGGTGAGTTGCTCTAACCGGGCGTGCATTTATTTGTACGCCCTAATAAAAATTGATCTCTAGTCCACTCTGTTGCCTTGTTCCTACGATCAACGATACCAATAACAAAAGATAAAGAGTAGATAATTAATTGAATCATATGCTGGATTATATGTTGCCACTTTATCTGTTGCCTATGAATATGCTTCAAATGTTTAGATGTGTACAGACGAACTTTTATACATTGCCACAGTAAGAGAATTGTCCCAAAGCTAGGAGCTACAAGCTCTGTCATAAACCAAAGCAAAGCATAAGTACATGTGTTGCCTAAAAGTCGCCTTATAGAGTATGCATAGGTCATGGACAACTTGTATACAAGGAAACTAGATCTCTCGAGCGGGTCTGGGGGCACCTGGAATCGCTCGACTTGGGGAAGATTGTCTAGACATTTTGAGGTACAAGAAACCTTGAGTGTTGAATCAATGTCCAAATAACGACGAGCTGAACCCATGTGTCACAGCGGCTAATCACGGGAAACGACCCGTGGACCAACATATAGTTAGTTGCATTTATGAAATCAGAGTGCATTGCAACCTAACAAGAGATACGGTGTTAAACAGTATATCTTTATATCAAATGCAAATTGTGCTAACCTGTTTTGTGCAGGGATGACTGCCGGCGTTGGTAAGTTGGTTATGATTATTCTACTGTCATTGTTTCTTATGAATTGCTAAAAAGAAACTCGACAAGTAGAAAGAGCACTAGTAAATATGTAGCTTCACATGTTGAATTAGTACAGATATTTGTGAGTTTCGGCGAAGAGCCGCTCGCCAGTACATGATGTGTGCTGACCCACGTTGTGGGCTTCTTTTTCAGAAAGCAAAGGAGACATAAGGATTTCAAAGAGGCACTAAAGCTCGTCTAGCCCAGTAGAGCTGTGGACTGCCTTGAAGCTTCATTTTCTTTCCAGTCAAGTTTTAAGTTTTCATTTCCTTTGAAGGTGTCTTTTCAATTCTAGCTTGTAATAAAGGGATATCATGTATGGGCATTGTGGCTATTTTCAAACGAGAGTTTCAAAGAGAATCATGTAGCCAATATAAGGCAAAATTTGAGTTCGCAAGGCTTTGTACTTGTATTCCTATCAAGTTATCAATAAAATGAGTATTTCTATTTCAAATCTCTGTGTCAAATATTTGGTTTTCTGCAATGAATAGGTGCGTGCGTGTGTTTTGCTTGACTAGTTGTTTTGTGCAGGTACATGGCCTTGTGCAAGTGCAAACTTAGGCTTGCACGGCATCATGCCTTAGCGAGGACGATCGATCCTGCAGGGATCCAGGCAAGGCGGACGACCCTAGCGGGATCGGGGCGTGACAGTAACCAGAAAAGACCTTAGTCTGCGGAAAGGAATGACGCACCTAAGCGTCATAATGCACGTGACAATAGAGGACATCAACAACAGTTGCCTCGTTGTAACAAATGTCATCGAGTGGGACATCGGGTGAAAGATTGTCGTGTTGGTGTTTCAAATGTGGGGATGTAAATCACAAGGCATAGGAATACAGAGGTAGAGGAGGAAATCAGTATCCTCCTCGTGGACGTAAAAACAATCAGTACCGTGGATAGTATAAAAATCAGAACCGGGGCCAACATAACAACCAGAATCGTGGCCAAGCGCCACTAGCCTTACCAGCTCCAACTAGAAATGCACCGAATCAACAACAAGGTGTGCAAGCAAGGGTTTATGCCTTGACTCAAGCAGAGGCCTAGACCACAGAAAATATAACAACAGGTATGTTGTTGTACAAAGGCATACCTGTCCGGGTGCTATTCGATTATGGTACTACTCATTACCTTATCTCATCTGATTTTGCAATGGAAAATAAATTTTGTATGACTCTATTAAAGACAGCTCTGTGTGTTAGCACTCCTTCGGGAGTAGATATGCCTGCAACTTTGATTTGTAGGGACGGCTATATTAAAATTGGAGGCAAGACTTTATCACTGGACGTAATTGTACTCGACATCAAAGAGTACGATATTATCTTGGGAATGGACTGGCTCAGCGCCTGTCATTTGACTATGCAGATAAGAGAGTTGTCTTTCGCCTCCCCGGAGAAACGGAGTTCTCTTACTCGTGCGGCTCGACGTTCCAAGGACCAATGGTAATATCGACAGTTACAGCAAGGTACATATTGTTCTCAAGGTGTGAAGGGTTCCTCGCTTCTGTTTAAGACACTTGGATGAAGAATGTAGGCTCGAATCAGACTAAAATCGTGGCATAGTTCCCCGACGTGTTCTCGGACGAAATACCTGGAATGCCGTCGGATAGAGAAATTGAATTCATAATTTACACATTCCCGGATACTCACCCGATATCGAAGGAGCCGTACAGGATGGATCCGACCGAATTAAAGGAACTAAAGGTACAGCTATAAGAATTACTAGACCGTGGATACATTCGCCTATGTGTATCGCCATGGGGATCTCTGGTGCTGTATGTAAAGAAGAAGGATGGGATGATGCGGCTGTGCATCGATTACAGAGAACTAAATAAGGCAACCATCTGTAACAAGTAACCCTTGCCAAGGATGGATGATCTGTTCGATCAGCTACAAGGGTGACCGTGTTTTCTAAAATCGATCTTCGTTCAGGATACCACTAGTTGAAGATCAGACCCGAAGACGTCCCTAAGTCAGCATTTTGTACGAGATACGGATAATATAAGTTTTTGGTCATGCCATTCGGTTTGACTAATGCTCCAGCATCCTTTATGGACCTAATGAATAGAGTATTTCGACCGTTCTTAGATAAGTTTGTTGTTGTATTCATCGACGACATCTTGATCTACTCAAAGAACAAGGAGACTCATATCGGACACTTGAGAGAGGTACTTCAGACGCTGCGAGACAATCAGCTGTATGCAAAATTGAGCAAATACGAATTTTGGATAGACATCGTATCGTTCCTAGGGTACGTTGTCTCGGCAGAAGGCGTTGCCGTTGACCCAAAGAAGATTGAGGCAATTGTAGACTGGAAACAGCCTGCATCAGCTATACGGAGTTTCGTTGGTTTAGCCGGGTACTACCGTAGGTTTGTGAAAGACTTTTTAAGAATCGTTTTGTCTTTGACTTGCCTCACTCAGAAGGGAGTCGTATTTAAGTGGAGCGACGACTGTGAGAGTAGTTTTTAGGAACTAAAGAAGCTGCTTGTCACGGCTCCAATTTTAGCACTTCCAGAAGGCTCTGAGGGATTGCAGATCTACAGTGACGCATCGAAACTTGGTTTAGGATGTATTCTCATGCAACGTGGGAAGACGATATCATATGTATCGAGACAACTCAAACAACATGAAAAGAATTACCCAACTCATGACTTAGAACTTGCGGCAATTGTATTTGCGTTGAAATTGTGGCGACACTATCTCTATGGCGTGTCCTGCGAGATCTTTACGGATCACAAAAGCCTGAAGTACATATTCACACAAAAAGAATTGAATTTGAGGCAGCGATGTTGGTTAGAATTGATCAAGGACTATGACTTGACGATTTCCTACACGCCGGGTAAAGGGAACGTGGTAGCTGATACCTTGAGTCAAAAATTTGTTGGGACACTAGAAGTAGCAAAGGAGGTACTACGAGATCTTGAAGAGATGGGCATCGAATTCAGAGTCCGTACACAGAATATACAGTTAGCTTAGTTGCAGCTTGAGCCGAGCCTCCAGGGAAGGATTAAGACTACTCAGAAGGACGATCCGTTTCTGTAAAAGATACGCGAGTTGATTCTAGTAGGAAAGGCGTCCGACTTTACAGTTGAAGATGACACTATTCGTGTCAAGAAAAGATTGTGCGTTCCTAAGGATGAGGATCTCAGGAAGGAAATACTAACCGAGGCTCATTTCAGAAAGTATTCCTTGCATTCGGGAAGCACGAAAATGTACAAGGATCCGCGTTCAACATTTTGGTGGCACGACATGAAGAGGGATGTGGCCCTATTTGTGTCACAATGCTTAGCTTGTCAGTGTGTGAAGGCAGAGCATCAACGGCCTGGTGGAGTACTACAGAATCTTGCTATTCCGCAGTAGAAATAGGATAATATCTGTATAGACTTTATAGTCGGCTTGCCAAGAACTCAGAAGGGAAATAATGCAATTTGGGTGATCGTGGATAGATTAACCAAGTTGGCTCATTTCATTCCAATAAAAGTGACATGGAGCGTTGAACGGTTAGCTCAGATCTATATGAATGAAATTATCCGATTACACGGGGTGCCAACTTATATAGTGTCAGATAGAGACGGGTGGTTCTTGTCGCGATTTTGGATAAGTCTGCACTCAGCATTAGGCACAAAGTTGAATTTCGGTTCGACATACCATCCGCAGACTGATGGCCAAACAGAGAGAGTAAATCAGATCCTTGAAGATATGTTAAGATTGTGCGTGCTCGATTCGAAGATAAATTGGGACGTGCATCTCGTATTGGCCGAATTTGTCTATAACAACAGTTATCAGGCAAGTATCCAGATGGCCCCGTACGAAGCCTTGTATGGACGAGAATATCGATCACTGATATGCTGAGATGAAGTCGGCAAACTGCAAGTGCTCAAACTAGAACTTGTGGAACAAGCTGTCGAGAGGGTCCGCTTAATTCGAGAAAGGCTTAGAGTTGCTCAAAGTCGACAAAAGAGTTATGTGGATATACATCAACGATCTTTGGAATTCACGGCGGGCGATCATGTCTTCTTGAACGTCACACCCATGCAAGGTGTGATGCAGTTTGGGATGAAGGGAAAGCTGAGCCCAAGATTCGTTGGACCCTTCAAAATTTTGGAGATGGTAGCCTCGGTGGCTTATCGACTTGCACTACCTCCGGCTCTGGCTGATGTGTACGATATCTTCCATGTGTCCCAACTGTGGAAGTATGTGCATGATCCAAGTCACGTAGTGAACTTCGATCAGTTGCAGCTGAGCGCTGAGCTATCCTACACTGAAGAGCCTGTCCAAATTTTAGACAGAAAAAAGAAAGTTTTGCGGAATCAGACAGTATCCTTGGTCAACGTGATATGGTGTAACCATGTGGTCGAAGAGTCGACGTGGGAACTGGAGGAGGAGATGCGGATGAAATACCCCTCGGTTTGATAATTTTGAGGTAGGAGTTTTACTTTAAGTTTCAAGGACAAAACTTTTTCTTAGTGGAATATTATGTAGTGCCCCGCCCCTAGCGGTTCACTATGTAAGGCTTGTGGCTTGGTTAACTCGGTCGGAACCGAGTATTGGGGAAACTTACCATCGGCATCGAATCGATCACGGACAAATACATATGAAACTTTCCAACTAATGGATTGGTTTCTCTTGAAATGCGTCCAAGAGTTTTCTCTGGATATTTTGCTGCTGGTTTTGCTGCTTGGTTTTGATGGATACTTTTTTGAATGGTTTTCGATGATTTGATTCTTGCCTATTTTTATCGATTTGTATAGCATTCATTCTTGAGAATTCTGAGAGAAGGAACATAACGAGACAGAGTATTAACCAAACTTTTGGTGCCATTTCAGACTGACGCGTGACGGAAGGCTAAGCACGCATGTTCCTCTCTCTCTCTCTCTCTCTCTCTCTGCGATTCTCTAAATTTGGTGTGTGTGGATCTTTATGGTGGTTTTGACCCTCTCGTTATTCCTTTATGCCAACTAAATAATTGTCTTGCAACATCCGTTGATCGATATCAAGTTGTTAATGCCACAAATCAATACCACTAAGCAGCTAGAGATGGAACATTGGATGAATCGATTACACTGTTAACAACATTGAGATTATGCTCGTCCCTTTGAACATTGAAATGAGATGAATTGATGCCTATGATGATGAGATATGAAATGCTGAGAATGAACATGTTGCCTTTTTACCTTTAATATTATACCATGCACACTATGCTTATCGAGTCAGATACGCATTCGCATAGTCATGGACAACTTGTATGCAAGGTATTGTTTCCTCGAACGGTACCGGGGCACCGGGACCGATTCGGCCTAGGAGGAAATACAGCGTGCTTTGGTGGCACGATTGGTATCGGGACATTCATTCGGACTTGCAACCCGAAGGAATAGTGCGTCGTATACCCTTGAAGTCCTACATGGCAAGTCCATATGGTTTCACAACACTAGTGGCTATGTAGTCAGGATGCATGCTAATGATCATTTTATACAGAGGCGGCAAGTATTATTATTATTGTCCTGTATCTTATGCAGGAAAGCTCGATTCGGCCAACGGTAAAATAAACAGTTGTTTCATATAATATCATGTTGCCTCAATTATGAAATCACTGTGAATTGCTAGTCCCTAATAAACTCATGATTTAAAATTTTTGTCATTAATAAAATATTGGTTAGCTGAGTAGGCCAATGGGGCTCACCAGCGTATTGTTATAGTGTGCTGACCCATCTTCCACAGGTACTGGAGAGGGCTCGGGCGCACGACTGAATTAAGGCTTTCTGAATTGCTACTACTTTCAAGTTGTTTTTCCTAAAGACGCATAAAGTATTGCAGAGTTTTCAAAGATTGTTGCTTATATTTCAAAGTACTAAAGGGGCATGATGTACAGAACAAAAAGTTATTTCATGGTAGCCTATCAGTTGTACTTCTTTTCGTGAATTAATGCAGCCAAAGTGGCATTTTAAATAGTATCGAGAAAAGTTGTATTCTGACTATAATTATCAATAAAATGAGTATTACTTCTTCCTATATTGTGTTCTCAATGTTTCTGAAATATGGCTGGATTTTAAATGTTTCTAAATGATATAATAGTGCACATTCTTACCTTGTACAAGTGCAACACCAGACTTATACGGCATCACGCCTTAGCGAGGGCGAACGATTCGGTGCGAATTGAAGTGAGGACGAAAGATTTTTCGAATCGGGGCCTGACATACACCACGCAGGGATGAAGTTATTCGACAAATCGTCAAAACTCTCATTCGATTCACAATCGATTTACTTCGAATCTCCGTTTGAACCATTCCTCAATATCAAGCACGCTCCATCTATATTGCATTGGCGATATCATCTTACGATAGCACCTCTATCGCAGCTAACCAATACTTTTATGAATCGAGTCTAACTCATTCTTGTATGACACATTTTGAATCCCGTATACGACTTTGCTAAGGTCAACGCAATCTTGGTGTATATGCCCAGCCCGACTTAGCCAACCGTGCCTTACGTGAATCATCTTTTATTTTGTGAAAAACTATTCTCATACGATTTGCAAATTACATAGACTTTATTGTATAGACATCCCGTGGAACATTGAGAGTGAGCGCACTAACTGTAAAGCCCCTAAATTTCTACTGATTTTTATTTTTTTATTTTATTTTATATTGGTACTGATTTAAAAATATTTATTTTTTGTACGTCGCGTGGTCGTAATTTACGTCGCGCACAAAATTTTATTTTTGGTAATTGCTCGACGAGTGCGAATGTGTCGAACTACATATGTTAGAAAAATATTATAAATTTGATAAATATTTTTATTTTGTATAAAGATTTATTTTAAAATAAGTAGTGGATTGGAAAATATTGGTTTGTATAAAATATATTCTAGATATTTGCGAAATTTTGGAAATTTTTTATTAATCTATTTTGGCATTTACAAAAGCTATTTTATAATTAATATTTAAGTAATTACCTTGATTTTCGAAATTAATTAATATTATATTTTAATAGTTATGAAAAAGATAATTGAAATCTTGTTTTATTCAATATTTGATTACATACGATAATTTAAATTGCAAAAGATTTTATTGACTGTATTTAAAATATTTTAAAAGTAAGTATAGAATTAATTTGAATGGGATTTGAATTAAATTGAAGTATTTTTAAATCGATTTAAATTAAATGGGGATTTATCTAATTGGGATTTAAATAAATTCCAATCTCTATCCAACTGGGAATTCCCACCTCCTATAAAAGGAGAGGTACTCCTCCAGAATTTTTCCATCCACAAATGTGTATTGTGTCTGTGTCCACCATTCTTATTCCTTATTATACAAATACATTATCCCCGCGTCGGACACACCCCGACGTCATCAAATACCCGTTCCTAACTCTATCCACAGCCATCGACAAACCCCTCACAGCCCTACTCCGCCACCATCATCAGCATCCACCATCGCGGTAACCACCAGCATCTCCCTGTGCTCTTCTTCATCAGAACCACAACTACCCTTCACCATCACGTCCCCGCCGCGACCATCCCCGACCGCGTCTGCCCTACAAACCGACAGCACCACCAGCCATCGACCCCGTTCCCCCTCCGTCATCATCACCATCATCGCCCCCAACCTGATCGCCCAGCCAAAACCGATAAGCCAACCGGAACCCCAAGTTTTCGACCAAAATACCTTCACCATCATTGCAGTCGTCCCAACCCCGGCCATCGCCGCCAAACACCACACAATAGAGAAGTAAGGGAAGGGGAGGACCCTAACCTGACAACCGTACTGCGCGCCAGGCTCTGCGGGTTCCGCCGCGCCACTGCCGCCGCACGCGAGTACCCGTACCGCCGCCACCTCCCCACGGCGTCTGCAGCCTTCCCGCGACGCCTTGCCGCGTCGACCCCTTGGCCGACGACTCCGCCCCCGTAGATCGCCGGCCCGCCTCCACGAGACGTCGCCACCCGACGCCGTCCGGAGCCGCTCTCCTCTGCGAAACCCCATCCGCTCGCACCCGACCTCCGCCTAGGCCGGCGCGCCTCTACCGAACCCCGGCAACTGGCCGTGCCTTCCGCGCTGTCGCCACAGCGTGGCCGAGATCCAGCCGCCTAGCGCTGCGACGGACCGCACCCAGATCTCCGCCGACGCGCCGGAAGCCCCGCCCGCAGATCCGCCGAGCGCTCCGCCCATTTTTTTTCACTGTGAGACCCTTCTCGAATTTTTCTCTCTTCACTTTTCTATTCTCTCTCGGTAAGGAAATGGGGGAAGAAGGAGTAGATTGGCTTTATTAAGGATTAGTAAGTTACTGTTATTATTTATTAACATTATTAAGTTTATTATTATTAGTATGGATTACTGTTATTATTTATTATTATTAAAAATATTGTTAAGTTTATTATTATCACCATTATTGTTATAAATATTATTATTAAGATTATTAATACAGTTAATTATTATCATTTTTATTATTCTCGTCATTATTATTATTAGTATTAATTATTTGCAAAATTAGGAATCATGTTATTTATTTTATTATTATTATTTGTTAAAAAAAATTATTATTTACATTATTATTATTACTATTATTTTAATCGAACAAATATTTTCTAGCAAAATTTTAAGTTAGTTTTAAACACTAAAATATTATTTTCGATTGACCAGTTATATTTTTTGTATAAAATAATTTAGAAGTATTTTTATCTAAAATAGATATTTTTAAATTATGAAAAATAGTTTCCACTACTTACAACTTAGAATATTTGACTAATAAGGTATTATTTTCAAAAATTATTATATATACAAAATATTCCCGTAAATGGATTTTTACATGTAAGCATGTTTTTTAAAATAATATGAATACTACTAAGAATTTGTATATCTACCTACTCCACAAATTCTCCCAATTTCTTATTACTCATGACTAATCACTTGTTCCTATTCTCCCGCGATTTTGGATCATTACGTTGACTATGGCTTGTGGACAATCAGGACTGTCGGAAACATCGCACCACCAGGCGACACCCCAGGCAAGATACCTTGCCATTATACTGTTTATTTTTAGTCGCATTTTATTACATATCACTGTTCATTTATTTCTAGTTCTTGATTACTGCCTGCTCAGTGATATTAAATGTATCTTGTTATTTACCTTTGATTGCATATGGAACTAGAGTTAAGGGACTACCACTAGCTTAGTGCATTGCATAGACTTTGACACTGTTGTGCCACGAGATGTGTGAATTATGAGTAGCATATAGACTACGGACTTGCGTGTTGGCTGATCACTGATGCGTGCAGGACGTGCGTTAGGTCTAACTGTCAATAGTTGTGTGTTAGAAGACTTGACGGTTAGTAGTGTTACATGGTCGTGGATGCGACATGATAGGTGCATTGGGTGGGAAGAACAGTTCCTTAACGTATGGGTCCGTATGCACTTTCCTATTACTGATACTGCTGGCCTCTGACATTCGATGAATGTTATGCTTTGAGGTCTCTGGTATCCTGATGGGACCATGCCTGAGTTAATGCTACTGAGCCAGATACCCATGCGTTGGAGGTTTGTTCTTAACTGCATGTTCACTTTAGGTTTGTTAGATTACCTTATAGTGTCTTGTCACTTTTCTTTGATCGTGGCATATTTTATATTCAGTATTATATGGCATGTTGATGTATCTTGTTACGTCCCTCTGAGGACCTGGTTATCTCGTCAGGTGTGTGTTCGTGATTTCTTGCAGGTGCTCTAGCTAAGGCCATTCCTTCCTTCGTGGTGATTGATCTTGGACTCGCCATTGCTCTCGCTTGCTAAAATTCTTTCCTTGTAATTTTTCCATATTTAATTGGGTTGGTAGTGGACTTTGTCTCCGCCCAACTATGGTGTACATGACAAATTCAAAGTTACTTTTATATCATATTTATCTTTGTGGATGAGATTTAGTACCTTGGTTACTGCATTTACAGCTTATGTATATATACGAGGGTCCATATACTTCGTATGTATACAGCTGGCATGATTGCGTTCTAGTCCTACGTATTTTGGGACTGGGGCGTTACACTAACGATATCAATCACGAAAACAACATCAGAGTTTACAGAAACAACATCAGAGTTAAAGAATTCAATCGAAAGTCCAAGGACGTAAAGCAGTGCTCTGATACCATTATGTCACGCCCCGGTCCCGTAGGACCGATCGTCCTCGCTAAGGCGTGATGCCGCATGAGCCTAAATTTGCGCTCACGCAAGGCAGGTTCCATAACGGCCGATTATAGGCTAAGCGACAGGGTCATCGCACAGAAGTCCCAAACAGAAATATTGAAACAGTAGTAGAAACTTGAAATAAAACACAAGTCATACAAATAGCTCTTTATTGATATTGAAACAAAGATTAAATAGGTGGGCACAAGGCCAAGATTACAATAACTCAAGTTCACTCCTCTCACAATACAAGTCATTCTGCTCTCTCTCATCTCTCAGTATAATTTGACGAGCCAGCGGATGCTTCAAATAGGCAATGTCCATACATTATGTCCCGTATAAGTCCAGACTCCATGCGGCCGCACGCCTCGAAATGCCAAGGGACTCCATGCCTCGACGCATCCAAGCAAGCTCTGCGCCAACGAGCTTCTACCTGTGCCTGCACATAAATAATGTATGGGTATCAGTACTCAACTGTACTGATGGAGTGAGCTCCTCGCCCACCCATACAAAATCAACACGTTCATTAACTTTGTGCAACATATCCTTTTTACGATTGTCTTTCTATTCTTGCCTTAGAATCAATTTTAGGACATAAACTCTGGTCTATTTTGTGTCTCTAGACCATCACTGTGTCTTGTACCAACAACTTACTCATACTTTGCCTATAGACCTTCTCGTGCCAACAATGTCATCTTATCGACTCGTGCTTGCCTTTCGGCCCATATTTGGTACGTAACAACTTGGTCGTACCATAAATCCCTTTTTATAACATAATCGAGGTAGTGCCTCGCCACTTAGTAACTTGCCTATACTTGTGTCATAACAATGTGGTCGTGCCATAACATATCGAGGCCGTGCCTTGCAATTCAATATGACTTAACCGAACTTGCCCTATGGACCTTCTTGACTTAACTCGAAAGTACTTAATTCCAACTTATGCAACTCTATGCCGACGACTTATTACTCGACGCTACATCTCGTGCCGAAGCACGTGTCTTTGCTTAGCCAAATCTTAAGCTCCATATTGGGTTTCAACCGTGCATACCTTCTTAACTCAAAATGTTTCGTGCTTATACTTGCTTTGAATCGATCGACGCCGTGCAAGCGGATTGCCGCTCAACACACCAACTTATCTATATGAAAGTCACTGGCAATCCAAGCCATCGTAGACATAGCTTGGGTAGTGGAGGGCTTTCCAATGGGATTAGCTACCTTGTATTGAAAGGCCCGCCGCCTACCCGTGGTATGTCGACGATGGCTTGGATTGCCAGTGACTTTCATATAGATAAGTCAGTGTGCTGAGCGGCAATCCTCATGCATGGTGTCGGTCGATTCAAAGAAAGTATAAGCACGACACATTTTGAGTTAAGAAGGTATGCACGGTTGCAACCCAATATGGAGCCCAAGATTTGGCTAAGCAAAGACACGTGCTTCGGCACGAGATGTAGCATCGAGTAATAAGTCGTCGGCATAGAGTTGCATAAGTTGGAATTGAGTACTTTCGAGTTAAGTCAAGAAGGGCCGTAGGGCAAGTTCGGTTAAGTAATGTTAAATTGTGAGGCACGGCCTCGATATGTTATGACAGGACCACGTTGTTATGACACAAGTATAGGCAAGTTACTAATGATAGAAATGGGGATTCCCAGGACCCTTCCTTTGGTGTGCGTATTGATCGATAGAAAGTCAAACAGATCAAATACGTGTTCTAACCCTTCATAGACGGAAACTAGGGTTCACGAATTATACCTGCGGCGGAAAGAAGACAAGTAATTCCTGGCAATCTCGAGCGGACGACCCCAAGATCTTCTGTACGTATTCCTTCCTCGAGTTGGACGTCGTGTGGGCGACGATTTCCCAACCTTTTCTTCTCCTTGGCAGCACTCTCTTTCTCTCCTTACGTGAATCACGAATTTAGAGAAAATTTCGGATTTCTAATCCGTAATCTGGCGGCCAGAGAATAGAGGATATATATAGACTACGGCAGGGACCATGAGAAGAAATTAGGGTTAGGCCTCCTAACGGATCTGGATATCCCGTGTTCAGCCCGAACACACAATCCAGGCCCATTAACAATAGCTCGGTCCACTAATGAGCTATTGTTGCACTACCTCCCTAATCCCAAATTATGTTTGTGGGCTCCTTTTATTATAAGCTCGTTTGGCTCCCCATGTTAAGATATCTTATGTCCGTCGATCAAATTAAGTTACTGACAACTATATTGATTCGACATCTTTTATCCTTAAGTAGTACCGCTCAACTTTATTTGTCATATCGGATGTAATCCACCTGCAGGGTTTACATGACAATCCTTATGAGCTCCTTAAGAGGACATCATCAACCCGATATATCGGGACATGGATTCCATTTATAATCAACAGCCCATCATACATACAATGTTATTACCCAATTCATAGAGGTTGTTGATCCATAATGAATCTCACTCTTTTATGAGTCAAAGTAATGCACATTGTATATACATGTCCGTTATTATATCCGGATTAAGAGTACAAGCATCTATAATAACAGAGGTGTTTGTTCTCTTATGTAGTCAGTACAAAGAGAACAACCTCAAGTGGTCCTGTTCAATACACACAAAGTGTACTAGTGTAAACCTATAGTCAAGATAGACTAATACCAGATTACACTACAACCTTTCCAATAGATTGTCCAAGTCCATCTAGGTTGTGAACTATTTATATACTCCATAGAAAACTGATAATATGATCTTCTGTGTGACACCACACACCATATTATCTACAATATAGAATATCAGACATTTGCATTAACACTTGCAACAAATACAATATGCAAACATTTGCCCATATGATTCTCATTCAAAATTTAAGGAAATAAGGTTACTACAAAAGTGATGCTTTTAGTATATAACCCTAACAATCTCCCACTTATACTCAAAGCATTGCTTTTCAGTATACTGTTACAAATCTCCCACTTATACTTAAAGCCATGCTGCTACACATCTGACTCCCATTCCCTCAACATGACTGTCAAAAGCCTTAGCTGGTAAGCTCTTTGTAAAGGGATCAGCTACGTTGTCGGCTGATGCTATCTTGATCACAGCAACTTTTCCTTTCTTTACGAAATCTCGTATCAGGTGGTACTTGCGCTCAATGTGTTTGCCTGTCTTATGGGCTCGTGGTTCCTTCGAGTTTGCAACTGCACCACTATTATCACAATAAAGTGTAATAGACTTAGGCAAACTAGGTACCACATCCAAGTCCAACAGAAAGTTTCTGAGCCAAACCGCTTCTTTGGCTGCCTCGGAGGCTGCCACATACTCGGCTTCCATGGTGGAATCAGCAATACATTTTTGCTTGATACTCCTCCACACAATGGCTCCACCTCCCAAAGTAAACACATAACCTGAGGTAGATTTCCTGGAATCCATATCTGACTGAAAATCTGAGTCTGTATACCCTAAGGGAACTAAACTATCTGCCTGGTAAACTAGCATATACTCTTTAGTCCTTTTCAGGTACTTCAAAATATGCTTTATGGCAGTCCAGTGCTCTTGTCCTGGGTTAGACTGATATCTGCTGACCATGCCTACGGCAAAGCAGATGTCTGGTCTCGTACATAGCATTGCATACATTAAGCTTCCTACTGTTGAAGCATAAGGAACTGCCTTCATGTTCTCTATCTCTTTAGGTGTCCTCGGACACTGCTCCTTTGATAAAGCAATTCCATGTCTAAAAGGTAAGAAACCTTTTTTAGAATTTTGCATACTAAAACGAGTTAGTACAGTATCGATATAGGAAGCTTGGGATAAGCCCAACATCTTTTTCTTGCGATCTCGTAGAACTTTGATCCCAAGGATGTGACCTACTTCTCCCAAGTCCTTCATATCAAACTGTTTGGATAACCAGACCCTTACATCAGATAATACATTCACATTGTTTCCAATGAGCAAGATGTCATCCACATAAAGTACTAAGAACACCACCACGTTTCCGTCACACTTTCTGTATACACATGATTCATCCTGACATTGATCAAATCCATAGGATTTTATCACCTGATCAAAACAGATGTTCCAAGATCTGAAAGCTTGCTTAATGTAGGATCGTTGAGCACCTCTAGAGGGGGGGTGAATAGAGTGCGTGTGTGCAGCGGAAATAAAATCACCAATTTAAAAAAAATTTAAACTATGGCAATGATGTAAGAGCAGTAAGTAAAGATAGGAGATTCAAACTCAGTAACACAGCGATGTATACTGGTATCCCTCTGAGAGGACTAATCCAGTCTCAAGTACTCTTGCTCGATGTTAATCCACTAAAGGCACAAGCTTTAACTGAGTGCTTGCAACTCTTACACCACCGTGCTTGTTGACGAGTGCACGACCAACTCCAACATACACCGTGCTTGGTGACGAGCGCACGACCAGCTCCACAACGAGAACTTGTTGTTGAAACTTGACGACCTCTTTACAACTCTGAATAACCAAAAGACTTCTAAATCAATCTGATAGTACTGGCTTTTGGCTAAGAGAAGTATAGGTGAGATTTGAAACTTTTAGATCACTAGAAAACACTTGAATGAATAGAGAAGAGAATGAAGAATGAATTGATTGATTTGAAGTGAGAAGTTCTTCTCTATTTATAGGTGTTTTCACCAACCGAACTCGGGCAGAACTCGGACAGAGTTCGGATGCAAATATCTCGCAAAATAGACGTTGCTCGCAGATTTGGAGGCAACTAAAGTTTGAATACAAACTGACCGAACTCGGTCAGAGTTTGGACCGAACTCGGGCCGAACTCGGCTTGGAGTTCTGTCAGGAGATATTTTAAAATTCTTTTGTAAAAACAATTTTCAAACATGTTTTTGATTATTTATAAAATCATGTAAAAAGGAATATTTTCGAAATACATTTTTGAAATATTTGTAACCGAAAATAAGAAAGGGTAAAAAGGTTTTTGGGAATGAGAACAATTTTAACCCTAAGCCAGTATTACCATAATTGATTTTACAAAGAAATTCCTAGACTCAAAAATGTAAAATACAGAATAAAAGTAGAAAAGAGTCTTCAGAAATTTTTGATGACTTTGACGCTTGGATTTATGCAGTACATCGTCCGTTGAATAAGATTTCATGCATCCTGAAATGGTTAGCAGCATTTTCTATATTTTGTGTATGGACTAAAGTATAAGTTGATTATCGAAATCGGGTGTGACCATGGAATGGGCCAACAATCTCCCCCATTTTGATAATTGGCAAACTTGAGTCTATACCAAAATATATTTATATTAAAATAGAACAAAATATTAAAATACCTGAAAAATGTTGTTGGTTTTGAATTTTTGTTGTATATGCGCTTTGCGATATTTTTGGGTATATGCTTTTTCTCCCCCTTTGTCAAGTAGCAATATGAATAGGCTCCCCCGTAAATCATGAAGCCAACAATATAATAGACAAGACAAAGTGAAGTAAAAGAAGTAATCACAGCATAGACAACTGGAATGAAATGAAATATCATAAACAGTTTTCCACTAGAAAGCCAAATAATACAACTGATAAATGTCTAACTAAAGCAGATTAGACATGAAAAAATAAAAAGTACTACATAAACTGCATCAAACTAAACAAAACTAAATCCACTATCCCATGGCTGAATCCACATCACATCGCCGCGTCGTCCGCACCGGGAGGATCATGAGGGAAATAAGCAGTGGTCGGGTCGAAGTACTGAAAAGTAACCTCATCAGCAAAACGAGGACCAGGGAAAGCAGGGTGTGGAAGGATAGTGAGAGGACGGACTGGATCCTGAACCAGGTTGTAATGGAGATCGGCAATACTGTTTCTCAGCACCTGGGCCTGAGAAATATGCCGGAACTCGGAATCCTGATGACGTTGCGTGGAGACTGCAACGAAATCATCAAACCGCTGGTAGAATGCTGGATCGAATCTTGGGGCAGGGGCCGGAGCAGGAGGAGCATCTGCTGGAGGGGCCTCAGCATCAGCAGCTGGGACAGCAGGAGCAGCACCAGGAGGTTGAGGAAACCGACGAGAGCGGGTCAACTCAACAGGTGGAGAAGAAATGGCACACGTTTCAAGATCAATCTCGAAACGTCGAAAAATACTAGCAAGGTGCATAGGAAAGACTAGGTTCCTACCTGCATTCTTGCAGTTGAGCATCCAAGACATCATGGTTTTTGGAACGGAGAAAGGAATTCCAAAATGAATGTGATAAAGAGCAGAGAGTTCCAAAAATGTAACTTCATCGGTAGAGCCTTTCTTAGGAAGAAGGGCCGAGAAAATCATACGATGAAGCTCGTAAAAAGTTTGGTTTAGATGTCTAGAAAAGATTCTCCAGGGAGGAGGAGTAGGGTGACAAATCAATTCCCTAAAAGAAGCTAAAGTGACATCGGCAGGGAACTGAACATGGTGGATGTCAACGAGTGCATTACCAAGATCAGGAACGTGAAAATATTCACTGATATCGGTGGCGCTAAATTCTAGTTCCTGCCCAGCAATGCAGGAATAGAAGTTTCCATTTTGTTTTACTTGCAAATTACAGTAAAACATACGGACTGCATTGTCGTAAATGCTATCTTGGACCTCAAAAAAATCGCGAAATCCAAGTTGTTCAAAAGTAGGAGCATATTCAAAGAGGGTTGTAAAATTGACAAAGGCTCCAGCACAAATACGACGTAAGGAGAAAGAATCAAACCAGAGATCGGAGAAGTCTTTGTTGGGAAACAAAGTGCCGTCAAATTCCTCGGGATCTCTAGGTTTGGCTGGACTAAAGAGACTTGCCGGTGTGTAGTCGGATGAGGAGGAAGCACCTTGAGAAGAATTTCCTCGTTGACGTTTTGGAGCCATGAGAAGATGGAGGAAGAAGATCGCCCACTTGAACTCGTCGATTCCTTGCAAAGAGGGAGGAGGAAAGACTTCTAGAAGGAGATGGAAGTATTTCACGATTTGGTGTGGAGGAATAGTGGAAGGAAGGAAGAATTATATAGGTGCTAGGGCCGGCTGTTCGGTTCTGGAACCATCACAGCGCCGACCGAACTCGGTCCGAATTCGGTCCGAACTCGGTCATAGTTCGGGCCGAGTTCGGCCACTTGCATTCCCGAGACAGTTAAAGCAGTCAGGTAAATAAAGATTTGTAGTTAATGATGTTTGACTGGTTTATTAACTAACTGCTGTTTATTTTCGGGTTAACTGTAGGGGTTGTCCCAGCTAACGGTGGTTCACCGGGGAACTCTTAAGTACCGCTTCGCTTCGACCGTAGCCGTGGTGACAGACATACCCTTTGTAAGTTTGTCCCCAAAAATAATTTTCATTAGATAATAAATTATCAAGTCATAAATACAGTTTTTAATTACCATATGTTTTAAGAATCCGAGAATTCAAGAATGCCGAGCTCACGCCTCAAGATGTTAAAACGGTCTTCAGCCAATGGTTTAGTGAAAATATCTGCTAGTTGATGTACAGTATCAATAAATTCTAAGCAAATATCCCCGTGTTGTTGATGATCACGTAAAAAATGATGTCTAACTTCTATGTGCTTTGTGCGTGAATGACAGATAGGGTTCTTAGTCAAATTAATTGTACTAGTGTTATCACAATATATAGGAACATTTGAATAGTGCAGATTGTAGTCCTCTAAGGTTTGCTTCATCCACAAAATTTGAGCACAACAACGTCCTGCGGCGATATACTCAGCCTCAGTTGTTGATAATGCTACTGAATTTTGTTTCTTGCTAAACCAAGAGACTAAAGCCTTTCCCAAGAAATGACATGTACCACTGGTACTTTTACGGTCCACTTTGCATCCAGCAAAATCCGCATCCGAGTAACCTATAAGGTCAAAGGATTTGGTTTTGGGATACCATAAGCCAACTGTAGAAGTTCCTTTAAGGTATCGGAAGATACGCTTAACGGCACTAAGATGTGATTCCTTAGGGTCTGCCTGATATCGTGCACATATGCAAACACTAAACATAATATCAGGGCGACTAGCAGTTAAATATAATAAACTACCAATCATACCTCGATACTTACGCTGATCAACAGGTTTGCCGCTTTCATCAGCATTAAGCTTTGTAGATGTAGCCATAGGAGTCCCAATTGGCTTCACATTCTCGAAATCGTACTTCTTCAGTATGTCCTTCGTGTACTTGGCTTGGTTGATGAATGTTCCATTCGAGTGTTGTTTGATTTACAATCCTAGGAAGAAGTTCAGCTCTCCCATCATGCTCATTTCAAATTCACTCTGCATACACTTGGCAAATTCTTGACAGAGTTGTTCATTAGTAGAACCAAAGATGATGTCATCTACATAAATTTGCACTAAAAGAATATCATTATTCATAGATTTAATAAAAAGAGTGGTATCAATCTTGCCCTTTGAAAATCCATTATCAAGTAAGAAGGCACTTAGGCGTTCATACCAAGCACGAGGTGCTTGTTTGAGTCCATAAAGTGCTTTCTTAAGCTTGAAGACGTGATCAGGTTTTTGAAAATCTTCAAAACCAGGGGGTTGTTTCACAAAAACTTCTTCTTTCAAAAATCCATTTAAAAATGCGCTTTTCACGTCCATTTGAAAAAGTTTGAAATCATTAAAACAAGCAAAAGCGCAAAACATGCGGATGGCTTCTAGTCTAGCAACAGGAGCATAGGTCTCATCATAATCAATTCCTTCTTCTTGATTATAACCTTGTGCCACTAGACGTGCTTTGTTGCGTAGAACTTGACCATCTTCACTAAGTTTATTTCGGAACACCCATTTGGTACCAATTATCGATTGACCAATAGGTTTAGGAACGAGTTCCCAAACTTGGTTTCTCTCAAATTGATTAAGTTCCTCTTGCATGGCAGAAATCCAAAATTCATCAGAAAAAGCCTCATCAACATTCTTAGGTTCTATTTGAGAAATAAATGCTACATTAGCTGCTACTTCAGAATCTCTAAGAGATGAACGAGTACTTACACCTTTGGATACATCACCTATTATGAGAGTTTCTGGATGATCCGGTTTGAATCTCAATGATTCGAATCTTTGGGCCATACCTTTCACAAGGCTCTTCTCAGTTCCTGCATCTTCGGAACTTTTATCAGTTCTTGCCTCTTGGGTAGGATCTTTTTCAGAACTCTTCTTTGTCTTTGTAGGTGCATCTTCATCATCACTGTCGCTAGATCTATGACTATTCAACTCATCAAAGGTAACATTAATGCTTTCTTCAACAATCAAAGATCTTTTATTAAAAATTCTATATCCTTTACTCTTAGCAGCATATCCGAGAAATATCCCGTCATCTGCTTTCGAGTCGAACTTACCCAAGTTATCCTTGGTGTTCAGGATGAAACAGCGACAACCAAAAACTTTAAAATAAGAAATGTTTGGAATTCTTCCAAACCAAAGCTCATATGGTGTTTTCTTCGAGATTGGTCGAATCAACACCCTATTTAAAATATGACAGGCTGTACTAACAGCTTCTGCCCAAAAATATTTAGGAAGATTATACTGATTAAGCATGACTCTAGCCATTTCGCTTAGAGTACGATTCTTCCGCTCCACAACACCATTCTGTTGGGGAGTTCTAGGACAAGAAAATTCGTGGTAATATCCACTATCATCACAAAACTTTTTGAAATCAGAATTTTCGAATTCGCCGCCATGATCACTTCGGATACGAGTAATCATGAAGCCTTTTTCGTTTTGTACCTTTTTACAAAATATCTGAAATTCAAAAATAGCATCACTTTTGTTTGATAAAAAGTAAACCCATGTAAAACGAGAGAAATCATCAACAATGACAAAAGCATAGAGTTTACCGCCAAGACTAGCGACTCTACTAGGACCAAATAAATCCATATGAATCAACTGCAAAGGTCTCGAAGTACTTACAGCGTTGATGGATTTAAAAGAAGACCTATGTGCTTTGTTCTTTTCACAGTCAGCACATACCATGTCTCTCTTGAATGGAATTTCTGGGAGTCCTTTTACCAACTTCTTTGTGTTCAAACGTGAGATAGTGTCCATGTTTGCATGTCCTAGTCTCATGTGCCATAGCCAGCTTTCATCTTGATTGGCTACTAGGCACCTTCCTGCATTATTAGTATTCTCCAAAAAGAAAACATAAATATTGTCTTCTCTAATCCCTTTATATACGGGATCACCAGATGACATATCATATATAGTACATTTATCTTTCACAAAATTGATACCATAACCATTATCTGCCAAGTGACTTATACTCAATAGGTTATGTTTCAATTCAGTTACTAGACAAACATCCTTTATTATTGGGTAAGGAGAAATACCTACAGTACCATTACCTATAATATTACCTCTCAAGTTATTTTCGAAGGAGACGTATCCTTCTTTCTTCATCGATAGCGTAGCGAATAAAGATGCATCACCAGTCATGTGTCGCGAACATCCGCTATCGAGAATCCACTTGCTTCTAGCATGAGAGGGTTGAGGGTCCACCTACAAAACAAGTAGATGAATCCTTTGGTACCCATTTTCTGAAGGGTCTACTCAGATTAGCTTTAGGTTTCCAAACTAGAGTATGGTTATCAACAAGCTTTCTTGCCATACAATATTGTGATATATGACCGTGTGTACCACAATATGTGCAAGTCAGTTTAGTGGAATAAACTGTGTTTGGAGGCTTGTTCTGTTTGGAAAACCTATAAGTGAAAGCATAATTGTGTTCGTGTTTCCTCTGTACTTTCTTGTTTTTAGTCCTCTTTGGTGTATGCTTTGCATTAGGACTAATCTTGAGCTGTGTCACAGGTATTGCCTGTTTGCCCAACTTGATTTCTAATTTTTTAGAAATCGCTACAGACTCTTCGTATCTTGCAGTCATATCAAGGAGTCTTTGTTCAGTTACTAGGTGCAACTTCTTCTCTATGTCATAAAGTTTGTGTATTTTGACATAGTCCTCTTCTTTCTTCTCAATGTTGAGGATAGCCTCATGATAGTCTACTTTAAGTTTGGCTATCTCTTCCGTGTTACCGGTAGTAGATGTCTCTTTAATGTCTTCAAGTAGATTAGACAATCTAGCTATCTCGGCTGTGTGTGCCTTAATCTCTTTTCGAGATTGCTTATACTTGTCGAGCACAGTTTTGTGATCTTCAAGTAAATCGCTAAAGGCAGTCTCTAGTTCATCAAAAGTAAAATCATCAAACAGAGGATTAGATGATACCTTTTCGAATGCCATAAGACAAACATTTGTATTGCTGCAGGGTCTGTCTTCTTCTTCTGAGTCACTGGCATCACTCTCGTGCCAGATGCTTGTGTTGGCATACTTTCGGCCAGATGTGGATCTTCTGTTTGATCTTGACCGATCATATGGACTGCTCTTCTTGGTAGCTGGACAGTCCTTCTTCATGTGCCCTGATTTCTTGCATCCGAAGCATATAGTCTCGTCTTCATTGCTTTCTTGGATGTCTTTCTTCTTTCTGCTTGTGAACTTTAGATATTTCTTGAAGTTCTTCACAAGTAAGGTACGTTCATCACCACTTGATGATTCTTCATCTGAGTCGTTGCATGTTGATTTTCTTGCTTGAGCTTTGAAGGCGATGGTCTTTTCTTTTGGAGTGGCCTCTTCAAAGTCTTGTAAGTCGAGCTCATGAGTCATCAATTTGCCCATCAGTGTTTCTAGAGTCATCGTGGTGAGATCGTTTCCTTCAATGATTGCTGTGGCTTTTGGATTCCAGTTCTTTGTTAGAGCCCGCAGCACTTTCCTGATTTTCTCATGGTTGCTGTAATCTTTACCAAGAGATTGAAGGGGATTAGTTATATCAAGGAAACGAGTAAACATCTGTGTAATTGACTCACCAGGTTTCATTTTAAAAGATTCATATTCCTGAGTCAGTCTACTGATTTTGGATTCCTTGACTTGGGAAGTCCCTTCATGGGTTACCTCAAGGAGTTTCCAAATTTCATGAGACGTCTTACAGGTAGAAACTCTATTGAACTCGGTTTTGTCAATTGCACAGAATAGTGCATTGATGGCTCGAGCATCAAGACTAGCCTTTGCTTTTTCAGCATCGGTGTACTTGTCATGCGGCTTTTCCATAAGAATACCTTCAACCACAGTAGGTGGTGGTTTCTTATACCCATCAATGACTATTGACCATAAATCAAAATCTAGAGACTTTAGAAAGAAAGTCATACGTGTTTTCCAGTATGTATAGTTTGTTCCATCAAATAGGGGAGGTCTATTTGTGGATTGCCCTTCACCGTTGAATATAGATTTCACGGCTGCCATATATATACTCTCTAGGGTATGTTATATAAGAATATAACCAGCTCTGATACCAATTGTAGGATCGTTGAGCACCTCTAGAGGGGGGGTGAATAGAGTGCGTGTGTGCAGCGGAAATAAAATCACCAATTAAAAAAAAATTTTAACTATGGCAATGATGTAAGAGCAGTAAGTAAAGATAGGAGATTCAAACTCAGTAACACAGCGATGTATACTGGTATCCCTCTGAGAGGACTAATCCAGTCTCGAGTACTCTTGCTCGATGTTAATCCACTAAAGGCACAAGCTTTAACTGAGTGCTTGCAACTCTTACACCACCGTGCTTGTTGACGAGTGCACGACCAACTCCAACATACACCGTGCTTGGTGACGAGCGCACGACCAGCTCCACAACGAGAACTTGTTGTTGAAACTTGACGACCTCTTTACAACTCTGAATAACCAAAAGACTTCTAAATCAATCTGATAGTACTGGCTTTTGGCTAAGAGAAGTATAGGTGAGATTTGAAACTTTTAGATCACTAGAAAACACTTGAATGAATAGAGAAGAGAATGAAGAATGAATTGATTGATTTGAAGTGAGAAGTTCTTCTCTATTTATAGGTGTTTTCACCAACCGAACTCGGGCAGAACTCGGACAGAGTTCGGATGCAAATATCTCGCAAAATAGACGTTGCTCGCAGATTTGGAGGCAACTAAAGTTTGAATACAAACTGACCGAACTCGGTCAGAGTTCGGACCGAACTCGGGCCGAACTCGGCTTGGAGTTCTGTCAGGAGATATTTTAAAATTCTTTTGTAAAAACAATTTTCAAACATGTTTTTGATTATTTGTAAAATCATGTAAAAAAGAATATTTTCGAAATACATTTTTGAAATATTTGTAACCGAAAATAAGAAAGGGTAAAAAGGTTTTTGGGAATGAGAACAATTTTAACCCTAAGCCAGTATTACCATAATTGATTTTACAAAGAAATTCCTAGACTCAAAAATGTAAAATACAGAATAAAAGTAGAAAAGAGTCTTCAGAAATTTTTGATGACTTTGACGCTTGGATTTATGCAGTACATCGTCCGTTGAATAAGATTTCATGCATCCTGAAATGGTTAGCAGCATTTTCTATATTTTGTGTATGGACTAAAGTATAAGTTGATTATCGAAATCGGGTGTGACCATGGAATGGGCCAACACTTAAGTCCATAAATGGACTTTTTGAGCTTACAAACAAGATGCTCCTGGCCCTTTTCAATGAACCCGTCTGGTTGCTTCATATAGATGTCTTCCTCAAGACTTCTATTAAGGAAAGCTGTCCTGACATCCATTTGCCAAATCTCATAATCGAGATGAGCTGCAATAGATAAAAGAATCCGAATAGACTTAAGCATGGCTACAGGAGAAAAGGTTTCCTCATAATCGATACCCTCTCTTTGAGTAAAACCTTTTGCTACAAGCCGAGCTTTAAAGGTTTCAACCTTACCGTCTGATCCTCTTTTTCTCTTATAGACCCACTTGCATCCAATGGCTTTTACACCAACGGGTGGTTCTACAAGCTCCCAGACCTGATTAGAATCCAAAGATTCTATTTCAGATATCATTGCTTTTTGCCAAGACTCTGCATCTTTATCTTGGAGTGCTTCATTATAGGTATAGGGATCATAATCTTGTTCCTCAGGGACGAAGTCTGACGACTCTTCCAAGAACATATATCTATCAGGTTGTATCACAACCCTCCCACTACGACGAGGCACTATCGGTTGTGGTGTAACATTTGTGACACGTTGTGCAGTTATTTGTGGTTCATCCTCTTGTACTGTTGGTACTGAAGTACTTGGTATCTCATGTCTCGGTTCTTCTAGAACAACTCTACTTGTGGGTTTATGGTTCATCACATAGTCTTCCTTTAAGAATCGGGCATTGGTGCTAACAATGACCTTCTGATCCTTAGGACTATAAAATAAACCTCCTTTCGTTCCTCTTGGATAGCCTACAAACAAGCGTACTTCTGTACGAGATTCCAACTTATCTGCTTTTCCATTCAGCACATGTGCTGGACTACCCCAAATGCGAACATGTTTCAGACTAGGCTTACGCCCAATCCACAGCTCTGTGGGAGTAAGAGGTACTGACTTAGAAGGAACCAAGTTCAAAATATAAGCTGCAGTCTCTAAGGCATATCCCCAAAACGAATCTGGCAAATCCGAATAACTCATCATTGATCTAACCATCTCCATAAGAGTTCTATTCCTTCTTTCGGCTACACCATTCTGTTGGGGCGTTCCAGGTGCAGTCAATTGGAATGCAATCCCAGCCTCTGATAAATAATCCCTAAACTCTCCAAAGAGGTACTCGCCACCAGGATCTGATCGTAATGACTTGATACATTTTCCATGACGTTTCTCCGTTTCAGCCTTGTACTCTTTGAATTTCTCAAAGCACTCAGACTTACGGCGCATCAAATAAATGTATCCATACCTTGAATAATCGTCAATAAATGTGACAAAATATTCAAAGCCACCTCTAGCTTGGATAGTCATGGGTCCACACAAATCAGAATGAACCAATTCCAACACATCTTTGGCCCTATACCCCTTTGCCGTAAAAGGCCTTTTGGTTATTTTACCTTCCAAGCAGGATTCACAGACTGGTAGTGCCTTCACTTCCAATGAACTCAAAGGTCCATCTTCAACCAGTCTTTGAATCCTTCTTAGGTTAATATGCCCCAATCGTAAGTGCCAAAGATATGTTTGGTTCATACAAGAAGGTTCTTTTCTCTTATTTAAGTTAGATGACATATTATTCATTTTCATAAGTTGCATTGTGGGCGAAATAGGATTAATGACATATAAATTATCAACCAATGCACCAGAACAGATAAAATGTTTATTCTTTCTAATAACAATATTGTCATTAAAATAAACTGAATATCCATCCTTAACTAACATAGAAACAGAAACTAAATTCCTTCTAAGTGAAGGTGCATAAAGACAATCTCTCAATGTCAAAAACTTATTTCTACCAAAAGATAAAGTAACATCTCCTAATGCAACGACCGATACTTTTGTAGTATCACCCATAAACAAGCATATCTCTCCATCACTGAGCCGTCTGGTTTCCTGGAACCCCTGCAATGTATTGCAGACATGATTAGTGGCTCATGTATCTACACACCAGGTGCCGGTAGATAACACCGCTAAACATGTTTCAACTACTAGTAAATGAGATATACCTTCTTTGTTCCCTTATTTGAGAAGTGGACAATCAGTCTTCCAATGTCCTGACCCTTTGCACTTGAAACATTTGCCTTTCGGCTTTTTCACCGCGCCTTGAGGTCCCATGCCCTTCTTTGCTAAGTTTGCCTGTTTCTGAATGTTATTCTTCTTCTTACCGCCTTTTGGCTTAGAAGTAGAAGCCTTTTCAGAAACAAAAACATGACCACTCTGCCTAAAGAGAGATTCAGCATCCTGTAGCTCTTTTGTAAGTTCTGCCAAACTATACAACCTTTTGTTCATGTTGTAATTAAGGCAGAAATTGTCAAAACTTTTAGGCAGAGTCCCGACAATGATATCGACCTGGGTTTCCCCATCGATTTCAGCTCCAAGGATCTCCATCTCATTCAGATGACCCATCATCTTGAGAACATGATCCCTTACTGGTGTGCCCTAAGCCATTTTTGTATTCATCAAACATTTCATAGCAAACTGCCTAGCTGCTCTACTCTGATGTCCGAAGAGTTCCTTGAGGTTATACATTATGTCATAAGGTGTGGCCATGGCCTGATGCTGATGTTGCAGTACATTTGACATAGATACCAAAATGTAACACCGCGCCATCTCATCTGCCTTTTTCCACTTCTTATAAGCCTCTTTGACCTCTTCATCAGAGTTAGCATCAGGCTTAGGTGGACATTCCTCAACAAGTACATATTTGTACTCCTCAGCAGTCAGAACAATGTCCAAATTACGTTTCCAGTCAATATAATTAGGTCCAGTAAGTTTGTTTTCTTTAAGAATCACCATAAGTGGACTAAAAGAACCCATTTTTGAAATCCTGAGAATCACATAAATAAAATTATGTAGGGCAAAAAAAACTTTTGAATTAACTAAATATTGATTCCCTCAAAACAATAATAAAAAATTCACCAACACCTTGAACACCATGAATTTAGCATGCCACGATAGTGTGGACGTATACAAATTCAACTTTGTTCAAGTAGATTTTTCTTATTAATTTTACTATCATGTCAATATAACTTTATGACAAATAAAATTAATATGCTGGTCTTGCTCTGGTCATACAAATAATAGCAGTGACTCCGATGGAGAGGATACCATTATTTGTATCTAAGTGTATACCATTACTTAATACTAAGTCCATTACCTTGTAATGAGTTCCTTCAGATGGAGAAGTGAACACATACTAGGTAACTTTCTACAACTATCCCTAAGGAAGTTTGTACTGGTGATCCATAATTATACTCATCCGATATGGAGGAAAGTACTAAAGCCAACACGCAAGTATAATTACATCACCTACAAACCAGTAATGGAGACCATAGGATTTATACTAAATAAAAATCCTCTCCCACTTAGTTATTTAACAATGAGGGTTTTTCTACTAGTTGATATTATGTCCATGTTGTCCATTATTAATGTAGGCTTGGTTTTTCAAAAAAACAACCACACAATAATAAACATGCATAATTAGAAAAAGCAAAATGACAAAAATAAGAGAAAAAATCCAACTATTATGGTCATCTTTGCTGCTCCGTCCTCAACTATCCGAATCCAAAATCTGGCGCTGCGCAAATCTATACGGGGTTCGACCTACCCGGTCAGGTCGCGGGGTTCGATTCCTTCATCGAAAATCATCTGTCTGCCTCTGTTTTTTTAGGTTTTGGCTGTTCGATTCCTCCAAAATCTGGCGCTGCGCCCCATTTTTTTTTAGGTTTTAGCTGTCGATTCCTTCATCGAAAATCATCTGTCTGCCTCTGGACTGCTTAAAACCAGCATCTCGTCCGGCGTTAGAAACAGCCACTACCGCCATCACGATTGATCAAAAATAATTAAAATTACATCAATCCTATGCCTCCCGAAGGAGTTCACACATAATCTAGATTGAAAAATTAAATTAATAAGCACGATCAACCCTCATGATTTTAATTACATCCACAGCAACAACAACATCCACGACATGTCCGTGGTTTAAACAACACAATAAAAAACAAGCATTGGACCATAATAGTTGGATCTAAGATGCCTGCAAAACCGAGTTAGAACAGATTTACATCTACCGACTATTACATAACGCAAGTTTTATTGGACAACATGGACGTATCAATCAATACGTAGATCCAAAGTAGCTTTGATACCAATTGATAGAACTGGAGATTCCCAGGACCCTTCCTTTGGTGTGCGTATTGATCGATAGAAAGTCAAACAGATCAAATACGTGTTCTAACCCTTCATAGGCGGAAACTAGGGTTCACGAATTATACCTGCGGCGGAAAGAAGACAAGTAATTCCTGGCAATCTCGAGCGGACGACCCCAAGATCTTCTGCACGTATTCCTTCCTCGAGTTGGACGTCGTGTGGGCGACGATCTCCCAACCTTTTCTTCTCCTTGGCAGCACTCTCTTTCTCTCCTTACGTGAATCACGAATTTAGAGAAAATTTCAGATTTCTAATCCGTAATCTGGCGGCCAGAGAATAGAGGATATATATATATAGACTACGGCAGGGACCATGAGGAGAAATTAGGGTTAGGCCTCCTAACGGATCTGGATATCCCGTGTTCAGCCCGAACACACAATCCAGGCCCATTAACAATAGCTCGGTCCACTAATGAGCTATTGTTGTACTACCTCCCTAATCCCAAATTATGTTTGTGGGCTCCTTTTATTATATGCTCATTTGGCTCCCCATGTTAAGATATCTTATGTCCGTCGATCAAATTAAGTTACTGACAACTATATTGATTCGACATCTTTTATCCTTAAGTAGTACCGCTCAACTTTATTTGTCATGTCGGATGTAATCCACCTGCAGGGTTTACATGACAATCCTTATGAGCTCCTTAAGAGGACATCATCAACCCGATATATCGGGACATGGATTCCATTTATAATCAACAGCCCATCATACATACAATGTTATTACCCAATTCATAGAGGTTGTTGATCCATAATGAATCTCACTCTTTTATGAGTCAAAGTAATGCACATTGCATATACATGTCCGTTATTATATCCGGATTAAGAGTACAAGCATCCATAATAACAGAGGTGTTTGTTCTCTTATGTAGTCAGTACAAAGAGAACAACCTCAAGTGGTCCTGTTCAATACACACAAAGTGTACTAGTGTAAACCTATAGTCAAGATAGACTAATACCAGATTACACTACAACCTTTCCAATAGATTGTCCAAGTCCATCTAGGTTGTGAACTATTTATATACTCCATAGAAAACTGATAATATGATCTTCTGTGTGACACCACACACCATATTATCTACAATATAGAATATCAGACATTTGCATTAACACTTGCAACAAATACAATATGCAAACATTTGCCCATATGATTCTCATTCAAAATTTAAGGAAATAAGGTTACTACAAAAGTAATGCTTTTAGTATATAACCCTAACAACTAAGTGGCGAGGCACTGCCTCGAATATGTTATAAGAAGGGATTTATGGCACGACCAAGTTGTTACGTACCAAATATGGGCCGAAAGGCAAGCACGAGTCGATAAGATGACGCTGTTGGCACGAGAAGGTCTAGAGGCAAAGTATGAGTAAGTTGTTGGTGCAAGGCATGGTGATGGTCTAGAGACATAAAATAGACCAGAGTTTATGTCCTAAAATTGATCCTAAGGCAAGAATAAAAAGACAATCGTAAAAAGGATATGTTGCACAAAATAAATAAACGTGTTGGTTTTGTATGGGTGGACGAGGAGCTCACTCCACCAGTACAGTTGAGTACTGACACCCACACAGTGTTTATGTGCAGGCACAGGTAGAAGCTCGTTGGCGCGGAGCTCACTTGGATGCGTCGAGGTATGGAGTCCCTTGGCATTTCGAGGCGTACGGCCGCATGGAGTCTGGACTTATACGGGACATAATGTATGGACATCGCCTATTTGAAGCGTCCATTGGCTCGTCAAATTATACTGAGAGATAAGAGAGAGCAGAGTGACTTGTATTGTGAGAAGAGTGAACTTGAGTTATTGTAATCTTGGCCTCGTGCCCACCTATGTAATCTTTGTTTCAATATAAATAAAGAGCTATTTGTATGACTTATGTTTTATTTCAAGTTTCCGCTACTGTTTCAATGTTTCTGTTGGGACTTCTGTGCGACGACCCTGTCGCTTAGCCTGTAATCGATCGTTATGGAACTCGTCTTACGTGAGCACAAATTTAGGTTCGCACGGCATCACGCCTTAGCGAGGACGATCGGTCCTACGGGACCGGGGCATGACAATATTAAACCATCATCATATCTCATCTCCAAAAATACCACCAAGAATCATTGTACTCATCTCCCATCCTAAGGTCAAACCTTATCCAATAATCTATGGCATTCTACCCAAACATAGGATAATACTACTCACTCAAAGCTATGCATCCACCAAAGATCAACCCGCAAACATCAATGTCATCACAATCCAGGGGTCGAAGTTTATCAAAGCCTTTCCTAAGGTAAATCTATCCAAAAAAATCATTCTTGGTTACATCATGATCGACAACATCAATCTAAGCAACTCGCATATTCCAAATCCTTAATTCGTTCGATAAATGGCTCCGAGTCAAATTCAAAATCTCAATCACCAATCTCAAGTCATAAGTCTAAATCATCAATCACAATTTATAATCTGTAGTGGCAATCTTAACTCACTTTCAATTCCAATCCAACTCGTACTCCATCTCTATACATCCAAATCACTTGTGTACTCAAGATCACTTAAAATTCAATTCACAAGTCCAAGCAATTCTCGCAATCATCAATTGTTTCAATCTTACAAATTCATACCATCCAAAATATAGGTTGACTCAAAATCCTTATAAGCCATCAAGTTCACTACTATGAATCGATTATATCAATCACATAGAATTCTAAACATTCACCAAACCGAGTCTAACTATTAATTGTCCATTCATGCCATGCTCAAGATTCATCTAACCAAGTCATCTGAAACTTCAATACTATCATTCAATCCATTAACAGTCCATATAACTGAATTCATCAAGACAACCAGGATCAATGATTCAATCTGCTACACGATTATTGTCTATCCAAAAATAATATCTTTGAGTCAACATCTATCGATCTTCGATATACCTCAATCTCATCAAATATTTGCATAACCAAGAAAACATCCATTTGCAAAACTCATATCCGTTTCAACCAATGTCATCGTCCAAACTCGATACAAGATCAACTCATTCATACTCAAGATCAAATCAGCTATCTCAAGTCATCGAGCAATACAATTTTCCAAATCCTCATAATCATTCACATATTCTTCGGACAAAATTTTGATCGTACCACCGAGTCCTCATACTCAATTCAAAATTTGATCTGATCAATTCAAACCATAGTTCAATATACTATCCATATCATTTCTCCAACCAAGTCATTTATTTCATAAATTCAAACTCCTATCAAATAATATCTCAATATGCCAAATATCATTCTCGGTCATCCGAACCAATCCAACAAGAGACATTCAAAATCGCATCGATGCACAACTCTATATTGAGACTTTGCACCACCCCATTTATAGCTGATAGACTTATTGATAACCAATTCATCAAATCCAGCAATAATTGTTAGGGCTATCCAATACACTACTCAGGGATCTAGGTCACGTTGTATTGAATCAATCCATCATCCATATACTAAATCAGCTTCCCTTTCGGATAATCCATTCCACTTGAACAACTCAACACATTCCATTCCTTGAAATCCAAGCAACTTCTTACAATATTCACATCAACAATGCTCAAATATGACTGCAACATCTCTACCGATAGCATGGCACTCGTCCAATAAAAATTAAATCCAACTTATCTTTATCCCAAACATCATCTTACGGCATGCTCAAACCAAATATTCTGCCACATACTCAACTCAAACCATTAGATGCTGCTCTTCAAAGCTACCTTGGTCAACAAAATACCCACATGAGATTCATAATATATCTAGACTTATTATATGGAACATCCAGCAGAACGTCGAGATAGTCTAAAGACTCTGATTACGGAAGCCACTCGGACTTGAAAAGAATCAATAGAGAATCCAACGACGTAAAACCATGATCTAATACCATTATGTCATGTCCCGATCTCGTAGGACAAAAGTTGCCACTAGGCGTGATGTTGTGCAAGCTTAAATTGTACTTGTACAAGGCAAGCACCAAAACGGCAAATAGAACAATCTAAAATACAAAGTCATTACAATGGAAATACTAAGCAGAAAAGTTGAATCGACATCAACAAGATATACACAAAATTTTCTTTATTGATAATTGCAGCAAAATTACAACGACTCGAAGTCAAAGAACAGTGCTCCGGCAATTCGATCGAGGAGCCAAAAACCTTGTGCACAAGTTATCCATGATCGTGCAATTGCATGAACAGTTAAACTCTATAACGTAAGCATTATACAAATCTGAAATAAGTAAATAACTCTCTACTCAGCATTTACAACAACACATCTCCATCTTGACGACCTAACGGTCCCAAACCTTTCCATGTTTTTATCTTCTGAAACTACATCACCATACTCCACGAAAATACATAATCACAGTGTTATATTCCATATGATAACATGTTAGATTAGTGCTAAAATTCATATTGTACCAACAGTATAAAATCTCATCGATACAGTAGTACAATAATCTAAGTCCATTATAGTGAATTAATATTCCATGTTCTATACAGCAAATTAACAGAAAATGAGATTACTCGCTTATCTATCTTAGCTCTTCTCTTTTATTAGCATGTAACGATCCATATCATAAAGAATTAAGCAGGCATCATTCCATTTCATTAGTGTGAAAGTAAATGTGCGAAGGATCATCGAAACTACCCACCTGAATAAACGTCGATTTGACTCGACCGAACAGATCTCTGAAACATCATCTGCATGAATCCAAGTCCAAATGGCCCTTTGAACCAATGAACCAACTATATGCACCATATGGAATGGGACATTACAGAAGATAAGGGAATTAGATCCCAAGTGCCATTGAACCAACGAGTATGCATCTCCTCATCTATAGTAGCTCCCCAACCCCGATGTTGAAGCACCTCTTTTTCTGAAGTAGGACGAGAAATAGAGGAAAGAGAGAAGGCAATCTTAAAAAGAGGAGTAAGTCGATGATAAGAAACAAAATTAGCAGTCAGATGTATAGTGTAAGTGTGAGGTTTCTTATGCAACATATAAGAGATCATCCAGAACAAGAGAACAAATGAGAAGAGAGACAAGTGTCAATTCCATTTAATCCCTAGGAGAATGATGGTATAATTTGGTAAAAATATCTCCTTAAGGGTCCGTTTGGTAAACCGTATTTGGAGGTGGTATTTGGATTTGTATGGATTTGGAGAGAAATTCATGGAATCCTATGTTTGGTTGGAGATGGATTTGGATATGGAAAGCATGACAAAATCCAGAACTTGGATTTGGTTGGATTTAGGAGAAAAAAATTAGTTATTCTTCAATAATTTTGTTAAAATATTTATTCTTTAATAATTTTGTTAAAAATTAGTAAATTAAAAATTAGTTATTCTTTAATAATTTTGTTAAAATATTTATTCTTCAATAATTTCTTTAAAAATTAGTTAATTAATAAAAAACTAACTAATAGTTAGTTATCATAATTATATTCTAAGTTAATAATTTATTAATTAATAATTTTATTATTTAATAATTTATAATAATCCTAATTAATAATTTATTACTTTATTAATCATAATTATAATAATTTTATTAATCATAACCATAATCTTAATTAATAATTTATTCATTAATATCCAATTATAATCATAATTAATAATCTATTAGTATTATTAAAATATTAATTAATAATTTGTTAATAACTATTTTATTATAATCTTAATTAATAATATTTTAATCACGATTCTCATCATATTTGAGATTTTTTGACTTGTCCCCCACTTTGTTTGTTCGAATTAAGGGTGCACCCCACTGTTTTGCATTAATGTACATCACCCCCCACATTTGACGGATTACGTCAAAAATTAACAGTCAAACGTTTTAACCAAAAAATTTGGACCAAAATGCCCCTCCTATTTTCTTCTTCCTTTCCTCCCCCCCCCCCCCCCCCCCCCCCGGCGGCTACCGCACCCCCGCGGCCACCGCCCCCGCACCGCTGCCTCTGCCGCTTGCCGCTGCTGCCGCCCCCGCACCGCCGCCTCCTCCTCCTCTTTACTAATCATCATTATATTAATTTATAATTATTATTTTTAAAATATTTAATTTATAGTTAATTAAAAACTAACTAATATTTATTTTAAAATCAACTAATCGTTAATTATTAATTATCAATCGTTAATTATTAATTTTATAATTATAATAATCGTTATTTATTTAAAAATTATTAATCGTTAATTATTAATTGCTAATTATTAAAAATTATTAATTTTAATTATTAATTACTAATTGTTAATTATAATTTATAGTTATTAATCGTTAATTATAATTTATAATTATTAATCGTTAATTAAAAATTATTAATCGTTAATTGTTAATTATTAATTATTAATTATTAATTATAATTATTAATTATTAATTATTAATCGTTAATTATTAATCGTTATTTATTTAAAAATTAACTAATCGTTAATTATTAATTTTATAATTAGTAATCTTTAATTATAATTTATAATTATTAATCGTTAATTAAAAATTATTAATCACTAATTATTAATTATTAATCTTTAATTATAGTTTATAATTATTAATCGTTATTTATTTAAAAATTAACTAATTGTTAATTATTAATTTTATAATTAATAATAACTAATCGTTAATTATTAATTATTAATCGTTAATTTTTAATTTTATAATTAATAATAACTATAATTAATTAATAGCTTAATTATTGATCATGACTATAATTTAGTTATTAATCATAAATCCAAATCCTATGTTTGGTTGGAGTTGGATTTGGACTTGGATTTTGAAATCCATGATTTGGATTTGGATTTGAATTTTGGATTTCCAAATCCAAATCCAAAACCATTTACCAAACAAGCCTTAAACAAGGAGACCAAGTTTTTATCAATTTTTGGATGATATATAACAGACCTCAAGAGTCCTATCTATACACTCTCGGCCCTCCTGAACCTCTTGTTCATTTCGCCCTCTTTTTTGTGAGCCTACTCTGATCCTGCAGTAAGACAAAAACTATATTCTAAAACAACACTTTGCAAGCTTTTTGTTCTGGAACTGAATGGTCTAAATGATCAACTATTGCTGCTTGAGCCTACTCTACAGAGCGAAGGGCATCTATAAAGCTCGCAAAAGAAGAGTTCATTTAAGCGAACATCTCGGTCCAAAAGGAAGACAAGATCATCATGCCAAAGCTTTTACACTATTATTATGCCAGAGATGGTACAACGGTTTTCGACCATGACAGAGGTTTATTAGGTACATGACTGCGTACCAGACAGGTGAAACAGAAACTCATCTAAGGATGCCAACAGAAGAAATCCGAAAATACAGCGGTTGCCATACAAGTCATCATCCAGATATATTATGCATAGATATTTAGCCGAACAATAAAGACAAAATGACTTCTTATGCATGATTGGTGAATATCCAAATAATACAATATTGTGTTCAATCGACCATACAGGTTTATTAGGTACATAATCAGCCATATTCACCTGTGTACTGGGTATTAAGCAATAGTAGGAGCTTGGTTTGTAGCTAAGAGGTTGAGGGTTTCACCAGCTCGTGATCCTGAGGACAACCGCAGCTTCCTGTAGTCAACATAGGTAAAGGTTTGGTAAAGCCGTGGATGGTCAGAATCCACGAGCGCAGGTGGGGGTTCGACTTTGCCATCCTTTGGTGACAGAAGGAATAACGCAATTGAAACTCGAGGTGTTGCTTCCTTGCACTGCACGCGGTGCTTGATGTTGTGCACCCTCCCGTTGCTCCAAGCCTTCAAGAAGTGAGGAAATTTTCAGTAGAGCCAATATCTTGCAACTCAACCATCAAAGATGAACTGAGGAAAGTTTTCGTTGTCAGTTTTTACATCCGGTATCTACAATATCTGATCTCTGGGGATATACTTGCTTTCTTCTCTTCTCGCTTATATACTTATGATTCAGACAATTTCCAGATACCTAGTAACGGGAATCACCAACTTTTGTTCCAATAATATAGAAGTAAATATCATTTACATATTAACATAAAAAAAGAGGCTATCTGCAGGAATTATGAAATCTATCTACATTTAGACTTGCTTGCATAGGTACTAGAGAAATGATAGTAAAATTTCATTCTTTCTAAAAAGATTAATGATATTTCTACGGAGTCCTCTACAGAGTTGCATTGTTGACAAATTCTGATTGGAGAAACAAAAGGACAAGGTTAAATGCACATCCAATAAAAATTGGCCAACAGTGCAGCACTTGACAGAACTCTTTATGCATATTGTTTTAAAAACTAAAAACACATTTCGAGGCTTATAGCTTCAAAGAAAGAGGGAGAGAAAGATTCACTTTTATGTCAAATGTTTTAAAATTGTTTATGTAGAATGAGAATAATAGGTTAATTTTATTATGAAGAGGGATTACATATATATAGGAGAGTCTAACTCATCTCTTTACTCTCTTTTCCAATGTGGAACTAAAGCCCACTATTACTAATACTTAACACCCTCCCTCAAGCTGGAGCATATATGTCAATCATGTCCAGCTTGTTACATAGAAATTGAATCTGAGGACCCAACAGAGACTTTGTGAAGATATCAGCTATTTGATCACCGGTCCTCACATGACGAAACTTTATTGCTCCCTTCTTATACTCATCGCGTACAAAGTGGATGTCGATTTCTATGTGCTTCGTCCTTTCATGGAATACAGGATTAGTAGCAATATAAATAGCGGACCGGTTATCACACCACATGTCTGCTGCTCTAGATCCTGCTTCTTCTCCTAATTCTTGTAGCAGATGTTTCAGATATAACACTTCTGTTGTGCCATGAGCAATAGTTCAATATTCTACTTCGGAACTTGATCGTGCAATCACACTCTGCTTCTTGCTTTTCCACGAGACCAAGTTTCCGCCAATAAATACAGAGTAACCGGATGTAGATCGTCTATCCGTTAGACTTGCACCCCAGTCAACATCAGTGAACCCCTCAACATTCGTATGTCTCTGATTTTTCATGCGAATTCCTTTTCCAGGATTCTGAACTATATAACGTAGAATTCTGAGAACTGCCTGCCAATGTAGAATTCGTGGAGAATACATAAATCTACTCGCAATACTAACAGCAAATGAAATATCTGGACGAGTCATAACTGCCAAGTAGTTGAGCTTTTCCACTACTCGACGGTACTGATCTGGATTAGTCATCAGTGTCCCCTCGTCAGGAAGTAAATTTTCTCCTGGGTTGGCGACGTTGCTCCCTTGGCTTGCATCATTCCAGCATCATTTAGTATGTCCAATACATACTTTCTCTGGAACATAACAATGTGCTTCTTTTCCCTTATTACTTCAATACCCAAGAAGTAGCTCAGCGCTCCCATATCCTTGGTCTGAAATTGCTCCCAGAAATTTTTTGAGTCCTGCAATGCCCTGGCTATCGTCCCCCGTGATGATAATGTCGTCAACATAGACACCAAGTAGTATCCTTCCAGCTGATGTTTGTCGGTAGAATACCGAATGATCCTTCTTTGATTGACACATGCTAAACTGAGTAACAACATTTGTGAATCGACCAAACCACGTCCGTGGTGATTGTTTGAGACCGTATAGGGCCTTCTTCAGGTGACACACTTTACCCTCCCTTGCAACGAACCCGGGAGGTTGCACTACATATACTTCTTCGTCAAGATCCCCGTGTAAGAATGCATTCTTGACATCCAGTGGAAGTAATGGCCAGTCATAGCGGACAGCTAAGGCCAATAGTACGCGAACAGAAGTCATTCTGACAACCGGAGAGAATGTCTCAAAGTAATCATCACCATATGTCTGAGAATATCCTTTAGCTACAAGACGAGCTTTTAGACGATCAAGAGTGTCATCAGGTTTCACTTTGATCGTGAACACCCATTTACAACCGACTGCCTGTTTTCCAGGTGGCAAATTGACCAAATCCCAAGTATGGTTTTTTCGAAGAGCGTTTATTTCATCTTCTATAGCAGCACGTCAACCGGGATGTCGGAGACCCTCTTCAGCAGTATTGGAAATCGAAATTCCATCAATAGTGGCTATGAGGGACTGAGTGTGGCTTGCTAGGCCTTTATAGTTGCTAACATACAAGGGATGATCACGACAGGCACGACGAGGACGAGCTGGTGGAGAAGTTGGAGACGGTTCAGAGGAGCTTGAGGATTGTCCAGGAGTGCTAGACGAGGATGATGAGTCAGTAACCGTAGGTACTATCTGTGAGGCGGGATCAGGCGACATCGGTGCTGACTGAACTGGTGTCTGCGGTTCGTCTGACTGGGACGACGTCGGTGCTGACTGAACTGGTGTATGCGGATCGTCTGACCGGGTGACAGACTCGGTAGAGGAGGGCACTCGTACAGGAGACTGGTGCGTTTGAACGGGAAACAACAAAAAATTCTCGTCTGGATAAACATGGGAAACCGGATTTTCAGTTTGTGGGAGTGGAGGAAACTCGTTTCAACGAAGGCAACATCCCGAGAGAAAAAAAATTGTTTTAAGACGGAGGAAAAACACCGGTACCCTTTCTGATCCTTAGGATAACCAAGGAAAATACAACGGATTGCCTTGGGATCTAGCTTAGAAAGAGTCGGTCGGGTATCTCGAACATAACAGAGGCACCCAAACGTTTTGAGAGGAAGGGAAAACGGATTTCGATCGGAATATAACCGAGAAAAAGGAGTAGTACCCTTTAGTACGGATGATGGCATGCGATTAATAAGATAACAAGCTGTAAGAACCGCATCCGACCAAAATCTTTTGGGAGTACGTGCTTGAAACATAAGAGCACGCGTTGTTTCCAAGAGATGTCGATTCTTTCGTTCGGCCAAACCATTCTGTTGTGGTGTGAAAGGACAGAAAGTTTGGTGGATGATGCCATGTCGAGACAGATGTGAGCTGAAATCTCTAGACAAATACTCACGACCATTGTCACTTCGAAGACATTTTATCAAAACACCAAATTGTGTTTTAATTTCTGCATAGAATTTGTACCAAATTTTAAATAATTCGGATCGTTGTTTTAGCAGATAAACAAAAGTGATACGTGAGTAATCATCAACAAACGTAACAAAATATTTGAAACCCATTACTGAATTGACAGGACACGGTCCCCATATATCTGAATGCACCAGCTCGAAAGGAGCAGACGCAATTTTATTCTGACTTACCGGGTATGGAACCCGGTGAAGTTTGGCTAACTGACACGACTCGCAATAAAAACTAAAAGGAACATCTAAATATGGGTACAGTTGTTGAAGAACTTGGATTGACGGATGGCCCAACTGACAATGTAACTCAAAAGCATTGAGTTTCACGCCGACACAAGTAACCGGAGAAGAGACGTCAAACAGATACAAGCCTCCAGTCACATGCCATTTACCAATAGTCTTCCCAGTCTTCAGATCCTGAAAAACACAACCATCAGGAAAAAAAAAGTTACCGAGCAGTGTAAGTCGCGAGTAATTTGACTAACGGGAAAGCAAACTAAATGGATTTCCAGGTGTATGCAGCACAGAATGAAGTGATAAGTCGAAAGAAAGACGGACACTTCCTCGCCCACGAACTGTCAGTGAACCACCATTAGCAACAGTAATACCTGAAGTATGACCTATCGATATATAATTGCGGATCATACATGCGTCGCCAGTCATGTGAGCAGACGCACCGGAGTCAATGACCCACTGTTTCGATCGCACCACACAAGCTGCAGAGTACCCAACAGTGGATCCGGACGTGGATATCTCACTACGACGTTGAGCCTGAAACTCAAGAAAATCCGCGTAAGAATCGACGCTCATCTGAACCGAACGAACGCTATCATCAGGAGCGTCCGAAGTAATATTGGCAGCAGGAGCTTTACGGCACTGTCACTGGAAATGTCCCTGCTGACCGCAGTGGAAGCATGTTCGTAGTCGTCCCCCATCACGATCACCATTGCCTCGCCCGCCATCACGACCATAAGTCCGGCCACCTCGTCGTCTACCACGCCCACCACGAACGCCAGGACGAGCAGCACTACCAAGGGCAAATCGATCAGCAGGAGCATCCCCCGGAATGGTCTCAACGACCTTTGCTGCCCGAAGAACACGGAAGTGGGCCTCCATCAAAGACGGAACTTTAGATCCAGCAATGATCTGTAATCGAGCCGAGTCTGCATCAGGACGAAGAGAGGCAAGATATGCCATAACATGAAGCTGCTCACGTTGAGATCGAGCTTCATTGATATCCGTCGTCAGAGGGAGAACACGATCATTTCATCTGTCATATAGCCTTGAAGGACCGGAAGTGGTCCTTATAAGACTTGTCTCCCTGATTTGCTCGGTAAACGCCAACAACCGAGTCGTAGATACGAAACAAGTCGCGTTTTACATCAAACGTCGTTGCCAGGACCTCCCATAGCTCCTTGACCGTGTCTGTGTTCTGAACCATGTCCTCAACAGACGGTTCCATTGAGTTCATCAACTGTGTAAACAGTCGACTATCATCCGTCTCTTATTGTCCAAACGTGGAATCAGCCGTTGCCGGAGGGCTGTCAGTCAGATGTTTAGACAACTGCATCCCCTTTCTCAACCTTCTTCCGCCATGTTGAGTAACCATCTGGTCCGTCCAATCGACGATCGACGAGTCGAAGAGACCGTCGTGCCAGTGCCCGTTGCGTTGCTGACACTGGTAGTAGAATCACCATCATCTGCCTTCGGGTTTGTCATCTTGAAATGAATGCAACCGTCGCGAGTTCTTCCCAACCCCAATAATCACATCAACTTTACGAGTGCGCTATTAACGTGGCCAACACCGGCGCGTGCATGTAAAGTGAAGATAGTAGGACACAGGAGTAAACAAGCTCCTTCGCTGTGTAGCTGGTGAACACGTCAGGACATAGGAGTAAACACGATCACTCTCCGTGTAAATCCTGATGTGAAGATCGGGGTAGAAAAAACAAAGATCCACGTAGACAATCAAGTTGTCTACCTTTTGTTAATTCCTGACGGCGTAATCTAGGAACAGAGGGTGTGCAAATAAAGCATTTGGCTACCGTCTGTCTTCGAAATACGGCACTTTTTTTGGAAGAAAAGACGGCTAGGGTTTGTAGGAGATGGATGGGCTAGTGTTAGGATTTGGAAGAAGGAACATGGTGGCGGCTGTAATATCCCGCTCCGCACGGTGCATTACGATGAGTCGTTGACTCGAAGAGTTGCGTTAACCCGATGAAGTATCGACGCGAATAGATGCAAGAGTTACGTTGGCCGAAGGTAAGCTTTGAGTCAATTGGAATCTATGAATCGAATCGATGCAAAAGATAAGTCCCGTTTGAGTAAGTGCTAATTTTAGTTGATCTGGTGTGCAGGCTATGCTTTTACACTGGATTACGGATCGTGGCATGGGCGCGGTAGGCCGAATAAGTTGAATAGCTCAACGGAGTGGCTAAGTCAGAATAGTTAGCTATGCGACCAAATTATGGAATCGAGCCGCTACAGCTCAGTGAAACGATAAGACGTATCGACTTAAGGTGGACGGGTTCTTGACTCTCTCCCTATTCCTTCACGTCTAATAAAATATATTATTGTATGCGTAAGATGTTATCGAGTTAGCGAGCGTGGCTCGACGAGTAAAGGTCTTAGTATGTGTTGAACATTAAGATAGAACATTGAACATTGAACAATTGAAGCGACGTGCATCAAGTGTACGAGTCGTGATAGGGCATGATGGTAGAACATTGAAAGGCAATATTGAGATGTGCATCACGTGCACGACTCCGAGAACATTGAACACTAGGCCTAGAACATTGATTATGGCGCTAAGCGTGCCCTCGTGCACGAAAGCTAGGAAATGACTAAGTAACTACGGAACTAGGCTATGTGAATAACTTATGAATGGAACGCGTTGAATATAAGTACGAGAATCCTAAGCCGTTGGGCGTCGTGCATCAATACGGATGTGTTGGGGCATAATGCCAATAGAACTTGAGATAGAGTTAACGGGATTATCTTTATGGAACGCGTAATAGGTTGGAATGTATGACTTGTATGCTATGACGCGTATTGCATGGTCAATGGACTCGGATAGACCGTGCACGGGTGCGGCTTCCCTCGGACGGTTATGACCGGGGCACCGGGACCGTTCGGCCTAGGAGGAAATTATGTATGGTATTTATGGTGCACATCATTCGGACGGTTTGCGACCGGCCAATGTTGTGATAAGCTATGATATCAGTAAGTTTAGGATCCTTCGAATATTGGGCTAGCAACCCGTATCGAAGCGATCATAGGCTTACACATAAGGATGCCAAGTCCATTACGGTGCGAAACACCGTGACCTTCATATAGGTAGGGCCGGTGGACTGAGATTAGAGTTGGGTGCAGGCGCAGGGCCTGCTACCCTTATACAATGTCTAAGTTTATGATTGGTTGGTTACGTGGATTGTATGATTTCTTATGTAAAGTCTAACCATTGCAGGCATGGCAAAATGGGACGGAGATGAGCACGATCACTATGTTTATGTTCATATTATGTCTAACTGTATCTGCCGCAGGGACATGGTATTGGACATATTTATGATAAGGTGCTATGTTTAAGTATTGTCATGAAATTGATCCTAAGGCTAAATAGAAAGATCACAAATTAAGATGCATGTTTCACTAAATATACGTTTTTGGTTTGGGTGCGAGCGGGTCTTGATCAGTGCGAAGCGAGGACGAAAGCACTAATCCCCCACTAGTTTGTGTGCAGGCTCAGGATATGTTTGGCTCGGGGCGGAGCTTGGCTTGGATGCGCCGAGGCGTGGAGTCCTTAGCGTTTCAAGAGGAGCTACCGTATAGGCGTTCGGACTTGCGACATGGAGATGTTCGGCCGAAGACTACTTGTTGGCTATAAAGAGGCATAATGTATGGAACAATGTAATCCTTTGTGAGCTAGAGAGATCATAAGCGTTGTAGCCAATTGGCATATTAAGTTGGGCTATTCAGAGCCTTTGTAACCTTTAGTTCGTTATCAATAAAAGAGATTCTTATGTTATACTCTGTTTTCCTTCCGCTGCTTATGTTATCAATTTGAGATAAACACTATGTGAACCTGTTATCTTGCCTTGCACGAGCGCAACTCCAGGCTCGTGCGGCATCACGCCCCGGCGAGGACGGTGATTCGGGTGAAATCTAGCGAGGACGTGCGATTTCCCGGATCGGGGCGTGACAAGTTGGTATCAGAGCGGTTCCATCCTCTGGACCGTGCATGAATCTCTTTGACCCTCAGTTGCTTCGCTATCGAAATTCAGTTGACTCTAAGTTGTTTCCGCAACCGCATTGCTCATGATCTGCTCGACGCTACATTGGATGTTCCATACAATAAGTCTATATTAAGTGCGTACGTCTGCCACAAGTATGTCGTAACTATTACGCTCTCTCCGAGTGCCATCGGAGAATGTTGGTTGCACGAAGTGCAACGAGTTATGATTTGTTGGTTTCCCAAAGTGCAACAAAGTTGCGAGTCGTTGGTTGCACGAAGTGCAACGAATATGGTGATGTTGGTTGCATGAAGTGCAATGATATACATATTGTTGATCGCACGAAGTACGAGGAGTTATGTGTTGTTGGTCGCATGAAGTGCGAAGAGATACGTGTTGTTGGTTGCACCACGTGCAACGAGTCGATATATGAGGCGATGCGTGTTATATAGCTATGCGAATGGTTATGTATTGTTGGTTGCACGGAGTGCAGCAAGTCGTGAATCGTTCGTTGCATCGGTGCGACGAGGCGACATGGTATGATACATGTTGTATGGCTATGCCGATGGATAGCGATATGTTAAACGAGATTGAGTAATGACCTTAAGTATCGAGAATAAATTGTTGCACGAGTTGCAACGAGTGAGATTGGAAGATCGCGGATGCGATAGTAACGAGTCGAGTTGATCGCTAAGTCGAGTTCGAGTAGGCGAACGTTTATATTGGTCGTATGTTGCGTTGAGCTTTGAATAAGCGAATGTTACGTGTGTGATCGATATGATCGCCAAGTACGGTTAGATTGAATTAATGTCAAACTTGAGCGAACGACCGTGCATGTTGGTCCAGTTGTTGTGCCAACTTGGGTAAGCGAACGCTAGAGCTGGGATCGAGAAAGATCGCCACACGGGATAGTTGATTGGAATTAGACGTCGGACCTATACGGAGTGTGATGTCGAGTAATGACTTGATTTCGAGTGGTATATGCAATACCACTTGCGCGATCAGTGTAGCGGAGTATTGTATCAATAAAGATAGGCTCGATTTCTGAGTGGTATATGCAATACCACTCAACGATAGCTATGTTAAGCCGTTTGGTGACTTGCGATAGATTGCGTCGAGACGATTGTGTTGTTACGATATGTTTGTCCTCAACGAACGGAGTAGTACCGAGACTCGGGTGGGAATGACTCGATAGGAGTCGATGCAAGTGTGCTTTGATGAATCGAGTTGATCGATTATGCGCGAAGTCGTATGCATGGATGATACGTCGGACGAGGATTCGTTAAGTATAAGTCGAACGATAGGCTGAGAATGGCTAAGGAATGTTGCGTTGAGGAAATGGTCGGCAGGTCGAATTTACGTTGAGTTAGCACGAAGACTTATTCGGAACGAGTTGAGTAGGTACGAAAAAATCGTACGAACGAATTTGAGTTAGTGCGATGAGTCGGTAGCACGATTTGGAAGTACGAGTTAGGAATACGAGGATGAATATGTGAATTGGAAATTATGTCGTGATGATGGTAGTTAGTTACAATTGAATAGATCTTGATGTGTGCAAGACTTGATTCGTATTCGAGTTCGGATAATGGCAGTGATCGCAACGAATTGGAGCCTATGAGAAAGGAAGATGTTCAAGTTATGCATATCGACGATGGTATTGAGGCGTATCAAAGACGATATGTAATAACTCGGGGATACTCTGATTGAATGAACGAAAATTTTGTTGAGCATTGTTGTTGGATGAATAGGATGCAAGTTAATTGCAGTTTGGATGATAACGGTAGGAACGTTTCGGAGAATTTGCAAGTGGATGAATAGTACTTGGACGAAAAAGAAAGTGTTTTGGATTGCTTCGTGGATGGCCACAACGTTGACATTCTTGTCTTATGCGAGTGCAACTCCAGCATCGCACATGCGTTACGTCAAATTAGGGCGATCATTACGCGTGAGCGCTGGTATGGTAATTCATCCAGCGGGGATGATCAAACTTACAAGACATGACAAATTGGATTTAGACTTGTGGTTTGATGCGAAAGTTGTTCGAGGATGATTTTGATGAGTATGGAATGTGTCGAACTATGATCACGAATAGGTAAACTCGGACTTGAGGCGAGTAGATGTCATACGACTAGCGAAAATAGTCGACGGTAATGCATGAGTGATTCGAGTAGTAACGGCGCATCAGTTACGCGGGGGTAGATAAATTATGGATTAGTAAATTATGTCGGATTGGATAAAGTCTCATAGGAATTGTCGGAAATTGATTTGGCTCCGCGATAGGATATAGCATGGTTCGTTGTAACTGTCCCTCGTTGATGATCTTCAATTATCCAGCGTAGTTTCGGGACAGATGACCCTAGAAGACTTGACCGCCAAATCAAATGAATATTGAAACCCCATAGGATGACCCAATGAAGTCGCATAAGAAATTTTGTCGAGGATGAAAGATGATATAGTGCATGTTGAGGATAAGTCTAAGCCATTAAGTATCGTGTTTCGTAAGTTAGCGAGTAGCCTTCGACTAGAATGATATGGTCAGAAAAAGGAAATTTATGATCAATCGGATAAGTACGTAAATAGACTTGGTTGGTCGATAATCAAATAGATGTGGAGGAACGTACTTAGCATAGTGCTGTGGTAAGGCGATTGCAAGGATTCTGCAATGCGTGAGTGATGAATAGTGGAATGACCATAAGAATTGTGTCGTAGATCGGGTTGAGTAACGGTTAGGCTATGTGTGTTTGAGCACGCGATCTATGTTACGAAAAGAACTAGTTGGGATTGATTCGAAAATTGAGTAGGGCATTCCTATTCGATCAAGAATCGGAGATAGGCGCATCGTAAGAGACCTTGGGTCGGAAAGATTGTTGCCTTTGAGCATCGTAGACTCAAGTTGACCTCTTGTGTCGGAAGAGATTAAGCACGATGTCTGGACAAGTTACCTAGCGGGGGTAGCCCCAGACGCGATGCGTAGATAGTTTCGAGAATGTGAATCGTGTCAGGATAGTTGTGTGCAAGGCATAGTACGAATGGTAGGCAAAGAAAGTTTAGACATGTTGGACTTAGTCCATGTCATTGAGGCCAAGTGTTATGAACGCTTAGGTGAAAGGCTTGAGTTATGTGAGAGATAAAAAATGGTTGGACGAATGGGCGTTGCGGAGAATTGTTGCGATCGGATGCGCAATGACTTGATGCAATGCATGTGTTAGGTGGTAAGTGAGAAACTTATGGGAACAAAGTAACAGTTTTGAGTTAAGTTATGTGCAGAGATGTTTAGAAGATGATCGCATGTTATGGGATAATGCATACAAGAAGTATTTGGGAATAGGTGCTAAGATTTGACTAAGTCAAGTATCGAATGATTAGTGCTTGAGGGTTTAAGTTGAGCCTGTTAGTTTTGTCCCGATATCCTACAACTGAGCTTGGCTGAAATGCATATATTGGTAGGACGCCTAAAATATGTGTGATCCAAACTAAGTTGTATGATTCCAACGGTAGTAGCACGAGATCGTGAAACGATCTAGCGAGACTTGGATTAAGTGTTGGTTTCAGTTCGAGGACGAACCTTGTTTTTGAGTGGTATATTATGTAATACCCCGCTCCGCACGATGCATTACGATGAGTCGTTGACTCGAAGAGTTGCGTTGACCCGATGAAGTATCGATGTGAATCGATGCAAGAGTTACGTTGGCCGAAGGTAAGCTTTGAGTCAATTGGAATCTATGAATCGAATCGATGCAAAAGATAAGTCTCGTTTGAGCAAGTGCTGATTTTAGTTGATCTGGTGTGCAGGCTATACTTTTACGCTGGATTACGGATCGTGGCATGGGCGCGGTAGGCCGAATAAGTTGAATAGCTCAACGGAGTGGCTAAGTCAGGAGAGTTAGCTATGCGACCAAGTTATGGAATCGAGCCGCTACAGTTCGGTAAAACGATAAGGCTCATCGACTTAAGGTGAGCGGGTTCTTGACTCTCTCTTCCTATTCCTTCACGTCTAATAAAATATATCATTGTATGCGTAAGATGTTATCGAGTTAGCGAGCGTGGCTCGGCGAGTAAAGGTCTTAGTATGTGTTGAACATTAAGATAGAACATTTAACATTGAACAATTGAAGCGACGTGCATCAAGTGTACGAGTCGTGGTAGGGCATGATGGTAGAACATTGAAAGGCAATATTGAGATGTGCATCACGTGCACGACTCCGAGAACATTGAACACTAGGCCTAGAACATTGATTATGGCGCTAAGCGTGCCCTCGTGCACGAAAGCTAGGAAATGACTAAGTAACTACGGAACTAGGCTATGTGAATAACTTATGAATGGAACACGTTGAATATAAGTACGAAAAGTCTAAGCCGTTAGGCGTCGTGCATCAATACGGATGTGTTGGAGCATAATGCCAATGGAACTTGAGATAGAGTTAACGGGATTATCTTTATGGAACGCGTGATGGGTTGGAATGTATGACTTGTATGCTATGGCGCGTATTGCATGGTCAATGGACTCGGATGGCCCGTGCACGGGTGCGGCTTCCCTCGAACGGTTACGACCAGGGCACCGGGACCGTTCGGCCTAGGAGGGAATTATGTATGGTATTTATGGTGCACATCATTCGAACGGTTTGCGACCGGCTAGTGTTGTGATAAGCTATGATATCAGTAAGTTTGGGATCCTTCGGATATTGGACTAGCAACTCGTATCGAAGCGATCATAGGCTTACACATAAGGATGCCAAGTCCATTACGGTGCGAAACATCGTGACCTTCATATAGATAGGGCCGGTGGGCTGAGATTAGAGTTGGGTGCAGGCGCAGGGCCTGCTACCCTTATGCATTGTCTAAGTTTATGATTGGTTGGTTGCGTGGATTGTATGATTTCTTATGTAAAGTCTAACCATTGCAGGCATGGCAAAATGGGACGGAGATGAGCACGATCACTATGTTTATGTTCATATTATGTCTAACTGTATCTGCCGCAGGAACACGGTATTGGACACATTTATGATAAGGTGCTATGTTTAAGTATTGCCATGAAATTGATCCTAAGGCTAAATAAAAAGATCACAAATTAAGATGCATGTTTCACTAAATATACTTAGTGTTTGGTTTGGGTGCGAGCGGGTCTTGATCAGTGCGAAGTGAGGACGAAAGCAGTAATTCCCCACTAGTTTGTGTGCAGGCTCAGGATATGTTTGGCTCGGGGCGGAGCTTGGCTTGGATGCGCCGAGGCGTGGAGTCCTTAGCGTTTCAAGAGGAGCTACCGCATACGCGTTCGGACTTGCGACATGGAAATGTTCGGCCGAAGACTACTTGTTGGCTATAAAGAGGCATAATGTATGGAACAATGTAATCTTTTGTGAGCTAGAGAGATCATGAGCATTGTAGCCAATTGGCATATTAAGTTGGGCTATTCAGAGCCTTTGTAACCTTCAGTTCGTTATCAATAAAAGAGATTCTTATGTTATACTCTGTTTTCCTTCCGCTGCTTATGTTATCAATTTGAGATAAACACTATGTGAACCTGTTATCTTGCCTTGCACGAGCGCAACTCCAGGCTCGTGCGGCATCACGCCCCAGCGAGGACGGTGATTCGGGTGAAATCTAGCGAGGACGTGCGATTTTCCGGATCGGGGCGTGACAGCGGCTAGGGTTAGTGATTGGATGGGCTAGGAAGGGGGTGTAGCCGGAGCGGGTGGGGGGGGGGGGGGAGCAGCCGGGGGGGGGAGGGGGGGCAGCAGGGGTTGAGGGAAGGGGGTGCTTGTAGCGGAAGGGGGGGCAGGGGGCTGGATCGGGTGGGGGGGGTGAGCAGCCAGGGGAGGTGGCGCTGGATAGGGGCCAGCAGGGGGGCGCTGGAGAGGGGCTAGCAGGGGGGCGCTGGAAGGGGGGCAGGGGGGCTGCTGGAGAGGGGCCAGCAGGTGGTGGGGGCCGGGGGGGGCGCTGGAGGGGCAGGGCAGTAGTGGGAAAGATGGGAGGAGGATAGTTTATGGCTCTGATAACCATGTAGAATGAGAATAATAGGTTAATTTTATTATGAAGAGGGATTACATATATATAGGAGTCTAGCTCCTCTCTTTACTCTCTTTTCCAATGTGGGACTAAAGCCCACTATTACTAATACTTAACAGTTTAAAATACGTTCTTTTAAGTTTTTTTTTTTCAAGTAAAACTATAAGTATCATGACAATTAATCTCTGAAGAAAAAAAATACAATATTTTCCTTTGATGTGTGATACACTGATCAAATTTTCAATCAAGTATACATCTTTTATGAGGAGTTAGGTTAAGTCAATCAATTAAATATACATACTTTTGTTTTTCTGTTTTGAAGCGATATTATAACCTCTCTCAAGAGTTCATGTAATAGATACAAATTCTTCACATTCTTTCTTCTTGTCCTATGCTGTTATCTTACCTATGGGCTAGAAGTGAAGTCGTCCTTCAATGGATTAACAGTCAAACTGAGAAACCCTTCAAACTTGACTATAGTATGAATCAAGAATAACAAAAGAATTAGAAGAAATATGATATGTTGTAGCTACCTTTGCGACATCTCCAAGATTGATAAGAAAGGATCCTGGGAGAGGATTGACAGCCACGAACGTGCCTGAACTGTCCATTACCTCAAGGCCACCAACAGATTCATCTTCCTGGAGCACGGTCAGGAACCCGGAGTCGGTGTGAAGTTGTACTCCAGATGAGCCGGCAGTTTCTTCTGTGAAGTTGTACTTGTTTAGCCTGAATTGGCATGGCCAATCCTTGAACGAGTAATCAACCAAGCCCAAACTATCTGCAAGCTTGCAGGCTATGTCCACCATCAGTTCATGGAGCTTCAAAGCATAAGTCTTGATAGTTTCTCTGGAACATTGAACAAAGAAAAGATTTAAGAGTTGTAAAACAATTAGCCATCTATTATCAGTGGAAGTATAAAATAAATGTACTTATAATAAAATTAACATACAAACACAAGCAGTTTGATAATACCAAGAAGGGGATAATTCGTAGTCCTATTTTTAGTAGAAATACTGATTTTGTCAATTTACCTCATTATCAAACAACCTAAAAACAGTCATAGGACAAGAAAATATAGGATAAGAAATGAGTACATCCATAGGAAGTTAGAGAGAACATCAATTGATGACAAGATATAGGGAAACCGTTTAGGATGGTTTGGACATCTGGAACAAAGACCAGTAGATGCACAAGCACCCATAAACAAGAGAGATAAGAACATAACTGGAATTACTGGACTAGGGATGAAGAAACACACATGAAATGTGACAACAATAACAAAGGGTATCAATCAGAAGAGAAACCCTTAATTGAGCTGAATGGACAAACGTGATTGATGTATCATCATCATCATCATCTAAGTCTTCTCCCATCAGAATATGGTCAGCTACGGAGCATAACAAAGCTCCATGAAAAGATTTGACAAAAAATTTATGACCGGATGTCAACATGATGTCAACCCTCTACGTTGGTGTCAAATTCCTAGCCAAGATAACTATGAGCATGAGAAGGTCGTGCCATAGATCTTAGGTGGCCAGATGATAGGTAGGTAGACCTACATTTTGGATATGCAGTTTAAGCTCATGCAATTAACGAGCACCCTAAAAATTCTCCTAGAGTATAAAGAGTCTAGACAAAGAGGTAAGGTGATACGATTTGCTATTGGAAATTGCATTCATCTTTCTGACACATTAAGCCACAGAGTGAAGAACGAAAATCCCTCACAAACGTGTTTCATGTAGAGACCTACTAGAAATTTGGAATGGGCATACTGTTGTTATTATTTTTATCAAAACCTGATAACATATATTGAATAACAATGTAGAGAAACCGCATTATGGAGCGAGGAAAATGAAGAAAATTGAGTAGCTAAACCGAACTTTGATGAATTTTGAAGGCATTATGCTAGTCAAAGGATCCTTATGAAAATAGGAAGAACACTTTTTGCACATTTTTTGCAAAGAAAAAGTAAAAGTTTTAGCTAATTAGTTAGAGCAAAACAATAGCACCCTCTTGAAAAGTTATTATAATGGGAGACAAGCATTCTGAAGAAATGATCTAGGTTGTGAGGAAAAAAAAGCCAACAATGTACATGTTCCACCAAATGCAATCTAATTTTATTTGGGACAAAAAAGGAAGGGTTTTGATTACACATAAGAATTAAGAACACAACAGATAATTATTTCATAAACTAGTCAAGTCAACATATCAAATCAAAATTTGGTATCATCTATATATTCATACTAGTTCAGTGAGATTGAACATTAAAATTTACGCAGTGCAATGTTGGACTTAATATAACTATACAAGCACCAGAATCGTCGTTATGGATTGATGTTTGAAGTGTCAGTGAATATCATTAAATTGCCATTAACAATCCAAGTGCCCATTATGTTGAGAAATCAAAAGTTTTGAAGCATCCATGAGTTTGAATGCTGATGTGTTCATAAAACAATAACTACCACATGTTCACATAATCTTTCAGCATAGAAAGAAAACACGATAAGGGCACGGCATTGATTTTCAATGCTTCCTAGACCTCTATATCCATGTGCATAGATGTGCTTCCTAAACCTCTATGCTCAGTTTCTGTGTTTGTCCCTGAACTAGCTGACACTATAGTTAGGGGTGTGCAGTATGCAGTTCAAACCGAATCTAGCCGAATTGAAGACTATATTTTTCGGTTTTGGGGAGATGATTAGGGTTGCTATTTAGGATTTGTAAATTTGTGATTTTGCAATTCTGTTTGCGGTTCAAGGAAGACCGTTCGGTTGGAATCACCAAACAGCACACTATTGTATCTCTGAACCTCTCATATATATTCAGAACCTAACCCAAATCTAACCCTAAATCTATCATATACCCATAACCGCCTCTCAAATCTCCACTCTCCTCAGTCGTGAGCTCCTCCCTCTCAGAGTGTCATGCCTCAACTTTTAGAATTTTCTTCTTCTTTTCTAATATTATGTGGTTTGCGGTTAAGATTTAGTTAATCAAATTATTCGCTATGGTTCAGTCAAATATGGCTTTGAAATTTATGCAGTTCAGTTCGGCTCAGTTTTATGTTTTTGCGGTTAAGTGTGGTTTTGGAAAACAAAAGCGAATGCACATCTATAGTTATTAGAGGTGAAGCACGGGCCACGAGTGTCAGCACTGACACGGGAGCGGATCTATGCCAGCAAGGTCAAACACGTTTGACCTTTGGAAAGAGGTTAATGTTTCGTTTACATCCATGTATCAGTTATATCTCTGTCATAAGTAGGTAGTCAACAACAAACTATCAGCTCTTCCAAGTCTTCTAGTTCTGGACCCAAAGAAATGGTGGGGAATGGACATAAAGTAAAGGATGCCATGGAAATTAAAGGGTGCCCAATTTGGAAGGGTATATTTTTTTGGGCTGACTTGCGATCCAAGGCAAGTCAGGTTTCATAATTTTATTAGGATTTGCTTGACTCCCTATAAATAGAAAGTAAAGAAAAAAAAAATTCAAGTTGTGTTCTTTATTAGGGTTCAAGGGAGTTCTACCACCGTTCTAAGAGTTCTACGACTTTTAGGTTCTTCCACTTCGACATAGAGAAAGGTTTATGAAGGAACGTTGTCTTCTTTGTCATGGTTCGAAATTGTCACCATGGTGTCAGTGGGGCAACCATTAGTAGTGAGAGATTCAATGTAAGGGGTTGAGGTTTTCTTTAAGCGATCTCTATTGTATTTTTTCCCTCTTGAGAAGTGTAAAGGATTACTCCTGGGGTAAGGAAGTTAAAAAAAAATCATTGCACGTTAATAACAAAGATTGGGAGTTGCCCGGATGGCCCTAGCCACCACAAATTATGTGTGTTTGTTTTTTACCTGGCCTCGTAGCAGGTTTGTGGTTTGTGTATTTGTTGGGTACAGTGATGACATTCCACGTTTTTGCACGAGAGTAGCTTTACAAAGTGTTAGATCTCCAGTTCGGTGAAAGATGATGGTACAACCATGGCTACGGAGACGAACTATTCACACATGGTGACTCTCACAGGGAGGAAAGGAATGATTTGAAAGCTAATGGTGAAGGATCTCCTCTACTATAGGATTTACATGGCCCTTTGGAGGGTGATAGCGCCAATCCAAGGATGTGATTGTCGAAGACGGAAAGAAGTTGGATCGTAAGACCATTGGATTCGTCCATCAATGATTAGACGATTCGGTATTTCATCACATCTCAATCGAGAGTTTGTCGAAGAAGCTATAGGAGAATTTGCAATTGTTGTACGAGTAGAAGACGGCCGGCAGCAATGTGTTTCTTATATACCAACCTTAACCCATCAAAGCGATGTACACGGAGGGCATCGCGGTGGCGCAACATCTGAACGAGGTTCAAAGCATCGTCAATCAGTTGTTGGCAATAAAGATGACTTGACGATGAGCTTTCGGCCATGTTGTTGTTGGTGTTGTTGACTTCCTGTCCGATAGTTGGGACTCTTGGGAATTGTCACGATGGACTTCGTCAAAAGTAGTCTACTAAACGAGAAACTCCGACGTAAGCAACATGAATTGTCAAAGTTAGAATCCGCCGTGGTTGCTTCCAAAAGGAAGGTGATGTAGCATAGAATCCTAGTCCCTCTAAGATTCCTTTTTTTTCCTCTTCCCTCTTGAAGCAGGGGAGACTGATGTAGCGTAGAATCCTAGTCCCTCTAGGATTCCTTTTCTTTTCCTCTTCCCTCTTGGATTCCTTTTTCTTTTCTTTACTTTTTTTATAATCATATTTATGATAGGATTCTTATTTTGACTTTATCTTTTATTAGGATAGATTTTACCTTTATTTTATTAGGATTAGGTTGTCACAAAAACCCTATAAATAGGCACCTTTTATGCAATTGAGAACAACTTTTAATCAATAAAATTCTTCTTTAAAGTTTGAGATTTGTTCTCTTATTTTCTTGGTCGTGGACTCGACTGTTCCGTGGATTCGAAAGCCCCTCGCTTGAGGTTTTCAAGCAACCTTCGTGCGGACCCCTCACAAGGCCCTCCGTCGGAGTTTTTGCAGCACCGCTTCGCTCTCACCAAGCAACGGTGGTCCAGTTATCGTCATCACCGATCGACTTGGCCATTGCCAAGCACGAAGGTAAGCCTGTTCCGCTATCCCGCTGCGTCAAGTGGTATCAGAGCCCCACAGATCGAGGATTCCAATTCATTTGAAAACCTTTGGGAATCTTTCTTTCTCAAAACAACAATGGCGAAACCTGCCACACGTGAGGAGTTTGATGCCATGTCTAATAACATTGAAGCCTTGTCAAAAAAAGTTGATGTACTGTCTGACAAATTGGATGGAGTGCTGGAATTTCTTGGAATCAAATCCAACGAAGTCGTTGATATTACGGGAATACCGCCTACAGAGATGAGAGACGCAAATGCTCGTCCTACTACCAGTCGTACACAAAAGGGTCCATATCGTGGCCACAACAGTGGGGCCCCTCACATGGAATACTGCAAAGACAGCGACGACGATGATTTCAGCCTGCAGGGATCCCATCGTCAGGGCCTCCAAACTATCTATGTAAACCAACAACGACGGAGCCATGCATACCAACGACGGGGGCAAGGTGACTACGAAGGAGGAGGTGATTTCAAAATGAAGATGGATCTTCCCTCTTTCAACGGTCGACTACACATTGAAGACTTTCTTGACTGGCTCACAGAAGTAGAACGCTTCTTCGAATACATGAACATCCCTGAAGAGAGACAGGTTTACCTTGTAGCCTATAGGCTCAAGGGAGGTGCCTCTGCTTGGTGGGAACAACTCGAGCACATCCGTGCGAGAGTCGGCAAAGCTCCTGTACGGAGTTGGCCAAAGATGCGACGACTGCTACGACAAAGATTTCTACCTCCAGATTATCAGCAGATTCTCTATCGTCGATATCAAAATTGCACACAAGGTGCACGAACTATAGCTGACTACACAGAAGAATTCTTCAGACTTTCGTCCCGTAATGATATGTACGAAACAGATCTTCAACATGCGACCCGTTATCTTGGCGGCCTAAGGAAAGACATCCATGATCAACTATACCTGCAGAATATATACACACTTAGTGAAGCAATCACCTTTGCAGAGAAGATAGAACAAAAGATTGAGAAGTTTAAGAGTCCACAGAGCCGTTTCAGTGCTAACAACCATGGATCAATAACAAAGGATGATTGGACACCAAATCAAGCTGCCAACTATTCCAAAAAGGGCAAAGGACCAGCAGACCCTAATTCTCTCTCCCCGACGGCACCTTCAAAAGTACAGGTCCCACAACAAGTTGCCAAACCTCAGCAAACTGCCAATCCATACAGCAAACCAAGAGAAAACAAGTGCTACCGTTGCAACGAAGTCGGACATCTGTCCAACAGCTGCCCCCTTAGAGCACAAGTTGCCTTTGCTGACTACGAAGACGAAGAGGGAGGAGAAGAACACTCAGGAGAAGAAGAGGTCCTTCCCGAAGATGATGGTGAACAACTAGTGTGTGTCGTTAGGCGTCTGCTACTAGCCCCAAAGATTGAAGAACCACCCCAGCGCCACAATGTCTTCCGAATCCGATGCAAGGTCAAAGACAAGTTATGTGACATCATCATTGACAACGGGTGTACAGAGAACATTGTTTCAAGAGCAATGGTAGAGAAGATGAGACTGACCAAAGAAGCACACCCGACTCCATATAAGATTGGCTGGATTCAACAGGGACACAACATAGTCGTCTCTGAAGTTTGTCGCATACCCTTCTCCATCGGAAAGACCTATAAAGATGAAGTCATGTTCGATATTGTCGACACGGACTCTTGTCACATCATCCTCGGTCTGCCATGGCAATTTGACAAGAATGTCACATACCGGGGAAGAGAACACATATTCTTTCCTTCAAGATGGACGACGTCTCAATCTTCATCCATTAGCACCGGATAATATTCCTAAGACCAGTCCACAACAACAAAAGATGGTAATGATTGTTGACGGTCAAGAACTTGAAAGCGGTCTTGAGAAACAAGAAGAACTCTATGCATTGGTTGTATCGGGTAAAGCCGAAGTATTCCATACCAACATTCCTGAAGTAGTCCAGCCTTTACTACAAGAGTTCCGCGACATCATGCCGAATGAACTGCCTAGCGAATTGCCACCAATGAGAAACATTCAACATGAAATAGATCTCATCACAGGTTCTAGACTTCCAAATATTCCACATTATCGGATGAGCCCCAATGAATGCAAAATCCTCCAAGACCAAGTTGAAGATTTGGTCCAAAAGGAGTTGATCAGAGAGAGCCTCAGTCCTTGTGCAGTTTCCGCCTTGCTAGTGCCAAAGAAAGACGGGTCATGGTGTATGTGCATCGACAGTCGGGTTATCAACCGCATCACCGTTAGGTATTGCTTTCCCATCCCTCGACTAGAAGACATGTTGGATATGCTTGATGGGTCTACAATTTTCTCAAAGATCGATTTGAAGAGCGGATACCATCAAATCCGAATTCGACCTGGTGATGAATGAAAACTGCTTTCAAGACCCGTGAAGGACTCTACGAATGGCTTGTTATGCCTTTCGGACTTTCAAATGCACCAAGCACGTTCATGCGCCTTATGAATCAAGTTTTGAAGCCATTGATAGGAAAGTTCGTAGTCGTCTACTTTGACGATATCATGATCTATAGCCAGAGCCAAACTGACCATCTGAAGCACCTCAGAGAAGTTCTCAAACTTCTCCGAATTAATAAACTCTATGTCAATCTCAAGAAGTGTAGCTTTCTTACTAACCAACTCATTTTCTTGGAATTTGCTATTAGCGCCAGTGGCATCAGTGTTGATGAAGAGAAGATTAGAGCAATTCGCGACTGGCCCACTCCAAAGACAACGACTGAAGTACGAAGCTTTCATGGTCTCGCCAATTTTTACCGACGATTCATTCGTAACTTCAGCACTATTGTAGCACCATTGACAGAATGCATGAAGAAAGGAAAATTCATCTGGACTCCTGAAGCTGAAGCCAGTTTCATACTCATCAAGGAGAAGCTATCTACGGCGCCAGTCCTATCACTGCCCAACTTTGACAAGCTGTTTGAAGTCGAATGTGATGCCAGCATAGTGGACGTTGGTGTTGTACTAATACAAGAAGGAAGACCAATTGCCTTTCATAGCGAGAAGCTAAGTGAAGCTCAACGAAAATGGTCAACTTATGAGCAGGAGTTCTACTCGATCGTACAAGCCATCAAAGCATGGGAGCACTACCTCATCCAACGGCCATTTATCCTATATACAGACAATAAAGCTTTATCTTTCATAGACAATCCCCTTAACACAAATCGAATGCATGCTAGATGGATTCAGTTTCTTCAGCGCTTCTCCTATACCATCTAGCACAAGACCGAAGTTCAGAACAAAGTAGCTAATGCCTTAAGCCATCGAGCCGACCTCCTCATCACTTTACATCAAGAGGTCATCGGGTTTGAATACCTCAAGGAACTCTACCCGGAAGACAGATTTTCAACAAGCATGGGAAGATTGTCAACCAAACGGAGCTGCAAATGAATATCACATCCAAGAAGGCTATCTCTTCAAAGAAAATCAGTTGTGCATTCCTCGTAGTTCCTTACGGGAAGATATTATTAGAGAGCTCCATGGTGGAGGTCTCGGTAGACATTTCGGTCGAGATAAGATGCTAGCCATAACCGAAGAAAGATATTATTGGCCGCAATTGAGAAAAAAGTTGAGGGACATGTCCGCAGTTGTCCTATATGCCAAGTTGCCAAGGGCCAAGAACAGAATACTGGTCTTTATATGCCTCTTCCAATTCCCGAAGGACCTTGGGAAGACATTTCCATGGACTTTATTCTTGGCTTACCACGAACACAGCGCGGTGCTGATTCTATCTTTGTCGTCGTAGACAGATTCGCGGTGCTGATTCTATCTTTGTCGTCGTAGACAGATTCTCTAAGATGGCACACTTTATTCCATGTCGTAAGACATCCGACGCGACTCATATTGCCTCCTTTTCTTTCGAGAAGTCGTGCGTCTTCATGGTGTGCCAAAGTCAATCACTTCAGATAGAGATACTAAGTTTCTGTCACATTTCTGGAGAACATTATGGGAAAGATTGGATACATCACTACAATATAGCAGTACTAGTCACCCACAAACTGACGAACAAACAGAGGTCGTAAACCGCACACTTGGAAACATGTTGCGAAGCTTAGTTGGAACACGACCTAAGCAGTGGGATCTGGCTTTATCACAGGCTGAATTTGCTTATAAGTGCATGCCTAACAGATCAACTGGAAAAGCACTGTTTGCCATTGTCTACTCACATCAGCCACGACATGTTTTGGACCTCGTCTCTCTGCCTAAGACTCCGGGTCGAGACATTGGTGCTGAGCATATGTTAGAGCGGCATCAATTAATACATAATGAAGTGAAACAACAGCTTGAAAAATCTTATACCAAATATAAAGCAGCTGCTGATCAGTGCCGCCGCCATAAGGTCTTTCATGAGGGAGACTTGGTCATGGTTTACTTACGTAAGGAACGTTTTCCTATTGGCTCCTACAAAAAATTGGCGAAGAAGAAGATCGGACCATTTCAAGTTCTACGCAAGCTAAATGATAATGCTTATGTGATTGATCTCCCTGAAGACATGCAGATCTCTCCAACCTTCAATGTCACCGAACTTTACGAATACTTTCCACCTGGCGAACCGCTTTATTGTGATAAGAACTCAGGGACGAGTTCTCTTGAAGCAGCGGAGACTGATGTAGCGTAGAATCCTAGTCCCTCTAGGATTCCTTTTCTTTTCCTTTTCCCTCTTGAAGCAGGGGAGACTGATGTAGCGTAGAATCCTAGTCCCTCTAGGATTCCTTTTCTTTTCCTCTTCCCTCTTGGATTCCTTTTTCTTTTCTTTACTTTTTTTATAATCCTATTTATGATAGGAATCTTATTTTGACTTTATCTTTTATTAGGATAGATTTTATCTTTATTTTATTAGGATTAGGTTGTCACAAAAGCCCTATAAATAGGCACCTTTTGTATGCAATTGAGAACAACTTTTAATCAATAAAATTTTTCTTTAAAGTTTGAGATTTGTTCTATTATTTTCTTGGTCGTGGACTCGACTGTTCCGTGGATTCGAAAGTCCCTCGCTTGAGGTTTTCAAGCAACCTTCGTGCGGACCCCTCACAAGGCCCTCCGTCGGAGTTTTTGCGGCACCGCTTCGCTCTCACCAAGTAACGATGGTCCAGTTATCGTCATCACCGATCGACTTGGCCATTGCCAAGCACGAAGGTAAGCCCGTTCCGCTATCCCGCTGCGTCAGAAGGGAAGGCCAAAGTCACGAGTGAGAACAAGGAGTTCTCGGAATAGTGCGAGTGTGGAGAGCAAGAAAGGTTGCTATAACTGTAGTGAGAAAGAATACTGTAAAAAAACTGCAAAAAACTCAAGGATAAGAAGATGAAAGGACAACGAAGAAAATCTAGAGGATTTAACCACTTTTGTCGATGAGGATCTCATCATCGCAGCGAGCGAGGCATTGGGCTCTTGCAGCACGTGTTATGACTAGGTCCTAGATATAGGAGCATCTCATCAAGCTACTCCATAGAGGGTGGTCTTCACAACATACCGGAGCGACAAGTTCGGACGAGTGAAAATGGACGACAAAGGAAAACTTTGTGTTGGTCGGGAGATAGGACGCAACATTTATGGATATGGATTGGATACTTATGAAAGATTCCCAACTGTTATATCGAGGGACTATGACATGTATATGCTAAGTTGTTAGATGATACGAGGGAGTTGCAGGCATCGGATGAGAACTCGATGGGTGATCTAGCCCGATTTCAGGTGGGACCTATGGGACAAGGGTATCCAATTTAGAAGGGTAGGATATTTTTTGGGCTGACTTGGGATCCAAGACAAGGTTTTCTAATTTTATTAGGCTTTACTTGCTCCCTATAAATAGAAAGTTGGGGAAATTTTAAAATGTGCTCTTTATTATGGTTCAAGGAAGTTCCATCGCCATTTTAAGAGTCTTTCGGCTCTTAGTTTCTTCTACTTTGAGATAAAGAAAGGTTTCTAAAGGAGCATCTTCTCCGTTAGAGTTCGAGATCGTCAACGCAGTACCAATGGGGCAACCTTACTACGTAAGATATTCCATGTAAGGGGGTTGAGGGTTTTTTAGCGATCTTTTTTTTTCTTTAGAAGTGTAAGGGGTTAACTCTTAGGGAAAGGGAGTCCCAAAAAATCACTCTATGTACAATCTTTGTTAATAAAGATTGAGACTTGCCTGGGTAGCCATAGACACCACAAATGTTCTTTGTTTGGCCTCGTAGCAAGTTTGTGGTTCATGTCTTTGTTGGGTATGGTCCACGCTTATATATACGGTCCACGCTTATATACGCAAGTATCCCTACAAAGTAATATCAGAGCCCCGTCTCGAGGAGGGACAAAGGTCTACGCTTCTGCGTATCCCACTCTCTCTTTTTACCACATTTCTTACATGGATACTTCATTCTTCTCAATTCAAAATACTCGTTCTAAAACACCAAAATAATAATAAATATGTAAAAAGAACGAACTATATAATAATTTTATATGTTTTACTAGACAATGTGACTGTTGCACTAACAGTGATAGGACAACATGGTAAGCGCACGACAATACGGTCATGATTGTTATTTTGGTGTGTCTATCTAGTAAATTTTAGAGTGTCGGTAGTGTGTCTAATACTCACGACATGGCCCATATTTTCGAATTGTCTATGCTTTATAGTAAGCGGGTGTATCTTATTTTTAGATAGTCTAGACAATATTTATCATGTGATATTCAATATGGTTGCATTTTGCTTTTATTTTATTTTTCTATCATGATTAATATTTGATCTCTTATTTCAATAAATTTATGCACCATTAAACTAAAACTTTGATAAATGAATAATTTATTATTAATAATAATAATATTTTTCTTAAAAGAAATATATAATAGCGACGATTTGATCAATAAATTAAAAATTACATTCTCTCCTCCCACAAAATTCTGAAAATCCTAATGGGTTGGATTTTAAGAATCAGAAACCCAACATTTACACAAACTAATTCATACCCAAGTGTTGGTGTTTTTGCCTTTAGACTAGAAAAGATAGTCTCACATCGGCTACACCAAATGGTGAGTATCTCAATACAATGATTTGCTTCTGTTGAGGTATGCACATGAGGTGTGGTAGGACACATGTGGGTGCCATGTGGGGGTATTTACCTAGAAGAAAAAATGATTAACTCCAACAAGGAAGCAAATTGCTTTTTGTCGTTCGGACTCGGACTTGGACACGGACACGGACTCCATGATGCCTCGTGCATGCACGGACGTGTTCGGAGGGTAGGCGTGGACTAGCACACGACTATGCTGATTATGGGATGAACTAAAATATCAAAATCTATTTTTGAGTATTGGCATTTTAGTCCCACATCGGATAGAAGAAAATGTGAAGTCTCACTCCACTCTATAAATAGAGCCCCCTGGCCTCCTTTGCAAGATGTACCAAAGTAGAAAACAAAGGGAGCCCGTTGAGTCCAGGAGCCCGTTCAAGTCACAAAAAGTTGACTAACGAGCGTTCCAGAAGTTTTTTGAGAACTTGCTGGTTCCTGGAAGCGGATCAGATAAAGACGAATCTTGCTTTGAGCAACGGTAGTTTTCATCACCCCAGCAGAGCTGTTGAAATCTCCTTCTTGAGTTCTTTCTTCTTCCTCTTCTTCTCAATGGGCTGTAGGATTTTTGGAGAGCAAACTTGTTTGACAGAATCTCCAAAAATCTTAACTCGCAGTTCAGGTACTTTAGGAGAGCGAACTTGTTCGCCGGAATCTCCCAAGTACTGAAACTCAGTTCAAAAAATCAAAATAGAGAGTAAAATTTATTTTGCAAGTGATCTCTTAAATTATGATCGTTCTTCCATCTAGATCTGTTTTGGGAATAACAATCTCAAAACAAGATCCGGATTTGATGGAGAACAACCGTGCAAACCTTCTCGACACAAGTTTTAACAAACTTGAGAAGTTTGACGGGAAGCATTACAACGTCTGGAAGAGAAAGGTCAACCTTAATCTTCAACTCGTGAGCGTCGACTACGTGTTGACAGATCCCGAGCATTTAATTCCAGAAGGTGAAAATGCTCGAAGGGTCGCTGAAGCCACTGCTCTGCAGTCCAAGTGGAGAAGAGATAACAACCTCTGCAAGTTGTTGATCTTGAACTCGATGGAAGATTCTCTGGCAGAGTCGTATAGCAAGACGATCAATGCCAAGGATGTCTGAGATTCTGTGGAGAATCTCTACAAGGCAGATGAGAACAGGAACAAGATCCACGTGACCGAAAAGGTCTGGAAGATGCAATTCGAGGACGACAAGACGATGTTGCCTCAAGTCAAAAAATTTCTCAAGTTACATCAGAAACTTGAGGATGACGGCATGCCCTTAGTCGATGCTTTCGTCGTCGGAGGTATTGCCGCCAAGCTCCCACCTGGGTGGAGCAACTTCATCGCTGACATGCACCGCAAGAAGATGGAAGTGGATCTTGAACGTCTCTTGCACTGGATTCATATTGAAGACGAGTTGAGGGCTCAAATCAAATTGAACACCTTGTCTAAACAGATGGTTGAGGCCAATCTGGTGCAAGCTGGAGACTCCAAGAGGAAGCAAAAGACTTCTTACAACAAAAAGGACATTCACCAACTAAAGATGAAGTCGGCTCAGTTCAAGCCGAAGTCCAAAGAACCTGGGACTTGTTTCAAATGGCAAGAAAGGCCACTGGAGGAAAGACTGCAAGGAAAAATCTAAACGGAAAGAGCAAGGTGAGGCTAACTTTGTTGCTATGATTGTGCAGGTTGACTCGACGAGTATTGACACGGACTGGTGGATAGACATTGGGGTATCCTGTCATGTTTGCTCTAATAAGGAGTGGTTCACCACATACAAGCCTACATCTGAGAAGGTTATGGTAGCAAACTAGACACAAGCTGAAGTACAAGGGATCAGGACGGTGGCACTACAACTGACTTCGGGAAAGTCGCTGACGCTTCAGGAGGTGAAGCATGTACCGGCTATAGCCAAGAAACTGGTCTCGGGAAGTCTGCTCTGCAACGCAGGCTTGAGGATGGACTTTAATGCTGGTCAGATGGTTATGTCTTATAAAGGAACATACTTCGGAAAGGCTTATTGTGCCGAAGGGATGTTCAAACTTCAGTTTGTAACTCCTATTGAGAAAATTAATGCAGTCTATATTTATGATTATTCTCTTGAGTTGTGGCATAATAGACTAGGACATGTTCATTGTAAAAGAATTAACAAAATGTCTAGTTTAGGACTTATCTCCAAATATGAGGATAAGGAGGTGGAGAAGTGTGAGGTCTGCACACAGATGAAGATCACTAGAAAGTCGTTCAAACGGGTAAACTGAAGTATAGATCTTCTAGAGTTAGTGCACTCAGATATCTATAACTTCAAACAGTTCTCCACAGGCCGGGATGAAGTATTTCATTACTTTCATCGACGATTTCTCAAAGTACGCATTCGTTATCTGCTCAAGTCTAAAGATGAAGCGTTTGAGAAATTCATGGACTTCAACATTGTAGCCGAGCGTCAAACCGGACAACAACTCAAGAGACTCAGAAGCAATCGATGTGGAGAGTATAGATCTCATGAATTCGCATCGTTCAGCTGAGAACATGGAATTGTCAACAAGACGACTACTCCGTACTCCCCTCAATCTAATGGAGTTGTAGAAAGAAAGAACGGAACGTTAATAGAGATGATGAACTCAATGTTGTTGACTGCGGGTCTTCCAAATTGCTTCTGGGGTGAAGCATTGCTTATGGCTACTTTCATTCTGAATAGAGTACCGTATGCAACTTCCGATGTCACTCATCATGAACTCTGGTTCAAGGTTAGACCCAACTTGAATGTTATTCGAGTATGGGGGTATCTGGCATATGAGAAGATTCCGGATTTGAAGATTCAGAAGCTGAGAACGAGGACTACGAAGACTATATTCTTGGGTTATGCCGATAAGATGAATCTCGTGATACAAAATTCTTTGAAAATAAATTTGCAAGGCACAAGAACATTGTTCTCGCGGATATTCCGGAGAATAGTGTGGGTGCACAGGAGGCTGAAGCTCCTTATAAAGATGTAGTCCAAAAAGAAATTGTTGTTGAAGAAACAACTCTTGAACCAGAACTCGTAGAACCTGTGTTTAAGCGAGTGAGGAGACAAGGACTTCGGAGAGGATTTCGTCACCTATCATGTGGAAGCAGATCTGCGAACCTATGATAAGGCGATGAAGACCAGAGACGTTGTCTTCTGGAAGAAGGCTATTAATAATGAGTATGACTCAATAACCTCCAACAACACATAGGTGTTGGTCGATCTGCCTGAAGGAGCAAAACCAATCGGATGTAAATGGATCTTCAAGAAGAAGGCCGATGGAACTATTGACAAGTTCAAAGCAAGGTTAGTTGTCAAGAAATTTTCTCAGAAGCAGGGGATCAATTATTTTGACACATGCTCCAATAGCGCGGATGACGACCATCAGGATGTTGACTGCTCTAAGTGCAATTCACAAGTTGGTTATTCATTAGATGGATGTTAAAACCGCATTCCTGAATGGTGAATTGATCGAATAAATTTACATGCAACAGCCAGAAGGATTTGTCGTCAAGGATCTTGAAGACAAAGCCTGTAAGTTAGTGAAATCGTTATATGGTCTCAAGCAAGCTCCCAAGATGTAGCATTAGAAGTTTGATAAAGTCATAAGATCAAACGGCTACAGGGTCAACGAAACGGGCAATTGTGTGTACACAAAGTTCGCCGACGGAAGAGTTGTCGTTTGTCTGTATATGGACGACATGCTGATCTTAGGTACAGATCTAGCAAGTGTCACTAAGACAAATAAGTTCCTCTTGTCTAAGTTCAGTATTAAGGACTTAGGAGAAGCTGATGTTATCCTACGGATAAAGGTCATCCGAACAAAAATTGGAGTGGCATTGTCACAGTCTCATTACATTGAGAAGATGCTCACACGCTATGGTATCAGGATTTTCTACGGATCGATAGGCCGTATAGGTGTGACAAGATGCTGAAGCCAAATTCAAGGGAAAGCGTCAGACAGTTGGAGTATTCAAGCGTCATCGGGAGTTTGATGTATGCGACTACTGCCACAAGGCCTGACATAGCTTTTGCCGTGGGGATGCTGAGTCGGTTCACAAGCAATCCAAGTATGGAGCACTGGAAAGCTGTGAATAGGGTAATGAGATACCTCAAAAGAACTCAGAAGTATACACTGCACTACTGCGGAGATCTAAAAGTAGTGGAAGGCTTCAGTGATGCAAGTTGGTGCTCAGAAGTAGAGAGTGAAAGGTCTACAAGAGGATGTCTTCTCCATGGGTGGAGCTGCTATATCGTGGAAGTCTAAGAAGCAGACTATGTTGTCACACTCTTCTATGGAATCTGAATTATATGCACTGGTGGCTGCAGCGGATGAAGCAGAATGACTTCGGGAGCTCATGTATGATCTTCCAATGGTTGGTACGTAGATACCGGCGGTACCGATATACTGCGACAACCAGGCGACTGCGGCGGTGGCATCGAATGACCTATTTAATGGCAAGAAGAGGACCGTGCGTCTAAGGCACAGCGCGGTGAATGATCTTATTAAAAGATGAGTCATTATCGTGGTTGATGTTCGGAGCCAGAAAAATTTGGCAGATCCGTTAACCAAAGGTCTTAAGCGTCAGCTGGTTGAAGACACAGCATGTAAAATGCGCTTGAAGACACTCTGATATTGTATCTTTGTAATTCTACTATAAAGTTTTATGCTATTAGTTCAAAGAGAAATATATTACGCATCTAGCTTTTAGATCAGAAGGATCATTGACTGGAAGAATATCAGGAACAGTTGGTAAATCTTGGGAATTACGGGGTCACGGACCCAGAACCACTGTTAACAGTGGATAATTCTTTGGCAGATCTGTTAACCAAATGTCTCAAGCACCAGCTGGTTGAAGACACGGCATGTAAAATAGGCTTAAAGATATTCGGATATTGAGTCTTTGTAATGATACTATAAAGTTTTATGCTATTAGTTGAAAGATAAAACTACTACGCATCTAGTTTTTAGTTCAGAAGGATCATTGACTGAAAGAATATCAGGAACAGTTGGTAAACCTTGGGAATTACGGGGTCACGGACCCAGAACCACTGTTAACAGTGGGTAATCCTTTGGGAAATACGAGGTTACGGACCCAGAATCACGGTCGTCTACTGTTGACTAACGAGCGTTCCAGAAGTTTTTTGAGAACTTGCTGGTTCCTGTAAGCGGATCGCATAAAGACGAATCTTGTTTTGAGTGACGGTGATTTTTATCACCCCAGCAGAGCTGTTGAAATCTCCTCTTTCTTTTTTCTTCCTCTTCCTCTTCCTCTTCTTCTTCTTCTTCTTCTTCTTCTTCTTCTCAGTGGGCTGTAGGATATTTGGAGAGCACACTTGTTTGCCGGAATCTCCAAAAATCTTAATTCGCAGTTCAGGTACTTTAGGAGAGCGAACTTGTTCGCCGGAATCTCCCAAGTACTGAAACTTAGTTCAAGAAATCAGAATAGAGAGCAAAATTTATTTTGCAAGTGATCTCTTAAATTCTGATCGTTCTTCCATCTCTCTCTCTTTTGGGAATAACACCAAGTGCATGAAATATAGAAATTCCAGGATTCGGACTTTGGGATGTTCCTCCATCCATCCATCCATCCATCCATCAAGTGCCTATAACGTGTTTGCTGGTTTAACTAAGAGAGCAAAATCCAGTGGCGAGAAGAGAAGGGAAGAGAGAAGAACCTTTGTCGAGGTGAGGCGTGGAGGCGGGAGCAGAAGGCTTCCACGTCCGCTGCGTCGGCGGCGTCGTAGAGTCCGAAGGCCTCGTAGAGGGGGTTCTCCTTGGTGGGCCCCACGTACCCGCTCCCGGCGATGATGTCGGAGTTCAGCTTCTTGACGTCGTCCGGGAGGTCGAAGAGGGACCTCACCGCCGCCTTCATCTCCCTCTGCAGCTCGGTCGGGATGCGGTGGTTGACCACCCGGAAGCAGCCCAAGCCCTCGCACGCGGCGAGCAGCTTCCCGCTCTCCGCCGGTAGGTTTAAGAGGTCGATCACCGGTACCGTCACCTCCTCCATGGCTGGCTACTGCTCAATTCTTCTCTCTTTCTTTATTTTTGTTTTTTTCTGTTGTGGTTTTTTTATGGAAGCGGCAGCGGAAATATCAATGGCGGAATCGGCATTTGGGGAGACAGAGAGTCAATTCTTTCTTTCCTTTGTCAATTGTCCGTCTTTCTTTGGAAGGGTCTTCTCTTCTCTATGTAGTGGTACAAATCGATTGGCATACAATATGTAGTTTCAAATTTTATTTTATTTTTTTTTATTTTGAGAATAACTATAAATGTTTCAAGAAGGAAAAGTAAACATGATGAAAAAGTTTAGTTTAGGGATCCCAATTGAGTCGAATCAACTTACATCATTCATGACACAATATGTAGGTAGACAATTGCGTAATAAATCAACTTAGAATCCGTGTCTCAACAATAAGCTGATAAAGATATTTAGAGCATCTCCAACCCTATTGTGAGTTTAAAAAAAATGGTTGCCACATAAAAATGACAAACTTTTATTCCAAAAAATTTTCTCCAATACAAATATAGAATAAAACATGAAGTTGACATGGCAAGGAAAATGTGAAGTTGGTTGTCTAGATCTAGACAATACAGTTTACAATAACTTTGTCTCCACATCATCAATTATGAATAAAAATATTAATAAAAAAGTTGAACAAGTGGAGGAGTTGCCTTAGAAGTTAAAAAAAATACTTTTTATTGTCTCATCAATACTTTTGCATTGGAGAGAGTTTTTCTATATCATTGTCTTTTGAGATATAATTTTGCCACATAAACAAGACATTGTCTTGTGGCTCATGCCACATAGGAGCCACCTGAGACTCACAACACTTAACAAGACAATAGGGTTGGAGATGCTCTTATACATAAATGTCAATATCTAAAATTTTATTACATTATAATTAATAGGACCCTAATTTGTAGTAGGTTTTTTCTAAGGGCACCACCAGTTTTACTTGGGGGCTGCCCACAAGTTGCTTGGGGGCAGCTCAAGAAGGTGAAACTTTTGCTGGGGGCTGCCCACAAGTTGCTTGGGGGCAGCCCAACCCCCCAAATCCTCATTTCCTCCCCATTTCTCATTTTCCTCTCTCTCTCTCTCTCTCTCTCTCTCTCTCTCTCTCTCTCTCTCCACCAAAAGAAAAGCTCTCACAAAACCCTACTCTCTTCTCCACCACTCCTCCATCACTCCATTCGAAATTCTTCCACCACTCTCTCCTCCACCACTCCATTGCAAGAGATGACACGCAAGTCGAAGCAATCATCGGAGTCTAGGTATGTTCTTCCCTAATTTTCTCTACATTTTTCTAATTTTTTTCCAAATCAAAGAATCATTGTTTAAATCTCCAAAAAGATTTGATAAATTAGGTTTAGAATTACTTCAGGGTTGATGAATGAATTTTTCGAAAACGATAATTCGCACATATTACTTGAATCCCAAACCCTAGAACACTACACGACGTTCGACTGCTACAGTCGAGCAGCATTAGGACTGTCAGGGATGTGGCAGTCCTACTGCAAAGTAGGACTGCCAAACTCTATGCAGTCCTACTTTGCAGTAGGACTGCCACATCCCTGGCAGTCCTAATGCTGTTTAATTGTTTAACAACTGTATGTTTAATTGTTGTCTATTTTCGTTAACATGATGTTTAATTGTTGTCTATTTTCATTCCCTGACATTAGAAATTCTTAACATGATGTTTAATTGTTGTCTATTTTCGTTTCTATTATTTAATAACTGTATGTTGTCCTGCAGTCCTCCGGCCGCTAACAAAAGAATACGTCCCACCGTGTCAAAGCGAAAGGAACGCGAGGGACGTACTCTCGAGCGCCCGATTAGAATTTTCGAACCGGCGCTCCAAGCTCGGTCTCGGACGCAGCCACCGGCACCCCAAGCTCGGTCGAAGTTGTTTGGAAAGGTCCGGCATGATATGTAGTTGGATATTCAAAATTATTTTGTATTTGGATGTATGGTTGTTGTTGTTTGGAAACTTGACTTGTGGATTTTTGGGTATTTTGTCGTATACTTCATTTTGGATAATTTGTCGGATATTTTTTGAAGGATATGTTGTTGTTTGGAAACTTAACTTGTTGGATATTTTGTCAGATATGTTGTTATTTTTGATGTAAGTTGGATCTGATTGTCGTAATTTGGATACATAATAGTAGATATGTTGTTATGTGTACATGTGTGTGTATAAACTCTCTTTGGATACCTAATTGAAACTCTTTGTGAGGAGAGTTTGTATTTCAAACTCTCCTCACAAAGAACCCACCAGGCAGTCCTACACTAACGTAGGTGTAGTGCCCCGTCCCTAAATCGTGCCCCGTTTTCATCCACGGGGTGCGCGAGAAAGGAACACTGTCGCTATCGATTCGGTCGAGACCGATAGGTCGGAATCGGCCGAGTCGATCGAACGGGAATGGTTGAATTAAGATCCATTCCACGTTATGGAATGGCTTCTTCGGAAGCAAGTCCCATATTCAGCGGGTTGCGCCTCGAGGATTGGCTCTACGGTTGAGTCGGGAGAGACCTCCCGTGCTCTGATTTTCATGTCATACTTGATTTGGCTTTGGTTTTCGTGAATGTGTTTTTCGTGAATGTTTTCCGAATGAGTTTTCGTGACTTGCTTTTTCGAGCTTCGCATTCATATCGAATTTACTTGAATTATACAGTGTTCTAATCAGTTGCTTATGCGATTGCAGGTGATCGCGTAGGCGACGTCAGCGCAGCCAACCAGTCGCTCGCTTGAAGCCAGGCTAAGGCGAGTGGCTGACCTCCTTCGCCTCGTCCCTCTATTTCAAAAATCAATATGAAGTTAAATGAATGCTTGTCATAATAGTATAAAATCAAATAAATTGTGGCACGATTCTTCACGAAACATTTGTTATCAAACTGCCGATTTTAAAAATGGAAAACGTGTTTTCTTATACAAATCCACTTAGCCTATGCAAAATAATGAATGAATCGATTAACGTTTATCGCAACAATACGGCTAAGGAAGCAAATCGACTAAGTTCAAAAGAAAACGGTCATTGGACAACTTGTCGACAAGGTGAAGTTTTCTCGAACGGTTGCCTAGGCCAAGGGACCGATTCGGCACGGGAGGAACGAGTGTAGCAGTGCCAGCTTTTCATCGACGCGAGTTATGCAAGAACTTTCGCACAGGGCTCGCTACCCGACGCGAAAGGGTCGTCGTCTAACCCTGCTATAGTCCGCGATGGCTTGACATTGCCAGTGGCCTTCACACCCCTTTCACTGCTTAACAAGTGCACGGGACACGGGATGTATATGATAGTTGCTTAATGTTATACAATTTCATATATTGCCTAAAAATATGTTGACATGCAATTGATCAGGATAGTTAGAAAGATCACGTAAAAGGCTAGCTAACATGTTTATAAAACTTCTTGAATCAAATGCAGAGCTTGGATTTAATTAGCCATTCGCCAGTACATGTTTTCGTATTGATCCTCGCTCTTTGCAGGTCCTGCGAACCAGGAAGGACGCGCCAACTAGCTCGGCGACTGTCACGCCCTAGAACCAGAATACTGGAGAGCGGGGGCAGACATAGCCAGCTACGTATATTGAAATGGAAACCACCTCGATATACGGTCACGGCTGTCTAGATATGTGAGGGTTTTCTACAAGCCAACAGTCTCTTATGGTCATGAACAAGCCTAGTGTCTCAATCACAGCAAGTAAGTAAAGTCACAAGAGGTATGATCATTAAATATACAATAATAAGGCGTCCCAAATATCACATATTCAACTGATCATGAAGCTAGTCGTTACAAAATGTTAGGACTAGCAAGAGTTTTAGTCATACATGATCAACCCTAGGATTTGTCAATCATGTTTACAGCCCGTAGGCAGACAGTAAGTAAAAGTGCATCGAGCTAACAGGTGCTCGTCGGCTAAACGCCTCAAAAGAATATTTTTACAATAAGGTGGGCAGAGCAAAAAGAAAAACCCACTCTTGGCCCGGGTTCCGTCTAGTGTTCACCATTGGGCTGGAAGCTTGGTAGATCCTCGGGAGCTGCTCCGAAATTTGGCCACACAAAACCAGCTGGGTCAACCCCAGAAAGAGCAAGTGCCACAAGGGGGCCACGAAATAAGAACAAAGCCAGCAATCAGCACAAGAAAACTAATATTAAAACTAGAATTACGAAAACATGTCAGGATGATATACGACGAGATAACCATGGAACTATTCCGATAGCCAGGTTACAACCCGTAAAACAAACAAGGACCGGGGTTGTAACCCTTCATCTGAACGGAACTTGGTTTCCCACCATTTATCGGCAAATAATAATGTAAGAAAATCAAGACAGGAAACAATCTTGTACGGGATCAAGACATAGCTAGACTGGTTATACCTCATTCAATCAATCACGGCCAAGCAGATCCTACGGCTTACTACTTTAACTAACTAGGGTTATCACAGGCCTAATTACTAACAAGATGCAGTAAGATTGTTCCACAGCCACAAGCCCTGCAGACCATCCAGGTTACCCAGAACGAAAGATTAGGGTTGAATTCAGGTGGGTACATTGTCCAGGAGACACATGTACCCTTAGGTGACTTAGAGGGTGCAACACCTGACAGTGTGCTGGAAATGCGTCCTACTCGACGGCAGGCTACAAATCCCTGGAGCGCCCAGGTAACGGGATTGCCTGTAGCTGTGTCATCTCTTCATGGCTACTGTGTTATTCTAGTTATTAGCCTTAGTCTATTTTAGTAGGTACTCCCGACCGTGGTACTCAGGAGTCCCATCCTAGACATGATGCAAGACTGGACAAGTGGATTAACAAGCAAGCAAGAAGAACCACCTACGGTGTCAAGGCAGGTCAAGTTAGGTTATCAGGTCATGTCAAGTCAGGAGTGCGCCGCCACGGCCACTATCAAGTTATCAAGACAAATCATGTCAGGGTACTGGTCAGGAGTGCGCCACCACGGGCCACTATCGTGTAATACAAGTTCCTTGTCATGCCAGGCCATGTGCAATAGTCATCCAAGCATTCTAAGTAAAATCAAGTTCATGACAAAAGGCGTAAGGATATAAAATGAGCATAAAATATCTAATAAAATATCAAGATTAAGGAAATAAAACCAAAACTCCAAGAGCCAATGGTTAAGCAAGGGGTCAAGGGGCAGCATACGTGCAAAAGTACGCACGCAAGGCTCGCTCAAGTCTGCGTACCAAGGCACACTCAAGGGGAGCAGCTGCATGAGAAAGTCACGCACGCTCAAGGGAGCAGCTGCGTGAGAAAGTCACGTAGGCTCAAGGGAGCAGCTGCGTGAAAAGTCACGCAGGCTCAAGGGAGCAGCTGCGTAAAAAGTCACGCAGGCTCAAGGGGCAGCTGCGTGAAAAGTCACGCAGGCTCAAGGAGCAGCTGCGTGAAAAGTCACGCAGGCAGCTCACTCAAGGCAGCGTACGCAGCTCTAAAGAGCGCGCGTAGCTCAGTGTGTGTGAGCTAAGAAGCTCTGCACACTGCTCACTGTCTTCTCCAAACAGCAAGAACACATGGGTGAACCCAAAACTTCAAAATACCATAACTTGGTCATCCGAACTCCAAATCCGGATTTCCAAGGTTCTAACTGGAGTGAAACTGAGAGCTCTTCCACATGGAAGCATCAAAACCCATGAAAATCCAACCAAGGTAGATCAAACCATGCAAAATCCGAAAATAGCTAAACTTAGATCTAGAACAAAGGAAGCTCCAAATCACAAAATAGCAAGTTCTAATGTTGATCTCCATGTCCTACTCTAGCTAATGAACCAAGAAAATATGGTTCTCATGAAGTGGCAAGATGCACTTGCTTAGCGTTGGGAGAGTTGTGGAGGAAGAAGAAGAAGAAGAAGAAGAAGAAGAAGAAGAAGAAGAAGGAAATTAATGGAGGAAGTTATGAGGAGAGAGAGTGGTAGGTGGAGTTATAAAGAGGGGAGTTGTGGTGGGGATGAGGGTGTAGCATAGGTTAGGGTGATCCAACACATAAACCAAACCAAACCAACCCAAATCAATAAACCGAACCATGCCAAAATCGAAATCCCATAAGTTGCGAAAAATAAAAATACATGCCAAGATCCAGATACTAGTAAAATACGAAATACTGGAAAATACAGGAAATACGGAAAATGAGGGTGACAACTCTACCCACCTTAAAAGAATTCTGTCCTCGAAATTTTATCAAGGAGTTAGAGATTGCCACAACAAGCTACACTAAGCACATGCAAGTTACACTAAGCAGTTCAATCATACAATCATGCAATGCAAGCAAGGAAGAGAAAAATGTGAGGCATAAGAAAGACATTATACCTCACGAGTCAAACAGGTAGGGATATCGCGATCGGATGTCGTCCTCACGCTCCCACGTTGACTCACCTAGAGAGTGATGACCCCAAGCAACACGGACTAATTTAATAGTCTTGTTCTTGAGTATCTTTTCCCTCCGGTCCAAAATAGACACGGGCCTCTCCTCATACGAAAGGTTGGTACCAACAACCAATTCTGAATGGTCTAGGATGTGGCTCGGGTCTGGAATATACCGTCGTAATTGGGACACATGGAATACATCATGTACCTCGCTTAGCGACGGCGGAAGAGCGAGACGATAGGATACATCTCCTACTCGCTCTAGAATATCGAACGGCCCTATATACCTAGGACTAAGCTTTTCCCGCACGCCAAAGCGAATGACGCCGCGGTTAGGCGAGATCCTAAGGAATACATGGTTGCCGACAGCAAATTCTAAGGGACGTCGATGAGCATCGGCCCAATGGCGCTGGCGGTCCTGGGAAACTCGGAGGTGATCTCTGACCTTCCTGACCACTTCAATCGTCTAGGAAATCAATTCGGGTCCGAGCATCTGCCTCTTCCCGATATCGTCCCATGCTAGCGGGGATCTGTACTTCCTGCCATAAAGAGCCTCGAAGGGTGCCATTTGGATACTGGCCTGATAACTGTTGTTGTACGAGAATTCCACCAGGTGCAGATGATTCTCCCATGAACCACCGAAGTCAAGGGTACAAGATCTCAACATATCTTCAAGAGTCTGGATTGTGCGCTCTGACTGACCATCCGTCTGCGGGTGATAAGCTGAGCTGAACTGAAGGCGAGTCCCCAAACTCTCCTGCAAGCTGCGCCAAAAGTGTGAGGTGAATCTTGAATCCCTGTCCGAGGTGATGCTGACTGGCACACCGTGAAGCCTGACGATCTGCCTGAGATACATCTCTACTAGCTACGCCGTCGGCTGTCCAACTATGAATGGGAGAAAGTGTGCCACCTTGGTAAGCCTGTCCACAATTACCCAAATAGCATCTTTGCCGGCCGGAGATCTGGGCGATCCGATCATGAAATCCATGGTTATATGTTCCCATTTTCATTCTGGGATCGGCAATGGCTGAAGAAGTCCAGCGGGCCTCTGATGTTCAGCTTTAACCTGCTGGCACACCAAACACCGAGAGACAAACCGGGCTATCTCCCTCTTCATGCCATTCCACCAAAAATGCTGACGAATATCACGGTACATCTTCGTACCACCCAGATGAATAGAATACTGGGAACTGTGGGCTTCTGCCATGACTTCATGTCTGATATCTCCACTGGGTACACAAAGACGCTTACCATGTTGAAGTGTACCGTCTTCATGGATACATAACTCTGGCCTTCTTCCTGCCTCACACTCTGCTCTGAGTCGCTAGATCTTGGAATCTGCTGACTGCGCCATCCGGATTCTCTCAACTATGTTGGACTGAACCTGTAGACTGGCCATCAATGCCACGCTGGTTGGAAGAACCACTTCAATTCCCATCTTCTGAAGATCTGCCAATAATTCTGGTTGCGCCGTCAGGAAATAAACTCCGGCTCTCCTGCTCAATGCATCTGCTACAACGTTGGCCTTCCCAGGATGATACTGCAAATCCACATCATAGTCCACCAGTAGCTCGAGCCATCTTCTCTGTCGCATATTAAGGTCCTTCTGGGTGAAAATATACTTCAGGCTCTTATGATCAGTAAAGATCTCCACTCTATCTCCGTACAAGTAGTGTCTTCACAACTTCAAGGCAAACACTACAGCCGCCAGTTCCAAGTCGTGGGTCGGGTAATTCTTCTCATGATCACAAAGTTGACGTGACGCATAAGATATTACCTTTCCATGCTGCATCAAGACACACCCCAATCCTCTGCCTGAAGCGTCGCAATAAACTGTGAATCCTTCGGTCCCATCTGGAAGGGTGAGAATGGGAGCCGTTATCAATCCTCGCTTCAACTTCTCAAATGATTCCTGACACTCGGCTGTCCAAACAAACGGCACATCCTTGCGGGTCAACTGGGTCATCGGCGCTGAAATCCTTGCAAAATCTGAAACGAACCGCCGGTAGTAGTCGGCCAATCCAAGGAAGCTGCGAACCTCTGCCACTGAGCTGGGTACCGGCCATGACTCAATAGCCACAATCTTCTGGGGATCCACTTCCACTCCTCCTCGGGTGATGATGTGACCCAAGTACGAAATGCGATCGAGCCAGAACTCGTATTTACTGAACTTGGCATACAACTGATGCTCCCTAAGAGTCTGGAGGACGACTCTGAGATGCTTCTCATGCTCTGCTTCACTCTTGCTGTAGACCAGGATATCATCTAGGAACACGATCACAAATTGGTCCAAGTAAGGCATAAAAATACGATTCATGAGGTCCATGAATACTGCCGGCGCATTGGTCGCTCCAAAGGGCATAACAAGGAACTCCCAATGTCCATACCTCGATCTGAATGCTGTCTTCGGGATGTCCTGCTCTCTGACTCTGATCTGGTGGTATCCTGACCGCAAGTCGATCTTCGAGAATACTGAAGCCCCTCTGAGCTGATCAAACAAGTCATCTATCCTCGGAAGAGGGTATCTGTTCTTGATTGTCACCGAATTCAAGGTACGATAATCAACACATAGCCTGGACGTACCATCCTTCTTCTTCACAAGAAGCATCGGGGCTCCCCAAGGCGATCCACTAGCACGGATGAATCCCTTGGTCCTCAGTTCATCAATCATCTTGTACAGAATCTCCAACTCTGAAGGCGCCATCCTGTAGACTCGCTCTGATACTGGTGCGGTTCCGGGAATCAAGTCTATAGTGAACTCAATCTCCCACTCTGGCGGCATCCCTGGAAGCTCCTCTGGAAAGACATCTGGAAACTCTTCAACTATCCGGGGCAACTGCACTACTGCTACTGCCATCCGCAATGCTGGAGAAGATGGCTCCACTGCGCCTCTAGAAAATGAAAACTCTGGCTCGCCGGGGATACTAAAGACAACTCTGCCAATATGGCAGTCTATCCTAGCATACTGGTTCCTCAACCAATCCATGCCTCGGACTACATCATAGTCTGCCATAGGAAACTCTATGAATCTAGCGGGGAACTCCCTACCGCTAACTACGATCCGACACGAGGAAAACACTCGATCTACTCCCACAAGACCATTACCAGTAAGTATATTGAGCCTCACTGATAATGACTCGGGCTCCAATCTTATCCGTGTCGCGAATCGTGCAGACATGAATGAATGTGATGCACCAGAATCAAACAATACCGAAGCTGGAAAGGAGTTGACGAGAATAGTACCTGCCACTACCTCACCTGGTGCAACTTCTTCTTCCATAGCCATCATCATGGCCTGACCTTGTCCTCTGGCTGCTGGTCCCCTCTGCTGGAAACCTCTCTGCCTATTCTGGGTCTGAGCTTGGGCTTGTGCATACTGCTGGGGGTGCTGCTGCTGAAATGCCTGAGACTGAGGCGGCAAGGGCCTCGAAGATTGATACTGCTGCTGCTGAACTGGTGCTGGGGCCGGTCCTCTCACCGAAGAGCTAGAAGGGTTGGATGCTGATGAACCACCCCTATTCGGGCAAGCCCCTACCCTATGATCTGCTGCTCCACAAGCCAGGCACAATCCCTACACCCTGCGACAGTCTGCCACCACATGTCCTGGCTTCCCGCAATGAGAACATCCCATCGCGGAAGTCTGCTTCTGCTTCTGCTGCTGCGGGTACGTCGAGGTCGAATGCTGAACCGACGTTACTGAGGCCGCCCGCCTCGGAGTCCCAATGGTCAAACTCCTAGCTGCCGGGACTGGAGCTGATGACTGGTGCATCTGACTGTGGGACGGGCCGAACTGCAGGCATACCACCGCCACCTTCTCATGCCTCCTAGCTGCTCTCAAGACTGCATCGAACGTCTGGTGCTCGAACTGCTCAACCGCCAACAGGATCTCCAAATGCAGTCCCTGCTGGAACCGCTGGGCTCTATCGAACTCGGTCGCCACCAAGGTGGGGGCAAACCTACTCAGTCTAGAAAACTCGGTCGCATAACTGTCGACCGTCCTGCCTCCTTGCTTCAAGTTGGTAAATCTGGTCTGCAGGTCGTACCGAGCCACAGCATCAAAGTACTTCGTCTGGAATCTCTCCCTAAACACTGCCCAAGCAATTGGTGCCACTAATCCCATGGCCTGTGCCGCCCACCAATTGCGAGCTAAATCCAACAACTGCAGGCATACCACCGCCACCTTCTCATTCTCAGGTGTCCTAGCTGCTTCCAGAACCACCTCGGTATCCTGAAGCCATGCATCCGCGGCAATCGTATCCTCGCTGCCGTCGAAGAAAGGAGGGTTCAATCGCTTGAAGCTATTCGCCGCCTGGTTCCCTGGTTGTCCGCATCTGGTCAAAGCATCTTGAACTGTCTGGTACAGGGCATCGCTGCGACGATCCTGGGAAGCTATCAAGGTTCTGACAAGGCCTACTAAGGTACCATCATCTGGCTCTGCGGGCTGGACGGGCCGAACTGGTGACTCTCCTCCAATAGGCACAACTCTGGAGGCTGCCCCGGAATGCTGGGCTTGATCTCCGGATTGCTGCTGATCCACGGGATGTGCTCCACCTCGTCGATCGGTAAGACCAGGTACAGTGCCGCTGAAGAAAACGACACAGGGAATAATAAAGAAAGGACCAGGACAGATCAATGATATAAGCACAAAATCAGGGCAAGAATCCAGGGATTTAGAAGATACGAACGGAGATCAAGGACGAGTACTGATTAAGACATCTATCTGGTAAACCCCCACATATCTTGATTTACAAGACCTGCATGGGCCACCACTTAAACCATGACACGCCCCAGAACCAGAATACTGGAGAGCGGGGGCAGACATAGCCAGCTACGTATATTGAAATGGAAACCACCTCGATATACGGTCACGGCTGTCTAGATATGTGAGGGTTTTCTACAAGCCAACAGTTTCTTATGGTCATGAACAAGCCTAGTGTCTCAATCACAGCAAGTAAGTAAAGTCACAAGAGGTATGATCATTAAATATACAATAATAAGGCATCCCAAATATCACATATTCAACTGATCATGAAGCTAGTCGTTACAAAATGTTAGGACTAACAAGAGTTTTAGTCATACATGATCAACCCTAGGATTTGTCAATCATGTTTACAGCCTGTAGGTAGACAGTAAGTAAAAGTGCATCGAGCTAACAGGTGCTCGTCGGCTAAACGCCTCAAAAGAATATTTTTACAATAAGGTGGGCAGAGCAAAAAGGAAAACCCACTCTTGGCCCGGGTTCCGTCTAGTGTTCACCATTGGGCTGGAAGCTTGGTAGATCCTCGGGAGCTGCTCCGAAATCTGGCCACACAAAACCAGCAGGGTCAACCCCAGAAAGAGCAAGTGCCACAAGGAGGCCACGAAATAAGAACAAAGCCAGCAATCAGCACAAGAAAACTAATATTAAAACTAGAATTACGAAAACATGTCAGGATGATATACGACGAGATAACCATGGAACTATTCCGATAGGCAGGTTACAACCCGTAAAACAAACAAGGATCGGGGTTGTAACCCTTCATCTGAACGGAACTTGGTTTTCCACCATTTATCGGCAAATAATAATGTAAGAAAATCAAGACAGGAAACAATCTTGTACGGGATCAAGACATAGCTAGACTGGTTATACCTCATTCAATCAATCACGGCCAAGCAGATCCTACGGCTTACTACTTTAACTAACTAGGGTTATCACAGGCCTAATTACTAACAAGATGCAGTGAGATTGTTCCACAGCCACAAGCCCTGCAGACCATCCAGGTTACCCAGAACGAAAGATTAGGGTTGAATTCAGGTGGGTACATTGTCCAGGAGACACATGTACCCTTAGGTGACTTAGAGGGTGCAACACCTGACAGTGTGCTGGAAATGCGCTCTACTCGACGGCAGGCTACAAATCCCTGGAGCGCCCAGGTAACGGGATTGCCTGTAGCTGCGTCATCTCTTCATGGCTACTGTGTTATTCTAGTTATTAGCCTTAATCCATTTTAGTAGGTACTCCCGACCGTGGTACTCAGGAGTCCCATCCTAGACATGATGCAAGACTGGACAAGTGGATTAACAAGCAAGCAAGAAGAACCACCCACGGTGTCAAGGCAGGTCAAGTTAGGTTATCAGGTCATGTCAAGTCAGGAGTGCGCCGCCACGGCCACTATCAAGTTATCAAGACAAATCATGTCAGGGTACTGGTCAGGAGTGCGCCACCACGGGCCACTATCGTGTTATGCAAGTTCCTTGTCATGCCATGCCATGTGCAATAGTCATCCAAGCATGCTAAGTAAAATCAAGTTCATGACAAAAGGCGTAAGGATATAAAATGAGCATAAAATATCTAATAAAATATCAAGCTTAAGGAAATAAAACCAAAACTCCAAGAGCCAATGGTTAAGCGAGGGGTCAAGGGGCAGCATACATGCAAAAGTACGCACGCAAGGCTCGCTCAAGTCTGCGTACCAAGGCACACTCAAGGGGAGCAGCTGCATGAGAAAGTCACGCACGCTCAAGGGAGCAGCTGCGTGAGAAAGTCACGCAGGCTCAAGGGAGCAGCTGCGTGAAAAGTCACGCAGGCTCAAGGGAGCAGCTGCGTGAAAAGTCACGCAGGCTCAAGGGAGCAACTGCGTGAAAAGTCACGCAGGCTCAAGGGGCAGCTGCGTGAAAAGTCACGCAGGCTCAAGGGAGCAGCTGCGTGAAAGTCACGCAGGCTCAAGGGAGCAGCTGCGTGAAAAGTCACGCAGGCTCAAGGGGCAGCTGCGTGAAAAGTCACGCAGGCTCAAGGGAGCAGCTGCGTGAAAAGTCACGCAGGCTCAAGGGAGCAGCTGCGTGAAAAGTCACGCAGGCTCAAGGAGCAGCTGCGTGAAAAGTCACGCAGGCAGCTCACTCAAGGCAGCGTTAGCAGCTCTAAAGAGCGCGCGTAGCTCAGTGTGCGTGAGCTAAGAAGCTCTGCACACTGCTCACTGCTCACTGTCTTCTCCGAACAGCAAGAATACATGGGTGAACCCAAAACTTCAAAATACCATAACTTGGTCATCCGAACTCCAAATTCGGATTTCCAAGGTTCTAACTGGAGTGAAACTGAGAGCTCTTCCACATGGAAGCATCAAAACCTATGAAAATCCAACCAAGGTAGATCAAACCATGCAAAATCCAAAAATAGCTAAATTTAGATCTAGAACAAAGGAAGCTCCAAATCACAAAATAGCAAGTTCTAATGTTGATCTCCATGTCCTACTCTAGCTAATGAACCAAGAAAATATGGTTCTCATGAAGTGGCAAGATGCACTTGCCTAGGGTTGGGAGAGTTGTGGAGAAAGGAGAAGAAAAAGAATAAGGAAATTAATGGAGGAAGTTATGAGGAGAGAGAGTGGTAGGTGGAGTTATAAAGAGGGGAGTTGTGGTGGGGATGAGGGTGTAGCATAGGTTACGGTGATCCAACACATAAACCAAACCAAACCAACCCAAATCAATTAACCGAACCATGCCAAAATCGAAATCCCGCAAGTTGCGAAAAATAAAAATACATGCCAAGATCCAGATATTAGTAAAGTACGAAATACTGGAAAATACAGGAAATACGGAAAATGAGGGTGACAACTCTATCCACCTGAAAAGAATTTCGTCCTCGGAATTTAATCAAGGAGTTAGAGATTGCCACAACAAGCTACACTAAGCACAGACAAGTTACACTAAGCAGTTCAATCATACAATCATGCAATGCAAGCAAGGAAGGGAAAAATATGAGGCATAAGAAAGACATTATACCTCACGAGTCAAACAGGTAGGGATATCGCGATCGGATGTCGTCCTCACGCTCCCACGTTGACTCACCTAGAGAGTGATGACCCCAAGCAACATGGACTAATTTAATAGCCTTGTTCTTGAGTATATTTTCCCTCCGGTCCAAAATAGACACGGGCCTCTCCTCATACGAAAGGTTGGTACCAACAACCAATTCCGAATGGTCTAGGATGTGGCTCGGGTCTGGAATATACCGTCATAATTGGGACACATGGAATACATCATGTACCTCGCTTAGCGACGACGGAAGAGCGAGACGATAGGATACATCTCCTACTCGCTCTAGAATATCGAACGGCCCTATATACCTAGGACTAAGCTTTTCCCGCACGCCAAAGCGAATGACGTCGCGGTTAGGCGAGATCCTAAGGAATACATGGTCGCCGACAGCAAATTCTAAGGGACGTCGATGAGCATCGGTCCAATGGCGCTGGCGGTCCTGGGAAACTCGGAGGTGATCTCTGACCTTCCTGACCACTTCAATCGTCTAGGAAATCAATTCGGGTCCGAGCATCTGCCTCTCCCCGACATCGTCCCATGCTAGCGGGGATCTGCACTTCCTGCCATAAAGAGCCTCGAAGGGTGCCATTTGGATACTGGCCTGATAACTGTTGTTGTACGAGAATTCCACCAGGTGCAGATGATTCTCCCATGAACCACCGAAGTCAAGGGTACAAGATCTTAACATATCTTCAAGAGTCTGGATTGTGCGCTCTGACTGACCATCCGTCTGCGGGTGATAAGCTGAGCTGAACTGAAGGCGAGTCCCCAAACTCTCCTGCAAGCTGCGCCAAAAGTGTGAGGTGAATCTTGAATCCCTGTCCGAGGTGATGCAGACTGGCACACCGTGAAGCCTGACGATCTGCCTGAGATACATCTCTGCTAGCTGCGCCGTCGGCTGTCCAACTCTGAATGGGAGAAAGTGTGCCACCTTGGTAAGCCTGTCCACAATTACCCAAATAGCATCTTTGTCGGCCGGAGATCTGGGCAATCCGGTCACGAAATCTATGGTTATATGTTCCCATTTCCATTCTGGGATCGGCAATGGCTGAAGAAGTCCAGCGGACCTTTGATGTTCAGCTTTAACCTGCTGGCAAACCAAACACCGAGAGACAAACCGGGATATCTCCCTCTTCATGCCATTCCACCAAAAATGCTGACGAATATCACGGTACATCTTCGTACCACCCGGATGAATATAATACTGGAAACTGTGGGCTTCTGCCATGACTTCCTGTCTGATATCTCCACTGGGTACACAAAGACGCTTACCATGTCGAAGTGTACCGTCTTCATGGATACATAACTCTGGCCTTCTTCCTGCCTCACACTCTACTCTGAGTCGCTGGATCTTGGAATCTGCTGACTGCGCCATCCGGATTCTCTCAACTATGTTGGACTGAACCTGTAGACTGGCCATCAATGCCACGCTGGTTGGAAGAACCACTTCAATTCCCATCTTCTGAAGATCTGCCAATAATTCTGGTTGCGCCGTCAGGAAATAAACTCCGACTCTCCTGCTCAATGCATCTGCTACAATGTTGGCCTTCCCGGGATAATACTGCAAATCCACATCATAGTCCACCAGTAGCTCGAGCCATCTTCTCTGTCGCATATTAAGGTCCTTCTGGGTGAAAACATACTTCAGGCTCTTATGATCAGTAAAGATCTCCACTCTATCTCCGTACAAGTAGTGTCTTCACAACTTCAAGGCAAACACTACAGCCGCCAGTTCCAAGTCGTGGGTCGGGTAATTCTTCTCATGATCACGAAGTTGACGTGACGCATAAGATATTACCTTCCCATGCTGTATCAAGACACACCCCAATCCTCTGCCTGAAGCGTCGCAATAAACTGTGAATCCTCCGGTCCCATCTGGAAGGGTGAGAATGGGAGCCGTTATCAACCCTCGCTTCAACTTCTCAAATGATTCCTGACACTCGGCTGTCCAAACAAACGGCATATCCTTGCGGGTCAACTGGGTCATCGGCGCTAAAATCCTTGCAAAATCTGAAATGAACCGCCGGTAGTAGCCGGCCAATCCAAGGAAGCTGCGAACCTCTGCCACTGAGCTGGGTACCGGCCATGACTCAATAGCCACAATCTTCTGGGGATCCACTTCCACTCCTCCTCGGGTGATGATGTGACCCAAGTACGAAATGCGATCGAGCCAGAACTCGCATTTACTGAACTTGGCATACAACTGATGCTCCCTAAGAGTCTGGAGGACGACTCTGAGATGCTTCTCATGCTCTGCTTCACTCTTGCTGTAGACCAGGATATCATCTAGGAACACGATCACAAATTGGTCCAAGTAAGGCATAAAAATATGATTCATGAGGTCCATGAATACTGCCGGCGCATTGGTCGCTCCAAAGGGCATAACAAGGAACTCCCAATGTCCATACCTCGATCTGAATGCTGTCTTCGGGATGTCCTGCTCTCTGACTCTGATCTGGTGGTATCCTGATCGCAAGTCGATCTTCGAGAACACTGAAGCCCCTCTGAGCTGATCAAACAAGTCATCTATCCTCGGAAGAGGGTATCTGTTCTTGATTGTCACCAAATTCAAGGTACGATAATCAACACATAGCCTGGACGTACCATCCTTTTTCTTCACAAGAAGCATCGGGGCTCCCCATGGCAATCCACTAGCACGGATGAATCCCTTGGTCCTCAGTTCTTCAATCATCTTGTACAGAATCTCCAACTCTGTAGGCGCCATCCTGTAGACTCGCTCTGATACTGGTGCTGTCCCGGGAATCAAGTCTATAGTGAACTCAATCTCCCGCTCTGGCGGCATCCCTGGAAGCTCCTCTGGAAAGACATCTGGAAACTCTTCAACTATCCGGGGCAACTGCACTACTGCTACTGCCATCCGCAATGCTGGAGAAGATGGCTCCACTGCGCCTCTGGAAAATGAAAACTCTGGCTCGCCGGGGATACTAAAGACAACTCTGCCAATATGGCAGTCTATCCTAGCATACTGGTTCCTCAACCAATCCATGCCTCGGACTACATCATAGTCTGCCATAGGAAACTCTATGAATCTAGCGGGGAACTCCCTACCGCTAACTACGATCCGACACGAGGAAAACACTCGATCTACTCCCACAAGACCATTACCAGTAAGTATATTGAGCCTCACTGATAATGACTCGGGCTCCAATCTTATCCGTGTCATGAATCGTGCAGACATGAATGAATGTGATGCACCAGAATCAAACAATACCGAAGCTGGAAAGGAGTTGACGAGAATAGTACCTGCCACTACCTCACCTGGTGCAACTTCTTCTTCCATAGCCATCATCATGGCCTGACCTTGTCCTCTGGCTGCTGGTCCCCTCTGCTGGAAACCTCTCTGCCTATTCTGGGTCTGAGCTTGGGCTTGTGCATACTGCTGGGGGTGTTGCTGCTGAAATGCCTGAGACTGAGGCGGCAAGGGCCTCGAAGACTGATACTGCTGCTGCTGAACTGGTGCTGGGGCCGGTCCTCTCACCGAAGAGCTAGAAGGGTTGGATGCTGATGAACCACCCCTATTCGGGCAAGCCCCTACCCTATGATCTGCTGCTCCACAAGCCAGGCACAATCCCTGCGCCCTGCGACAGTCTGCCACCACATGCCTTGGCTTTCCGCAATGAGAACATCCCATCGCGGAAGTCTGCTTCTGCTTCTGCTGCTGCGGGTACGTCGGGGACGAATGCTGAACAGACGTTACTGAGGCCGCCCGCCTCGGAGTCCCAATGGTCAAACTCCTAGCTGCCGGGGCTGGAGCTGATGACTGGTGCATCTGACTGTGGGACCGCTTCCTACCTCCGGTCCTATCCACGATCCTCTGGGAGGTATACTCATGCCTCCTAGCTGCTCTCAAGACTGCATCGAACGTCTGGTGCTCGAACTGCTCAACCGCCAACAGGATCTCCAAATGCAGTCCCTGCTGGAACCGCTGGGCTCTATCGAACTCGGTCGCCACCAAGGTGGGGGCAAACCTACTCAGCCTAGAAAACTCGGTCGCATAACTGTCGACCGTCCTGCCTCCTTGCTTCAAGTTGGTAAATCTGGTCTGCAGGTCGTACCGAGCCACAACATCAAAGTACTTCGTCTGGAATCTCTCCCTAAACACTGCCTAAGCAATGGGTGCCTCTAATTCCATGGCCTGCAACGCCCACCAATTGCGAGCTAAATCCAACAACTGCAGGTGTACCACCGCCACCTTCTCATTCTCAGGTGTCCTAGCTGCTTCCAGAACCACCTCGGTATCCTGAAGCCATGCATCCGCGGCAATCGCATCCTCGCTGCCGTCGAAGAAATGAGGGTTCAATCGCTTGAAGCTATTCGCCGCCTGGTTTCCTGGTTGTCCGCCTCTGGTCAAAGCATCTTGAACTGTCTGGTACAGGGCGTCGCTGCGACGATCCTGGGAAGCTATCAAGGTTCTGACGAGGCCTACTAAGGTACCATCATCTGGCTCTGTGGGCTGGACGGGCCGAACTGGTGACTCTCCTCCAGTAGGCACAACTCTGGAGGCTGCCCCGGAATGCTGGGCTTGATCTCCCGATTGATGCTGATCCACGGGATGTGCTCCACCTCGTCGATCGGTAAGACCAGGTACAGTACCGCTGAAGAAAATGACACAGGAAACAATAAGGAAAGGACCAGGACAGATCAATGATATAAGCACAAAATCAGGGCAAGAATCCAGGGATTCAGAAGATACGAATGGAGATCAAGGACGAGTACTGATTGAGACATCTATCTGGTAAACCCCCACATATCTTGATTTACAAGACTTGCATGGGCCACCACTTAAACCATGTCACGCCCAGAACCAGAATACTGGAGAGCGGGGGCAGACATAGCCAGCTACGTATATTAAAATGGAAACCACCTCGATATACGGTTACGGCTGTTTAGATATGTGAGGGTTTTCTACAAGCCAACAGTCTCTTATGGTCATGAACAAGCCTAGTGTCTCAATCACAGCAAGTAAGTGAAGTCACAAGAGGTATGATCATTAAATATACAATAATAAGGCGTCCCAAATATCACATATTCAACTGATCATGAAGCTAGTCGTTACAAAATGTTAGGACTAGCAAGAGTTTTAGTCATACATGATCAACCCTAGGATTTGTCAATCATGTTTACAGCCCGTAGGCAGACAGTAAGTAAAAGTGCATCGAGCTAATAGGTGCTCGTCGGCTAAACGCCTCAAAAGAATATTTTTACAATAAGGTGGGCAGAGCAAAAAGGAAAACCCACTCTTGGCCCGGGTTCCGTCTAGTGTTCACCATTGGGCTGGAAGCTTGGTAGATCCTCGGGAGCTGCTCCGAAATCTGGCCACACAAAACCAGCTGGGTCAACCCCAGAAAGAGCAAGTGCCACAAGGGGGCCACGAAATAAGAACAAAGCCAGCAATCAGCACAAGAAAACTAATATTAAAACTAGAATTACGAAAACATGTCAGGATGATATACGACGAGATAACCATGGAACTATTCTGATAGCCAGGTTACAACCCGTAAACCAAACAAGGACCGGGGTTGTAACCCTTCATCTGAACGGAACTTGGTTTCCCACCATTTATCGGCAAATAATAATGTAAGAAAATCAAGACAGGAAACAATCTTGTACGGGATCAAGACATAGCTAGACTGGTTATACCTCATTCAATCAATCACGGCCAAGCAGATCCTACGGCTTACTACTTTAACTAACTAGGGTTATCACAGGCCTAATTACTAATAAGATACAGTGAGATTGTTCCACAGCCACAAGCCCTGCAGACCATCCAGGTTACCCAGAACGAAAGATTAGGGTTGAATTCAGGTGGGTACATTGTCCAGGAGACACATGTACCCTTAGGTGACTTAGAGGGTACAACACTTGACAGTGTGCTGGAAATGCGCCCTACTCGACGGCAGGCTACAAATCCCTGGAGCGCCTAGGTAACGGGATTGCCTGTAGCTGTGTCATCTCTTCATGGCTATTGTGTTATTCTAGTTATTAGCCTTAATCTATTTTAGTAGGTACTCTCGACCGTGGTACTCAGGAGTCCCATCCTAGACATGATGCAAGACTGGACAAGTGGATTAACAAGCAAGCAAGAAGAACCACCCACGGTGTCAAGGCAGGTCAAGTTAGGTTATCAGGTCATGTCAAGTCAGGAGTGCGCCGCCACGGCCACTATCAAGTTATCAAGACAAATCATGTCAGGGTACTGGTCAGGAGTGCGCCACCACGGGCCACTATCGTGTTATGCAAGTTCCTTGTCATGCCAGGCCATGTGCAATAGTCATCCAAGCATGCTAAGTAAAATTAAGTTCATGACAAAAGGCGTAAGGATATAAAATGAGCATAAAATATCTAATAAAATATCAAGATTAAGGAAATAAAACCAAAACTCCAAGAGCCAATGGTTAAGCAAGGGGTCAAGGGGCAGTATACGTGCAAAAGTACGCACGCAAGGCTCGCTCAAGTCTGCGTACGAAGGCACACTCAAGGGGAGCAGCTGCGTGAGAAAGTCACGCACGCTCAAGGAGCAGCTGCGTGAGAAAGTCACGCAGGCTCAAGGGAGCAGCTGCGTGAAAAGTCACGCAGGCTCAAGGGAGCAGCTGCGTGAAAAGTCACGCAGGCTCAAGGGGCAGCTACGTGAAAAGTCACGCAGGCTCAAGGGAGCAGCTGCTTGAAAGTCACGCAGGCTCAAGGGAGCAGTTGCGTGAAAAGTCACGCAGGCTCAAGGGAGCAGCTGCGTGAAAGTCACGCAGGCTCAAGGGAGCAGCTGCGTGAAAAGTCACGCAGGCTCAAGGGGCAGCTGCGTGAAAAGTCACGCAGGCTCAAGGGAGCAGCTGCATGAAAAGTCACGCAGGCTCAAAGGAGCAGCTGCGTGAAAAGTCACGCAGGCTCAAGGAGCAGCTGCGTAAAAAGTCACGCAGGTAGCTCACTCAAGGCAGTGTACGCAGTGCTAAAGAACGCGCGTAGCTCAGTGTGCATGAGCTAAGAAGCTCTGCACACTGCTCACTGTCTTCTCCAAACAGCAAGAACACATGGGTGAACCCAAAACTTCAAAATACCATAACTTGGTCATCCGAACTCCAAATCCGGATTTCCAAGGTTCTAACTGGAGTGAAACTGAGAGCTCTTCCACATGGAAGCATCAAAACCCATGAAAATCCAACCAAGGTAGATCAAACCATACAAAATCCGAAAATAGCTAAACTTAGATCTAGAACAAAGGAAGCTCCAAATCACAAAATAGCAAGTTCTAATGTTGATCTCCATGTCCTACTCTAGCTAATGAACCAAGAAAATATGGTTCTCATGAAGTGGCAAGATGCACTTGCCTAGGGTTGGGAGAGTTGTGGAGGAAGGAGAAGAAGAAGAAGAAAAAGGAAATTAATGGAGGAAGTTATGAGGAGAGAGAGTGGTAGGTGGAGTTATAAAGAGGGGAGTTGTGGTAGGGATGAGGGTGTAGCATAGGTTAGGGTGATCCAACACATAAACCAAACCAAACCAACCCAAATTAATAAACCGAACCATGCCAAAACCGAAATCCCATAAGTTGCGAAAAATAAAAATACATGCCAAGATCCAGATACTAGTAAAATACAATACTGGAAAATACAGGAAATACGGAAAATGAGGGTGACAGCGACGTTCATGATTTTGAAGCTTCGGCCGTGCGTCGAAGACTTTTCCTGCGACTCTACTTTTGAAGGCTCTCGACGGTCCAAGGAAGATGACTCAGCGTCCCTTCCATCCAGGTCACTGGAGTACTTTGTTGTATTTTGAGGGATGTGTGCAATGTATGGAACGGCTATCTCATAGGCACTCTTTTGTAATCGAGTCATGTTGTAGCCCGCGCAGCATGAGTCTTGTACTAGAGTCTGTAAAAGATGTTCATTATCAATAAAAAAACAAGTTTCCTTTACTTCATATGTGATTCAATTTGTTTACGTACTCTTTTAGATCTCGTGTCTCGGATTTTCTTATGACTATGCCTTGTGCGATCGCAAATTAGGTTCGCACGGCATCATGCCCGGAGGATAACTATCGATTCGACGGAATCGGGGCATGACATAATGGTATCAGAGCACGGCTTTATGTCCTTGGCCTCCAGTGTCGAGTTCTAGTCTCAAAACCGTTGACCTCGTGTCGATGAGATGAGTTGTTCCATACGCTGAACCCTGGACATTTCCGAAACTAACGAGAGTTGCCTTTCCTTTTCCCTGCAGTTGCGGGAGCTCGAGCGGAGGACGAGACGAGCGCTTCCAGCGGCTCGAGTGCTTCTAGACCCGAGCATTCCGTCAACCCAACGGAAATGACGTCTACCGTGCTCATGTCCCGGTGCCTGAATACAAAACCATAGGCGAGGCACTCAACCATGCCCTCCGTCTGGAGTCCGAGTATCCTCCTACTACTATCGACGCTGTTCACTTTAATAACAAACGTCATAGTAATACGGGAGGCAACAACGTGCACAAGCGTCAATATCGCGGCAACCAGACGAAGGATCGAATGGTCTGTAATTTCTGCCACAAGGAGGGGCACCTAGACACCGAGTGCCAATTTAAGCACAGAGTATGTTTCGCATGCGGCAAAGCAAATCACTTCGCAAGGGACTGCCCGAAAGCTATGCCGAACCAACGCCCCCCGCAACACCAACAAAATCGAGGCCAAGCACCTCGGGCTCCACCGAACACACAACAGAATGGCCAATACCGTTGCCCCAATGCTCAGGGCCGCGTCTACGCCATGACTCGAGACGAAGCGTTTGCATCTGATACAGTCGTGATAGGTATACTGTAATTCAATAATAAACCTGTTCGTGTATTGTTTGATTCAGGTGCCATGCATAGTTTTATATCGACGGACTTTGTCGCCGAGTACAAATTTTTCCTGACACCGCTGGGCCTCGATCTCACTGTTAACGTACCGTTGGGCATGCCACTACTTGCAAATTTAGTCAACAAAGACGGAATCATCTGTATAGGAGGTCAAAAGATCAGTCTCGATGCGATAGTGCTAGACATTAAGGACTACGACATCATTCTGGGGATGGATTGGCTCGGCCCGTGCAACGCAACCATAGACTGCGCTAAAAAGAGGGTCACATTCCGCATACCTGGAGTGCCTGAATTCTGCTACTCGTGTGGTGAGGCATCGTCGACCTGCATGGTGATCTCCATAATATCTGTTCGACGGATGCTACATTCCGGGTGCGAAGGCTATCTAGCTTCCGTTCGAGACATGCGACAGGATGGTGCAAATGTGTGTCAGACCGACATTGTGGCAGAATTTCTCGATGTATTCTCGGACGAGCTGTCCGACATGCCGTCCGATCGAGAGATTGAGTTCACTATCGATACATTCCCCGAAACCCGACCGATCTCGAAAGCCCCGTACAGAATGGCCCCTGCAGAGCTAAAAGAACTCAAAGTGCAGTTACAAGAGTTGCTCGACAAGGGATTCATTCGACCCAGCGTCTCGTCCTGGGGAGCGCCCGTGCTGTTTGTCAAGAAGAAGGATAGCTCTATGCGTCTTTGTATCGACTACCGCGAGCTGAATAAAGCCTCCGTCCGGAATAAATACCCCCTGCCCCGCATAGACGATCTGTTTGATCAGCTTCAAGGAGCTACTGTGTTCTCTAAAATTGATCTGCGCTCGGGTTACCATCAACTCAAGATCAAGCCGGACGATGTGCCAAAGTCTGCCTTTCGCACTCATTACGGCCAATATGAATTCCTGGTAATATCGTTCGGCCTAACGAACGCCCCTGTCACTTTTATGGATTTGATGAATCGGGTGTTCCGACCATTCCTCGACAAGTTCGTAGTAGTCTTCATCGACGACATACTCGTCTACTCGAAGAATAAGCAGCAATACACTGAGCATCTACGGACCGTGCTTCAGACCTTTCGAGAAAATCAGTTGTATACGAAGCGAAGCAAATGTGAATTTTGGCTGAGTAGCATCGCATTCCTTGGACACATCATTTCAGCTGAAGGCATTGCGGTCAACCCCAAGAAAGTTGAATTCGTTGTCGATTGGAAGCAGCAAACGGCCGTTAGCGAGATTCGAAGTTTCCTTGGTTTAGCAGGATACTACCGACGCTTCATGAAAGACTTCACGAAGATCGCATCGCCTCTGACTCGCCTCACCAAGAAAGGAGTCGCATTTGAATGGTCAGACGATTGTGAAGCTTTATTCCAAGAATTAAAGCAACGACTCGTCTCGGCCCCGATACTCGCACTTCCAGAAGGAACTGAGGGTTTCCAGACATTCAGCGATGCGTCCGGTCAGGGCTTGGGGTGTATGCTAATGCAGCGGAACAAGGTGATATCTTTTGCTTCCCGACAGCTAAAGCCGCACGAGAAGAACTATCCCACGCACGACCTGGAGTTAGCGGCGATTGTGTTCGCATTAAAATTGTGGCATCACTATCTTTATGGCGTGGCGTGTACGATCTATACCGATCACAAGAGCCTCAAGTATCTATTCACGCAGAGGAAACTGAACTTGCGGCAGAGGCGTTGTCTTGAACTGATCAAGGATTACGACTTGACTATCGACTATACGTCGGAAAAGGAAAATATTGTGGCAGATGCTCTGAGTCGGAAGTACATAGCCTCGCTATCCATCGACCGCAGACTGCTACGTGACCTAGAAGAGATGGGCATCAAACTCCGAGTCCGATTTTGGAATATGCAGTTGGCAAAGTTGTAGTTAGAGCCGAGTTTGCAAGCAAGGATCAAGACCGCTCAGAAGGACGTTTCGTACCTGAAGAAGATGCGAGAGCTAATCTCGACGGGTAGAACGATCGACTTTACGGAAGATGAGACAGGCATGCTTCGATTGAGGGGTAGGCTATGCATTCCGGATGATTCGGAACTTAGAAAGGAGATATTGTCGGAGGGCACTACGCGAAGTACACCTTGCATCTCGGCAGCACGAAGATGTACAAGGACCTCCACACAAACTTCTGGTGGCACGGGATGAAAAAAGATGTGGCACTTTTCGTGTCGCAATGCATGGCCTGTCAGTAGGTGAAAGCTGAGCACCAGAGACCGGACGGAGAGATGCAGAATCTGGCGATTCCGGAATAGAAGTGGCAGCACGTGTGCATAGATTTTATTGTTGGTCTGCCGAAGACGTCGCGGGGAAATAATGCCATCTGGGTCATCGTCGATCGATTAACCAAGTCAGCGCACTTTATTACCATCAAAGTTACTTGGAGCATTGATCGCCTGGCGCAGATATATCTTGATGAGATAGTACGGCTGTACGGAGTTCCAGTATCCATCGTCTCTGATCGGGATTCACGATTCATGTCGCGATTCTGGAGTAGCCTTCAGTCGGTACTGGATACCAAGTTGCAGTTCAGCTTACCATCCTTAAACCGACGGCCAAACGGAGCGCGTCAATTTGATTCTCAAAGACATGCTACGACTCTGTGCAATTGACTTCAAATCAAGCTGGGACAACCATCTGCCTCTGGCCGAATTTACATACAACAATAGCTATCAATCCAGCATTCAAATGGCACCGTATAAAGTCTTGTACGAACGCAAGTGCCGATCACCCATTTGCTAGAACGAAGTCGAAGAGCGGCAGATTCTCGGTCCGAAACTAGTGGAACAGACCGTACAAAAAATTTGGCTCATTCGGGAAAGACTAAAGACTGCGCAGAGTCGTCAGAAAAGCTATACGGACGTTCATCGTCGACCCCTCGAGTTTCAAGAAGGCGATCACGTATTTCTCAAAGTGTCGCCCATGCGAGGAGTTACTCGGTTCGACGCAAAGGGAAAGTTGAGTCCGAGATTCGTTGGGCCGTTCGAAATACTCGACCGGGTCACCCCAGTGGCCTATAAAATTGTCCTACCGACGGCGCTAGAAGGTGTACATAATGTCTTCTATGTCTCTCAATTGTGGAAGTACGTGCACGACCCGAGCCACGTGGTAGATTTTGGCCAGCTGGAGCTAAAGTCCGACTTATCCTACGTTGAAGAGCCAGTTCAAATATTAGAACGCAAGGATAAGCTGCTGCAAAATCGAGCGATCCCTCTCGTTCGCATCCTCTGGAGGAACCATTCGGTCGAAGAGTCGACGTGGGAGCTTGAATCAGAAATGAAGGAGAAATTTCCTTCATTATTCTCGTAGAGGTAGGTTCTATTTTTAAGTTTCAAGGACAAAACTTTTTATTAGTTGGTTATGGTGTTGTGCCCCATCCCTGCATCGTGCCCCATTTCCGTCCACGGGGTGCGTGAGAAAGGAATACTATCGCTATCGATTCGGTTGGGACCGATAGGTCAAAATCGGCCGAGTCGATCGAACGGGAATGGTTGAATTAAGATCCATTCCACGTTATGGAATGGCTTCTTCGGAACCAAGTCCCATATTCAGCGGGTTGCGTCTCGAGGATTGGCTCTGCGGCTGAGTCGGGAGAGACCTCCCGTTGCTCTGATTTTCATGCCGCACTTGATTTGGCTTTGGCTTTGGTTTTCGTGAATGCGTTTTTCGTGAATGTTTTTCGAATGAGTTTTTGTGACTTGCGTTTTCGAGCTTCACATTCATATCGAATTTCCTTAAATTATACAGTGTTCTAATCAGTTGCTTATGCGATTGTAGGTGATCGCGTAGGCGACGTCAGCGCAGCTAACCGGTCGCTCGCTTGAAGCCAAGCTAAGGCGAGTGGCTGACCTCCTTCGCCTCGTCCCTCTATTTCAAAAATCAATATGAAGTTAAATGAATGCTTATCATAATAGTGTAAAATCAAAGAAATCGTGGCACGATTCTTCACGAAACACTTGCTATCAAACTGCCGGTTTTGAAAATAGAAAACGTGTTTTCTTATACAAATCCACTTAGCCTATGCAAAACAATGAATGAATCGATTAACGTTTATCGCAACGATACGGCTAAGGAAGCAAATCGACTAAGTTCAAAAGAAAACGGTCATTGGACAACTTGTCGAGAATGTGAGGTTTCCTCGAACGGTTGCCTAGGCCAAGGGACCGATTCGGCCCAGGAGGAATGAGTGTAGCAGCGCCAGCCTTTCATCGATGCGAGTTATGCGGGAACTTTCGCACAGGGCTCGCTACCCGACGTGAAAGGGTCATCGTCTAACCCTGCTATAGTCTGCGATGGCTTGACATTTCCAGTGGCCTTCACACCCCTTTTACTGCTTAACAAGTGCACGGGACACGTGTAACGCCCCAGTCCCAAAATACGTACGACAAGTACGTAATCCTGCCAGCTGTTTACATACGAAGTATATGGACCCTCGTATATATACATAAGCTATAAAATGCAGTAACCAAGGTACTAAATCTCATCCACAAAGATAAATAATGATATAAAAGCAACTTTGAATTTGTCATGTATACAATCGTTGGGCGGAGACAAATCCACTACCAACTATGAAAAGAAAAACATAATAAAAGAAAGAGTTTGGCGAGCAAAGCGAAGATGATCAAAGTGCAATCATCCTCGAAGAAATAGTAAAGATCATGGCCACGGCTAGAACACCTGCGAAAGATAAGAGCACACACCTGACGAGATAACCAGGTCCTCAGAGGGACGTAACAAGATACAATAAACATGCCATATAAATACTGAATATAAAATATGTCACAATCAAAGAAAGTGACAAGACATCAATAAGGTAACCTAACCATACTAAAGTGAACACGCAGTTGAGAAACAATCCTTCGACGCATGAGCCCTGGCTGTAAATGGGATCTGGTATAGTCCCCACTTGGGCACCAGTGACCCAAGCGCATGACGTTCAAAAACGACAGTGGCCAACCTGAGAGGCTCATACCCGTATCTCCAGCGGAGCTTCCGGGTTACAAGGGAAGTGCAATCGAAGCCTATACGTCAGGTATTGTTCTCTCCACCCGATGCTCTTATTTAAGTCGCATCCACGACCATATACCTCTACTAACAGCTAAGTCTCCTAACATGCCTCTGTCAGCAGTTAGCCCTAACGCATGCACATGGAGGATCAGTCCACACGCAAGAACCTCTACATGCCACTCATCTCACACATCCACGTGGTACAACGGTGTCAAGGTATATGCAAAATACTACAACCGGTAGTCTCTTAACTCTAAGTCTATATGCAATCAAAGGATAATAACAACGTACAGCTAATATCACTGAACATGCACTAAATCAAGAACTGTAAGAACTGGAATTAAATGAACAGTGATATGTAATAAAAATACAAACCGACAATAAACAATATAATGACAAGGTATCTTGTCTGGTGTGTCGCCTGGTATGGTATAATGATATGACAAGTCCAGTTTGTTCGATAGCCATGTTTGATGTGTAAGGGGTCCAAAATTGCATGAAAATAGGAACGAGGGATCAGTCGTGATCAAGGGAAAGAATTTGGGGATAATTTGTGGAAGTAGATATATATATACAAATTTTTAGAAACATTTTTATAATATTTCACATAAATACTAAAAATAATTTGTGAAATATTATTATATACTTGAAAACATAATTTGGTAACTATAATAAATAAAACTCATTTTTTTTTTTGAATACCATAAAATATTTTGGTAATATATATTAGGCCAAGCCCATTATTTATATATATTATTTTTTTACAAGATAATTTTGAAAGATAAAAAAATTTACATAAAAATATAATAAACTATTTTATTAGCAAATTCGTGACAAAATAATCCTAATGATTTACTACATATAAATATAATAATAATGATAATTTAACCTTGGTAAATAATAATACTGATAATGGCCACATTACTACTACTAACAATAAAAATAATAATAATAAATGATATATATAAAGAAAACAAAACATAATAACCAAATAAATGTTACTGTTCTCTTCTCGAGAGGAAAAAAAACAATAAGACAAGCAACAAAACTGTAGATAAAACAATTAAATAAAACACATAAGAAAAGAAGCAAAGTTTGTCGTTTAAAAGAGAGAGTTTAGATCGGGGTTGAGAGCTATAGTAAGGAAGAAGGAGGGGGAGGGTCGAAAGTACTAGTCGATGTGAACATCGGCTTCTGGGGTGCCCATCCGAGGTGCGGTGGGGGCGCGTCGATGCCCGTAGAACCACGACGGAGGCGGTAGGCGGGACCGAGGCGGCGTTCTCTCGAAGGGGTGCCGGTCACCAGCCGAGGGGGCGACGACGACGAGGGGACGGGCGCACTGAGGCCGGTGCGGGCGGATCGCGGCGGCATCGGGGGCCCGCTGCCCTGGAGTGGTCGTGGGGCGGTGGCTCGCAGAGGAGAGAGAGGCACGGTTAGGGCTGTGCCGCGGCGCTGCTCCGGGCGACGGGAGCGGCGGATTCGGTTCGATTTTTGGGCGGCGGCGGTGAGGCTTGCCGAGATGACGGAGTTCGTCGGCTGGGGCGGCGTCGGGGTGGCGGTTCGGCTGGGCGGAGGGATGCCACGCGGAGGCGGCATCGCCGGAAGGAGGCAGAGGTGAGTTTAGGATTAGGGTTTCTCAATTTTCTTTTCTCCCTTTGTGTGTGTGATGATGGGGGTGGCGCACACGGTGGTGCTGCCGGAGGGGCTGCTGTGGGTGGTGGCACCGCGGCGGCCGAGTTTTGGGGCGGTGGTGGTGGAAACAGGAAGTGGAGTTTTGGGGATGACGGTGATGATGGTGATAGTGATTTGGTGGTGCGTGGCGAAGGGGCGGCCACTCCGGTGGGGCGTGCGGTGATGGTGTTAGGCCGACGGGGTGGTTCGGGTAGTGTCGAGCATGATGAGGGTGGTGTCGACAGTACCTGGCGCTGATAGCGACGAGCAAGGCCAGGAGACGGGGTAAACTAGGGTTAGGATTTGATTTGTGTCGGGTTGTGTTCGACACGAAAATTGATGTACTTGTATAATATGGAATAAGAACGGTGGACACAGACAAGATGCACATCTGTTGATGGTGGAAGTTTCTGGAGGAGTACCTCTCCTTTTATAGGAGGTAGGAATTCCCAGTTGGATAGGGATTAGGATTTATTTAAATCCCCAATAGATCATTCATCATTTAATTAAATAGATTTAAAGCCAATCCAACCAAATCCAAATCCAATTTAAATCACAACTTTAATTTAGAACTATTTTAAATAAAGATAAGATAACTCAAATTTAAATTGCCATAATAATCAAACATTAAATCAAACTATTTTAAAAATATCTTTTTATAAATAATATAAAATAATAATAAATTAATTTCAAAAATCAACAATATATACATGAATAAATTTTATGTACCTTGTATGCAAACAAAATATTTACATAATTCATGGTTTTTTCTAAATTACTACTAACTTTAAGCAAGAATAAAATAGTCTTTCAAAAAGTAAAAATAAAGTTTTTGACAATTTTCGTGGTATGCCTTTTTGACAGAAAATACTTGCTCATACCATAAAGCAAAATATCGATTTCTATATAAAAACATTAACCAAATATTTTCTATATGAATAAATAAAAATTTCATACTTACGTACGATACAAAAAATAAAATTCATATCGTAATAAATAATTTTTTTAAAAAAAATTATAGTAAAAATTTAGGGATTTACATCCTACCAAACTTAAAAGAATTTTGTCCTTAAAATTTAGGAAAAATTAGGGTAGGTAGGGCGAAGGGGATGGAAGAGTTTATCGATAAGCAATCGATCAATTATCTGACGGGGTGAAGGGAAGGCATACACAGAAAATAAACAATCTTTGAATGATCGGAATTTAGATATCTAAAATGAATAGATTCCAGGCAAAGTGTAGACGATGATCATATGACACTCATCAATCTCAATTTTCAATCAACACTATCCTAAATCTTTAAATGTATAACACAAAATGGGTTAATAACTTTCTCGACAAAATTAAGAGCAAAAGCTCAATATCTGAGTTGTGTTCAATATCGTCAAGCTCCTCGATTCGTCACTATCCTTTTATTCATAATAACTCTTTCAAAAAGTTTGATTTCTTCTTGAGATTCATATTCCAATAAACTTAAGTTCACTTAAGATACTCTCTTCCTTTTTCTTCATAATTTCATAAAATTTTGAACTCCAAAATTTGACCATCTTCAAAATATTAAATTCAATATCCCATATTTGAAATTTAATAAGTCCACGAAGTTGAATTCAAAAATCTCTAATAAACTTCTCTCGCATATCTATATATATATCCATTTTCTTCAAAATATGTTTAATCAAATGTTAAATCAACATTCTTTGTAGGAAATTCGTACTTATCCTTAAAGTACCCAAAATAAGCTATCATCTTCAATATTTGTCGATCATATCTTCACATCACAATCCTTTATCATTACAAATGAAAATCCTTTACCTATTAGCGTCTTCTTCGGGAATTTGAATCCATTGATCTTTTAATTCATGATGGTAAAAATGAAACCCGTCTTAAATCATCTTAGCGTCGTATTCCTTAGTTCGTCAAAAATGTAAGCAATTTCTTTCTTCAACCATTGGTTATCCTTGAAAGCTAATATCATCATAACACTATATGCTATCGAAGGCAACGTCAACATTGTCCTTATCAAAAATTTGCATCCATAAATTTAATATATAAATTTGGTCCTTAAACCACCAACACTTTAGAAGATTCTTCACTCGATATTTAGTTACCTCAAGACATGCTTTTGAAATTCGAGAAGTCTATTTACTCTTGAGTGTTTCATCAAAACACCGTATATCATTCCTTACTTCATATATTTGGATTTATCGCACATTTTCATTTATGTCCATTCTATATCTTAGCCAACTGTGTTATTTATCCTTGCTGTGGGGTTCTCTAATCTATCTCTACTAACTCGAGATGATCAAATTTCATTTCGCATAAGGGAATCATACAAGAAACAAGGTTGCATAAACAATGGAGAAATCATAGTAAAATATGAGAAAGCCATTTAATTGGAAGGGAGAAAAGTAAGTGTTGCTAATATTGCATGAAGAGTAAAAAGGTGTTATGGGTTTAAGTAATCAAGATAATACAAAAAAATAAAATAACAAGGGTTAAGCAGTCAAGATAAAACACAAGGTTAAGCATTTAACGGATTTAGTAGACCGCAATCGGGCCGAAGATTTGAGTCGAGATTGAGTCCAAATATATAGTCAAAAGCATATCGGTGCCATGGTAAGGGTTATGGTTGAGTCTTTATGGCCCGAATGTCGTACCATAAAAATAGAGTACAAGGAAACGTGTTTTAGTGGAACACGATATACCTATATGAAGGTGAGCTCGTCTAGGTCTTCCATGTGAAATTTGTGGGAAGGAAAAATCTAGTATTGTGCTCCAAATATCAAAGTCACGATGGGGAACGCCAAATGATCAAAATAGAAAGTGGGTTTTTCTAAGGTACTAATTAATGCACAAAAATGAAGGTTAAAGCACGAATAAAGATAATTAGGAAATCTCGTCGATCAAGTTAAGATAAGTTAGAGACACAGTCTCTAGAGAGAAAATAGTCTCCTAGATAAGGGTATGGTCAAGGGGATGGTTCTAATCATTTCTAAGTTCCAAACAATTAGATGGTCACGAATAAAGATCTAGCTTGGAGGAAAGGTCGAGTGAGTCAAAGATATGTTCATCGGTTTAGTCGATGACTAACTATACTTGTGTATATGCAATAACATAATCATAGGTGGTATGGCAATCTAATGTGGAATACTTCTATCTCACTAGGGTGACCTTACTTGTTTCTTGGTCTTTCACCAATATATGAGCTAATCTAAAATTTCAAGTTCCTCGAAAGTTTCTCAATAAAATTTCCAAGATACTCCGCCAAAAATTCCAACTATCTTAGACTGTCAACTTTAATCAAAATTTTAAATCTCTAGTCAATCTCGAAACAACCCTTGTATATCGTAAATCGAATAATTATTATCATTTTTTTCTCCAAACCTTAAACTCAACATTTTAATAAGTTTATCAGCCGAATTGCATACTACAAAATAGAACATTTAAATAACTCCCGAATTTAATTATATGTCCTTCAAATGTGTATATCTAGCTTCCAATAAGTCACAATTACTCTTCAAAGTATATATATTATTATTTTTTTACCAAAATTTAAATATCCATAATAACCTTATAAATCATAGATCATATGACACAAAAATATTTTACCAAAATTTATCAATCATCCTCAAATTTTGGTCATTCGTAAATCATACTTCCATATTTAAAATTTTATGATCCTTTTCCAAATCAAATTTATATCCTTCCAAAAAGATGTATAGCTATAACTCGATAAATCATAAATGCTCAAAGATCTTTAAAAATCAAAGCACAAATCAAATAAATTTATTTTCTCGATCTAGCTATCCTCTTGTGTATATCACCTTGTAATATCAAAATAAATTTTCCAACTATCTTTTGGAAGCGGTAATATGCTACTACCCAACTTGGAATTAACTAATCCTTAAGATCATATTTCTAGGAAAATAACTGCCTTTATAACTCAAATAAAATAAATGCATATTAATTGTCAATGCAATCCATCTAGCCATGTGTTTAACCTATGGGCATATACTAGTGTAGTCATCTTACTAACACGAAACTAAGAATTTATGGTAGAAGAAGTCAAGCAAGATGCAATTCAAGGAGGTCGAATAAGAGTTCGAAATTTGAAGTCAAGAAAGGATGTCAAGTAAGTGGATGAGATTCTAGACTCTAATCCTATTTTGCTGGCCCGTTCAGTACAGTCATGTAACCGAAACGACAAACTTGACCTGCATGGGCCACCACAAAAAATGTAACGCCCCAGTCCCAAAATACGTAGGACTAGTACGTAATCATGCCAGCTGTTTACATACGAAGTATATGGACCCTCGTATATATACATAAGCTGTAAAATGCAGTAACCAAGGTACTAAATCTCATCCATAAAGATAAATAATGATATAAAAACAACTTTGAATTTGTCATGTATACAATCGTTAGGCGGAGACAAATCCACTACCAACTATGAAAAGAAAAACATAATAAAAGAAAGAGTTTGGCGAGCGAAGTGAGGACGATCAAAGTGCAATCATCCTCGAAGAAATAGTGAAGATCATGGCCACGGCTAGAACACCTGCGAAAGACAAGAGCACACACCTGGCGAGATAACCATGTCCTCAGAGGGACGTAACAAGATACAATAAACATGCCATATAAATACTGAATATAAAATATGTCACAATCAAAGAAAGTGACAAGACATCAATAAGATAACCTAACCATACTAAAGTGAACATGCAGTTCAGAAACAATCCTTCGACGCATGAGCCCTGGCTGTAAATGGGATCTGGTATAGTCCCCACTTGGGCACCAGTGACCTAAGCGCATGACGTTCAAAAACGACAGTGGTCTACCTGAGAGGCTCATACCCGTATCTCCAGCGGAGCTTCCGGGTTACAAGGGAAGTGCAATCGAAGCCCATACGTCAGGTATTGTTCTTCCCACCTGATGCTCTTATTTAAGGCACACTGAGGCCGGTACGGGCGGATCGCGGCGGCGTCGGGGGCCCGTTGCCCTGGAGTGGTCGTAGGGCGGTGACTCGCAGAGGAGGGAGAGGCGCGGTTAGGGCTGTGCCGCGGCGCTGCTCCGGACGGCGGAAGCGGCGGAGTCGGTTCAATTTTTGGGCGGCGGCGGTGAGGCTTGCCGAGGTGACAGAGTTCGTCGGCTGGGGCGGCGCCGGGGTGACGGTTCGGCTGGACGGAGGGATGCCACACGGAGACGACATCGCCGGAAGGAGACGGAGGTGAGTTTAGGATTAGGGTTTCTCAATTTTATTTTCTTCCTTTGTGTGTGTGATGATGGGGGTGGCGCACACGGTGGTGCTGCCGGAGGGGCTACTGTGGGTGGTGGCACCGCGGCGTCGAGTTTTGGGGCAGTGGTGGTGGAAACGGGAAGTGGAGTTTTGGAGATGACGGTGACGATGGTGATGGTGATCTGGTGGTGCGTGGCGAAGGGGCAGCCACTCCGATGGGGCGTACGGTGATGGTGTTAGGCCGACGGGGTGGTTCAGGTGGTGTCGATCATGATGAGGGTGGTGTCGACAGTACCTGGCGGTGATAGCGACGAGCAAGGCCAGGAGACGGGATAAACTAGGGTTAGGATTTGATTTGTGTCGGGTTATGTCCGACACGAAAATTGATGTACTTGTATATTATGGAATAAGAACGGTGGACACAGACACGATACACATCTGTTGATGGTAGAAGTTTCTGGAGGAGTACCTCTCCTTTTATAGGAGGTAGGAATTCCCAGTTGGATAGGGATTGGAATTTATTTAAATCCCCAATAGATAATTCATCATTTAATTAAATAGATTTAAAGCCAATCCAACCAAATCCAAATCCAATTTAAATCACAACTTTAATTTAGAACTATTTTAAATAAAGATAAGATAACTCAAATTTAAATTGCCATAATAATCAAACATTAAATCAAACTATTTTAAAAATGTCTTTTTATAAATAATATAAAATAATAATAAATTAATTTCGAAAATCAACAATATATACATGAATAAATTTCATGTACCTTGTATGCAAACAAAATATTTACATAATTCATGGTTTTTTCTAAATTACTACTAACTTTAAGCAAGAATAAAATAGTCTTTCAAAAAGTAAAAATAAAGTTTTTGACAATTTTTGTGGGATGCCTTTTTGATAGAAAATACTTGCTCATACCATAAAGCAAAATATCGATTTCTATATAAAAACATTAACCAAATATTTTGTATATGAATAAATAAAAATTTGATACTTACGTATGATACAAAAAATAAAATTCATATCGTAATAAATAATTTTTTTTAAAAAAAATTACAGTAAACATTTAGGGGGTTTACAACACGGGATGGATATGATAGTTGCTTAATGTTATACAATTTCATATACTTGCCTGAAAAGATGTTGACATGCAATTGATCAGGATGGTTAGAAAGATCACGTAAAAGGCTAGCTAACATGTTTATAAAACTTCTTGAATCAAATGCAGAGCTTGGATTTAATTAGCCATTCGCCAGTACATTGTAGGAACGATATAGTAAAGCGTAATACTCTAGAGGGGGGGTGAATAGAGTTGGCAGCGGAATAATGCTAATTAAAAATTGTTAGCAACACAATCACAGTATATAATCACAATTGAAATAATGTAAAGGCAGAGTTCAGAAAGCAAACGCAAAGACAGCGATGTATACTGGTATCCCTCTGTTGAGGACTAATCCAGTCGGTAGAACTCTTGTTACCAGTTGGAATCCACTATAGGAAAAAAAAACCGCAAGTTTTCTTACGAAGTCCTTGCAACTTCTACAACGCGAGCTTTGATACGAAGAACTCGTCCAACTTCAAATGTGAAGAGGTATTCTTCAATCAAGCCTTCCGATTACAATCTCTCAGAAACTTCTAGACCGTACCGCACTGGCAAATCGACTAGAGGATTGTAACTGGCTTGGGATCTGAAATTGAAAGCTCTAGAAAACTCTTTGGAAGACAGAAAACTTTAGATAGAGAGAATATTGAAAGTGAATGAGTGATTTGAAATGATCGAAATCCTTCTCTATTTATAGGAATTCCAAAGGGAGAACTCTGTCAGAATTCGGGCAGAACTCGATGAGCAAATCTCGGTCAAATCTGCAACTGCAGGAGGACCAAGTTCCAGAGAATTCAAATATCAAAACGGCCACTAACCGAACTCTGGCCGAACTCTGGCCGAGTTCTGTCAGGGTTAGGTTAGGGTTTTAAAAATAGGTTTTGGTGATTTTTGAAAACCTTTTTGAAAACCTTTTTGTAAATATTTTGATAGGTCATTTTAAAAACATTTTTGAACTATTTTAGGGATAGCCTATTTGCCAGTACGACTCGGTGTACAACGTATTCCTAGACTCAAATAAAATAAAAATTATATTGTATAGGAAATACAGACTCAAGTAGGCAAACAGATCTTCAGTCTTGAACGGAGTGAATATCCAATCTTGCTTATGTCCAAGAAGCCGAGATGTCCCAACTAGCTTTGTATATCTAGACAGAGTTTTGATCAATAATTAAAATCAGGTTTGACCATATGACCAATGGGCCAACAATCTCCCCCATTTTGATAATTGACAAACTATGAATGATATAACATAAAGCTTGTTCAAAAGAATATCAAAAAGTAGGAAATGTTCATAACCTGTATTCAACTCAAAACAACTCATAAAAAAATGTTAGATCTTTTAATTTTCTCCCCCTTTGTCACTTAGCAAAATAAATTCACAAGAGAAGGCTCCCCCGCATGAAATGCAGAAGGCTCCCCCGCAAACAATGCATAAGTAACAAATAGTGAGAAAAAGAAATAAATCATATTAACGAAAGAAATAGCATGACAGGCATGTAAAAAAAATGTCTACAGAGTATCATCACAGGCATGTATTGTTCCAAAAAAATAAAACTCAGGCATAATATTTCACAGACAGTTTGTAATGAAGAAGCAGTATAAAAAGATAGTGCTAAAGAAAAACAAAGTACTGAAATAAACTGAAATGTCATAAATGAAACATCAAAAACATGTCCATGAAGATAAAAAAAAATAAATACTGCAAGCAGACTACAAAGTACTGAAAGAACTAAAAGATAATGATAAAAACTTGGAATGTCGGAGCATTTCCAAGTATACAGTAGAATATCACTAATAATCAAATCAGATCTCATCACCACTATCCTCATCAATGTCATCATCAGCAGCTCGGCCAGCATGACCGGAAGTACCAGCACCAGAAGTACCAGCGCCAGTAGGATGAGTAGGGGCGCCAGCATAGAACTCACCAACGTAATCTCGAGGAGCACGATACCAATCATAGGCGTTACCTGGCTGGAAGTAGGCATGGACAGCCTCATCCTCACAGCGGTAACCCGAAAAAGCTGGATCTCGAGGGATGGAAGCGGCAGAGTGACCAGTCTGTGCAAAACGCAGATCGGCCAAGGAGTTTGCCATCGCCTGGTAACGGGTGACATCGCGAAACTCACGCTCGCGAGCCATGTCCGTCATCGAGACGTGCAAAGCTGATATGTGCTGATGTATGCCCTCAAAAGTCATGGCATACGGCTGATGTGGTGAAGGAGGTGCAGTAGGAGGAGCAGTAGGTGGAGCTGAAGCAGTCCGGCTGCGACGAGATAGCTGGAGAAACTTGGGCTCAGAGTCCTGAGTACAAGTCGATAGATCGATCTCGAATCGCTGAAAGATACGAGGGAGAATCATCGCGTAAGAGAGATTTCGATCTCTTGCACGACATCGTCCCATCATCTGAATGATAGTCTTAGGGGCGGAAAAAGGAATCCCCTTAAGAATATGATACATGGCGGACAGCTCAAGCGAAGTCACATCATCCTTGGAAGTGGATTTTGGAAGTAGAGTAGAGTAGATGATGCGATGCAATTCGTAGTTGAACAAGTTCAGGTTGTTAGCCTTGAACTTTCCAGAACGTACTCTGTCAGGAGCACAGAGTTCCGCTTTGAAACTAGTGAGTGTTGTGCCTTCGGGGAAATCGAATTCCGTGATGTCAACTAGCGGTTCACCTTCATTGGGAATCCCAAGAATCTCCGCTAGGAGGGCATCATCGAACTCGATGTCGATGCCTCCGACACATGTGCTCACATCAAAAGTGTTTACTACGAGATTGCAATAGAACAATCTAATGGCATTAGTAGCTATTGGGAAGCACAGTTTAACAAATAAGTGTATCCCTAATGCCTCAAACAAGTGACGATGATCAGGAAATACCGTCCATTTTATCGGAGCGCCGCCGCATATGGATCGGGTGGAAAAGTCACCGTACCATAATAAGGCTTGATCGAGGGTTTGAAAGAAGAACCCATCGAAAGCGCCATCGCTAGTTTGGATCGGCGAAAATAGTGAATCCGTATGAGGATTCGAAGAGGACCCTTCCTCACTAGGAGTGGCCTTCTTCTTCCTCTTGAAAGGATTAAATCTAGGTGCCATTGAAATAAAAAGCACTAATTGAAAGGTGGAGAGAGAGGGAGTTATACCTCACGAAATCAAGATATGCTGTAGAGGACGACGATCTCCGCACGATTCCAAATTATGGAGATATTTCACCAAGTAGATTGGAAGCAATAGGTTGGTGAAAAACTAGGGTTTGGAGGTCGGGGTCGGCTGCTGCTGCTGTTAGGAATAGTTTGGAAGCAATGGAAGAAAAGGAGCTGTCGGGTTCTGGATATATACGCAGATACCCTCAACCGAACTCGGGCCGAATTCGGTCAGAGTTCTGGCCGAATTCGCCTAGGGTTCTTCAAAGTTGATTTTGCCACTTCTTTTTCATTGACTCATTTCAAATATTTAATTCAAAGATTAGTTATTTTAGCCTTCAAATAACATAATTAATAATATTTTATGAATTAAATGTCATTATACAGTGACTGTCTCAGATTAGCTGTAGGAGTACTGTCCCAGCTGGCGGAGGTTCACCGGGGAACTCTTAAGTACCGCTTCGCTTCAACCGTAGTTGTGGTGACAGACAGACTCTTTATTAGCTTGTCTCTAACACAGTTTTTGCATAATGATATATAATCATAAAATAACATCAATTAATATTATTGACGTCCAAAATTCCTAATTCTCGACGTAAATAATTGAAGCGATCTTCCGCTAGAGGTTTAGTGAAGATGTCAGCTAATTGATTTTCAGTATCTATGTACACAAGGTTTATATCTCCATTTTGATGATGATCTCTAAGAAAATGATGCCGAATCTCGATATGTTTAGTACGAAAGTGACATACAGGATTCTTAGTCAAATTAATAGTGCTAGTGTTATCACAGAAAATGGGAATATGTGTGAAAAATAATTCAAAGTCTTCTAGGGTTTGTTTCATCCATAAAATCTGAGCGCAACAACGTCCTGCAGCGATGTACTCAGCCTCTGTTGTTGATAAGGCTACAGAATTTTGCTTTTTACTAAACCAAGAGACTAGAGCCTTGCCTAAGAAATGACATGTGCCACTGGTACTTTTTCTATCAACCTTGCATCCAGCAAAATCTGCATCCGAATAACCAATAAGGTCAAAGGATTTAGTTTTGGGATACCACAAGCCAACAGAAGAAGTGCCCTTAAGGTATCGGAAGATACGCTTAACTGCGGACAGATGTGATTCCTTTGGGTTAGCTTGAAAACGTGCACACAAGCAAACACTAAACATTATATCTGGACGACTAGCAGTTAAGTAAAGTAAACTACCAATCATACCTCGATACTTACGTGTGTCGACTGGCTTGCCTTGTTCGTCAGAATCAAGCTTTGTTGAAGTTGCCATCGGAGTGCCAATAGGTTTGACATTGTCCAGATCGAACTTCTTTAGCAGATCTTTTGTGTACTTGGCTTGATTAATGAACGTCCCATTGTCGGTTTGTTTGATTTGCAATCCGAGAAAGAATTTTAGCTCTCCCATCATGCTCATCTCAAACTCATTCTGCATATACTTAGAAAATTCTTGACAAAGAGATTCATCAGTGGATCCAAATATGATATCATCAACATAGATTTGAATTAAAAGCAGCTTGCCATTAAAAGATTTAATAAAAAGTGCAGTGTCAACCTTTCCTTTTGAAAATCCGTTGTCAAGTAGAAAAGAGCTTAGACGATCATACCAAGCACGAGGGGCTTGTTTCAAACCGTATAATGCTTTCTTCAACTTGAAAACATGGTCAGGATTTTTGAAATCTGTGAAACCTGGAGGTTGTGCTACAAAAACTTCTTCTTTTATAAAGCTATTTAGAAAAGCACTTTTTACATCCATTTGAAAAAGTTTGAAATCATGAAAACATGCAAATGCACATAACATGCGAATGGATTCTAATCTCGCAACTGGGGCATAAGTCTCATCGTAGTCGATACCCTCTTCTTGATTGTATCCTTGAGCTACGAGTCGAGCCTTGTTACGAGTTACTAAACCATCCTCATTCAGTTTGTTTCGGAATACCCAACGGGTGCCAATGACCGGATGATCAATAGGTTTGGGAACAAGTTTCCAAACTTGATTCCGTTCGAATTGGTTCAATTCCTCTTGCATGGCATCTATCCAGAAACTATCACTACATGCTTCATCAATAGATTTGGGTTCTAGTTGTGAAATAAATGCAACACTAGAAACAATATCTCTACTAGATGATCGAGTACTTACTCCTTTGGTAATATCACCAATTATCAAATCTTTTGGATGATCAGCTGTGAATTTTAACCTCTTCGGTAGACTCTGTAGGTAGCTGGTTCCTGGATCTCCTCTAGGGGGTTCAGCTTGTGCAGAGCTTGGTTCAGGTTTAGCTGATGTTGAGCTTGATGTAGGCAGATCTTCATCACTGTCATCGAGTGTCATTTGGTTCATTTCATCAAAAGTGACGTTGATTGACTCTTCGATGATCATGGTACGTTTGTTGAAGACTCTGTACCCTTTGCTCTTGGCCGCATAACCTAGAAAAATACCTTCATCGGCCTTTTCGTCAAACTTTTCCAAATTGTCTTTAGTATTAAGAATAAAGCACTTACAGCCAAAAATCTTAAAGTATGAAACTGAAGGAATTCTATCAAACCATAACTCAAAAGGAGTCTTCTTCGATTTGGGTCGAATTAGAACTCTATTGAGCACAAAACAAGCTGTATTGACAGCTTCAGCCCAGAAGTATTTGGGTAGGCTAAATTGATTTAACATTACTCTGGCCATTTCGGTTAGAGTTCTGTTCTTACGTTCCACAACTCCATTTTGTTGTGGAGTTCTAGGGCAGGAGAACTCGTGTATGAAACCGTGTGTGTCACAAAATTGCTCGAAATCAGCATTCTCGAATTCGCCTCCATGATCACTTCTATTTCGAGTGATCATGTAACCTTTTTCATTCTGTACTTTCTTGCAAAAGGCGACAAATTCGGATAATGCGTCATTCTTGCGTGTCAAGAAATATACCCACGTGTATCTAGAAAAAATCATCTACAATTACAAATGCATATAATTTACCTCCGAGGCTAGCAACTCTGCTAGGACCGAATAAATCCATATGTAGCAATTGTAGAGGTCTAGTAGTACATACTGCGTTTACAGACTTGAATGTGGATCTGGTAGCCTTGTTCTTTTCGCATTGGCTGCATACCGAATCCTTCTTGAATGTTATGTCCGGTAAACCGCGTACTAACTTCTTTGTGGATAATCTTGAAATTGTATCCATGTGTGCATGACCGAGTCTCATATGCCATAAATGACTCTAATCACTTTTGGCCATTAAGCATCTACCTGAAATGTTAGCTTTTTCCAATAGATAGAAAACATATATATTGTCTTCCCTGATTCCTTCAAAGATAGTACTACTAGTTGAGCTATCAACTATAGTACATTTGTCTTTGCCAAAGTTGATACCATAACCATGATCAGCTAGATGACTTATGCTGAGCAGATTATGTTTCAACTCGGTAACCAGACAGACATCTTTAATCACGGGATAGGGAGATTTACCAACATCACCGATACCAATAATATACCCTTTTAAATTATTGCCGAAGGAAACATAGCCTTCCTTCTTCTTCTTCGACAGTGTTGCAAATAGAGTAGCATCACCGGTCATATGCCGTGAACAACCGCTGTCGAGGATCCATTTGCTTCTAGCATGTGAAGGGTGTTCCACCTACAAAATAGTTTGCAGATGAAACTCTTGGTACCCATTTCTTGTAGGGTCCTGAATTGTTAGCTTTAGGTATCCAAGCATAAACATTTAAATCAACTAGCTTTCTCATTCTACATGCAGATGAAGTATGACCAATGAGGCCACAATAATGACATTGTGCATGTTGAGTGTTGAAAGCAGAGTGATGTGCATGGTTGGTAGGTTTAGGTTTTCTAGTATAGAAGAATGCATACCTATGATCATGTTTGGGCTTAACCTTTTGGGGTAAAGGTTTTATATGGTTTGGTCTGACAGTGTTTGGCTTGGGAATGTTCCGATTTCTCGGTAAGTGACACGTGTTAGGATAGGAAGCAGCAGGCTCAGGCTGTTTTCCTAACCTAATTTCCAACCTTTTGGAAGTGTCATATAACTTAGTATAATCAGAAGTGAGTGATTCTATTCTGATTTGTGCAGATTGAAGACTTTTCTTTTCTTTGGAAAGATCTTCTCTCAATTGGTCTATAATCTTATCTTTCTCTTCGGATGACTGTTTAGTCTCGTGTAATAAGAGCTTTATAGAGGAAAGCTCACCAGACTCACTAACACTAGTTCTAACCTCAGCTAGTAGGTCGGTAAGTCTTCATATTTCTCCTTTGTACTCTTTGAGTACCTTCTTAGCGGTCTGATATTTACTACGCAGTTTCCTGTAGTCAAGCATCAGGTCACTGAAGGCATCTCCTAATTGCTCAAAGGTAAAGTCATCATATGTTTCTACAGGTTCAGTAGGTACCTGATCAACTGCCATGAAGCAGATGTTTGCAGCGTCCTCTGAATGTTCGTCTTCTGAGTCGTTGGCTTCACTCTCATGCTATATGCTGGTGTTGGCATATTTTCGGGATGTTGATCTCTTCAGGTTGCCTTTTTCATACCTGTTGTTCTTCTTGCTCGATGATGAGTTGGTGGGACAGTCCTTCTTCATATGTCCCTTCTTCTTGCAGCCATAGCAGACAGCATCTTCTTGGTACCAGTTGTTGCTGTTGTTCTCTTTAACTCTCTTCTCATGTCTCATGAATCTTTTGAACTTCCTTGCTAGGAGTGCTTGATCTTCAGCGTCAGATCCACTGCTGTCTGAGTCATCTTCAGCAGCCTTTCTGTGCTAAGCCTTGAGGGCGATCGTCTTCTTCTTTGGTGCAGGCTCTTCAAAATCTTGCAGCTCCAGTTCATGAGTGAGTAGCTTACCCATGAGTACTTCAAGTGACATTGTGGTGAGGTCGTTTCCTTCAATGATAGCTGTAGCCTTCGGAATCCAGTTCTTGGTGAGAGCTCGCAGGAGTTTGCGAATCTTTTCGTGGTTACTGTAATCTTTGCCTAGGGAGGACAAAGGGTTTACAATATCCAAGAACCTCTCGAACATTTGTGTGACTGTTTTATTTGGCTTCATTTTGAACGCCTCGTACTCTTGAGTAAGTCTGCTGACTTTTGACTCCTTGACTTGAGTCGTGCCTTCATGTGTAACTTCGAGAAGCTTCCATACACCATTTGCCGTTGTGCATGTAGATACCCTGTTAAATTCTGTTCTGTCTAAGGCACAAAAAAGAGCATTAATGGCACGTGCGTCAAGACTGGCCTTTTTCTTTTCCTCCTCTGTATAACTGCTTTGGGGTTTTTCAACCAAAACTCCCTCAACATTTATACGAGGTAGCTTTTGATAGCCATCAAGAACAATAGCCCATAAGTCAAAATCAAGAGATTTCAAGAAGAAACTCATCCGTGTTTTCCAATAAGTGTAGTTAGTACCATCAAACAGAGGGGGTCTGTTTGTGGCCTGACCTTCACTTATGAATTTCATAGTAGCCATGTGATGTGCTGTGATCTAATAAATAATAAATAAATAATAGCACTGTTACCTTGCTTTACCTGTAACACCCGCTTTGATACTAATTGTAGGAACGATATAGTAAAGCGTAATACTCTAGAGGGGGGGTGAATAGAGTTGGCAGCGGAATAATGCTAATTAAAAATTGTTAGCAACACAATCACAGTATATAATCACAATTGAAATAATGTAAAGGCAGAGTTCAGAAAGCAAACGCAAAGACAACGATGTATACTGGTATCCCTCTGTTGAGGACTAATCCAGTCGGTAGAACTCTTGCTACCAGTTTGAATCCACTATAGGAAAAAAAAACTGCAAGTTTTCTTACGAAGTCCTTGCAACTTCTACAACGCGAGCTTTGATACGAAGAACTCGTCCAACTTCAAATGTGAAGAGGTATTCTTCAATCAAGCCTTCCGATTACAATCTCTCAGAAACTTCTAGACCGTACCGTACTGGCAAATCGACTAGAGGATTGTAACTGGCTTGGGATCTGAAATTGAAAGCTCTAGAAAACTCTTTGGAAGACAGAAAGCTTTAGATAGAGAGAAGATTGAAAGTGAATGAGTGATTTGAAATGATCGAAATCCTTCTCTATTTATAGGAATTCCAAGGAAGAACTCTGTCAGAATTCGGGCAGAATTCGGGCAGAACTCGATGAGCAAATCTCGGTCAAATCCGCAACTGCAGGAGGACCAAGTTCCAGAGAATTCAAATATCAAAACGGCCACTAACCGAACTCTGGCCGAACTCTGGCCGAGTTCTGTCAGGGTTAGGTTAGGGTTTTAAAAATAGGTTTTGGTGATTTTTGAAAACCTTTTTGAAAACCTTTTTGTAAATATTTTGATAGGTCATTTTAAAAACATTTTTGAACTATTTTAGGGATAGCCTATTTGCCAGTACGACTCGGTGTACAACGTATTCCTAGACTCAAATAAAATGAAAATTATATTGCATAGGAAATACAGACTCAAGTAGGCAAACAGATCTTCAGTCTTGAACGGAGTGAATATCCAATCTTGCTTATGTCCAAGAAGCCGAGATGTCCCAACTAGATTTGTATATCTAGACAGAGTTTTGATCAATTATTAAAATTAGGTTTGACCATATGACCAATGGGCCAACATACATGTGTTCGTACTGATCCTCGCTCTTTGCAGGTCCCGTGAACCAGGAAGGATGCGCCAACTAGCTCGGCGACGTTCGTGATTTTGAAGCTTCGGCCGTACGTGGAAGACTTTTCCTGCGACTCTACTTTTGAAGGCTCTCGACAGTCCAAGGAAGATGACTCAGCGTCCCTCCCATCTAGGTCACTGGAGTACTTTGTTGTATATTGAAGGATGTGTGCAATGTATGGAACGTCTATCTCATCGGCACTCTTTTATAATCGAGTCATGTTATAGCCCGTGCGACATGAGTCTTGTACTAGAGTCTGTAAAAGATGTTCATTATCAATAAAGAATCAAGTTTCCTTTACTTAATATGTGATTCAATTTGTCTGCGTACTCTTTTAGATCTCGTGTCTCGAATTTTCTTATGACTATGCCTTATGCGATCGCAAATTAGGTTCGTACGGCATCACGCCCGGGGGACGACTATCGATTCGACGGAATCGGGGCGTGACAGTAGGACTGCCTGAGTGGTGGCAGTTCTATTTGAAACTCTCTGTGATGAGAGTTTGACAGTGTTTCAAATAGGACTGCCACACCCCTGGCAGTCCTACACTAATGTAGGACTGCCAGGGGTGTGGCAGTCCTAATTGAAACTCTCTGTTAGGAGAGTTTTAAATACACACTCTTCTCACAGAGAGTTTTATTTAGGACTGCCACAACCCTGGCAGTCCTACACTAAAGTAGGACTGCCAGGGTACTGACAGTCCTAATTGAAACTCTTTGTTTCAATTAGAACTACCACACCCCTTTATTAAGTACGGACTGCCAGGGGCCTGGCAGTTCTGACCCAAACTCTCTGTGAAGAGAGTTTGGGTATGAAACTCTCTTCATAGAGAGTTTGGGTATGATACTCTCTTCACAGAGAGTTTTATACAGGACTGCCAACACCCTGGCAGTCCTTTATTAAGTAAGGACTGCCAGGGACCTGGCAGTCCTAACTTAATGTAGGAAGTAAGGACTGCCAGGGACCTGGCAGTCCTAACTTAATGTAGGACTGCAGAAAGTCTGGCAGTCCTACTTTATATTAGGATTGACACAATCCTAGCAGTCCTAATGTTGTAAGCCACGACTGTAGCAGCCGAACGGCCACAACGATTTGTCGTATTCTAGGGTTAGGGTTTCAAGAAATATGTGAGATCATGTTCGAAAAATTCATTCATGAACCCTAAAGTGGTTCTAAACCTAATATTTATGTTTATGTTTTCTGATTTTGAGTATGAGTGGAAACTTTTTTTGGTAGCTGATCTTAGACAAATTTGGAAGAAAATTTGTGCCAAACATGATTGAGATATGAGAATTTTTTTGGAGATAATTCTCGGAAAGAAAGGAAGAAAAATTTGAGAAAAAATTTGGACTAGGGTTTAATTCTATGACCTAGAAATGTTGGGAGAGAAGAAAAAAGTAGAGGGAGAGAAGAAAAGAGTTGAGGGAGAGAGGAAAAGAGTAGAGGGGGGAGAGAGAAAAATTAGAAAAGTTGTCTTTTATACCTAATGTTGGGCTGCCCTCAAGTAAAAAAAATTGACGGCAAACTTGTAATAGTTGCAAACATTTTTGGGCTGCCCCCAAGTAAAATTGGTGGTGCCATTAGAAAAAACCTTTGTAGTATTGTCTAGTCGTAGGAGATTTACAGAAAATTAATTACATATTATATATTGTTAGTTACCTATTCTATATTGGTTGCATTATATATAATCAATTTGATTCAACATAATGAATATGTCATAATTCTCTAATACTACTTTCTCTATTAAATTCTTTATAAGTCGTGGCAGGACTTCCCTTTCGCGGGGTTCTGCCTGATGGTTGTGGCTATCGAGACGTTCGTGTTCGATACGTTTGCAACCGAGCACTTTACCCTGTCGTACATGAACAACCAACCAAGTGACCGGACAAGACGCAAAGGGAGAAAAAGGAGCACGGAGGAAGAAAAAAAATTCCACCAGCAATAAAAATTGCAGGTAAGTGCATCTAGTTCGCGGAGATTTTGATTAGGGGTGAGTATTCGGTTTATTCGGTTCCAATCGAACCGAATAACCGAAAACCGAATTGGACCGAAACCGAATAAGCAAAACCGAAACCGAACCGAATTGGTCAATGACCGAACCGAACCGAATTAAATCGGTTCGATTTTAGGTTTATTCGGTTTCTGGGTTTATTTGTGTTTTTTTGTTAATATATATAATAACTAAATATACCTAGATATATTTATTATATACCTATAGTATATACCTATATATATATACCTATAGTATATACCTATATATATTTAGTATATACCTATAACTAATACCTATATATATATATATATATATATATATATATATATATATATATATATATATATATATATATATATATAAACTAAATTTTCTTATTCGGTTTTCGGTTTTGGACCGAAACCGAAACCCAAAACCGAAATCGAAACCGAATAAGAAAATTTAGTATTTTCAAAACCGAAACCGAACCGATTTTTTTAAAAACCGAACCGAATCTCTTATTCAGTTCGGTTCGGTTCGGTTTTCGGTTCAAAACCGAATAATGCTCATCCCTAATTTTGATTACATAAAAATTATAATTTGTTTGTTATTTTACTTTTTACATTAGTATCATTACCATAAACTTTTATTTACACATAACATAAGATTTCTTATATTTGAATGAAAATAGATATATGGAAAAACAAGATATAGGATTTATTTAGCACCTCAGAACCACAAAATTGGAGTTGGTTATCCCAGATTGTCATTTTATCAACAAATCATACATTACCGATATTTTTTTAATTTTGCTAAGGCTTGGACTCGAACTTAGGACATCCTAAATAAGATTCACTAACCCCAACCACTTGACCATCCCTTGGTGACTACCTAGATGTATTCTAATTTTCGTAGTTATCCAAAAATAATCTAGGACTTATTTAGCATTTCAGAACCGCAAGATAGGAGTTTGTTATATGACCGGATGTATTATTTTGGCAACCAGCAAAATTAGTTGGTTATACAATTTGTAAAACATAAAGCAAATTGGTTTGGTCACCCGACTGGATCCTTGGATAGGCCGGTTAATTCGATTATAATCGATGGACTAAAAATTCACATTATAATTATATTTAAATATATTTCAAAAACAAGATTATATTTAATTAGGCCCATGTTAATTTGACAAGTCATTTTAATAAAAATAATCCAAATTTGAATCTTTGCAGTCCTAAATACAATTGTACAAAAGCATTGACTTTTTTCGTAAAGTGGTCCAATTATTATTATTCAAGTGACCAAAAGTCATCTTTTATAGAAAAAAGCTATTTTGTCCGCAGGTGTGCCAGCCCGTCCGTCTGCGTGGCACTTTTCTATTGGCCCTCCTATTAACGTGGGGCCTGTTGAAAATTTCTTCAATTTTCTTCACTTAAAATCTGCAAACAAAATAAATTACGTAAATGTTACCGGCCTCTAGAGAAGTCGCGCACGAGAGTTAGTCCGGCTAGATTGTATCCGAACGCTCCTAGTGGTAAAATCTCTGCTCCACCGGAATCTCCTTGCCGTACATGACGAAGAGAGAGCGACCCACAACTTAGCTCTGCCCAGAGCAAAAATAGGACGAATATAATGATTCGGGAAGACGAGAATTTGGAAGAGAGTTTCTGAGTAGGAGAGTTTTTCAGTGTGTCGGAAGGAATGAAGAATGCCTCAATATATAGGCTGATGTTGGTCCTTTGTAACGGTTAAAAATAATTGGCCATAAAGTTGAACGTTACAAAGTAATGAGAAATACAAAAAATGTGGTACATTGAATCTGGACAAAATTTTGAGGTGGACAAGATTTTGAGGTGTCCAACGTTATAAAAATAAGTGAATAGTAACGGTAAAAATTCAATGAGGAGCAAAAAGGTTTTTAGGGTCTCAGCCCGAACCCGAATAGGAAATCGGTTCGACATTCGGCGCCTACAGATGTGGGAACGTACCCACACACGTTACGCGCGTCGAACCGAACCGAGCCGAGCCGAGCCGGGCGGCGACGGCGGCGCGCGCATGTGGCCCATAGGGCCCCCACACAAGACATTTAGAGAAGCAAGAAGAGGCAAGGTGATATAAGCACTATTGGACTCCTTCTCCCAACCGATGTGGGACTAAACTTGGAGCTTGAGAATTGAGCTTTTCCCCAAAAGCTGAAAATAGCAACTAATAATCCCCCCCAAAAGCTCAAGTTTCAAGGTAATAGAATGAAGGAAAGATGAAAGACGAGTAAGAGAATTTCTGGGCAGTTGTATACTATGCATAAATGAGATGGACTACAGCCTTGAATCTCACGTAGTGACTATTGTCTTTGTCTGAAGAAGAGCTTGAAGGATTACGCCTTGAATCAGTCTTCTTGAACCAGATTCAGACAATAGCACACATAGTACGCTATAGGTACTTGGGTCTATCGGGTGGCGCGTTTGGTTGGCCATGCGCACTTTTACACATTCATGAGAGTTATCTAGGATCGCCCTGTCCTATAGTCGCGGCCCCCACGACCTCTCATAGAGGTAAGTCCTTAAGGGTTGGTGATAGGAATCAACCCTTCATATCATGCTTGGACTTATTAAGAGTTTAAACTCATCCTATCCATATCACACAAGAAATACTATCACCATAGGGATAGGGTATGAATGTACACATGTACAGCCTCATGGGCTTTTATTTTAAAGAGAATTTAATCTCAGGTCAGTGTTCCATAATAGTCACCTAGTCCAGCTTGTTCCTACCCATTGAACCGGCTTCTTGGGATCTTCAGTCAGACTCGGTTGGGTTACCACTGCTGGTGACTATACTATGGGCTTAACCCCATCCCCCTAGATGATTCTAGGATCAATGTCCTAGACAGACCCTTTGTTAAGTGGTCTGCAAGGTTTTTTTTTCTGACTTTATATAGTCAAAAACCACATATTTGCCCAATAGGCTCTTTATTGACTTGAAGCACAGTTGCAGGTGCCTGTTCATCTTAGCATTCACAGAATCATGCTTTAGTAGTTCAATAATAGACTTATTATCACAGTTTATAGAAATTGCAAGAACAGGATGAACATAAACAGGTATATGCATAATAAGATTTCTAAGCCATTCGGCTGCTGTACAGGTAGTGTCCAAAGCTATCATTTCAGAATCTATTGTACTTCTGGCTATGATAGTTTGTTTATATGATCCCCAGGAGATTGCAGCTCCTGCTAGGGTAAAAACATATCCAGTAGTGAATTTCACATCATATGAATCAATTACCCAATTTGTATCGGAGTAACCTTCTATGATGTTAGGGTGTCTAGTATAATGAAGTTTATAATCTAGAGTACCCTTAAGATATCTAAATACTCTGTCTAATGCAGTCCAATGTGACTGATTTGGGTTACTAGTATATCTACTTAGTCTCCCAATAGCAAATGCAATATCTGGTCTGGTCCTATTTGTTATGTACATAAGGGACCCAATCATTTGTGAATATCTATGTTGTTCTATAGGTGATCCTTCATTCTTCTTGAGAACAACATTACTGTTATAAGGAGTAAGGGCAGGTTTCTTATCAAAATACTCAAACTTTCTTAGCATTTTCTCAATTGAATGTGCTAAAGATAGAGTTTAGGCCTCTTTGCATTTGGACACTTGCATTCCTAGGATAAGGTTTGCTTCACCTAGGTCTTTCATATCAAACCGGTTAGATAAATAACTCTTAATGTTATTTATCAGTTTTAGTGAAGATCCTAGAATAAGGATATCATCAACATACAAGCATAATATAACACAATTTCCATTTGTATTTTTAGTATACAGACATTTGTTTGTATTTTTAGAATACATACATTTGTCATATTCGTTTGGCACAAAACCAAATTCTATAATAATTTTGTCAAATTTGTTGTGCCATTGCTTGGGAGCTTGCTTTTCCATAAAGAGATTTCCCTAAACTACAAACCTTCTTTTCTTAACCTTTTGCAACAAAACCTTCAGGTTGCTCCATATAGATCTCTTCCTCTAGATCTCCATTTAGAAATGTTGTCTTTACATCCATTTGATGGATCAGCAAGTCATGAATGGAAGCTAAAGCCAGAAGGGTTCTAATAGAAGAAATCCTAGCTACAGGGGAGTAGGTATCAAAATAATCTAATCCTTTCTTCTGGACAAATCCTTTGGCTACTAGCCTAGCCTTGTATTTCTCTATGGTACCATCGGCTCTAGGTTTTTTCTTGAAGATCCACTTACAACCTATGGGTTTACTACCTAAGGGAAGGTCTGCTAAAAACCAAGTATTGTTCTCCATAATGGAGTTATACTCATTGTTAATAGCTTCTTTCCAGAAAAGGGCATCAGGAGAGGATATGGCTTCTTCATAAGTTGAGGGATCACCCTCTATCAAAAATGTGAAGAATCCTTCTCCTAAATTCTTTTCAACCCTTTCTCTTTTACTCCTTATAGGTTTTATGACTTGTTCAGGTTGAGAACTGGGTATTTGATCATGAGAACTAGTAGATAGAGTAAGAGAAGGGTTGGAGGAAGCTGAAGGGGTTCTATCCTTGAAGGAAAAAAATATTTTTAAAGTAAACTGCATCTCTAGCTTCAATAATTGTGTTATTAGAGATTTTATTTACTTCAGAATGGGTTACAAGAAATCTATTGGCATTGCTATCTAGGGTATATCCTATGAACACAACATCTATAGTCTTAGGTCATATCTTCCTCTTTTTGGGTTCAGGAATTCCTACATTAGCTAGACATCCCCAAACTTTGAGGTAATTAATCCTAGGGGTTCGACCTTTCCATAACTCATATGGTGTCTTATCATTAGTCTTACTGGGTATCCTATTAAGAATATAACAGGCTGACAATAAGGCTTCTCTCCAAAGATTATCAGGAGCACCTGAGCTGAGAAGCATGGCATTGACCATGTCTAACAGAGTGTAATTCTTTCTTTCAGCAACTCCGTTGGACTGTGGTGAATAAGGAGCAGTTACCTCATGAATAATTCCATGTTCTTCATAGAAGTTATTCATATCATTTGAGGTGTACTCTCCACCATGTTCTGATCTAAGGATCTTAATCTTTCTATCTAGCTGGTTCTCAACTTCGGATTTATAGACCTTGAATCTGTCTAGAACTTCATCTTTGGTCTTAAGGAGATAGGTGTAACAATACTTTGAATGGTCATCTATGAAAGTAACAAAGTATTTCCTACCGCCTCGGGTCAAAACCCTATTGGAATCACAAACATCACTATGTATAAGTTCTAGGAGTTCAGAATCCCTATGGACATATTTGAAAGGCAATCTAGTATGTTTGACTTGAACACAAATCTCACATTTGTGTTCATCATCTATAGGAGTCTTAGGGATAAGATCTAAGTTCATCATTTTTTTAATAGATCCTAAGTTCATATGACCTAGTCTACCATGCCAAACATTTGAGGATTCAACATTTGCAATAAAAGAAGAATTTTAACTTTTATTCATAGTACTTAAAATAAATAATCCATCTTTCATAAAACCTTTTCTCACAAAAAGATCACACTTAGAGAAAACTACTTTATTTGCCTCCATAACAATTTTGTATCCTGAAGCTACAAGGAGGGATCCACTAACAAGGTTTCTTCTAACAGACGGCACATGAAGCACATCATGGAGAGGCAAAATTTTCCCTGATGTCATCTTCAGATCCGTTTTTCCTCTTCCTACGATTTGTGCCGTTGAGCCATCTCCTAGGGTCACACCTCCTCCACCCGATTCCTGATAGATTGAAAAACTAGAGCGATCAAAAGAAACATAAACATTTGCTCCAGAATTCAACCACTAATCATCAGAGTGATAAGAAATATTTATTATAGGTTGATAGCTTACAGATCCGAAGGAGCTAGAAGACCTATTCAGAATCATATTAGCCTCTGGCTTGTTAGAGCCTTTCCCTTTGAAGGAGGTCTCTTTGGTGATAAGGCTTGGGTTTGCCATGGATTTCTATAGGGTTTACTCAATAAAGATGGTTTAAGCTAAAAATTAACGGTTTAAATAATTTTAGTAATTTACCTTTAAAATTTTTGTTTTTCAAGTTTTGATAAGGTTGGGTTAGCTGTAGGGTCCGGATCCCAGCAAGCGGAGGTTCACTAGGAACACTTAAGTACCGGTCACTTAGACGAGTTTTCGCTTGTTGACAGAAGGGCCCTTTTGGCTTGTACACAAACAAATCTCTACATTAGAACTTTTAAAATTAAAGGAATTTTACTAAATCAATAAACTGTTTACTTTAGCCTAAATTAAAATATTGAGTAGGGAAAGAACTAGTATTGACAAAAAGTAGTAAGACAATAATTTTTGTCTAAGGTGTCAATTTCTAGAAATAGTCTTATGAATATTTATTAAGCAATAATTTATGAAGCAAAGATTTAAAATGTAGCAATTTTATAAAAGCAATTGTATATCAATCATTAACAAATTGAAGAAAAACAAAATTGTATCCAAGAATTTATTCTTTGTTTGAGACAAATTAATAGAATTTTTTTTCCTTAACAGTAGTAAAGTGTAGACAACTTACAGTGGCAAAGTGTAGACAACTTAGTACAGTGTACTAGTGGTCTATTTAGAGAAAGAATATATTGTACACAAATTATTATTAAGAAATCTTTTGCTAATAGTAAAAAAATTTGGAAGCAAATGTTAACGAATTATTACTAGACAGTAAGCAATTTGTTAATGTGTATAACAATAGCAAATTTTGAAATCTTTTGCTAACGAATTATTATTAGAGCAGCAAGCATATGTTTAATATATATGACAGTATGTTATTTTCGAGGCATAATTTTCGATGGAAAACAGAGAAACGAAACAGTTGTCTCAATAGTAACAACGTTTCGTAGCAACACTTCAAAGAAGGTGCACAACAGAGATCCTTGGAGGATTCTGGGTAACGAAAATCTAAAGAGATTTCGTTACAATAGCAAACGAAAGTAGAGCTTTTTTTAGGAAGGTACAAATCGAGTTGCTAGCAACAGCAGCGATAAAAGCCCACAAGAAGATCTGATTAGATCAGAGAAGAAGAGAAGGAAAGAAGAAAGAGAAAGGCAGCTTTGTTGGGGTGATAAGATCACCATTGCTCAAAGCAAGATTCGCCTATATACGATCCGCTTCCAGGAACCAGCAAGTTCTAGAGAACTTCTGGAATGCTCGTCAGTCAATAATTGAGACTTGAACGGGCTTCCTGGACTTTACGGACTCCTTTAACTCTCTTCTTGGTGCATCTTTCAAAGGAGGCCAAGGGGCTCTATTTATAGAGTGGAGTGAGACTTCACCTCTACTCCTATCCGATGTGGGACTAAAATACCAATACTCAAAAATAGAGTTTGATATTTTAGATCATCCCACTATCAACATAGAAGTGTGCCAGTTCGTGCCTACCCCCCGAACACTCTCGTGCATGCACGAGACATCATGGAGTCCGTGTCCGAGTCCAAGTCCGCACAACAAAAATCAACTTACATCTTTGTTAGAATTAATCTTTTTTCCTTCTAGGAAAATACTCCCACATGACACACACTTGTGCCCCACCACACCTCATGTGCACACCTCAACACAAGCAATGCATTATATTGAGATACTCACCATTTGATGTAGCCGATGTGGGACTATCTTTCCTAGTCCAAAGGCAAAAACACCAACAATCCCCCACATATCTCAATATATGGGTTGAGCGTTCCCCACAATGACTGCCCATCATGCATTAGGAGAGATGTCGCTACGACTTGAATCTTCCCGCATAGGTTAAATAACAGCATGATACAAGAATGGACTAAGCCTTGAATTCTGCTCCATAACTGAAATTTTTTCTACTTACATAATGACATCAACTGTGCTTCTGGCTGCACATTAAAGGCCTTGTGCCAGCCTGGCTTCAGTGTATAATTTTTGGGCATCTACAAGTTTATCCTTAAGAGACGGCCTGATATCTCTGTCTATACACTATAGGTGAGTTCTTTATAAAGAGTCATGGCATGAAGCATTGCGCTTCTTTGCGGTGCTATGCCGCTATGACATGGCTTAAAGCTAAGGCTTTACCCTACCTGGGTACCTCATCGTAGTGTCATACTATTATAGCATGAGGTCACAAGCCTCTTTGTAGTGCCAAACTACATAGCATGAAGCCTTGCGCTTCCATACGGTATTATGCTGCTATGACATGGCTTGCTAAGCCGAGGCTTTACTGTCACGCCCCAATCCCGCTAGGGTCGTCCGTCTTGCCTGGATTCCTGCGGGATCGATCGTCCTCGCTAAGGCGTGATGTCGTGCAAGCCTATGTTGCGCTTGCACAAGGCCATGTACCTGCACAAAAATAACTAGTCAAGCAAAAACACACGCACGCACCCACTAGTTAAGCAAATCACACGAACGCACCCATTCATTGCAGAAAACCAAATATTGGACACAGAGATTTGAAATAGAAATACTTCTTTTATTAATAAACTTGATAGGAATACAAGTACAAAGCTTTGCAAACTCAGAGTGCCTTATATTGGCTACATGATTCTCTTTGAAACTCTCTTTTGAAAATAGTCGCAATGTCCATACATCATATCCCTTATTACATGCTTGAAAAGTAAGACACCTTCAAAAGGAAAGGAAACTTAAAACTTGACTGGAAAGAAAATGAAGCTTCGAGGCAGTCCACAGCTCTACTGGGCTAGACGAGCTTTAGTGCCTCCTTGAAATCCCCCTGTCTCCTTTTGCTTTCTGAAAAGGATGCCCACAACGTGGGTCAGCACACATCATGTACTGGCAAGCGACTTTTGGCCGAACTCGCAAATCTCTGCACTAAATTAATTTATGGAGCTGACATTTACTAGTAATTTTTCTACTTGTCTAGGTTCTTTTTAACAATTCATAAGAACATGATAGTAGAAATATATCATAGCAACTTACCAACGCCGATAGTCATCCCTGCACAAAACATGTTAGCACAATTTGCATAACGAGAAATTCATGTTCATTCTTGCAGATATTGAAGTTGTAATTCGGGTCATGCAGGTGGACTAATCTACATGTTGGTCCATGGGTTATCCCCATGATTAGCCGCTGTGACTCTCTTGGGTTCAGCTCGTCGCTAAGGACTCAGATATCGACTCCCATTTTCACATGGAGGCCCTAATCTCTCCTAGGCCGAGCGGTTCCAGGTGCCCCCAGATACCACCCGAGAGACAAATATTTTCCTTGTATACAAGTTGTCCGAGACCAAATACATGCTCTAGCCGTTCTATCAGATGAGACACACTTGGACTTATGCACAAATATACGATACGTTTATTTCGTGCCTTCAGATTCATCTCAACACGTACAAGTTCGTCTGTACATGTCTATATTTTCAAGCATACTTGGTAACCGAACAGATGATCATTCTTATGGAGCAGATAGAGTAGCAATACATATTCTTGCATTTGATTCAATTCAATTATCTTCTCTTATCTTTTGTGGATGTGGTATCGTTGATCATTGGGACAAGGCAACATAGTGGACTAGATATCATTTTTATTAGGCGTACAGATCAATGTTTGTTCGGTTGAAGCAACTCACCGAGATGAATCTTAGTTGAGAGAAGGAGGGACTTCACACGCCGTTCACAAACGATTTATGCGTCCTACATTGGCACCAACAGTTGATTAGCATACTTCGTCTCTTTCTCTCAATATTCGAAATGAATGCAAAATGCGATGAAAGCAAACAATGAAAACCAATCATCGAAAACCAATACGAAAATGCATTCATCAAAACCAAGCAGCGAGAGAAAACATTCAGCAAAACTCTTGGATTCATTTCAATAGAAGCCAATCCATCAATTGGAAAGGTTCATTGCATTTCATCCGTGATCAATCAATACCGGCAAAGGTTTCACCAAATACTCAGTTCAAGACTGAGTCAACAAGCCGTAGGTATTACATAGTAGACCGCGAGGAGCGGGACACTACATAATAACCCACTGAGAAAAAGTTTTGTCCTCAAAACTTGAGAAACAAACTCACCTCCACTATTGTTGTATTCTGGATCAAGCAACGTGGAGAGATTATAGACGCGCGCTGTCGCGGTGTTGGCATTCCGCAACTGCTGATTGTGCAGATTATCTCGAAGCGGCGGTGGGACTGGCAGCTGCCCACGCTCTTCAGTGTCATTACGATTCTGATCCGTTTTATTCTTTTTGGGCAATTTTTGACTGAGTGGCCCTGTTGGACACAACGAAAATAAGTGTGATTAGCAGCACGACAGTTCTCCTTGATGTGCCCACTCTTGCCACAGTAACTGCAACTCTGACCATTCACATAGCGACAGTCTTCTTTAACATACCCTCATCGACCGCAGAAGACGCATACAGGCTTGTTGTTCTGTTTCCCGTCAGTCTTTTTCTCTCCATCATGATATCTCTTGGCGGGCTGATTCTGGCTGTTCTGTATTTTGTTAGACGCCTTCTTCAGGCAGAACTGTTCCACCTGTAGCGCTACCTCAAAGGCCTGAGAATACGACCTACATTCTCGATTCAGCATACTTAACTGGATGTCGTCATTCAGACCTCCAACAAATTGATTTATGCGAGTCTGCTCTGTGGAAAGCATAACAGCTGTAAAATTTGTCAGCTTAGCAAATTCGGACTCATAGTCCTCCACGGACATATCTTCCTATTTCAGTGTGATGAAGTCATCCTCCATCTTCTTGCTCATGGCTGGAGGCATATATTGATCCAGAAACGCCTTCTTGAACGAGGCCCATGAGATCTTCCCATTTTTAGCCGTTACAAGCAGCGCCGGCTTCTTCATCTTCCACCAATCCTTTGTCCGCAGCCGTAGAAGCAGAACGGCACAAACTACCTTCTTGCTACTCGGAACTCCTACGAACGCGAACAGACTCTCCATTTTATCAATCCAGTCCATCACCTTATCGGGTGATGTCCTGCCTTCAAATTTCGGAGGTTTCACGTCAAAGAAGTCCTTTGGCTTAAAGGAAGAGTGCCTTTGCATTGGTTGGGGTTCCTCACCCTCCACGGGCTCAATCTCGGGCGTGCCCGTTGGTTTGGTCGCTGCGGTGGTATCCCGATTTGCCGCAAGCACAGTTACCAGTTGGGTCAAGGCATCCTGTAACGCCCCAGTCCCAAAATACTTAGGACTAGGTACGTATCCATGCCAGCTGCATACATACGAAGTACACCCCAATATATGAAAACCTTGTATGTATACATAAGCTGTAAAATACAGTAGAACCATAATAACTAAATCTCATCCACTAGATAAATAAATGATATAAAAGCAACTTTGAATTTGTCATGTATACAATCGTTGGGCGGAGACAAAATCCACTACCAACTACCTCAAATAAAATGTACAGGAAGTGATCGATAAAATATCGAAATGAACCAAGTGCAATCGTCTTTGAAAGAATGGAGAAGATCACGGCCTTGGCTAGAACACCTGCAAATCATAGAAGCACACACCTGGAGGGATAACCAGGTCCTCAGAGGGACGTAACAAGATACAATAAACATGCCATATAAATACTGAATATAAAATATGCCACAATCAAAGAAAGTGACAAGACACAATAAGGTAATCTATCCATACTAAAGTGAACATGCAATTATGAGAAACAATCCTTCGACGCATGAGCCTTGGCTGTAAATGGGATCGGCATAGTCCCCATATAGGGCACCAGGGGCCTACGTCCGTAACGTCCGAAGATCGTTAGAGGGCATCATGTGCAAGGGGCTACGTCCATAACGCTCTGGATAACGTCAGAGGGCACCTGGAGCCTGCGTCTCCGGCGGAGCGCACAGGTAATAAGGGAAGTGCATAGAAGCCCATACGTCAGGTAATGTTCTCCCCACCCAATGTACCTGTCAAGTCGCATCCACGACCATGTACCTCTACTAACTGCTAAGTCTCCTAACACGCCTCTATTAGCAGTTAGCCCTAACGCATGCGCATGGGGGATCAGCCCACACGCAAGAACCTCTACATGCTACTCATCTCACACATCCTCGTGGTACAATGGTGTCAAGGTATATGCAATACACTACAACGGTAGTCTCTTAACTCTAAGTCCATATGCAATCAAAGGATAATAACAAAGTATATCTAATATCACTGTGCAGACAATAAATCAAGAACTGCAAGAACTGGAAATAATGAACAGTAATATGTAATAAAATGCAACTAAATATAAACAGTATTATGGCAAGGTATCTTGCCTGAGGTTATGTGCAAAGGGAATAATCCAGTAGCTCGAACCGGCAAAATAAACAAAGCAAGAAAGCCAAATCCCGCAGATGACTCCGGATGCTGCAACAAACATCACGAACGAGTTTGGAATATAAGATATACCTAGGAAACGCCTGTCCAAAAGTTAAATTCTGGAACAGGGACAAAATCATAATTTCAGATCAAAACGATATCCGCCGTTGGATCCGCTTTGCACCGAAATGTGCGCCAGAACCTACGATCTCTAAAGTCGTCAAACTACATGTCTACGGATTTGTTTTGATGAGACGAACCCAACGGTATGTCCAATTTTGGATTCCGGTGGGCTGTGCACAAAATCGCCCGTTGAGTGGGATTGTGGGCCCGCCAAAATAGCATCCCGATCAATGGTCTCAGAATCGGACCCTTGGCTCACAGGACCAGAAAAATATTTCGAGTCCAATGGCGCAAGTTTCATCGCGATATGATGAGTGTGCACAAAGTTGTGACTTAATTTGCAAAGGGTCGATACGGGGGTATCTCGACGAATACGCACTGATTTCGTCGCGCATATGCAACGAAATCGGGTTCCGTCAGTTCCCACACGTCGACAACATCCATACTCGTCTTTCGATGCGTATAGTGCGCGACCACGTCACCCGATTTGTCGGGACGGACGTCGTATCGGAGTATTTTTCTAATTTTCGAAAACAGAATTTACAATTTTTTGGAAAACTTTAACAACGTGTAACTTTCTACATACTAGATGAAAAGTGAATCCAAAAGGTGCGTTACAATCTCGGTTAGGTTATCTTTGAGTACCTTCAATTAGTTTTTACGAAAGTTTAATGGACAGCGAGAAAAGTGGCCGACAAGTTGGTGTTTTGAAACAGTTTTTAATATTCAGAAAAGTGGATTTTTCTCCAACTTTGCCTCAATTTTTCGAGCAAGTTGGATGGCCATGTCGAACTCCACCTGAGGGATCTCGAAGAGAGTCAAGTCTACTTTCCAGAACATTTTACGGATCGGAAATCGGAGTTACGAGCAAAAAGTTACGTCGTAGGGAAGTGGGGTACCTTGAGTGGAAAAACTGCTCCGTGGGTGACGCGGAGCTGACTTCCGATGCTCCGTTTGTCGCACACAAAGCTCCATCGCTAGTGAAACGAATTCGTAGGCGAAGAGGGTATGATCATCCTCAACTTTCGTTTTGGAAGATTAGGATTTTGAGGCTTGTGGAAAAAGTTACATATAAAACAAATTAGGTAAAAACCTAACACTACTATTTCTATTACTATTAGCCAATGGCCCACACACAATAACTAATCGAGGCTTGCTGCGTACAGCAGCAAGAATGGAGGGGTGGGGCCCGCCCCTTTAAGGGGTAGGTTGTTTTTTTATATTTTTTTTTCTTTTCTTTTTCCTTTTCTTTTCCTTTTCCTTTTTTTTTTCTTTTTCTTTTCTTATTCATTAAATCTTTTATATATATAACTATATATATCCAAAAAATCATTTAAATACAAATAACACTTTAAATGTCACATATCAAAATATTTAATATATTTAAATATATCTACATATATATATAAATTCATCTTACAATAAATCAATCTCAATAATAATAATAATAATAATAATAATAATAATAATAATAATAATATCTAAATAAAATGAACATATTTTAATCTCCATGAAATAACTTAAATTATAATAAAATAATAATAATCGTCCCAATGGATCACTCACCCATGTGTGGGTCCAGAAAATTATACCATCTTATAAAACATTATTTTATTAATAAAATATAAATTTTGTACCAAAAGTCAATAAATATTCAACAAATCTCAAAATTATTTAAAAATATTTGTACACACATAAAATATTCCTACATAGACATCTTGGTCCCACCACATGCCTACATGGGCTTAAATTGGTTTGGGCTCAATTCGGACTGGTTTGGACAACCCGGATCATCTAAAAATCAATATATAAAAGTAATATCTAAATAAAATATTTTAAATGCGCTATTTCACAACTCGGCCTGGTTTTTCTAGTTCGGACTGAACTATGGCTAGGCCTCCCACGACATAGCTAATATACTGGTCAAGGCACACTACTACATCTTCCGTGCCAAAATTCATGGTAGTCTTGTGTTCCAAAATTCAACAATTGCTAAGGTCATTTCTAATAATAAAAAAATCATAAATTGCATAAATTAATTTGAAGTCTAATAAAATAATAATAAAAAAATAATTTTTTTTTAAAAAAATAGGGATTTTACATCCTATCCAACTTACAAGAATTTCGTCCTCGAAATTAAAAATAAGTAGGGATTGAAAAGGTCACATGGGTATATCGATGAGGAATCATCAAATCACAACGTTCACAAAACATGAATTAGAAAATCATGATTTAGATAAATATAAAATAATCATGGATATGGCTAATTAATGCAAGAATAAAAATGCTCAAGGGTTTTAAGTAGTTCAAAATAGAACACGAGTTTAAAGAATAGAAAAGAGTCGAGTAGATTAAGGGGAAAAATAATTTAGAGACTTAAGAGAGATGGTACCTTGAGAATATTTGTATATTGGTCGTCCAGGTTGCGAGCATGATTAAGAGAACGATTTTAATCCTCCTCGAGTATCAAGAATGATTAGAAGGTCGCGATAGTAGGTATGGAATCGACGAGTAGTTCAAGCGAGGATATAGTCACCTTAGTTGGTCCATGGCTAACCAACTTGGCAATAGATGGTGGGACAACTAAAGGCGATACTTTGAGTCTATCTATCAAGTACAGTGCCTTGTCTTTCCAAAATAAGTAAAAGACAAGAACAACAAAGGTTTCAAAGACAGTGTTATATATTGAGTACGAATTGCGGGATTCATAGGCGACGAAGATAATTCAAAAGAGAATTGCCAAGGCTGTAGCGGATGAGACTCTAAGGCAAATTTACTATGTCTTCATCCACGTAGTATAATATGTGATAAGCGAACCAAAGAGCAATAGGTTGATCAGACCATCATGCACCGGCTCTGGTTAGACAATATGTTAGTGGGTGCATCCAATAAAATATGTCATGATCAAGCTTGATAGCGAATAAGCTTGCAAAACTGAAGCTACATTAGCAGCATGAGATGGCCAAAATATGAGCAAGGAAAGTACTAATGAAGGAAATTTTAAATAGCCCAAGATCTTTTAAAATCTAATTTCCGTCCGAAGTTTGGGCCTGTGCAGTTGGCTTGGTTGACTAGCTAAGTTAGGGTCCTCTGAAATTAGTCTAACTGAACTTACCAATGTGGTTCACAAGGAAAAAGATTTGTTAGGTGGTGAGGTATTCTACCCAACTTACAAGAGTTAAACTAATAGTACCATGGGACAATGAGTAAAGCAATCGAGATAAAGCACAAATTTAAGCATTTAAGGAAATTAAGTAGAACAAAATCATATATCGGTCGAAAGAATTGAGTCGAGATGGAATACAGTCACCTAGCTGGATAGATGACTGACAACACTTTTGTATATACTACTATCATGGTCATGAGTGACATGGCAATTAGTGTGGAATACTCGGTAGGGTTATCTTGGGGCCTACCATTAAAATTTAACTCAAGTTTTCTCAAAAAGTTTCAAAAATAAACTTTCAAAAATAAACCACCAAAATTTGTATTCACTCCAAGCCGTTCAAATTCATCATAAATATTTAAACCACTCTCATAAATCTCAAAACAAAATTTTATCACGTTACTACTAACCTTTTCCAAAATTAACGTTTAAATTCAACTATTTAACTCAAGAGTTCATAATTCACGAATCCATAAACATTTCACAATCAATCAAAAATTTAACACTCTAAAATTTTCAAATAACTCATAATAAAACTCTTAGCATATTAAAAGCAATCTCAAAAATTAAGCTCAATGCCTTCATCAATTTTAACTTCTATTTATGCTATGTTATTCCAACAAACTCACAACTTTTAAATGGTAAATTCCTTTAATCAATCAAAATAACTTTCCATCACATCCTTCGAAATTCTTCAAAAATTTAATATTAGCAATCTCACATTAAACTAAATTTTCAAATAATCTTATCAGTCAAAATCTTTTTTTTTACCAAAAATCTAAATAGATTTAAAATCCTCAATCATAGGACACCATTTAAAATAAAAATTTCTCAAAAATCGTTTTCATAACTTTCAAATATTTTAAACCAAAATTCACCATCATTACTTCCACTTAAAATTCAAAATTTACTAACACAAAAATTGCAAGTTGTATGACTCAAATTTACATAATTTATATGGCCACTTTTAAAAGCTAAGATCATTTTCAAACCAAATTTATAACCGTTCAAAGGTGTATAACCATACTCCAATAAATCATAAACATCAAAACTCGTAAATCAAATAAATTTTATATTTGTTCAAAGATGTATATCTATCACCCAAAAATTTATAAATATCATAACACAAAAAGCAAATAAATTTTATACTTGTGCAAGGGTGTATAACTATAACCCAATAAATCATAAATATCAAATCTTGAAAATCAATCAATTTCTTAAACCAAGTATGAAATTCTATAAATCCTCTGGTGTTTACTATTTAGAAATCTCAAGGTTAAAACTTTCCGTAGCAATATCCTACTTTACAAATTACTAATCATTAATTCACACAAAAAGCTTTTTTAACTCAATTAGAGTCTTGAATGTATTCCAATTGCCAATATAACCATTCTAGCCATGTGTTTGACCAATGAGCATATACTAGTGTAGTCATCTTCCTAATTGACACTAAGCACGATAATAAGAATCAACGGTAGAAAGGAATCAAGCAAGATGCAATTCAAGGAAGTCGATCGAGAGTTCGAAATTTGAAGCCAAGGAAAGAGGTCAAGCTGTATGGATGAGATTCCTAGATTCTAATCCTATGTTGCAGGCTCACACCGGTACAATTACGTAACCGAAGTGACAAACTCGACCTGCATGGGCCACCACAAAAACATGTAACGCCCCAGTCCCAAAATACTTAGGACTAGGTACGTATCCATGCCAGCTGCATACAAACGAAGTACACCCCAATATATGGAAATCTTGTATGTATACATAAGCTGTAAAATGCAGTAGAACCATAATAACTAAATCTCATCCACTAGATAAATAAATGATATAAAAGCAACTTTGAATTTGTCATGCATACAATCGTTGGGCGGAGACAAAGTCCACTACCAACTACCTCAAATAAAATGTACAGGAAGTGATCGATAAAATATCGAAACGAACCAAGCGCAATCGTCTTCGAAAGAATGGAGAAGATCACGACCTTGGCTAGAACACTTGTAAATAACAGAAGCACACACCTGGAGGGATAACCAGGTCCTCAGAGGGACGTAACAAGATACAATAAATATGCCATATAAATACTGAATATAAAATATGCCACAATCAAAGAAAGTGACAAGACACAATAAGATAATCTATCCATACTAAAGTGAACATGCAATTTTGAGAAACAATCCTTCGACGCATGAGCCCTGGCTGTAAATGGGATCGGCATAGTCCCCATATAGGGCACCAGGGGCCTACGTCCGTAACGTCCGAAGATCGTCAGAGGGCATCATGTGTAAGGGGCTACGTCCATAACGCTCTGGATAACGTCAGAGGGCACCTGGAGCCTGCGTCTCCGGCGGAGCACACAGGTAATAAGGGAAGTGCATAAAAGCCCATACGTCAGGTAATGTTCTCCCCACCCAATGTACCTGTCAAGTCGCATCCACGACCATGTACCTCTACTAACTGCTAAGTCTCCAAACACGCCTCTATTAGCAGTTAGCCCTAACGCATGCGCATGGGGGATCAGCCCACACGCAAGAACCTCTACATGCTACTCATCTCACACATCCTCGTGGTACAACGATGTCAAGGTATATGCAATACACTACAACGGTAGTCTCTTAACTCTAAGTCCATATGCAATCAAAGGATAATAACAAAGTATATCTAATATCACTGTGCAGACAATAAATCAAGAACTGCAAGAACTGAAAATAATGAACAGTGATATGTAATAAAATGCAACTAAATATAAATAGTATAATGGCAAGGTATCTTGCCTGAGGTTATGTGCAAAGGGAATAATCCAGTAGCTCGAACCGGCAAAATAAATAAAGCAAGAAAGCCAAATCCCGCAGATGACTCCGGATGCTGTAACAAACATCACGAACGAGTTTGGAATATAAGATATACCTAGGAAATGCCTGTCCAAAAGTTAAATTCTGGAACAGGGACAAAATCGTAATTTCGGATCAAAGCGATATCCGCCGTTGGACCCGCTTTGCACCGAAATGTGCGCCAGAACCTACGGTCTCTAAAGTCGTCAAACTACATGTCTACGGATTTGTTTTGATGAGACGAACCCAACGGTATGTCCAATTTTGGATTCTGGTGGACTGTGCACAAAATTGCCCGTTGAGTGGGATTGTGGGCCCGCCAAAATAGCGTCCTGATCAACGGTCTCAGAATCGGACCAAACTTGGCTCACAGGACCAGAAAAATATTTTGAGTCCAATGGCGCAAGTTTTATCGCGATATGATGAGTGTGCACAAAGTTGTGACTTAATTTGCAAAGGGTCGATACGGGGGTATCTCGACGGATACGCACTGATTTCGTCGCGCATATGCAACGAAATCGGGTTCCGTCAGTTCCCACACGTCGACAACATCCATACGCATCTTTCGATGCATATAGTGCGCGACCACGTTACCCGGTTTGTCGGAACGGACGAAGTATCGGAGTATTTTTCTAATTTTCGAAAACAGAATTTACAATTTTTTGGAAAACTTTAACAACGTGTAACTTTCTACATACTAGATGAAAAGTGAATCCAAAAGGTGCGTTACAATCTCGGTTAGCTTATCTTTGACTACCTTCAATTAGTTTTTACGAAAGTTTAATGGACAGCGAGAAAAGTGGCTGACAAGTTGGTGTTTTGAAACAGTTTTTAATATTCAGAAAAGTGGGTTTTTCTCTAACTTTGCCTCGATTTTTCGAGCAAGTTGGATGGCCATGTCAAACTCCACCTGAGGGATCTCGAAGTGGGTCAAGTCTACTTTCCAGAACATTTTACGGATCGGAAATCGGAGTTACGAGCAAAAAGTTACGTCGTAGGGAAGTGGGGTACCTTGAGTGGAAAAACTGCTCCGTGGGTGACGCAGGGCTGACTTCCGATGCTCCGTTCGTCGTGCACAAAGCTCCGTCGCTGGTGAAACGAATTCGTAGGCGAAGAGGGTATGATCATCCTCAACTTTCGTTTTGGAAGATTAGGGTTTTGAGGCTTGTGGAAAAAGTTACATATAAAACAAATTAGATAAAAACCTAATAGTACTATTTCTATTACTATTAGCCAATGGCCCACACACAATAACTAATCGAGGCTTGCTGCGTACAGTAGCAAGAATGGAGGGGTGGGGCCCGCCCCTTTAAGGGGTGGGTTGTTTTTTTTTATATTTTTTTTTTCTTTTTCCTTTTCTTTTGCTTTTCCTTTTTCTTTTCTTTTTCTTTTCTTATTCATTAAATCTTTTATATATATAACTATATATATCCAAAAAAATCATTTAAATACAAATAACACTTTAAATGTCACATATCAAAATATTTAATATATTTAAATATATCTACATATATATATAAATTCATCTTACAATAAATCAATCTCAATAATAATAATAATAATAATATCTAAATAAAATGAACATATTTTAATCTCCATGAAATAACTTAAATTATAATAAAATAATAATAATCATCCCAATGGACCACTCACCCATGTGTGGGTCCAGAAAATTATACCATCTTGTAAAACATTATTTTATTAATAAAATATAAATTTTGTACCAAAAGTCAATAAATATTCAACAAGTCTCAAAATTATTTAAAAATATTTGTATACACATAAAATATTCGTACATAGACATCTTGGTCCCATCACATGCCTACATGGGCTTAAATTGGTTCGGGCCCAATTCGGACTGGTTTGGACAACCCGGATCATCTAAAAATCAATATATAAAAATAATATCTAAATAAAATATTTTAAATGCGCTATTTCACAACTCGGCCTGGTTTTTCTAGTTCAGACTGAACTATGGCTAGGCCTTCCACGACATAGCTAATATACTGGTCAAGGCACACTGCTACATCTTCCGTGCCAAAATTTATGGTAGTCTTGTGTTCCAAAATTCAACAATGGCTAAGGTCATTTCTAATAATAATAAAAAAAATCATAAATTGCATAAATTAATTTGAAGTCTAATAAAATAATAATAAAAAATAAATTTTTTTTAAAAATAGGGGTTTTACACATCCAACTGCTTTTGTTGGGCCTCCATTCGAGCTTGTTGTATTTGATTACGTTTCTCATTGTCATCCTACCTTTGTAATGCCAACAAGGTCATGATCTGTTCTACCGGATCGGTCGAGGCAGCAGGTCGAGTAGGGGCCATTTCTCTACAAAAGAGTATAACTTCTGTCAGTCTCATAAAATATTATGGACATATTGTATGGGGCATTGGTTTTCATAACTCAAAATTGGGACTCCTTTGAAAGCCATCAAAATACTTTATACGCTTTTTCGAAAATGATATTTGCAAGAGGCCAAGGACGTAAAACCGTGCTCTGATACCACTTTGTCACGCCCCGATCCCGCTAGGGTCGTCCGTTTTGCCTGGATCCCTGCGGGATCGATCGTCCTCGCTAAGGCGTGATGCCGTGCAAGCCTAAGTTGCGCTTGCACAAGGTTATGTACCTGCACAAAAACAACTAGTCAAGCAAAAACACACGCACGCACCCACTAGTTAAGCAAATCACACGTACGCACCCATTCGTTGCAGAAAACTAAATATTGGACACAGAGATTTGAAATAGAAATACTTCTTTTATTGATAAACTTGATAGGAATAGAAGTACAAAGCTTTGCAAACTCAGAGTGCCTTATATTGGCTACATGATTCTCTTTGAAACTCTCTTTTGAAAATAGTCGCAATGCCCATACATCATATCCCTTATTACATGCTTGAAAAGTAAGACACCTTCAAAAGAAAAGGAAACTTGAAACTTGACTGGAAAGAAAATGAAGCTTCGAGGCAGTCCACAGCTCTACTGGGCTAGACGAGCTTTAGTGCCTCCTTGAAATCCCCCTGTCTCCTTTTGCTTTCTGAAAAGGATGCCCACAACGTGGGTCAGCAAACATCATGTACTGGCGAGCAAATTTTGGCCGAACTCGCAAGTCTCTACACTAAATCAATCTGTGTAGATGACATTTATAAGTGATCTTTCTACTTGTCTAGGTTCTTTTTAACAATTCATAAGAACATGATAGTAGAAATATATCATAGCAACTTACCAACGCCGATAGTCATTCCTGCACAAAACATGTTAGCACAATTTGCATAACGAGAAATTCATGTTCATTCTTGCAGATATTGAAGTTGAAATTCGGGTCATGCAGGTGGACTAATCTACATGTTGGTCCATAGGTTATCCCCATGATTAGCCGCTGTGATTCTCTTGGGTTCAGCTCGTCGCTAAGGACTCAGATATCGACTCCCATTTTCATATGGAGGCCCTAATATCTCTTAGGCCAAGCGGTTCCAGGTGCCCCCAGATACCACCCGAGAGACAAATATTTTCCTTGTATACAAGTTGTCCGAGACCAAATGCATGCTCTAGCCGTTCTATCAGATGAGGCACACTTGGACCTATGCACATATATACGACACGTTTATTTTTGCCTTCAGATTCATCTCAATACGTACAAGTTCGTCTGTACATGTCTACATTTTCAAGCATACTTGGTAACCGAACAGATGATCATTCTTATGGAGCAGATAGAGTAGTAGCACATATTCTTGCATTTGATTCAATTCAATTATCTTCTCTTATCTTTTGTGGATGTGGTATCGTTGATCATTGGGACAAGGCAGCAGAGTGGACTAGATATCATTTTTATTAGGCGTACAGATCAATGTTTGTTCGGTTGAAGCAACTCACCGAGATGAATCTTTGTTGAGAGAATGAGGGACTTCACGCGCCGTTCACGAACAATTCACGCGCCCTACATTGGCACCAACAATTGATTAGCATACTTCATCTCTTTCTCTCAAGATTCGGAATGAATGCGAAATGCGATAAAAGCGAACAATGAAAACCAATCATCAAAAACCAACACGAAAACACATTCATCAAAACCAAGCAGCGAAAGAAAACATTCAGCAAAACACTTAGATTCATTTCAATAGAAGCCAATCCATCAATTGGAAAGGTTCGTTGCATTTCATCCGTGATCAATCGATACCGGCAAAGGTTTCACCAAATACTCAGTTTAAGACTAAGTCAACAAGCCGTAGGTATTACATAGTGGACCGCGAGGAGCGGAACACTACATTTACCTTACCTGGTACCTCTTCGTGGTGTCACGCCACTGTAACATGAGGATATCATCCTCTTTGTAGTGCTGTCTACCTCTCTTTATTACGATTATCATACAATATTAGGCTACCTGCCTATTTACGGTGCTACTCCGTTGTGACTTGGCTCACAATGCCGAGGCATTACCCCTAACCGGGAACCTCATAGTAGACTCATCCCACTATAGCATAGAGTTACACTCCTTGTAGTGCTGCGCTACCGTGCTCCCTGTAAAGCACTCCATGCATTCACTCTGCCTGAGAACTCATTAAGGCATTTAAGCCAACCTTCACACATGATCCGTTCTCCGTAGAGAACATATAGTAGACAATAGTGGTTATGGGTCCGTAACCCTTTCATGTTCCAAAGAACAAGTGCCCACTGTTACCTAATATTATTCCAGTCAATGGTCCTCCTTTAAACTGAAAGTTAGATGTCTAGTAGATTTCTCTTTGAACTAATAACATAAAACTTTACAGTAGGATTACAAAGACACAATATCAGAAAGCTTTCAAGCCCATCTTCCTTGTTGTGTCTTCGACCAGCTGGCGCTTGAGGCCCTTTGTGAACGGATCTGCCAGGTTCTCCTGACTCCGAACATCAATCACTGCAATAACACCTCTCTTGATGAGATTGTTCACTGTCCTGTGCTTTAACCACACAGTTTTTTTCTTTCCGTTGAAGAGATCATTTGATGCCACCGTCGTAGTCGCCTGATTGTCGTAGTATATTAGAATTGTCGGTATTTATGCTCCAACTACTGGAAGATCATACATGAGCTTCCGAAGCCACTCTGCTTCATTTGCTGCGGTATCAAGTGCAAAGAACTCAGATTCCATAGATGACCGCGAGAGCATAGTCTGCTTCTTCGACTTCCACAATATAACAGCTTCACCCATTGTGAAAATGAATCCACCTGTTGACCTCTCGCTCTCTAACTCTGAGCACTAGCTAGCATTACTGAAGCCTTCTACTACCGGCAGCTCTCCGCTGAAGTTCAATGTGTCACGCCCCGATTCATAGAGTCATATATTTACATATTTTATCTCTTGGAATCGATCGTCCTCGCTTGGGCGTGATGCCGTACAAGTCTAGTATTGCACTTGTACAAGGCAAAGATGGTACATAATCGATTTTCTTCAAATAGGAACACATCGCAGCGGCAAAAGCAGATAAATTAAAGTATATGAGGACAATATTTCTCATTGAGTAAAAGTACATTACTTTTTTATACAACGGAGATAAAAGGGCAACTTGAAGTCACACAGAGACATATAGAACATTATTCTCTTTATTGATAATTGAAGAAAAGTACAAGACTTGTATTGAAGTACAATACTTACAACCAATCTCACTTTATATTGAAAGCCAACTGAGCAATGCTACAAAGTTTACATTTGATACTTGGATACATTGGATTACAACTCGATATACTGACTTGGCTTACAATCTCACTGGTACAACTGATTATAATGTTCCATACATTATGCCCTTTATAAACAGAAGACATCATCTTGTACAAGGAGAGCTTCTGTATGCCCAACAAATCTTTGATGCTGCGGGAACAATCAAGCCAATCTTCGTATGTAGAATATTCCAAGCACGATCACCTGTCCACAAAATATGGGTCAGCACATCATCTATGTACTGGCGAGCAGAATCCAACCCACTCGCCTAAACCAATATTTAGGTAATCATTTAAGCAACATTTATTAGAATAATCTTTCTACTTGGGGCCTAGTATCAGTTTACAGTTCATGGGCAATAATCATAGTGAAGCATGTAAACACATTCTTAGCAATATTCATGTGGACGTATCATTATAGCATTCTTGGTGTTATCATGCAAAGGCATCATTGAGGCATCGTTAACATTAAGATCTTAAACATGTTATGGTAATTCTCACTTCAAGCATCACTTAGCATGGATGTTATGTTTGAGCACTATTTATAGTAAGGCATCTTTCTAGCATACTGAATGGAACATGTTAAGTAGGCAAGTTAAACCAACTTATACAATATCACAATTATGTGATTTCTTACCGATAGCCGACTTTTCGTACCTGCATCAAATACAGGTTATCAGATATACTTACTCTGTCTGCACAAAACATTCATTATCATGCATCCTGACTACATGGTCACTGGTGTTGTTAAACCATATGAACTCTTTTTATTTCATTTCATTTCAAGATAATGCAGTCAGCATAGTAGGTGGCGAGCCTCTATGCCACCCCGCCTTATCCATGCTTCCATAGCACTCATCATTATTTCCTCCTAGGCCGAATTGGTCCCCAGGGCCCTAGGAACCGTTCGAAGAAATTATTACTCAATCCTTGTATATAAGTTGTCCATGACCATGCGAATGCGTGTCCGACTCGATTGTGAACATAATTGCATGGTAAAAGATATTAAAGAAAGTAAAGGCAACAGTCATCATTAGTCATATTCAATGACTTATTCATTTCATCATTACCATCATTTTATTTGGTGATCTCAAGGATCCCAGCTTTATCATTTTTCATTCATTGCTTCATTGTAATGTATCTCATATCATTCCTTTCTTAAGAGGAACGTAACATTCATTCATTTCATAGGGTCATTTATTTATTCATTCATTCTTATAAGGGACAGGCATCATTTCATATTCTTGCAACAGATATACAGAGAGTACATGATTCTAGTATTTCATTCAGTTCATTGGGTCGATAGCATAGCCAGTTCATTTCTTATTCTATCATTGATAAGGCATCTTATTATTCAAGTGTCTACTTGTTCCGGCAGCGTTACGCATAAGGGGCAATGTTATCAATTCATTCTCAGGCCTCAAATCACATTAGCAGTTCAATGTGTTGTACATTTCAATAATTCTCAATATAGACATCTCTATTATTCAGCAACTAAAATATGGGACATTTAGGGACAATTCATAGCATTTCAATACTTCATTTATTAAGCATGAAGGAGTAAGGAGGAGGAAGGACAGTTCTACTCACTTGAAATACAGGGTCTTCCTGATCTGATCATATATAAATCCACTAAGTGTAGCTCCACCAGCGAGTCACGTTCCAATACCCATTCCGTCTAGCCAGCTAAGAAAGACTACATCAGTCTCAATTCTCTTGATTCCCAATATAAGTCACGGTCCAACATCTCGATAGCATCCAACAGGCCAACCAAATGCTTCGTGCGGAGCGGGGCATTACACAGTGTATATGTCTGAGTCTTCTTGAGATATCTCATAACCTGCTTCACAGCTTTCCAGTGCTCAACACCTGGATTGCTAGTGAATTGACTCAGCATTCCCACAGTGAAAGCTACGTCAGGCCTAGTGGCAGTAGTAGCGTACATCAAACTCCCGATGATGCTAGCATACGCCAACTGCCTGATGCTTTCCTTCGAGTATGGCTCCAGCTTCTGATCACCCCGGTACGGCGTATCAATTGAAAGAAGATCATGATACCCGTATCGAGTGAGCATCTTCTCAATATAATGAGATTGTGACAACGCTAATCCAGTATCTGTCCGAATGATCTTGAGTCCCAAGATAACATCAGCATCTCCCAAGTCCTTCATACTGAACTTCGTCGAGAGAAACTTTTTTTTATCTCTGTGACACAGCTTATATCCGTACCTAGGATTAGCATGTCGTCCACGTATAGACAAACGATGACTCCTCTTCCGTCAGCAAACTTCGTATAGACACACTTGTCTGTTTCACTGACCCTGTAGCCATTTGACCTTATGACTTTGTCAAACTTCTCATGCCACATTTTGGGAGCTTGCTTTAAGTCGTACAAAGATTTCACCAACTTGCAGACTTTATCTTCAAGACCTTTAACGACAAACCCTTCTGGTTGTTGCATGTAGATCTCTTCGGTCATCTCACCATTCAGAAATGCCATTTTCACATCCATCTGATGTATCACCATCTTATGTATCGCTGCGAGAGCAATCAACATTCTGATGGTGGTCATCCAGGCTACTGGAGCTTACGTGTCAAAGTAGTCGATCCTCTGCTTCTGAGAAAACCCCTTTGCCACTAGCCTGGCCTTGAACTTGTCAATGGTTCCATCAGCTTTCATCTTCTTCTTGAAGATCCACTTGCATCCGAAAGGTTTTGCTTCTTCAGGTAGATCAACCAACACCCAAGTGTTATTGGAGGTGATTGATTCAATTTTATTGTCAATCACCTCCTTCTAGAAAATAGTATCTCTGGTCTTCATCGCCTTATCATAGGTAAGCGGATCTGCTTCCACATGATAGGTGATGAAGTCATCTCCGAAGTTCTTCGGTCTCCTCGCTTGCTTCGACGACGGCTCAGCGAGTTCTATTTCAATCGTAGTCTCCTCAGCAACAACTTCATCTTGGACAACTGGCTCATTGAAGATCTCAGTCTCCTTTGCACCTTCATTATTCTCCGGAATGTCCGTTAGAACAATGTTCTTATGCCTTACAAACTTGTCTTCAAAATATTCAAAATCGCGAGATTCGATGATATGATTTGACTCAATATCAAGTAATTCTGAGCATCACTCTTCTCTGCATACCCCAAGAAGATCATGTTCGTAGTCCTTATCCCCAGCTTCTGAATCTTTAGATCTGGGAGCTTCATATAAGCCAGACACCTCCACACTCAAATGACATTCAAGTTAGGTCTAACTTTGAACCAGAGTTCATGAGGAGTTACGTTCGAATTTGCATACGACACTCTATTTAGAATAAAAGTGGCCGTCAATGCATCTTCTCCCCATTAGCATTTAGGAAGACCCGCAGTTAGCAGCATAGAGTTTATCATTTCTGTCAACGTTCTGTTCTTCCTTTTCGCTACTCCGTTAGATTGAGGAGAATACGGAGCAGTAGTCTCGTTTATGATTCCATGTTCTTTGCAGAATAATGTGAATTCATGAGACCAATACTCTTCGCCTCGATCACTCCTTAGCCTCTTGAGTTGTTGTCCAGTTTGTCGTTCAGCCTCGGCCCTGTACTCCTTAAACTTCTCGAACGCTTCGTCTTTAGACTTGAGCAAGTAGACAAACACGTACTTTGATAAGTCATCGATGAAGGTTATGAAATACTTCATCCCGACTTTTGTAGAGAATTGCTTGAAGTCACAGATATCGGAGTGCACCAACTCCAGAAGATCTGTCCTTCGATTGACCCGATGAAAGGGTTTTCTAGTGATCTTTGTCTGAGCACATACTTCACACTTCTCTACCTTACCCCCACATTTGGAGATAAGTCATAGATTGGACATTTTGTTAATTCTTTTACAGTGAACATGTCCTAGCCTATTATGCCATAACTCAAGAGAATAATCAGAATGAGAGATTGTATTAATATTATCAAACTGGTTTACAAGCTGAATTTTGAACATCCCTTCGGTTTGAAAAGCTTTTTCGAAGTATGTTCCCTTCTTGGACATCACCATCTGGCCAGCATTGATGTCCATCCTCAAGCCTGCGTTACTAAGCAGGCTTCCAGAGATCAGGTTCTTTGCAATCACCGGAATGTGCTGCACACCTTGAAGCGTCAGAGTGTTTCCAGATGTGAGTTTCAGCTCCACAGTTCCGACCCCCAGAACTTCAGCTTGGGCTTGGTTCGCAATGATAACTTTCTCAGAAGTTGGCTGGTATGTGACGAACCATTCCTTGCTAGAGCAGACATGACAGGTCACACCAGTGTCTATCCACCAGTCAGAGTCAGCCCCTACAGCTGTGACCTGAGCAATCATAGCAACAATGTTAGAATCCATGGAAACCTTGCTAGGCTCACCTTGCTTAGCTTGTTTGGGCTTGGATTTGCATTCACTCTTGTAGTAACCCTTCTTACCACAGTTGAAGCAAGTCACGTGGGACTTCGACTTCTGTTGCTTGAACGAAGGACCCTTCACTTTCAGATTAGTGGAGTCCTTCTTCTTGTGATAAGAAGCCACCTGCTTCCCCTTGAACTCTCTTGTCTGTACTAAGTTGGCCTTAGCCAGTTGTTTGGACAGAGAGTCCATCTTTTGTTGAGATCGTATTTCATCCTCAACGTGGATCTCTTGTAGAAGATCTTCCAAGCTAATGTCCAGCTTCTTCCGATGCATTCTAGCATAGAAGTTGCTCCAACCAGTAGAAAGTTTCAAGACTATCCCTCCAACGACAAACTTGTCAACGAGGGACATCTTCTCGTCATCTAACTTCTGGCACAACTTCAGAAATTCCTTCACTTGAGGTAGCATCGCCATCTCGTCTTCGAAGAGCCACTTGTTGTACTTCTCGATGATGAAGATTTTGGACCTGTTTTCATCATCTTCATATAGCTTACCCAGAGAATCCCAGATCTCTTTGGCCTTCACCTTCTTAGAATATGACTCTTCCAGAGAGTCTTACATAGAATTGAGAATCAGCAGTTTACAAATGTTATTTTCTCTTCTATTTGCTCTGCTTAACGAGTGCAGCAACAATAGCAACGGCAGTTCCTCCTTCCGAAATCGTCGGTTCATCCTCAATCAACACATGGTCTACGTCCACAAGTTAAAGATTAAGGGTGACTTTCCTCTTCCAGATTTGGAAATGTTTTCCGTCGAATTTCTCCAACGTGTTAAAGCTGGTATCGATGAGAGAAGCACGAGAGTTTTCTATCTTCTAATCTTGCTTTGAGATTGTTATTCCTGGGGCATAATATTTGATGGAAAATAGAGAAACGAAACAGTTGTCTCAATAGTAACAACATTTCGTAGCAACACTTCAAAAAAGGTGCACAACAGAGATCCTTGGAGGATTCTGGGTAACGAAAATCTAAAGAGATTTTGTTACAATAGCAAACGAAAGTAGAGCTTCTTTTAGGAAGGTACAAATCGAGTTGCTAGCAGAAGTAACGACGGAAGCCCACAAGAAGATCTGATTAGATCAGAGAAGAAGAGAAGAAAAGAAGAAAGAGAAAGACAGCTTTGCTGGGGTGATAAGATCACCGTTGCTCAAAGCAAGATTCGCCTATATACGATCCGCTTCTAGGAACCAGCAAGTTCTAAAGAACTTCTGGAACGCTCGTCAGTCAATAATTGAGACTTGAATGGGCTTACTGGACTTTACGGACTGCTTTAACTCTCTTCTTGGTGTATCTTTCAAAGGAGGCCAAGGGGCTCTATTTATAGAGTGGAGTGAGAATTCACCTCTACTCCAATCCGCTGTGGGACTAAAATACCAATACTCAAAAATAGAGTTTGATATTTTAGATCATCCCATAATCAGCATATAAGTGTGCCAGTCTGTGCCTACCCCCCGAACACTCCCGTGCATGCACGAGACATCCTGGAGTCCGTGTCCGAGTTCGAGTCCGCACAACAAAAATCAACTTACATCTTTGTTGGAATTAATCCTTTTTCCTTCTAGGAAAATACTCCCACATGACACACACTTGTGCCCCACCACACCTCATTGCACACCTCAACACAAGCAATGCATTATATTGAGATACTCACCATTTGGTGTAGCCGATGTAGGACTATCTTTCATAGTCCAAAGGCAAAAACACCAACACAGTAAGCAATTATAATGAAAAGTTTTGCTAAGAAACTTTGGTAAGACAATTATTACGTTTTGCCAAAATGTGATTATGGTCTTAAAAGTTTTGGTAATGAAATGTTTTGCTAAGAAACTTTTGATAAGACAATAATACAATATAAGAAAGTTATTTGCTTAAAGCAAATTGTCTAGCATTCACAGTAGCAATGGGTAAAGCAAATTGTTTGTTTGGCATTACAGTAGGCAAACTAATTTGTCTTTTACAGTAGACAATCTTGCTACAGTAGATTATATGAAAGTTGAAGACAGTGAAGACAGCAAGCAACTTGTTTGTTCGGTTGGAAATTAAATAGTATGTATTTTTGAAGGCAGCAAGTAAATATTAGAAGTTGTAGAAATATATGTAATAAGATTTTAAAAAATGACTAACTCTTAGATTGTTGAAAATTTCTTCAATTTTCTTCACTTAAAATTTGCAAACAAAATAAATTACGTAAATGTTACCGGCCTCCGGGGAAGTCGCGCACGTAGCACTGCCTTAAGAGTTAGTCCGGGTCTATGTGCAGACTGTATCCGAATACTCCTAGTGGTAAAATCTCTGCTCCACCGAAATCTCCTTGCCGCACACGACGAAGAGAGAGCGACCCACAACTTAGCTCTGCCCAGAGTAAAACTAGGACGAACAGAATGATTCGGGAAGACGAGAAATTGGAAGAAAGTTTCTGAGTAGAAGAGTTTTTTAGTGTGTCAGAAGTAATGAAGAATGCCTCACTATATAGGCTGATGTTGGTCCTTTGTAACGGTTAAAAATAATTGGCCATAAAGTTGAACGTTACAAAGTAATGAGAAATACAAAAAACATGGTACATTGAATTTGGACAAAATTTTGAGGTGTCCAACGTTATAAAAATAAATGAATAGTAACGATAAAAATTCAATGAGGAGCAAAAAGGTTTTTAGGGTCTCAGTCCGAACCCGAATAGGAAATCGAATCGACATTCGGCACATATAGATGTGGGCACATACCCACACCCATTACGCGCGTCGAACCGAACCGAACCGAGCCGGACGGCGGCGGCGCGCGCGCGCATGTGGCCCATAGGCCCCCCACACAAGACATTTAGAGAAGCAAAAAGAGGCAAGGTGATATAAGCACTATTGGACTCCCTCTCCCAACCGATGTGGGACTAAACTTGGAGCCTGAAAATTGAGCTTTTGCCCAAAAACTGAAAACAACAACTAAATGGACCGACGTCGATGACCTGCCAATGGGGAAGTGCCACTGGCGGACGGGCTGGCCCGCCTGCGGGCCAAATAGAAGGGTTGTCTTTTATCTGATATATGCCATGTATTTACATAAATAAAAATAATAAATAATAAAATAATTTATATATATTAGATACTCGAATATTTTGTTAATGTATATTAATTAAAGTTAGAGATCCTAACACCCTACGTATGAAAATTCTAAAAGAATATAAACGACTAATCCTTGGGTGGGAACAAACCGATTTGATGTTCCATTTGGTCGTTTCAACCGATTAATTGCACTTTCAGTTAATCATGAACATCCCTACTATAAGGCATATTAGAGGATTTACGAGAATAGGTGTCCTCTTTGCCCTTACCTCTAATTAGTCTTGTGTTGTTTTATTAATTATTTTTAGAAAATTTTTAAGTTGCATTCCACTTGTTTTCAGTGTTTGTTGATATATATACATTCCACTTGTTTTCAGTGTTCGTTGATATATGTATATATATTATATATTTTTTTTTTTTTTTATTTTTATTTTTTATGTATATATATTATATATATATATATATATATATATATATATATATATATATATATATATATATATATATATATATATATATATATATATAGGGTCCGACCGATTTATATATATATATATATATATATATATATATATATATATATATATATATATATATATATATATATAATCGGTCGGACCCTATATATATATATATATATATATATATATATATATCTGCGCCCCCGGGGTTCTTTCTCCTCCTAGGTGGCCCTCTCTCCCCCCTTCTCCCGCTACCCCGGTTGGCCGGGATCAGCATGGCCCCTCGCCGGCTTCCTCTCGCCGGACGGGATCCCCCCACTCCTTTTTCCCACCCCTTGTGGCGTCGCTGCCACCGTCATCCTCGACGACGCCGGGCTAGGCGCAGGCAGTCCCCGCCGGCGGCCTCCCCCGGAGCCTCCCTCCTCAGCCCTCCGCTGGGGCCGAGCTGTGCAGCGCTTGGCCAGCCTCCCTCCGTCCCGGCACCACCCTATCCCGCCGCTCCTTCCGCTGCGCCGGCCCCCTCCGTGGCTTCGTCCGCTTGCCAATCTCTCCAGTGGCCCACTCCCGTGGCTGCGTCCTCCTCATGCCCCCCGGTCCCCGCTCTGTTCTCCGGCGAGCCAGGAGTCCCCTCCCTCCCTCTTTCCCTCACCTCCGCCTCGGACCCCATGTCCGCCTCGCGGCCCCAGTGGGCACCTTCCCTCCTCCCGCTATGTTTCCCCCTCCGGCGCCTCCTGGGGCCCTCGCTCCCCCCGGCTGTTGGCGCTCCCCTCCGCGGGTTGCATGCCCCTCTCGTCCCCTCCCCGCGCCACTCATTGTAGGAACGATATAGTAAAGCGTAATACTCTAGAGGGGGGGGGGGTGAATAGAGTTGGCAGCGGAATAATGCTAATTAAAAAATTGTTAGCAACACAATCACAGTATATAATCACAATTGAAAATAATGTAAAGGCAGAGTTCAGAAAGCAAATGCAAAGACAGCGATGTATACTTGTATCCCTCTGTTGAGGACTAATCCAGTCGGTAGAACTCTTGCTACCAGTTTGAATCCACTATAGGAAAAATCGCAAGTTTTCTTACGAAGTCCTTGCAACTTCTACAACGCGAGCTTTGATACGAAGAACTCGTCCAACTTCAAAATGTGAAGAGGTATTCTTCAATCAAGCCTTCCGATTACAATCTCTCAGAAACTTCTAGACCGTACCGCACTGGCAAATCGACTAGAGGATTGTAACTGGCTTGGAATCTGAAATTGAAAGCTCTAGAAAACTCTTTGGAAGACAGAAAGCTTTAGATAGAGAGAAGATTGAAAGTGAATTGGTGAATTGAAATGATCGAAATCCTTCTCTATTTATAGGAATTCCAAAGGGAGAACTCTGTCAGAATTCGGGCAGAATTCGGGCAGAACTCGATGAGCAAATCTCGGTCAAATCCGCAACTGCAGGAGGACCAAGTTCCAGAGAATTCAAAAATCAAAACGGCTACTAACCGAACTCTGGCCGAACTCTGGCTGAACTCTGGCCGAGTTCTGTCAGGGTTAGGTTAGGGTTTTAAAAAATAAGTTTTGGTGATTTTTGAAAACCTTTTTGAAAACCTTTTTGTAAACAATTTTGATAGGTCATTTTAAAAACATTTTGAACTATTTTAGGGATAGCCTATTTGCCAGTACGACTCGGTGTACAACGTATTCCTAGACTCAAATAAAATGAAAATTACATTGCATAGGAAATACAGACTCAAGTAGGCAAACAGATCTTCAGTCTTGAACGGAGTGAATATCCAATCTTGCTTATGTCCAAGAAGCCGAGATGTCCCAACTAGCTTCGTATATCCAGACAGAGTTTTGATCAATTATTAAAATCAGGTTTGACCATATGACCAATGGGCCAACAATCTCCCCCATTTTGATAATTGACAAACTATGAATGATATAACATAAAGCTTGTTCAAAAGAATATCAAAAAGTAGGAATTGTTCATAACCTGTATTTAACTCAAAAACAACTAAAAAAATGTATGTTAGATCTTTTAATTTTCTCCCCCTTTGTCACTTAGCAAAATAAATTCACAAGAGAAGGCTCCCCCGCATTAGATGCAGAAGGCTCCCCCGCAAACAATGCATAAGTAACAAATAGCGAGAAAACATATAAAAGAAATAAAGCATATTAACTAAAGAAATAGCATTTACAGGCATGTAAAAATTTCTACAGATTAGCATCACAGGCATGTATTGTTTCAAAAATAAAACTCAGGCATAATATTTCACAGGCACTTTGTAATGAAGAAGCAGTATAAAGAGATAGTGCTAAAGAAAAACAAAGTGCTGAAATAAACTGAGATGTCATAAATAAAACATCATAAACATGTCCATGAAGATAAAAAGTACTGCAAGCATACTACAAAGTACTGAAAGAAGTAAAAAGATAATGATAAAAACTTGGAATGTCGGAGCATTTCCAAGTGTACAATAAAATATCACTAATAATCAGATCAGATCTCATCATCACTATTCTCATCAATGTCATCATCAGCAGCTCGGCCAGCATGACCGAAAGTACCAGCACCAGAAGTACCAGCGCCAGAAGGATGAGTAGGGACGCCAGCATAGAACTCACCGACATAATCTCGAAGAGCATGATACCAATCATAGGTGTTACCTGGCTGGAAGTAGGCATGAACAGCCTCATCCTCACAGCGGTAACCCGAAAAAGCTGGATCTCGAGGGATGGAAGCGGCAGAGTGACCGGTCTGGGCAAAACGCAGATCAGCCAAGGAGTTTGCCATCGCCTGGTAACGGGTGACATCGCGGAACTCACGCTCGTGAGCCATGTCCGTCATCGAGACGTGCAAAGCAGATATGTGCTGCTGTATGCCCTCAAAAGTCATGGCATACTGCTGATGTGGTGGAGAAGGTGCAGTAGGAGGAGCAGTAGGTGGAGCTGAAGCAGTCCGGCTGCGACGAGATAGCTGGAGAAACTTGGGCTCAGAGTCCTGAGTATAATTCGATAGATCGATCTCGAATCGCTGAAAGATACGGGGGAGAATCATCGCGTAAGAGAGATTTCGATCTCTAGCATGACAACGTCCCATCATCTGAATGATAGTCTTAGGGGCGGAAAAAAGAATTCCCTTAATAAGATAATACATGGCGGACAGCTCAAGCGAAGTCACATCATCCTTGGAAGTGGATTTTGGAAGCAGAGTAGAGTAGATGATGCGATGCAATTCGTAGTTAAACAAGTTCAGGTTGTTAGCCTTGAACTTTCCAGAACGTACTCTGTCAGGAGCACAGAGTTCCGCTTTGAAACTAGTGAGTGTTGTGCCTTCGGGGAAATCGAATTTCGTGATGTCAACTAGCGGTTCACCTTCATTGGGAATGCCAAGAATCTCCGCTAGGAGGGCATCATTGAACTCGATGTCGATGCCTCCGACACGTGTGCTCACGTCAAAAGTATTTACTACGAGATTGCAATAGAACAATCTAATGGCATTAGTAGCTATTGGGAAGCACAGTTTAACAAATAAGTGTAACCCTAATGCCTCAAATAAGTGACGATGATCAGGAAATACCGTCCATTTTATCGGAGCGCCGCCGCATATGGATCGGGTGGAAAAGTCACCGTACCATAGTAAGGCTTGATCGAGGGTTTGAAAGAAGAACCCATCGAAAGCGCCGTCGCTCGTTTGGATCGGCGAAAAGAGTGAATCCGTATGTGGATGCGAAGAGGACCCTTCCTCACTAGGAGTGGCCTTCTTCTTCCTCTTGAAAGGATTAAATCTAGCTGCCATTGGTATAAAAAGCACTAATTGAAAGGTGGAGAGAGAGGGAGTTATACCTCACGAAATCAAGATATGCTGTAGAGAATGACGATCTCCGTACGATTCCAAATTTTGGAGAGATTTTACCAAGTAGATTGGAAGCAATAGGTTGGTGAAAAGCTAGGGTTTGGAGGTCGGGGTCGGCTGCTGCTGCTGTTTGGAATAGTTTGGAAGCAATGGAAGAGAAGGGGCTCTCGGGTTCTGGATATATACACAGATACCCTCAAACGAACTCGGGCCGAATTCGGTCAGAGTTCTGGCCGAATTCGCCTAGGGTTCTTCCAAGTTGATTTTTGCCACTTCTTTTTTATTGACTCGTTTCAAATACATAATTCAAAGATTAGTTATTTTAGCCTTCAAATAACATAATTAATAATATTTTATGAATTAAATGTCGTTACACAGTGACTGTCTCAGATTAGCTGTAGGAGTACTGTCCCAGCTGGCGGAGGTTCACCGGGGAACTCTTAAGTACCGCTTCGCTTCAACCGTAGTTGTAGTGACAGACAGACTCTTTATTAGCTTGTCTCTAACACAGTTTTTGCATAATGATATATAATCATAAAATAAAATTAATTATTATTATTGGCGTCCAAAATTCCTAATTCTCGACGTAAATAATTGAAGCGATCTTCCGCTAGAGGTTTAGTGAAGATGTCAGCTAATTGATTTTCAGTATCTATGTACACAAGGTTTATATCTCCATTTTGATGATGATCTCTAAGAAAATGATGCCGAATCTCGATATGTTTAGTACGAGAGTGACATACAGGATTCTTAGTCAAATTAATAGTGCTAGTGTTATCACAGAAAATGGGAATGTGTGTGAAAAATAAATCAAAGTCTTCTAGGATTTGTTTCATCCACAAAATCTGAGCGCAACAACGTCCTGCGGCGATGTACTCAGCCTCTGTTGTTGATAGGGCTACAGAATTTTGTTTTTTACTAAACTAAGAGACTAGAACCTTGCCTAAGAAATGACATGTGCCACTGGTACTTTTTCTATCAACCTTGCATCCAGCAAAATCTGCATCCGAATAACCAATAAGGTCAAAGGATTTAGTTTTGGGATACCACAAGCCAACAGAAGAAGTGCCCTTAAGGTATCGGAAGATACGCTTAATTGCGGACAGATGCGATTCCTTTGGGTTAGCTTGAAAACGTGCACACAGGCAAACACTAAACATTATATCTGGACGACTAGCAGTTAAGTAAAGTAAACTACCAATCATACCTCGATACTTACGTGTGTCGACTGGCTTGCCTTGTTCGTCAGAATCAAGCTTTGTTGAAGTTGCCATCGGAGTGCCAATAGGTTTGACATTGTCCAGATCGAACTTCTTTAGCAAATCTTTTGTGTATTTGGCTTGATTAATGAACGTCCCATTGTCGGTTTGTTTGATTTGCAATCCGAGAAAGAATTTCAGCTCTCCCATCATGCTCATCTCAAACTCATTCTGCATACACTTAGAAAATTCTTGACAAAAAGATTCATCAGTGGATCCAAATATGATATCATCAACATAGATTTGAATTAAAAGCAGCTTGCCATTAAAAGATTTAATAAAAAGTATAGTGTCAACCTTTCCCTTTGAAAAACCGTTGTCAAGTAGAAAAGAGCTTAGACGATCATACCAAGCACGAGGGGCTTGTTTCAAACCGTATAAGGCTTTCTTTAACTTGAAAACATGGTCAGGATTTTTGAAATCCATGAAACCCGGAGGTTGTGCTACAAAAACTTCTTCTTTTATAAAGCCATTTAGAAAAGCACTTTTTATATCCATTTGAAAAAGTTTGAAATCATGAAAACATGCAAATGCACATAACATGCGAATAGATTCTAATCTCGCAACTGGGGCATAAGTCTCATCGTAGTCGATACCCTCTTCTTGATTGTATCCTTGAGCTACGAGTCGAGCCTTGTTACGAGTTACTAAACCATCCTCATTCAGTTTGTTTCGGAATACCCAACGGGTGCCAATGACCGGATGATCAATAGGCTTGGGAACAAGTTCCCAAACTTGATTCTGTTCGAATTGGTTCAATTCCTCTTGCATGGCATCTATCCAGAAACTATCACTACATGCTTCATCAATAGATTTGGGTTCTAGTTGTGAAATAAATGCAACACTAGAAATAATATCTCTACTGGATGATCGAGTACTTACTCCTTTGGTAATGTCACCAATTACCAAATCTTTTGGATGATCAGCTATGAATTTTAACCTCTTCGGTAGACTCTGTAGGTAGCTGGTTCCTGGTTCTTCTCTAGGAGGTTCAGCTGGTGCAGAGCTTGATTCAGGTTCAGCTGATGTTGAGCTTGATGTAGGCAGATCTTCATCACTGTCATCGAGTGTCATTCGGTTTATTTCATCAAAAGTGACATTGATTGACTCTTCGATGATCATGGTACGTTTGTTGAAGACTCTGTACCCTTTGCTCTTGGCCGCATAACCTAGAAAAATACCTTCATCAGCCTTTTCGTCAAACTTTCCCAAATTGTCTTTAGTATTAAGAATAAAGCATTTACAGCCAAATATCTTAAAGTATGAAACTGAAGGAATTCTATCAAACCATAACTCAAAAGGAGTCTTCTTCGATTTGGGTCGAATTAGAACTCTATTGAGCACAAAGCAAGCTGTATTGACAGCTTCAGCCCAGAAGTATTTGGGTAGGCTAAATTGACTTAACATTACTCTGGCCATTTCGGTTAGAGTTCTGTTCTTACGTTCCACAACTCCATTTTGTTGTGGAGTTCTAGGGCAGGAGAACTCGTGAATGAAACCGTGTGTGTCACAAAATTGCTCGAAATCAGCATTCTCGAATTCGTCTCCATGATCACTCTTAATTCGAGTGATCATGTAACCTTTTTCATTCTGTACTTTCTTGCAAAAGACGACAAATTCGGATAATGCGTCATTCTTGCGTGTCAAGAAATATACCCACGTGTATCTAGAAAAATCATCTACAATTACAAATGCATATAATTTACCTCCGAGGCTAGCAACTCTGCTAGGACCGAATAAATCCATGTGTAGCAATTGTAGAGGTCTAGTAGTACATACTGCGTTTACAGACTTGAATGTGGATCTGGTAGCCTTGTTCTTTTCGCATTGGCTGCATACCGAATCCTTCTTGAATGTTATGTCCGGTAAACCGCGTACTAACTTCTTTGTGGATAATCTTGAAATTGTATACATGTTTGCATGTCCGAGTCTCATATGCCATAAATGACTCTCATCACTTTTGGCCATTAAGCATCTACCTGAAATGTTAGCTTCTTCCAATAGATAGAAAATATATATATTGTCTTCCCTGATTCCTTCAAAGATAGTACTACCAGTTGAGCTATCAACTATAGTACATTTGTCTTTGCCAAAGTTGATACCATAACCATGATCAGCTAGATGACTTATGCTGAGCAGATTATGTTTCAACTCGGTAACTAGACAGACATCTTTAATCACGGGATAGGGAGATTTACCAACATCACCGATACCAATAATATACCCTTTTAAATTATTGCCGAAGGAAACATAACCTTCCTTCTTCTTCTTCGACAGTGTTGCAAATAGAGTAGCGTCACCGGTCATATGCCGTGAGCAACCGCTGTCGAGGATCCATTTGCTTCTAGCATGTGAAGGGTGTTCCACCTACAAAACAGTTTGCAGATGAAACTCTTGGTACCCATTTCTTGTAGGGTCCTGAATTGTTAGCTTTAGGTATCCAAGCATAAACATTTAAATCAACTAGCTTTCTCATTCTACATGCAGATGAAATATGACCAATGAGGCCACAATAATGACATTGTGCATGTTGATTGTTGAAAGCAGAGTGATGTGTATGGTTGGTAGGTTTAGGTTTTCTAGTATAGAAGAATGCATACCTATGATCATGTTTGGGCTTAACCTTTTGGGGTAAAGGTTTTATATGGTTTGGTCTGACAGTGTTTGGCTTGGGAATGTTCCGATCTCTCGGTAAGTGACACGTGTTAGGATAGGAAGCAGCAGGCTCAGGCTGTTTTCCTAACCTAATTTCCAACCTTTTGGAAGTGTCATATAACTTAGTATAATCAGAAGTGAGTGGTTCCATTCTGATTTGTGCAGATTGAAGACTTTTCTTTTCTTTAGAAAGATCTTCTCTCAATTGGTCTATAATCTTATCTTTCTCTTCGGATGACTGTTTAGTCTCGTGTAATAAGAGCTTTATAGAGGAAAGCTCACCAGACTCACTAACACTAGTTCTAACCTCAGCTAGTAGGTCGGTAAGTCTTCCTATTTCTCCTTTGTACTCTTTGAGTACCTTCTTAGCGGTCTGATATTTACTACGCAGTTTTCTGTAGTCAAGCATCAGGTCACTGAAGGCATCTCCTAATTGCTCAAAGGTAAAGTCATCATATGTTTCTACAGGTTCAGTAGGTACCTGATCAACTTCCATGAAGCAGATGTTTGCAGCGTCCTCTGAATGTTCGTCTTCTGAGTCACTGGCTTCACTCTCATGCCATATGCTGGTGTTGGCATATTTCTGTGATGTTGATCTCTTCAGGTTGCCTTTTTCATACCTGTTGTTCTTCTTGCTCGATGATGAGTTGGTAGGATAGTCCTTCTTCATATGTTCCTTCTTCTTGCAGCCATAGCAGACAGCATCTTCTTGGTACCAGTTGTTGCTGTTGTTCTCTTTGACTCTCTTCTCATGTCTCATGAATCTTTTGAACTTCCTTGCTAGGAGTGCTTGATCTTCAGCGTCAGATCCACTGCTGTCTGAGTCATCTTCAGCAGCCTTTCTGTGCTGAGCTTTGAGGGCGATCGTCTTCTCCTTTGGTGCAGGCTCTTCAAAATCTTACAGCTCCAGTTCATGAGTGAGTAGCTTACCCATGAGTACTTCAAGTGACATTGTGGTGAGGTCGTTTCCTTCAATGATAGCTGTAGCCTTCGGAATCCAGTTCTTGGTGAGAGCTCGCAGGAGTTTGCAAATCTTTTCGTGGTTACTGTAATCTTTGCCTAAGGAGGACAAAGGGTTTACAATATCCAAGAACCTCTCGAACATTTGTGTGACTGTTTCGTTGGGCTTCATTTTGAACGCCTCGTACTCTTGAGTAAGTCTGCTGACTTTTGACTCCTTGACTTGAGTCGTGCCTTCATGTGTAACTTCAAGAAGCTTCCATACACCATTTGCCGTTGTGCATGTAGATACCCTGTTAAATTCTGTTCTGTCTAAGGCACAAAAGAGAGCATTAATGGCACGTGCGTCAAGACTGGCCTTTTTCTTTTCCTCCTCTGTATAACTGCTTTGGGGTTTTTCAACCAAAACTCCCTCAACATTTATACGAGGTGGCTTTTGATAGCCATCAAGAACAATAGCCCATAAGTCAAAGTCAAGAGATTTCAAGAAGAAACTCATCCGTGTTTTCCAATAAGTGTAGTTAGTACCATCAAACAGAGGGGGTCTGTTTGTGGCCTGACCTTCACTTGTAAATTTCATAGTAGCCATGTGATGTGCTGTGATCTAATAAATAATGAATAAATAATAGCACTGTTACCTTGCTTTACCTGTAACACCAGCTCTGATACCAATTGTAGGAACGATATAGTAAAGCGTAATACTCTAGAGGGGGGGTGAATAGAGTTGGCAGCGGAATAATGCTAATTAAAAAATTGTTAGCAACACAATCACAGTATATAATCACAATTGAAAATAATGTAAAGGCAGAGTTCAGAAAGCAAACGCAAAGACAACGATGTATACTGGTATCCCTCTGTTGAGGACTAATCCAGTCGGTAGAACTCTTGCTACCAGTTTGAATCCACTATAAGAAAAACCGCAAGTTTTCTTACGAAGTCCTTGCAACTTCTACAACGCGAGCTTTGATACGAAGAACTCGTCCAACTTCAAAATATGAAGAGGTATTCTTCAATCAAGCCTTCCGATTACAATCTCTCAGAAACTTCTAGACCGTACCGTACTGGCAAATCGACTAGAGGATTGTAACTGGCTTGGAATCTGAAATTGAAAGCTCTAGAAAACTCTTTGGAAGACAGAAAGCTTTAGATAGAGAGAAGATTGAAAGTGAATTGGTGAATTGAAATGATCGAAATCCTTATCTATTTATAGGATTTCTAAAGGGAGAACTCTGTCAGAATTCGGGCAGAATTCGGGCAGAACTCGATGAGCAAATCTCGGTCGAATCCGCAACTGCAGGAGGACCGAGTTCCAGAGAATTAAAAAATCAAAACGGCTACTAACCGAACTCTGGCCGAACTCTGGCCGAGTTCTGTCAGGGTTAGGTTAGGGTTTTAAAAAATGAGTTTTGGTGATTTTTGAAAACCTTTTTGTAAACAATTTTGATAGGACATTTTAAAAATATTTTGAACTATTTTAGGGATAGCCTATTTGCCAGTACGACTCGGTACAACGTATTCCTAGACTCAAATAAAATGAAAATTATATTGCATAGGAAATACAGACTCAAGTAGGCAAACAGATCTTCAGTCTTGAACGGAGTGAATATCCAATCTTGCTTATGTCCAAGAAGCCGAGATGTCCCAACTAGCTTCGTATATCCAGACAGAGTTTTGATCAATTATTAAAATCAGGTTTGACCATATGACCAATGGGACAACACTCATCCCCCACCAGCTTTGAGCCCCTCCGGTGCTCTCTCCGGCGCATGATGGAGGTAGAAACCACTCGCCGGTGGTAGGCACCTCCTCGCCCGCCCTGTGGTCGTACCCTCCACTCCCTTCCCCCGGAGGTCGAGCCGCCACCCTCCCCTTCAATCTATCCTTCCCCTGTTCGCCGACTTGCCCGACCCTTTGGCTGCCTCTGGCGCTTCTCCTCCCTTGCCCCTAGTTTCCCCTCCGGGTCAGCCCCTCCCCTCCGGCCTGCCTCCCCTGCCAGTGTCCCCCTCCCGGCCTCCTTCGTCGGAGCCCCCTGGCTCCGGAAGGTGCTTCCTCCCTCCCCCCTAGTCTCCCCTCCGGGACAGCCCCTCGCCTCCGGGCTGGACAACACCGCCGCCCGTCCCCTGGCCCCTGCTGGCCTCCTTCACTGGAGTCCCCTGGCTACAGGCTGTGCGTCCCCCCCGGGCAGTGCACCCTCTCCCCCACCCTCAGGCTGCGCGCCCACCTCGCGCAGAGCGCCCCTCGGGTGGAGTGTCTCCCTCGGGCAGTGCACCCAACCCCCCTCGGGCCCAGCGCTCCGCGCCTATCGCTATTTCGATTTTTGAAATTCGAAAGTTAGCGGCTTGGAATTTTGGTTTTCGAGATTTCGACAAAAAAAAAAGATTTGGTAAATGTCGTTTTTCGTTAGGATCTTTGCTAAGGGTTCCCCACACATTTGTAGGAACTTGGGCTATCTCCTGGTTCTAATTCCTCTCATTTTCTTTTTCATTGAAGACTTTAGCCATTGTTTATATATATATATATATATATATATATATATATATAGGGTCCTTCTACAATACATGGGATTATCAATACATCCCAAACAATTGCATTGAAAATGTCATGCCCCGATTCCGTCGAATCAATAGTCGTCCCCCTGGCGTGTTGCCGTACGAACCTAGTTTGCGATCGCACAAGGCATGGTCATAAGATAATCCGAGACACGTGATCTAAGAGCAAGCAAACAAATTGAATCACATATTAAGTAAAGAGAACTTTGACCTTTATTGATAATGGACATCATTTACAGACTCCGGTACAGGACTCGTGCCGTGCGGGCTACAACATGACTCAATTACAAAAGAGTGCCGATGAGATAGCCGTTCCATACATTGCACACATCCCTCAATATACGACAGAGTATTCCAGTGACCTGGAATGGAGGGACGCTGAGCCATCTTTCTTGGACAGTTGAGTGTCTTCGAAGGTGGAGTTACAAGAAAAGTCTTCGACGTACGGCGGAAGCTTCAAAATCACGAACGTCGCCAAGCTAGTTGGCACGTCCTTCCTGGTTCATGGAACCTGCAAAGAGCGAGGATTAGTACGATCACATGTACTGATGAATGGCTAATTAAAATCCAAGCTCTACTTTTGATTCAAACAGTTTTATAAACATGTTAGCTAGCTATTTCTGTGATCTTTCTAACCATCCTGATAAATTTGCATGTTAACATGTTTCGAGACAAGTATATGAAATTGTAAACATTAAGAACTATCATATTCGTCCTGTGTCACGTGCATTAGTTAAGCAGTGAAAGGGTATGAAGGTCACTGGCAATGTCAAGCCATCACGGACTATAACTGGGTTAGACGGCGACCCTTTCGCGGCGGGTAGCGAGCCCTGGGCGAAAGTTCCCAAATAACCCACGCCGATGTAAGGCTGGCGCTTGCTATAATCATTCCTCCCGGGCCGAATCGGTCCCTTGGCCTAGGGAACCATTCAAAAAAACTACACCTTGTCGATAAGTTATCCAATGACCGTTTTGCAGAGTCTTGAAATATGCTATCTCTTTTCTAGAACCTTATCATTTCTCTTTTATGTGTGAAACTTAGCCTTTCTTTTGAACTTAGTCAATTTACTCACTTAGCCATATCGTTGCGATAAACGTTAATCGATTCATTTATTGTTTTGCATAGGCTAAGTGGAATTGCATAAGAAAGCACGTTTTCCATTTTCAATACCGGCAGTTTGATAGCAAGTGTTTCATGAAGAATCGTGCCACGATTTCTTTGATTCTATACTATTATAACAAGCATTCATTTAACTTCATATTTATTTTGAAATAGAGGGACGAGGCGAAGGAGGTCAGCCACTCGTCTTAGACTTGCTTTAAACGAGCGACTGGTTGGCTACGTTGACGTCGCCTATGCGATCACCTGCAATCGTATAAGCAACTGATTAGAACACTGTGTAATTCAAGAAATTTCGATAAGAATGCGAAGCTCGAAAATGCAAGTCACGAAAACCTATCAAAAATATTTACAAAAAATGCATTCACGAAAACCAAAGCTAAAGCCAAATCAAGTGCGGTATGAAAACCAGAGCAACGGGAGGTCTTTTTCGACTCAGCTGCAGAGCCAATCCATAAGGCGCAACCCGCTGAATATGGAACTTGGTTCCGAAGAAGCCATTTCATAACGTGGAATTAATCTTAACTCAACCGTTTCCGTTCGATCGACTCGGCCAATTCTGACCTATCGGTCCCGACCGAATCGATAGCGACAGTGTTCCTTTTTTACGCACCCCGTGGACGAAAACGGGGCACGATGTAGGGACGGGGCACTACAGAAAATGCATTAAAAATTATGAAACATGTTTACTTTGACTTTGACTTTACCTGTTACATTGACTTCGACTTTAATCTGAGCCATTGGATTAACATCCAATGATTTAGATTTGGGATGTATCGATACAAATTTTTATATGGGATGTATTGAAGAATTTTCCATATATATATTTTAAGAAACCACCCACCTTTATTCCGAATAAAGAAAAGCCGAAGCTATACAAATTTACCAGAAGGTGCAAAATGTCGAAGCCTATACATGTATACTAACAAAAAGGAGGAGGCGGGGGACCAAAACGACTAGAGAGCCTAGGAGAAAAAGAGATCGTTCCAGTCTCCCAACTGGCCATGCTTGCAGAGGGGGATCCTCTTACGAACCTACCTGAAGATCTCCATGAGGAGCTGGACAGCGTTGAACTGATGACCTTCGTACCTCGCCTTGTTGCGATTCTTCCATATTACCCAAGTAGCGGCGACAGCAATAATTTGGTGGCCATGGGACGCCTTACCCTAGTACTCAATGCGGTCCTGGTAGCTTCCACTGCTATTCGTCGCCTTACAGCGAGTGTCGAGGAGGTTCCAAACCTTGACCGGAAGTTCTCCCCAGCAGAAGATGTGGTCCACTGTCTTCATCTGTCTGTTTATGCAGCATGTACAGGCAGAGGCGAGGCTGAATCCGATGGTGGTTCGGGTGTCGTCGGTGGGAAGAATCTTTCGCAGGGCTCTCCAAATGGTGAATGACCACTTCTTGGGGATGCACATCTGCCAGAACGGAGCAATGATTGGAAAAGGGTTCGACATGGCACGAATCATTCTCCTGGCCGATCTGACAGTAAAGATGCCAGAGGAGTCTTCCAGCCATCGAAGTTCGTCAGCATGGGTACCTATGTTCAGACCGCTGCTTTGGATTAGTCCAATTGCCTCATCTCCGGCCCAGTCGCGAACCTTGATCCAGTCCCAGTCGTTGTCGACAATGTTCCACATGTCTTTGATCTTGTGAAAACTTTGAGCATCTGATTGATATGGGATTAAGGTGTCTCCGATCTATCTCTCGAGAAAGGTCGACAAATCGCCATTGCCCACCTGGACCCGCATAGCTGGTTCAACAAGAGATCGCCCGGTCAGCATGCGACGCCACGCTGCGGAGGATCTACTGTTAGAGATGGCAACCAATGGGTGAGTCTGCTTGAGGTATCTGGCCTTCATGACTCTGGTCCATAGGTTCTGGGCAGTACGAATTTTCTACTATAGTTTCATCGAGAAGGCTTATACTATGTGGTTAAGTTTGGTGAACCCCAGGCCCCCCTCGGCGGTCGGACGCGCCATGGTGTCCCAACTCGCCCAATGATGTTTGTTCTCGCCATCACTGTGACCCCAGAAGAAGTTACTGAAAAGGCTCTCGATCGATTTCAGGACTATCTTATGAGGAAAGCACGCGGCTAGAGTGTAGATGGAAATAGAAGATAGGACGTGCTTGATAAGGATCATTTTACTGTCGGGAGATAGCCTAGCATTATGCCAACCTACGATTTTAGCTCTGACACGATTGATTTGGTCCTCGAAGATGCCAGCATTGGATCTCCCGTACACGAGAGGGCATCCAAGATAATTAAAAGGCGGGTGTTTGATGGGAAAGGGGATGATGCTGGCTAGGATGTCCGCTTGCTCTCTCTTGATCGTATAGTGGACGTAGATGACACTTTAGTCCGGGTTGACCTTCTGCCCGGGGCATCTAGCGTACCTCTGGAGGGTGTTGTGAACCACCTCAACGGACCTGGTGTCCCCGGATAAAAAAAATGAGGATTTCATCAGCGAAGGCGAGATGGATGATGATAGGGCATCCACTGGCGGTATGATAGTGGTGGAAGTTGGCAGTGCTCGGCATTTTGTTAAGGTTCCGGCTCAGGGCATCCGCTGCGATGATGAAGTTGGTGGAGGACAGGGGATCCCCTTTCCTAACCCCACGACTCGATTTGATGAACCCATCCGCCTGGCCGTTGATGACAGTAGAGAACCAGGAATTGCTGATCGATCTCTACACAATGTTGGTCAAAGTTTCGGAGAATCCGAAGGTTCTAAAGACCCATATCATGAATTGCCAATCCAGACTGTCGTATGCTTTCTCCATATCTAATTTGATGGCAATATTACCCCCTATAGCTGGAAACTTCATACAGGTGATCAGTTCGTGAGCCAACATGATATTATCCTGGATGTTCCTGCTACGAACGAATTCACTCTGCTCCTCTGAAATAATCTTGGAAAGGAGACCAGCCATGCGGGATGCGATAATCTTGGATATAATCTTGTTAGTGAAGGTGCAAAGACTGATGGGACGAAAATCACAAAAAGTCTCCGGATTATCTTTCTTCGGAATAAGGATCAGGTTTGTGCTAGAGATGGCCCGAGGGTACTTTGTCCCTTGGAATAAAGCAGTGGTCGCAGCATGGATGTCCATCTTAATGATGTCCCAGCAAGAGCGAAAGAACCCCCCGAAAAACCCGTCAGGTCCGGGAGCACTATGCTGGTCGAGAGCCCAAACGGCATCTTGTACCTCAAGTTGGGATGGGGGAAGCTCGAGCTGTAAGTTGTCCCCTTCTGATATAAGCATAGGGATTTCGTCAAGGAATGCCCGATCGCTGGTGATAGTTTCCTTGGTGAATAGTTTGGAGTAGTACTGAGCCGCAGCCATCTGGATGTTCTTATGGTCGTTAATGATGTTTCCATTGTTGTCGACAATTTGGTGCAAGGTGAGCTTCTGTCTGCGGCCTTTGACGCAGTCATGGAAATAGCTCGAGTTATTGTCGCCCTCACTATCCCATTTGAGTCTGGCTTTTTGCTTTCAAAATTTGGTCTCTACTTTCAGGCGGAATTTGAGAATAACTTTAGTGAGGTTGAGAGCGATTATGGCTTCCGGGGATCCGTCGTTCGCGAACCTGATTTCGGTACGATTGACATCATCTTCTGCTTCGCGGATGGCTTGGAAAATGTCGCCATACGCTTGTTTGCTCCAGGTTGCGAGGGCTTTCCTCGTGGCTTTGAGCTTGTTAGCCACTCGAGTGAGCGGTTCGGGGCCATCGGAGCTGGCCCATGCCTCAACGATGATGTTTAAAAACTGGGGGTAGTTGCTCCATAAGTCCAGATAGCGGAAACTCTTCTTGTTGGTGCCAGAGTTATTGGAGATGTTCACAAGCAGGAGGGCGTGGTCGGATTCAGTAGCGTTGAGGTGGGAGAGTTTGGAGGACATCCCCATGTCATGCCAATGGCCGTTCGTAAGGGCCCTATCCAGGCGGGAGTACTGTCGACGATCTCCCTCCTGCATGTTGCACCAGGTAAAGGTATTGCCAGTGTAAGTAAAGGAGGATAGGTGGGAGTTGAAGATGAAATTGTTGAAATCTTGCATGGCCGACCGAGGGGGAGGACGACCGCCGGTCTTCTCGTCCGAACAGGTGACAATGTTGAAGTCCCCAATACAGAGCCAAGGGAGGTTGGTGTAACGGTGGTGGATGCTCTGGAGATTGTTCCAAAGATGTTTTCTCTCCGTGATGTCGCAGCTGCCATAAACTGCGGAAAGAAGAACGCATTTGGGTAATAACGGGTGTTCCATCCAGCAAGATAGGGCTTGATAGGAGTCGTTGATGACTCCGATGCTAATGTCCTTCGAGCATAGGATCCAAATGTTGTGCCTGCCAGCAATGGCCTTGGGGAGCCCTAACTGCATCTGAATAGATTTTATCCTCTTATAAGGAATTTTGGGTTCGAGAATGATCAGAACATCAATCTTGTGAGTTTTGATGAGGCCGGTGATTCTTCTCTTGGTGGGTTTGTTCGCTAGACCGCGGACGTTCCAGAAGAGGATGTTCAACATTTATGGGGGTGGGGAGGGGGGTGTGGGAGGTTTGTCCGCTTAGCTGCGGACCTGGTTCTGTTAGCTGGGGATTCTCCGTCCTTTTTATGATCAGACTTTCTATTTTTGGTGGTTGCTACTTCCGCCAAAGGGGAGGATGAGGTTGATGTAACTCCGGTTTTTGGGTTGGTGGGTCTATCGTTGATCGCTGTGATCAGCTCACCCGCCGAGTCCGTGACCGGTTCTTCAGGGGGGATGAGAATAGAGTCGTCCTGTTCGTCGCACAGGCTGCCTGCCGTGGTGAGGTCGAATCCTGCCATAAAGGCTTGGAGACCTCTCTTAGCTGGTTCCGGCCCTAAGGAAGCAAGAGCTTCTATGATATTAGCTGCGTGGGGGGGTGATTCGCAAGGAGGCCTGCCGAACTAGGGGATGAAGGTCTCCTCGGAAGCTGTAGAGTAGAGGTTCTTGATGACTTCTGGGTCCACCTTGCCAGCCGCCATGGTGACGTCATTAGAGGTGACCTCGTCAGAGGATTCGATCTCTTCTGCACTGAGGATGTTGAATTGATTGGATAGATTCAGGGTTGGAGGATGGGAGGGAGCATCCACTCTGGCTGCGGACGGGGTGTCTTGACTGGCCGCCGAAATACCTGTGCTGGATTTGCTGTTGCTGGATTGGAATCTGGTATGAGTGTTTGGCAGTTGAAGCAGTAGGGATGTGGGTCTGGCCGGTTTCTTCTTGAGTTCAGGGTGGAGACGATATCAATGTTTTGATAGATGCCCCTGCAGATGGCAGTGGGAGCAGTAGATGATGTGATTGTCATATATGATTTGTTGGGTGTAGGATTGATTGCCTAGTTCTAGGAGGATGTGATTGGGGGGTTCTGTCGAGAGGACGAGTTCAACGCAGATCTTTGCGTAGTGAGCCTTGGTTAAGTTGCTTATTTCTTCTGCGGTGGCGACGTAAGTCCCAAACGAAATAGCAATACGCCTGTAGGCAGCTGGAATGAAGCAAATAAGGGAAAGATTGGGGAGGGTCACCCATGCGACAACCGTCGCTAAATCTTTCTTGGTGTTGAAGGTCGGGGACCATTTGATGATCTTCATGAGATGGAAATCCATCATGGTTGTGCCTTTGGACCACACCGTCCTGTGGTCAGCTTTGGACGAAATGTGGAGCAGGATATGCTTCGGGTCGAGGGACGCTACCTTGTAAACTGCTGATAGCCGCCAACCGGCGATAACCTCCTGGACTCTAGAGAGTTTGGGGCAGCCCAAAGAGAACTTGAGGACAAAAGAGTGGGGGAATGATGAAGCTAGGGATTGAAGTTCTTGGTCGAAAAAAGGGACAGAAGGCGTAGGAGGTTGGGTAGAGAACTCTACATCGGGAAGGAGGACGTCTGGGAGCAAGAGGCCCTGCTTGGCCACCCTGTCAGGTCTCAGCTTGTCAGCATAGGAGGGAGGATTAGGAGGGGGGCCGACGAGGGCGGGGTCCCCGGTTGGATGCAAGGGGGACCAGTACCGAGGGTGGGGAGGATGGGGGCGGATGGCCGGCCTGGGGGCCTCTCCCGATCCGGAAGGAGAGCAAGGAGGTCGGAAGGGGGAGAGGAGCCCAAAGAGAGAGAGGTAGAGGGAGAGGGCTGCAATTGGGAGGTGCGTCAGAGATCTCCGTACAGCCACGGAGGCGACATCCTGAGCAGGGAGGTCTGCTGCGGTCGGGACGACGACGAGGGAAACAGCTGACCCTGCACGAACAGGGATGGGGAAGACCACACTGATGGAGGAGGAGGGACCTGCGTCCCCAGGCCTGGAAGCGCACAAAGGGACGGAGGGGGCAACAACGCAAGCAACCGGCTGGAGAGAGGGGTACCAGCCACCTGCGCCCGGGGAAAATGCGCCCTCGGCAGGGCCAACACCGGTGCCCTCAGCGTCGATAGGAGACATGCGCCCCCAAAGAGATGGATCTGCGCCCGCGGCAGGATCCCAGGCCACCGATTGCGGAAGATCGCCTACACCGCGAGCCCCGATTGCAGATAAACCGCCGGGGGGTATGCACCCGCGCCGGGGAAGGGAATACCGTATGCGCCCACCTGGGGGGCCAGCCGAGCGTGCGGGAGAGAGCACCCGCGCCGGAGAATGGATCCCTGTAAGTGCCCCACTGGGGGAGCCAGCCTAGAGCGCACGAGAGGTATGTGCCCACCGCCGGGTCTCTAAGGGAGCAGTCCGCGAATGGGGCATATGTGCCCACGGCGGGCCAGCCGGAACCGCCCACGAAGGGGTATGCGTCCACGCGAGCGTGGGCGCATGGAATGGAACCTCCGGGCAGTAAATTAGCACCGCGAGGATGAGGAGCGGGATATTCAAAATTCAAAAAAAGGATTTTGAAAATATCCCGCTCGAACCAAAATCGAGGGCGGGGAGGGGGCGGCCCCCACAGCAGCTGCCGGCGGGGGGAGGGAAGAGGCGAGCGGAGCGTCTCGCCAACGGGGGGCGGAGACAATGTCGGGCATGGCCGGCGGGCAGGAGGAGAGTGGAGAAGGGGCCACCTGGAGCTAAGGGATAGAAGGAACCGCACAGGGCGGGGGGAAGGCGGAGGAGAGGGGTTGAGGGAGGTGGGGAGGGGGAGCCGGGGACTGGGCGGAGAGGGGGACGGCAGGATGGGGGCTCGGGCTGCAAACGGAAGAGAGAGAGACTGGCCCGAGAGCGGCAGCCAGGTCGGCAGGGGCATCCATGCGCGGGGGGGGGGGGAGGGGGCGGAGAGGACGGAGGAGGAGGGGAGAGGTGAGGCCGGCAGCGCCCACCGGCCTAGGCCGGGCGGGGGTAGGGCACCACGAACGGACAGATGGGGAAGGGGAACCAGAGCAAGGCTTCATCATTATATATATATATATATATATATATATATATATATATATTATATGGTATCAGAGCACAGCTTTATGTCCTTGCCTCCAGTGTCGAGTTTCTAGTCTCAAAACCTTTGGTCTCGTGTCGATAAGATATGTCATTCCATACGAGGGAGTCCGTAATAAGTTTTGTGGCTAATATATTTTGCCTTCAAAAATCCCAGAAGGCACGGCGGTGAACGTGGCGGCGAACGAAGAAAGCGCTTCGAGCGGCTCAAATAGCTCGAGGCCCGGACCCTCTAACGATGCCATGGAATGGATGTTGCGTATGCTAGAAGCACAACAACGACAAGCTAAGGAGAATCAACGCCAGAATAAGCAACATCGACGGCAGACGGAGGCACGCCAGACTCAGTTCGAGGCCCGATTCGATGCACATTTCAAGTTGCAGCAGAAGCAGCTCGATACACTTCAGCAGATCGTTCAGACAGTTGTGGCCAACAATAACAACTCTGCGACAACCCATGCCGTAACCGAGCCTGCGGCTAGACAAAGTGAAGTCGAACCGGAGGTAACCGAGCCTCTACCTGCAGCACCGAGAAGTTCTAACTTTGAGGTGTCAAAATTCAACAAAAGCTTCCGTACTTCCTTCTGCGGTACTGAAGACCCTTCTTTGGCGATCGATTGGCTGGAGGAGTTGGAAGACCGGCTCGAGCTTCTAGGCGTCGTTGAGTCCAAGAAAGTCACGTCCGCTCAACTTCTACTCCGATTGAACGCGTACGACTGGTGGGCCGTACAAAAGCGAGCGATCAGACACGACGACGAGACAACGGCAATTTCTTGGGCCACTTTCCGAGAGGCGTTCGAGATCGAGTACCTCCCTGAAGCCGTTCGACAAGAGAACAAAAATGAATTTATGCAGCTAAGGCAAGGAAATATGACGATGCGGCAGTATGCAGCAGAGTTCAACAAGTTAGCCAAATTTGCTGGAGAATTTCTGTCCTCCACGGTGAGTCGTGCTCGACGGTTCGAAGTGGGTCTACGGCCATCTATTTATGCCCACGTGTCTGTTCCATAATATAAAATGATGGAGGAGTCTCTCAACCACGCCCTCCGCCTTGAACGCCAATACCCTCCAGGTGCTGCCGACGCTGTGCATACCTACAATCACAAACGCCCTAGCCACGCGAAAGGAAACAACGTGACCAAGCGTCCGAACAACGGGCACCCGGGCAGACAACAGGCACGAAATCAGGGGCCTCACTGTACCAAATGTAATCGGAACGGACATCTTGCCATCGACTGTGAAGTTTAAAATGGTGGGTGTTTCATCTGCGGAAAAAAAGGGTCACTATTATGAAGATTGCCCGAACCGTAGAAGAAACAACTTGAATACGCCTCAGCATCAACAGAACCGTCCAGGGAACCAAGGTCCAGTGCCTCGAGCCCATCAACCTGCACCGTAAAATGGCCATGACCGTCGCCCCAATGCCCAGGGCCGTGTCTACGCCATCACTCGAGATGAAGTGCTTGCATCAGATACGGTCGTGACAGGTATACTAAATTTTAATAATGTGCCTGCTCGTGTACTATTTAATTCAGGCGCTTCACATAGTTTCATATCGACGGACTTTGTCGTCGAACACAAATTTCCTATAATATCATTAGATCTCGACCTTAGCATAATTACACCTTCGAGCACACCACTACTCATAAATTTAGCCTGCGGCGACGGGATTATCTGTATCGGCCGTCAAAAGATCGGTCTTGACGTGATAGTTGTAGACATGAAGGAGTATGATAACATTCTGGGAATGGATTGGCTCGGGCTGTGCAATGCAACCATCAACTGCGCCAGAAAGACGGTCATCTTCCATAAACCAGGAGTGCCTGAATTTTGCTTTTCGTGTGGTGAGGCATCGTCGACCTGCATGCTGATCTCGGCAATTTTTGTTCGGAGGATGCTACATTCTGGGTACGAAGGCTATTTGGCGTCCGTTCGAGACACGTGACAGGATGGTGCAAACGCGGGTCAGATCGACGTTGTGGCAGAATTCCCTGATGTGTTCCTGAACGAGCTACCCGGCATGCCTCTCGACCGAGAAATCGAGTTCAGCATCGATACATTCCCCGATACTCGACCGATTTCTAAGGCACCATACAGAATGGCCCCTGCCGAGCTGAAGGAACTCAAGGTCCAGTTATAAGAGTTGCTTGACAAAGGGTTTATTCGGCCTAGTATTTCACCGTGGGGAGCGCCCGTGTTGTTCGTGAAGAAAAAGGATGGGTCCATGCGTCTGTGCGTCGATTACCGAGAGCTGAACAAGGCCACCATCTGAAACAAGTATCCATTGCCCCGCATAGATGACTTATTCGATCAGTTGCAAGGTGCCTCGGTATTTTTGAAGATTGATCTCCGCTCGGGCTATCATCAACTCAAGATCAAGTCAGACGACGTGCAAAAGTCAGCCTTTCGTACTCGGTACAACAACTACGAGTTCCTGGTGATGCCATTCGGCCTGACGAACGCCCCTGCCGCCTTCATAGATCTGATGAATCGAGTATTTCAACCCTTTCTTGATAAATTCATGGTAGTCTTTATTGACGATATTCTCGTTTACTCGAAGGACAGGGCGCAGCATATTGAACATCTGCGGACCGTGCTCCAGACACTTCGAGAGAATCAGTTGTATGCAAAGCAGAGTAAGTACAAATTTTGGATGAACAGCGTATCCTTTCTTGGTCATATCATTTCGTCCGAAGGCATTACAGTCGATCCGAAAAAAATGGAAGCCGTTACTGATTGGAAGCGGCCTGCGTCCGCTAGTGAGATTCGAAGCTTTCTTGGTTTGGCGGGATACTATCGACGCTTCGTGAAAGATTTTGTGAAGATTGCATCGCCATTGACTCGCCTCACTCAAAAGGAAGTCGTATATGAGTGGTCGGATGACTATGAAGCTTCCTTCCAGGAGCTAAAATAGCGACTAATTTCGGCCCCTATACTCGTACTTCTGGATGGGCTAGAGGGTTTTCAGATATTCAGCGATGCTTTAGGCTATGGCTTGGGATGTGTGCTCATGCAGCGAAACAAGGTGATATCCTTCGCCTCCAGACAATTGAAGCCGCACGAGAAGAACTATCCTACGCACGACTTAGAGTTAGCGGCGATTGTGTTTGCATTGAAATTATGGCGTCACTATCTATATGGCATGGCATGCGCGATCTATACCGACCACAAAAGCCTCAAGTATCTCTTCACCCAGAAGGAATTGAACTTACGACAGAGGCGTTGGCTCGAACTGATCAAAGACTAAGACTTGACGATCGACTACACTCCAGGAAAAGAAAACGTCATGGAGGACGCTCTAAGTCGAAAATATCTTGCCTCACTATCCATCAACCACAGACTACTACAGGATCTAGAAGAAATGGGTATCGACCTCCAGGTTCGATTCAGGGTGTACGGTTGGCGCAACTGCAGTTAGAGCCGAGTTTGCTAGAAAGGATCAAGACCGTTCAGAAGGATGATTCGTACCTGAAGAAAATGCGCGAGCGAATTTCAACAGGTAGTGCGACTGACTTTGCGGAAGATAAGACCGACGTGCTAAGATTGAATGGCCGACTATGTGTTTCGGATGATTTAAAACTACGAAAGAAGATATTGTCGGAGGCGCATTATGCAAAATATACCTTGCATCCAGGCAGTACCAAGATGTATAAGGACCTTTGCACGACCTTATGGTGGCACGGGATGAAGAGAGATATGGCGCTCTTCGTGTCATAATGTATGACATGTCAGCTGGTGAAAGATGAGCATCAGAGACCGGGCGAGGAGATGCAGAATCTGGCGATTCTGGAATGAAAGTGGCAGCACGTGTGCATGGATTTTACTGTTGGTCAGCCGAAGACGTCACAGGAAAATGACGCCATTTGGGTCATCGTCGATCGACTAACCAAGTCAGCGCACTTCATTGCCATCAAAGTTACTTGGAGCGTTGATCGCCTGGCACAGATTTATGTTGATGAGATAGTACGACTGTACGGAGTTCCAGTATCCATCGTCTCTGATCGGGATTCACGGTTCATGTCACAATTCTAGAGTAGCCTTCAGTCGGCGTTGGGTACCAAGTTGCAGTTCAGCTCAGCTTACCATCCTCCGACCGACGGCCAAACGGAGCGCGTTAATCAGATTCTCGAAGACATGCTACGGCTCTGCGCAATTGAATTCAAATCAAGCTGGGATGTTCATCTACCTCTGGCTGAATTTGCATACAACAATAGCTATCAATCCAGCATTCAATTGGCGCCGTATGAAGCCTTGTACGGACGAAAGTGCCGGTTACCCATTTGTTGGGACGAAGTCGGAGAGCGGTAGTTTCTTGGCCCGGAATTGGTGGAACAGACTGTGCAGAAAGTTTGGCTCATTCGGAAAAGATTAAAGACTGCGCAAAGTCGTCAGAAAAGCTACGCGGACGTTCATCGTCGACCCCTCGAGTTTCAAGAAGGCGATCGTGTATTTCTCAAAGTGTCGTCCATGCGAGGAGTTACTCGGTTCGACACGAAAGGAAAGCTGAGTCCGAGATTCGTTGGGCCGTTCAAAATACTCAAGCGGGTCGCCCCAGTAGCCTATAGAATTGCCCTACCGCCACCGCTTGAAGGTGTACACAATGTCTTCCACGTCTCCCAGTTGCGAAAGTACGTACACGACCCTAGCCACGTGGTAGATTTTGGCCAGATGGAGCTGAAGTTCGACTTATCCTATGTTGAACAGCCAGTTCAAATCTTAGAATGTAAGGATAAGCTACTGCAAAATCGAGCGATCACTCTCGTTCGCGTCCTCTGGAGGAACCATGCAGCGGAAGAGTCGACATGGGAACTCGAGTCAGAGATGAAAGAAAAGTTTTCTTCATTATTTTTATAGAGGTAGGTTCTGTTCTTATGTTTCGAGGATGAAACCTTTTCTTAGTTGGTTATGGTGTAGTGCCCCGTCCATATATTGAGCCCCGTTTTTCGTCCACGGGGTGCACGAGAAAGGAACACTGTCGCTATCAATTCGGTCGGGACCGATAGGTCGGGATCGATCGAATCGGTCGAACGGGAACGGTTGAATTAAGATCCATTCCTCGTTATGGAGTGGCTTCTTCAGAACCAAGTCCCATATTCAGCGGGTTGCACCTCGAGGATAGACTCTACGGCCGAGTCGGAAGAGACCTCCCGTTGCTATGCTTTTTATGCCGTAATTACTTCTTTGGCTTTGGTTTTCTGAATGCATTTTCGTGAATGTTTTTGATGGTTTTCATGGATTGCGTTTCGAACTTCGCATTCGTATCGAATTTTCTTGAATAACACAGTGTTCTAATCGTTTGCTTGTACGATTTCAGGTGATCGCGTAGGCAACATCTAGCACGGACAACTAGTTTCTCGCCTCAAGTAATTACTAATATGAGTGACCAACCCTTCTTCCCTCAACCCTCTTCTCTAATACATTATCAATACTAGACCTGTGTTATGCTACAACGTAATACAACGAGATGAATGATATTTCAAATGAACGGTCACACGACATCTCACGAACCCGAACTATATAACTGCTTGTCATATAACCTTATCGTGCTTGCAATTACCGTATTATATAGAACCGTGCTAAGAAAGGATGAATCAATTAAATGAATGTCGCAACGATACTATAAAGATGTGCCTTGAATTAACAATTAACTTAGCACAATCATGGACAACTTGTCGACAAGAGAGATAGTTTCTTCAGACGGTATCCTAAGGCCACGGGACCGTTCCGGCCGAGGAAGAAACACGGATAGCTATGCCAGATGCATGCCACGGTAGGCAGTGGCTTTCAACAGGGCTCGCTACCCGCGCTGAAGGACCTCTGTCTACCAAGCTATATGTCCAGGATGGCTTGTCGTGACAGTGACCTTCACGAATGCATTCTATTATACGTCTTTATTATCAACATGACAGGGAAGAACATGGTAAGTTTACGCTGCAACAGCGCGCTCTGCCGGGGGTAAGATCTATCATCGTTATACTGTCGTGCCTTCAAATACGGGTTTGAATTGATTATGATGGTTAGAAACTTCACTAAACATTTGTATGCACGTTCACTTAACTTCTTCAACAAATGAGAGCACGGGATTTAAATTGCCACGCACCAGCACAAAGTGTAATGTGCTGACCCTCGCTCTCAACAGGTACCCGAAACCAGGATAGCGTGCTAAGGAACTGAAGGCGACACTTATTTCTTTTGAAGCCTTGCTAGCGCGAAGGCTAACTCTGCAACATTTTGAAGACTCAATCCAACCGCATCATGCAGCGCAAACTCTCACCGATCCCAGGTCTTAGAGAGTCATTTTGATGTTATGTAAAAAGGGATGTAAATGTATGGAATAACTATCTCATCAATGTCGGTTGTAAGTCCGAGAGGCCTCTTTTGTAATCGAGTCTGTAATCTAACTTATTATCAATGAAAATGCAAGTTTCCTTCTCTATATAATGTGTTCAATTTCTCTGCGTACTCTTATAAATGCTGTTGTTTCGGATAACCTTATGAACCGCCTTGTGCAAGCGCAACCTAGGCTTGCACGGCATCACGTCCGGGAGACGACTATCAATTCTACCGAATCGGGGCGTGACAGTTACAGACCGGATCCTTGGACAGGTCGGTTAATTCGATTATAATCGATGTACTAAAAATTCATATTATAATTATATTTAATATATTCAAAAACAAGATTATATTTAATTAGGCCCATGTTAATTTGGCTGTCATTTTTATAAAAGTAATCCAAATTTGAATCTTTGCAGGCCTAAATACAATTGTACAACCATTTTACAAGCATTGACTTAAAGTGGCCCAGATATTCAAATAAACCAAAAAACCGTATAAACCGAAAATCGAACCGATTTAGTTCGGTTTGGTTTGATTCGGTCATGGGCCATTTCGGTTCGGTATCGTTTATTCAATTTTCGGTCCAATTCAATTTTCGGTTATTCGGTTCGGTTTAAACCAAATTAACTGAATGAATGCTCACCCCTATATAAATTTAGTTACTATATATCAATAAAAAATACAAATCAACCAAAAAACCATATAAACCGAAAATCAAACCGATTTAGTTCGGTTCGGTTTGATTCGGTCATGGGCCATTTCGGTTCGGTATCGTTTATTCGATTTTCGGTTATTCGGTTCGGTTTAAACCAAATTAACTGAATGTTCACCCATATTGATGACTACCTAGATGTATTATAATTTTAGCAGTTATCCAAAAATAATCTAGGACTTATTTAGTACCTCAGAACCGCAAGATAGGATTTTGTTATATGATCGGATGTGTTGTTTTGACAACCAGCAAAATTAGTTGGTTATACAATTTGTATAATATAAACCGACTTTAAGGACACTGAAAACAAATTGGTTGGGTTACCGACCGGATCCTTGGATAGGTCGATTAATTCAATTATAATCGATGGACTAAAAATTTATATTATAATTATATTTAATTACATTTAAAAAACAAGATTATATTTAATTAGGCCCATGTTAATTTAACAAGTCATTTTTTTATAAAAGTAATCCAAATTTAGATCTTTGCAGGCCTAAATACAATTGCACAACCATTTTACAAAAATTGACTTTTTCGTAAAGTAGCCTAGATATAATCATTCAAGTGACCAAAAGTCATCTTTTATATGATATATGCCATGCATTTACACAAATAAAAATAAGAAATATTAGGTACTCGAATTTTTGTTAATGTATATTAATTCAAGTTAGAGATTGTAACACCCTGCGTATGAAAATTCTAAAAGAATATAAATGACTGATCCTTGGGGGGGGGGGGGAACAAACCGATTTGATGTTCCATTTGGTCATTTCAACCGATTAACTGCACTTTCGGTTAATCATGAACATCTCTATTATAAGAGCACCTTCAACCCTATTGTCTTGTTTGTATTGTGATTCCTACGTGGCATGAGACATAAGACAATGTATTTTCTATGTGGCAAGATGATATTCACACAAGACAATGAGATAAAAAGTGTTCTTCAATGCAAAAGTTTGAGAAGACAAAAAAAAATACTTTTTTCCAACTTTCAAGACAACTTTTTCACTACTTCATTTTTATAAATATTTTTTATTCATAATTGATGATGTGGAAGTAAAGCATTGTGAAGTCTATTGTCTAGATATAGACAACCAACTTCACATTGTCTTTGACATGTCATTGCCATATAAATACTTCGCAATTTATTTCACATTTGCATTGGGGAATTTTGAAATAGGAGGTGATTCCTATGTGGCAACCATTTTTTTCAAACTCACAATAGGTTGGAGATGCTCTAAGACATGTTAGAGGATTTATGAGAATATGTGTCCTCTTTGCCCTTACCTCTAATTAGTCTTTTGTTGTTTGTAATAATTATTTTATCTATACAAATAAATTTCGTTGTAATCTCATTGATCTCATCATCATCTCTCTCTCGTACTGAAAAAATAAAATATAATAATAATAATAATAATAATAATAATAATAATAATAATAATAATAATAATAATAATAATAATAATAATAATTTAATTGGAAGACTATTTCTGTCACTTCCTATTTTTTATGTGTATTTATACGGATAATTATTTTCGTATCCCATAGTTCATGTTTTCCTCTATCATTACAAAAATATTGGTATTTAGCGACGGACAATTCCGTCACGAAAAACGTATTTTCCGTCGCTAAACCTATTTACCGACGGATTACCGGCGGAAACATGATGTCGATAAACATAACGTCACTATAACAAAAACATCGGTAATCGGTTGCTATATCGACGGATTTCCGATAGAATTACAGACGAAATATAGCGACAGATTAGCAACGAATTTTAAACGTCGGTAACCATAGCGACATATTAGCGACGGACTACCGACATTTTTAGTGAGCTAAAATACTAAATTTTTCAGAAGCTCAGCGACGAAAATTTTCGTCGCTGACTCGTCTGATACGGTTTCGGTATCAGACAGAAGCGCGACAACGGAAATTTTCGTCGCTGAGTAGTCGCTAACGTAATTTTTTTTAGTTTTTCGTCGCTAATCCGTCGAAAATCAGTCGCTAGCCTGAAAAATTTCCAATTTTTCGTTGCTAATTCGTCGCTGGTTAGTCGCTAAACTTTTTATTTTTACCAGGTTAATTGTTCCAGCTTTGCTCAAACCTGTAAATATAGATGTACATTACATTCAAATGATATACATTAAATATAACCCCAATATATAAAAAATTAACCCAAGCATATCGATTAAATACGTCAAATAGTCAAATATGTTCAGTAATACATAAAGTCATCCAACTGTCGCAATATAGTACATATACAAACACGTCCAACAGTCAAATAATACAAACATGTCCAACAGTCGCAATATAGTACAAATACAGAAATATGTTCAGTAATACATAAACTCATCTATCAAAATCCCCTAAAGTTCATACAAACTCATCGTCAAATACAACAAAAAAATAAACAAAACTTAAACTGATGGTAGAGGAGGTGGCGGAGGCATAGCCGGCCGTCTGCATGAATATAACTGCCCCAGGACCAAAGTGATGATCCGCTGTACGTGTCACGCCCTGATTCCGTAGAATCGATAGTCGTCCCCCGGGCGTGATGCCGTGCGAACCTAAGTTGCGATCGCATAAGGCATAGTCATAAGGCTATCCGAAACACAACATCAAGTTAGAGTACGCAGAGAAATTGATAGACACATTTGAAATGGAAGTAGACTTTTTATTGATAATAAAACTTTATTTACATTGACCCCATTACAATCATTGTCGCACGGGCTACAACATGACTCGACTTACAAATCGAACGCTAATGAGATAGTCATTCCATACATTATATCCCTTTTTTTAAAGCAAAACATAACACTTTCCACCTGCTATCGAGGGGAGTCGAGTCGTCATCTTCTTTTGGACTGAGTGCCGGGTCTTCAAAAGGATTCAGAACAAGCCTTCAACAGGTGGACGGGGCTTCAAAAGTGTCCATGTCGCCTTGAGCTTTAAGTGGCACGCCCTCGTGGTTCGGGGTACTTGCGTGGAGAGCGAGGATAAGTACATTACACTTTATACTAGTGTGTGGCTATTTAAGTTCCAAGCTCTCATTTGGTTGAAGAGTTTATATAACTTAGTTTATGAATGTTTCTAACCATCATAATGAATTTTAAACAAGCATATGACAAGTATAATGTGAAATACGTTGAGACTTACCCACGACGGACCGCGTCGTGCCTTATGAGACTTACCATGTTCTTTTCTGTCAATTGTTATCATTTACATACCAAGTGCAATATTACGTGTGATTGGTCACTGACTTGACAAGCCATCCTGGACTATAGCTTTGTTAGCCGGGGCCCTTGCATCACAAGTAGCGAGCCCCGCTGCAAGTCCCCGCTTAGCCCGTGCTATCACCCAGCACAGCTATACCGTGTTTTCTCCTAGGCCGAGTCAGTCCCGTCCGGGTTGTCGCTCGAGGAAACTCTCTCCTTGTCGACAAGTTGTCCAATGACCGAGTTAAGACATTATTTAGTTATTAAGGTATAGCCTACGTTCTCTTTGAAAACATGATCATTTTGCCATGCTCGTGCCCTTGCATTCATTCTTTCATTCGGAACAACACTGTTGATTTACCTAAGAAGGGGTCGAGAAGAGAAGGGTCAGCCACTCTCCTTGAGTTTACTTCAGGCGAGAGAACTTGTTGGTCGCGCTAGATGTCGCCTACGCGATTACCTAAAATCGCACAAGCAACCGATTAGAATACTGCATTATTCAAGAAGTTCGATAGGAAATGCGAGTTCGAAATGCAAGCCATGAAAACCATCGAAAACATTCACGAAAATGCATTCAGAAAATAAAGCCAAAACCAACGCAAGCGGCGTAAAAAGCAGAGCAACGGGAGGTCTCTCCCGACTCAGCCGCATAGTCAATCCTTGAGGCGTAACCCGCTGAATATGGGACTTGGTTCCGAAGAAGCCATTCCATAATGAAAAATTGATCTTAATTCAACTGTTCCCGTTTGATCGATTCGATCGATCCCGACCTATCGGTCCCGACCGAATCGATAGCGACAGTGTTCCTTTCTCGCGCACCCCGTGGACGGAGAACGGGGCACGATGTAGGGATGTGGCACTACACCATAACCAACTAAAAAATAGTTTTGTCCACGAAACTTAAGAATAGAACCTACCTCTACGAGAACAACGAAAGGAATTTTTCTTTCATTTCTGACTCAAGCTCCCACGTCAACTCTTCGACCGAATGGTTTCTCCAGAGGACGTGGACGAGTGGAATAGTACGGTTGCGGAGAAGTTTATCCTTGTGCTCCAAGATTTGCACCGGCTCTTCGACATATGACAAGTCCGCCTTCAGGTCCAGCTTACCCAAATCCACCACATGGCTCGGATCGTGTACGTACTTTCGCAATTGTGAGACGTAGAAGATGTCGTGTACCTCTGACAATGCAGGAAGCAAGGCGATTTGGTAAGCTACCGGGGCGACTCGATTCAATATCTTGAACGGACCAACAAATCTTGGGCTCAATTTCCCCTTCGCACCGAACCTGGAAACTCCACACATGGGCGCTACTTTCAGGAATACATGGTCGCCTTCCGAGAACTCGAGGGGGCGTCGGTGTATGTCGGCATAGCTCTTTTGTCGGCTTTGTGCTATCTTCAATCTCTCCCATATTAACTTGACCTTCTGTACGGTCTGCTCCACCAGCTCCGGACCGAGTATCTACCGTTTCTCGACTTCATCCCAACAAATGGGCGATCTGCACTTCCGACCGTACAAAGCTTCATACGGTGCCATTTGGATGCTGGACTGATATCTATCATTGTATGCAAACTCGGCCAATGGTAGATGAACGTCCCAACTTGACTTCAAGTCGATCGCATAAAGACGTAATATGTCTTCGAGAATCTGGTTTACCCGTTCTGTTTAGCCGTCAGTCTGAGGATGATAAGCTAAGCTAAACTTCAACTTGGTCCCCAATGCTGAATGAAGATTACTCCAGAAGCGCTACGAACAGTCCATCCCGATCCGAGGCGATAGATACTGGGACTCCGTGCAGCCGAACTATTTCATCAAGGTATATCTGAGCAAGGCGGTCGATGCTCCAAGTAACTTTGATGGCGATGAAGTGCGCTGACTTGGTTAGTCGATCGACGATGACCCAGATGGCGTCGTTTCCTCACGACGTCCTCGGCAAGCCAACGATGAAGTCCATAGTGACATGATCCCATTTCCACTCTGGAATGGCAATGTTTTGCATCTTCCCGTCCGGTCGCTGGTGCTCGGCTTTGACTTACTGACAGGCCATACACTTTGACAAAAAGAGCGCTACGTTCCTCTTCATGCCGTGCCACCAAAAGACAATGCGGAGGTCCTTATACATCTTGGTGCTACCAGGATGTAAAGAATATTTTGCATAATGCGCCTCCGACATTATCTCCTTTCTAAGTTCGGCATCATCCGGAACGCATAGCCGACCCTTCACTCGCAACTCTCCCGACTCGTCCTCTACAAAGTCAGATTCTTTTTCTGTCGATATCAGCTTCTGTATCTTCTCCAGGTATGGGTCGTCCTTCTGAGCAGACTTGATTCTCTCCAATAGGCTCGATTCCAGCCGTAGTTGTGACAGTTTCACGTCTCTGAAACGAACTCGAAGTTCAATGCCCATTCCTTCCAAGTCACGCAACAGTTGATCGTTGAAGCATAACGAAGCTAAGTACTTCCGGCTCAGCACATTCACTACAACATTTCCCTTGCTCGGCGTGTAGTCGATTGATAAGTCATAGTCTTTGATCAGTTCGAGCCATCGCCTCTGCCGTAAATTCAGTTCTTTCTACGTAAAGAGATACTTGAGGCTTTTATGGTCCGTATAAATCCTGCATGCCACGCCATAGAGACAGTGACACCACAGCTTCAACGCAAACACAATTGCCGCTAGTTCTAGGTCATGCGTGGGGTAGTTCTTCTCGTGCGGCTTCAACTGTCGGGAAGCAAAAGATATCACCTTATCCCGCTGTATGAGCACACACCCCAAGCCCTGGCCAGAAGCATCGCTGAAGATTTAAAATCCCTCCGTCCCTTCAGGAAGAGTAAGTATCGGGGCCGAAATGATCCGTTGTTTGAGCTCTTGGAAGGAAGTTTCACAGTCGTTTGACCACTTGAATGCGACTCCTTTCTGGGTGAGGCGAGTCAACGGCGATGCAATCTTCGCGAAGTCCTTCACGAAGCGTCGGTAGTATCCAGCCAAGCCTAGGAAGCTTCGAATTTTGCTAACTGATGCGGGCTGTTTCCAATCAGCAACTGCCTCGACCTTTCATCGGATCGACTGCGATATCCACGGCGGAGATGATGTGCCCAAGGAATGAGACACTGTTTAGCCAGAATTCGTACTTGCTCATCTTCGCATACAACTGATTCTCTCAAAGGGTTTGGAGTACCATCCGCAGGTGCTCTGTATGTTGCGCTCAATCCTTCGAGTAGACAAGGATGTCATCGATGAAGACTACTACGAATTTGTCAACGAACGGACGGAACACCCGATTCATTAGATCCATGAAGATGGCAGGGGCATTTGTCAAACCGAACGGCATTACCAAAAACTTGTAGTGGCCGTAACGAGTACGGAAGGCAGACTTCGACACGTCATATGGCTTGACTTTGAGTTGGTGATAACCCGATCACTGATCAATCTTCGAAAACACCGTTGCACCTTGGAGCTGGTCGAACAAGTCGTCGATGCGGGGCAAGGGGTATTTGTTCTGGACGGTGGCCTTATTCAATTCTCGATAGTCGATACAGAGCCGTATCGGTCCATCCTTCTTTTTCACAAATAGCACGGGCGTACCCCACGACGAGACACTCAGACAGATGAACCCTTTATCAAGTAATTCCTGTAGTTGTGCCTTCAGTTCTTTCAATTCTGCAGGGGCCATTCTGTACGGAGCTTTCGAGATCGGCCTGGTGTCAGGGAATGTGTCGATGGTGAACTCTATCTCTTGATCGGGCGACATATCGGGTAGCTCATCCGGGAACACGTCTAGGAATTCTGCCTCAACGTCGGTCTGACCCGCGTTTGCACCATCCTGTCTCATGTCATGAACGTACGCTAAGTAGCTTTCGCATCCGGAATGTAGCAGCTTCCGAGCCAAAATTGTCGAGACTACCGTACAGGTTGGCGATGCTTCACTACACGAATAGCAGAATTCGGGCACTCCAGGTATACGGAAGGTGACCCTTTTTCCTGCACAGTCGATGGTAGAATTGTAAGGACCGAGCCAATCCATGCCCAGCATGTCGAAGTCTTTTATATCTAGAACTATCGCATCAAGACCGATATTTTGACCCCCAATACATATGGTTTCTCCCCCGCAGGATAAATTTGTGAGTAGTAGCACGCCCGAAGGCATACTTACGCTAAGATCAAGGTTTAACGACATTACAGGAAATTTGTGCTCGGCGGCGAAGTCCGTCGATATAAAAGTATGCGAAGCGCCTGAATCAAATAACACACGAGCAGATACATTATTGAAATTCAATATACCTGTTATAACAGTATCGGAAGCGAATGCCTTGTCTCGAGTCAAGGCGAAGACGCATCTTTGAGCATTAGGACGTCGGGCTTGGTTGTTGGGTTGAGTGGGCTGAGGAGGTCGGGGCACCTGTCCTCGGTTCTCTTGACGGTATTGTTGTGGTGGTGCGTTGGTATGATTTGGTTTTTGAGCCGGGCAATCTCGAAATTCGTGCCCCTTTTGTCCGCAAAAGAAACATCCTCCGTCGTGAACAGAATAGTCATTGGCATGGTGGCCAATGTTGTGACATTTGGTATATGGAAACGGAGGGTTTTCCCCCTATTGCCGCCATGGTTTGGGCGCTTTGATGTGTAGTTGTTGCCTCCCATATAGCTAGGACGTTTGTGATTGGAGTGGCGCACAACGTCGGCAACAACGGAAGGGTATTCGCTCTCAAGGCGCAGAGCGTGATTCAGAGCCTCGCCTGTGGTCTTATACTCCAGGACCCCGACATGCACACCGATAGAGCGTCGCAGACCGACTTCGAACCGTCGCACACGGCACTCCTTTGTAGGAAAAAATATACCAGCAAATTTGGACAACTTATTGAATTCTGCGGCATACTGTTCCACTGTCCGGTTCCCTTGCCTCAACTGTATGAACTCATTTTTCTTTGCTTGACAAATGGCTGACGGAAGGTACTCGACTTCAAAAGCTTTGCGAAACGTGGCCCAAGAGATTGGTGCTGTGTTGTTGTCACGTCGGATCGCTCGCTTGTGCACGGCCCACCAGTCGTACGTGTTCGACCGTAGTTGAAGTTGTACGTAGGAGACTTGCTTTGATTCTTCAATGCCGAGAGCTCGAAGTGATCTTCCAGCTCTTCCAACCAATCGATTGCCATAGAAGGGCCTTCGGTGTCGCTGAAGGAAGTGCGACACGCTTTCTTGAATTCTGACACTTCAAAGTTATACTTTTTCGATGTCGCCGGTTGACGCTCGGGCTCCTCCGTGTTGACATCAATGGGTTGGACCGTCGGCACGAAGGCAGTTGGTGCGGTGACGGTAGGTGCAGTCGCAAAATTTCTTTTGGCTACAATCGTCTGGACGATCTGCTGCAGAGTATCTAGTTGCTTTTGTTGCAGCTTAGCTAGTGCGTCGAAGCGAGCATCGAACTGGGCCTGTCGTGCCTCTGTCTGTTGATGTCGGGTCTCGGACTGGTTCCATTGTGCCTCCATCATGTGCAACATCATTTCGATGGCACTGTTAGAAGGTCCGGCCCGCGAACGATGCGAACTACTAGAGCCGCTAGAAGCGCTCTGCTCTTGCTCGACCGTGGGTTCCGGTACTTCTGCAATACGAAGGCAGACGCATCAGTCAAAAATTATTACAGACTCATTGTATGGAACAACTTATCTTATCGATGCAAGGTCAAAGGTTTGAAACTCTAGACGCGAGGCCAAAGGATGTAAAGCCGTGCTCTGATACCATTATGTCATGCCCCAATTTCGTAGAATCGATAGTCGTCCCCCGGGCGTGATGCCGTGCGAACCTAAGTTTCGATCGCACAAGGCATAGTCATAAGGCTATCCGAAACACAACATCAAGTTAGTGTACGTAGAGAAATTGATAGACACATTTGAAATGGAAGTAGACTTTTCATTGATAATAAAACTTCATTTACATTGACCCCATTACAATCATTGCCGCACGGACTACAACATGACTCAACTTACAAAACGAATGCTGATGAGACAGTCGTTCCATACATTACATCCCTTTTTTACAAGCAAAACATAACACTTTCCACCTGCTATCGAGGGGAGTCGAGTCGTCATCTTCTTTTGGACTGAGTGTGGGGTCTTCAAAAGGATTCAGAACAAGCCTTTCACACGCGAACGAGGCTTCAAAAGTGACCACGTCGCCTCGAGCTTTAAGTGGCACTCCCTTCGTGGTTCGGGGTACCTACATGGAGAGCGAGGATCAGTACATTACACTTTGTACTGGTGCGTGGCTATTTAAGTTCCAAGCTCTCATGTGGTAGAAGAGTTTATATGACTTAGTTTATGAATGTTTCTAACCATCCTAATGAATTTTAAACAAGTATATGACAAGCATAATATGAAATACGTTGAGACTTACTATAGTGCCCTGTCCCTACATCGTGTCCCGTTTTCGTTCACGGGGTGTGCGAGAAAGGAACACTGTCGATATCGATTCGGTCGGGACCGATAGGTCAGAATCGGCCGAGTCGATCGAACAGGAACGGTTGAATTAAGATCCATTCAACGTTATGGAATGGCTTCTTCGGAACCAAGTCCCATATTCAGCGGGTTGCGCCTCGAGGATTGGCTCTGCGGTTGAGTCGGAAGAGACCTCCCGTTGCTCTGATTTTCATGCCGCACTTGATTTGGCTTTGGCTTTGGTTTTCGTGGATTCATTTTTCGTGAATGTTTTCCGAATAAGTTTTTATGACTTGCTTTTTCGAGCTTCGTATTCATATCAAATTTTCTTGAATTATACAGTGTTCAAATCAGTTGCTTATGTGATTGCAGGTGATCGCGTAGGCGACGTCAGCACAGCCAACCGGTCGCTCGCTTGAAGCAAGGCTAAGGCGAGTGGCTGACCTCCTTCATCTCGTCCCTCTACTTCAAAACCAATATGAAGTAAAATGAATGCTTGTCACAATAGTGTAGAATCAAGGAAATCGTGGCACGATTCTTCACGAAACACTTGCTATCAAACTGCCGATATTGAAAATAGAAAACGTATTTTCTTATGCAAATTCACTTAGCCTATGCAAAATAATGAATGAATTGATTAACGTTTATCGCAACGATACGGCTAAGTAAGCAATCGACTAAGTTCAAAAGAAAACGGTCGTTGGACAACTTGTCGACAAGGTGTAGTTTCCTCGAACGGTTGCCTAGGCCAAGGGACCGATTCGGCCCGGGAGGAATGAGTGTATAACAAGCGCTAGCCCTTCATCGACGCGAGTTATGCGGGAATTTTTGCACAGGGCTCGCTACCCGATGCGAAAGGGTCACCGTCTAACCCAGCTATAGTCCGCGATGGCTTGACATTGCCAGTGGCCTTCACACCCTTTCACTGCTTAACAAATACACGGGACACGGGATGGATATGATAGTTGCTTAATGTTATACAATTTCATATGCTTGTCTAAAAATATGTTGACATGCAATTGATCAGGATGGTTAGAAAGATCACATAAAAGGCTAGCTAACATGTCTATAAAACTTCTTGAATCAAATGCAGAGCTTGGATTTAATTAGCCATTTGCCATTACATGTGTTCGTACTGATCCGCGCTCTTTGCAGGTCTTGCGAACCAAGAAGGACGCGCCAACTAGCTCGGCGACGTTCGTGACTTTTGAAGCTTCGGCCGTACGTCGAAGACTTTTCTCGCGACTCTACTTTTGAAGGCACTCGACAGTCCAAGGAAGATGACTCAACGTCCCTCTCATCCAGGTCACTGGAGTACTTTTTTGTATATTGAGGGATGTGTGCAATGTATGGAATGGCTATCTCATCGACACTCTTTTGTAATCGAGTCATGTTGTAGCCCGTACAACATGAGTCTTATACTAGAGTCTGTAAAAGATGTTTATTATCAATAAAGAATCAAGTTTCCTTTACTTAATATGTGATTCAATTTGTCTGCTTACTCTCTTAGATCTCGTATCTCGAATTACCTTATGACTATGCCTTGTGCGATCGTAAATTAGGTTCGCACGGTATCACGCCCGGGGGACGACTATCGATTCGACGGAATCGGGGCGTGACATAATGGTATCAGAGCACGGCTTTATGTCCTTGGCCTCCAGTGTCGAGTTCTAGCCTCAAAACTGTTGACCCCATGTAGATGAGATGAGTTGTTCCATACGCTGAACCCTGGACATTTCTGAAACTAACGAGAGTTGCCTTTCCTTTTTTCCTGCAGTTACGGGAGCTCGGGCGGAGGACGAGACGAGCGCTTCCAGTGGCTCGAGTGCTTGTAGACCCGAGCATTCCGTCAACCCAACGGAAATGACGCCTACCGTAGCCGGACCTTCCGGCGACCCAATGCAACGTATGATGCAAATGCTTGAAATACAGCAACGTCATAACGAGCTCCATCGTCAGCAAGCGGAGGCTCGTCAGACTCAATTTGAGAATTGGTTCGAGGCTCAATTCAAGCTGCAGTAGCAGCAGCTGAATACTCTCCAGCAAATCATACAATTGGTCAAAGGCAACAACAACAATTCAATGATGACGCCTACCGTGACCCAGCCTGCAGTTCGATCCAATGAAGTCGAACCAGAGGCGCCCGTGCTCTCACCTGCGACACCGAAAAGGTCCAACTTCGACGTGTCAAAATATATAAAAAGCTGTCGTACTTCCTTTAACGGCACAGAAGATCCCTTTGTGGAGATCGAATGGTTGAAGGAGCTGGAAGATAAGTTCGAGCTTCTGGGTGTCGAGGACTCGAAGAAAGTCGCGTGTGCTTAACTTCTACTTCGAATGAACGCGCCCGATTGGTGGGCTGTGCAGAAGCGGGCTATTCGACGTGAAGATGGGACGACGACGATCTCCTGGGCTACATTCAGAAATGCATTCGAGACCGAATATCTTTCTACAGCCGTACGACAGGAAAAAGAGGATGAATTTATGCAATTGAGGCAAGGGAATATGATAATGCGACAGTATACGACGGAATTAAAAAACTAGCCAAATTTGCTGGAGACTTTCTGCAGACCACTGCAAGTCGAGCTCGACGATTCGAAGTGGGTCTGCGTTCCACTATCCGTGCTCATGTCTCGGTGCCCGAATACAAAACCATGGGCGAGGCACTCAACCATGCCCTCCGTCTAGAGTCCGAGTATCCTCCTGCTACTACTGATGCTGTTCACTTTAGTAACAAATGCCATAGTAATACGGGAGGCAACAACGCACACAAGCGTCAAAACCGTGGCAACGGAGGCGGCAACCAGACGAAGGATCGAGTAGTCTATACTTTCTGCCACAAGGAGACAGCGAGTGCCGATTAAAGAACGTTGCGTGCCTCAGGTGCGGCTGAACCGACCATATCGTACGCAATTGTCTGGAGAAGCCAAACCAGCGCCCCCAACAACACCATCAGAACCGAGGCCAAGCACCTCGGGCTCCCCCGACCGCACAACAAAATGGCCAAGACCGTCGCCCCAATGCTCAGGGCCGCATCTACGCCATGACTCGAGACGAAGGGTTCGCATCTAACACAGTCGTGACAGGTATACTACAATTCAATAATAAACCTGCTCGTGTATTGTTTGATTCAGGTGCCACGAATAGTTTTATATCGACGGACTTTGCCGTCGAGCACAAATTCTCCCTGACATCGCTAGGCCTCGATCTCACTGTTAAAGTACCATCGGGCATGCCACTACTTGCAAATTTAGTCTGTGGATACGGAATCATCTATATAGGTGGTCAAAATATCAGTCTCGATATGATAGTTCTAGACATTAAGGACTACGACATCATTCCGGGGAGGGATTGGCTCGGTCCGTGCAACGCAACCATAGACTGTGCTGAAAAGAAGGTCATGTTCTGCATACCTGGAGTGCCTGAATTCTGCTACTCGTGTGGTGAGGTGTCGCAGACCTGCATGGTGATCTCTGCGATATCTGCTCGATTGATGCTGCATTCCGGGTGCGAAGGCTATCTAGCTTCCGTTCGAGACATGCGACAGGATGGTGCAAACACGGGTCAGACGGACGTTGTGGCAGAATTCCCCGATGTGTTCCCGGACGAGCTGCCCGACATACCGCCCGATCGAGAGATTGAGTTCACTATCGATACATTTTCCGATACTCGATCGATCTCGAAAGCCCCGTACAGAATGCCCCCTGCAGAACTTAAAGAACTCAAAGTGCAGTTACAAGAGTTGCTCGACAAGGGATTCATTCGACCTAGCGTCTCGCCCTGGGGAGCGCCCGTGCTATTTGTCAAGAAGAAGGATGGCTCTATGCGTCTTTGTATCGACTACCGCAAGCTGAATAAAGCCACTGTCCGGAACAAATACCCCCTGCCCCGTATAGATGATCTGTTTGATCAGCTTCAAGGTGCTACGGTGTTCTTTAAAATTGATCTGCGCTCGGGTTACCATCAACTCAAGATCAAGCCGGGCGATGTGCCAAAGTCTGTCTTTCGTACTCGTTACGACCATTACGAATTCCTGGTAATGCCGTTCGGCCTAACGAATGCCCCTGTCGCTTTAATGGATTTGATGAATCGGGTGTTCCGACCATTCCTCGACAAGTTCGTAGTAGTCTTTATCGACAATATACTAGTCTACTCGAAGAATAGGCAGCAACACACTGAGCATCTGCGGACCGTGCTTCAGACCCTTCAAAAAATCAATTATATGCGAAGCGAAGCAAATATGAATTCTGGCTGAACAGCGTCGTATTCCTCGGACACATCATTTCAGCTGAAGGCCTTGCGGTCGACCCAAAGAAAGTTGAAGCCGTTGTCGATTGGAAATGGCCAGCGTTCGTCGGCAAGATTCGAAGTTTCCTTGGCTTAGCGGGATACTATCGATACTTCGTGAAGGACTTCATGAAGATCGCATCGCCTCTGACTCGCCTCACCTAGAAAGGAGTTGCATTTGAATGGTCAGACGACTGCGAAGGTGCATTCCAAGAGTTGAAGCAACGGCTCGTCTCGGCCCCGATACTCGTACTTCCAGAAGGGACTGAGGGTTTCCAGATATTTAGCGACACGTCCGGTCAGGGCCTGGGGTGTGTGCTGATGCAGCGAAATAAGGTGATATCTTTTGCTTTCCGACAGCTAAAGTCGTACGAGAAGAACTATCCCACGAACGACCTGGAGTTAGCGGCGATTATGTTCGCATTGAAATTGTGGCGTCACTATCTTTATGGCGTGGCATGCATGATCTATACCGATCATAAGAGCCTCAAGTATCTATTCACACAGAGGGAACTGAACTTGCGGCAAAGGCGTTGGCTTGAACTGATCAAGGATTACGATTTGACTATCGACTATACGCCAGAAAAAGGAAATGTTGTGGTGGACGCTCTGAGTCGGAAGTACATAGCCTTGCTATCCATCGACCGCAGACTGCTACGCGACCTAGAAGAGATGGGCATCGAACTCCAAGTCTGATTTCGGAATGTGCAGTTGGCAAAGTTGCAGTTAGAGCCGAGTTTACAAGCAAGGATCAAGACCGCTCAGAAGGACGATCCGTACCTGAAGAAGATGCGAGAGCTAATCTCGACAGGTAGGGCGACCGACTTTACGGAAGACGAGATCGACATGCTTCGATTTAGGGGTAGGCTATGCGTTTCGGATGATTCAGAACTTAGAAAGGAGATATTGTCGGAGGTGCACTACGCTAAGTACACCTTGCATCCCGGCAGCACAAAGATGTACAAGGACCTCCGTACAAACTTCTGGTGGCACGGGATGAAAAAAGATGTAGCACTTTTCGTGTCGCAATGCATGGCCTGTCAGCAGATGAAAGCTGAGCACCAGAGACCGGGCGGGAAGATACAGAATCTGGCAATTCCAGAATGGAAGTGGCAGCACGTGTGCATGGATTTTATTGTTGGTCTGTCGAAGATGCCGCGGGAAAATGATGCCATCTGGGTCATCGTCGATCGACTAACCAAGTCAGCGCACTTTATTGCCATCAAAGTTACTTGGAGCGTAGATCGCCTGGCACAGATTTACCTTGATGAGATAGTACGGCTGTACGGAGTTCCAGTATCCATCGTCTCCGATCGGGATTCACGGTTCATGTCGCGATTCTGGAGTAGCCTGGAGTCGCCGCTGAGTACCAAGTTGCAGTTCAGCTCAGCTTACCATCCTCAGACCGATGGCCAAACGGAGTGCGTCAATCAGATTCTCGAAGACATGATACGACTCTACGCAATTGACTTCAAATCAAGCTGGGACAATCATCTACCTCTGGCCGAATTTGCATACAACAATAGCTATCAATCCAGCATTCAAATGTGCCGTATGAAGCCTTGTACGGATGCAAGTGCCGCTCACCCATTTGCTGGGACGAAGTCGGAGAGCGGCAGATTCTCGGTCCAGAACTGGTAGAACAGACCGTGCAAAAAATTCGACTAATTCGGGAAAGATTAATGGCCGCACAGAGTCGTCATAAAAGCTATGCGGACGTTCATCGTCGCCCCCTCGAGTTTCAAGAAGGCGATCACGTATTTCCCAAAGTGTCGCCCATGCGGGGAGTTACTCGGTTCGGCACAAAGGGGAAGTTGAGTCTGAGATTCGTTGGGCCGTTCGAAATACTCGAACGGGTCGCCCCAGTGGCCTATAAAATTTCCCTACCGCCGGCGCTTGAAGGTGTACACAATGTCTTCAACGTCTCTCAACTGCGGAAGTACGTGCACGACCCGAGTTACGTGGTAGATTTTGGCCAGCTGGAGCTTAAGTCCGACTTATCCTATGTTGAAGAGCCAGTTCAAATCTTAGAACGCAAGGATAAGCTGCTGCAAAATCGAGCGATCCCTCTCGTCTGCGTCCTCTGAAGGAACTATTCGGTCGAAGAGTCGACGTGGGAGCTTGAATCGAAAATAAAGGAGAAATTTCCTTCGTTGTTCTCGTAAAGGTAGGTTCTATCCTTAAAGTTTCGAGGATGAAACTTTTTATTAGTTGGTTATGGTGTAGTGCCCCGTCCCTACATCGTGCCCCGTTTTCGTCCACGGGGTACGCGAGAAAGGAACACTGTCGCTATCGATTCGGTCGGGACCGATAGGTCGGAATCGGTCGTGTCGATCGAACGGGAACGGTTGAATTAAGATCCATTACACATTATGGAATGGCTTCTTCAGAACCAAGTCCCATATTCAGCGGGTTGCGCCTCGAGGATTTGCTCTGCGGCTGAGTCGTTGTAGAAGCATGGAAAAGAATAAAGAAAGACCTATGCTTCTCCAACAGAAGGATCCCCATGCGGCTCAGGATCCCCATGCGGCTTAGACGCCCATGCGGCTCAGGATCCCCATGCAATCCATGCGGCTCAGGATGCCCATGCAGTCCATGCGGCTCGGATAGTTCCATGCGGCTCAGAAATAACAGTCACGTGGCCTTCATGTAAAACTCCTAAATTTCTACTATATTTTTTTTATTAAAATTGGTACTGATTTAAAATTTTATTATTGTACGTCGCATAGTCGTATTGTACGTCGCGCACGAAATTTATTTTTCGTAGTTGCTCGTCGAGTACGAATATGTGCGAGCGTACATATTTTTAGAAAAATATTTTTATTTTTATTTTTATAGTTTCAAAATAATTTATATAATAATTATTTTAACTATCGTACCAAAGTTTCCAAGTTGGTATTTTATTGTAGTTATAAAATGTCTTTCGTTATGGCAGTTATTTAGAATAAATAATATTCTTAGTGAGTGCACATATTTCATAAATATTTTGCTAGTTTATTTTAAATAAAAATATAATTTTTGAGATTTATTAATATTAATAATTTATTATTCAAAGATATTAAAATACATAATGTAATTTTCAAAATTATTATTTACAGTATTTTTGAAAAATATATTTGGAAGTTATTGTGGCCATTTAAATCTTGATTTAATTTTTGGATTATTTAAATAGATTAAATTAGTAACTATATTTGAAATTTGATTTATTTGAATTAGAGGGATATGATTTAAAATTTGATTTGTATTTGGAATTGGATTTTGATTTAAATTGGATTGTATTTAGATTGGATTTGATTTTAAATTAAATTAAAAATTATCTATTTTGGGTTTTAAATCTATTCGAAATCCTATCTAATTGGGAATTCCCACATCCTATAAATAGGCAGGTTCTCCTCCAATTCATTATTCATCCACACAAATATTTCTTCCACCACAAGTGCAGTGCCTCGTGTCCGTGTCCGTGTTCCACGTCCCAAATTCTTATTCCAAATCTTTTACATATACAATTTTCTCGTGTCGGACACACCCCGACGTCAATGAATTCCTAATCTAATCCTAACCATAGCCCTAGCAAATCTGGACACCCGCCGCACGCCAACCACAACCCAACTCCTCTTATCCGTCGAACCCCGTCACCATGACTGCTCGACCCAAACCCGTCCCCGACCGGCTGTCCACTACTCTGGCCACCTCAACAGTCACCCGTCGACACCACCCCATCCCTCACAACCACCATTGCAACCACCGTAATCGCCGTCCCACCACCCTCGACCAAAAACACAGCCGAAAAATCCCACACCAAAGAGAAAAAATTGGACAAATAAATTCCCTTACCTAACCGTCGCGTCGAGCACAGATCTGAGCCCTCCGTGAGCCCCGTCGAGACCCTTCCTCGGCTCTCGTCTCGAGATCGTCTACACCGACCTGCGGCGAGCGACTCGCGCCCACCAATGGAGCTCCGCCTCCGCGAGCCCCTCCTCTCATCACGCTCTCCTCCTCCTCCTGGCCGCAGATGCCGATCTCCGCCGTCGGCTGACATCACCTAAAACCACCGTCGCCTGCGCCATCTCCGTGCACATCCACCGACCCTCCGACTTCCAACCCGTCGCCCTACCCCGACCACGACCGCGCTGCCCAAAACCCCTCCGCGTGACCTCTCTGCCCCGCTCGCCGTCCGCCCTAGCACCGCCGCGCCTGAGTCCCCGTTCCTCCGCCTTCGCCTCGATCTCACCGTCGCGCCGCCCCGCTCCCAAACTCCACCGCCGCGAGCCGACCCCGATGTCCAGCGACCGCGACCCCCACCGCTCCTCGAGTTTACTCCGCCGCCTCTCTCTCTCCCCTCTCATCTTTCATTCTTTTTTTGTTGTTTTGATGAGTTCTGAGGAGAACCATTGACTCAATCCAATTTTTTTTATTTTTATTATATTTTTTTATTGTTAAGGACAGCAGTGCTGTTACATGGATATTAATATTATCATGGTTCTTTTACAATTTTTTGTATTGTACTGTTAAAGAGAGGGGGAACAGCAGTGCTGTCACATGGATATTAATATTTATTATTATTATTATTATTATTATAATTAATACTTTTATGTTTTTATTTAACAATATAAAATATTAGTACATTAGTTATCTTCTTCTTCTGTTTGTTTATGTTGATTATATTATTATTATTATTATATCTATTCTTCTTGGAAGATGTACAGCTACAGTACTTCGAATTATTATCAAATACTTGGCAAATTGTGTTGCATTGACAGTACAAAGATTGTTGCTTCTTCTTATTTATTATTATTATATTTATTATTATTATTATTATTATTATTATTAAGGTTAGTATTTAAGATTATATATTATTATTTTTCAAAACTATAGGTACAGTATAGAGGTAAAGCTATCTAGACAATTCTCAAATTGGTTTAAGCCAAATAAATTCTCTAGATGATATAATATTTATTTAAATATATTTTTATCATAAGGAGTAGATTTTCAAATTATAAATTTTTTTATTTTAGTTATTTGTCGAAGATATTAATAATGATATATAGTTTTTATATATAAGCTACAAACTTAAGCGTTTTGCTTTAAAACGACTTTCGATTTTTGGGTATTTTATTGGAAAGCATATTTTGACTAATAAATTATATTTCAACTATTACAAGTATTTTCTAAATTTATTATATATAAAATATTTATTTATCCATTATTTCTTGATTTTTCTCCTGTCCGTATCCAAGTCTTATTGTTCCCATTCTTTCGCCCATTTCGAGACTACCTTATGTCTATCCTAACCAATTTGACCCTTCTGGACCCAATGAAACTGTCCGTGCCACCATCCGAGGTCACCATGTATAGTTGTTGCACCGAAGTTGCAGATCGTGCCACCTTGATCATCGCAGCACACCAGGCGCCCTACCAGGCAAGACACCTTGCCATTCGCTGTTTAATTATTTTTAGCTCATATTTTATGCATTATTTATTTTCTTTATGCAAAATAAACTGTGATACATGGCATAACTGTTAGAACTTACTGTTCATTTATATTTCCTGCTGTGTATTATTTTTTTACAAATTAAACCTAGATTTAAGGGACCACCATGTGTGTTGCATTCATTGGCCTTGACACGTTGTAACACGAAGTTGTGTGTCGCATATAGAACACGGAAGTGCGTGATTGGCTGGCCACCAGTACGTACAAGCCGTACGATAGGAATAACCGCTAATAGAGTTGCATGCTAGTTTGACTTAGCGGTTATAGTGGTTTTGTGTTGTGGATACAACACAGTAGGCATTGGGCGGGGAGGACAATTCCTTAGCGTATGGCCTTTGATGCACTTTCCCTTGTGACCCGGACTCTCCGCTGGAGATACGGGGTTGATGACCCAAGATTACTGACGGCCACTGACGATTCTGCGGAACGTCATGCTCTTACTGAGGGGGCCTCTGGTGCCCAAGGGGGACTACGCCGATCCTATTTTGCCAGGGCCCATGCGTAGGAAGGAATGTTCTTAACTACATTTCACTTAGAATGGTAGGCTACCCTATCCGTTAGGTACGAGTACTTTTGGTTTGGGTACTTGTATCTGACCGTGGCTTGGAACAATAACTTGTCGCGGATTAGTTCGTCACATCTTGTCCTTGTTTGGTTGTAGGTGTGACTTACTACTTCGATGAGAAGGTATTGAACCTTGTTGGGGTCCGGATACCATATTGGATTCATAGCACGGGAAGATACGTTACCGTGAATTAGTTTACCATCTCCTGTCCTTGTTTGGTTGGGGGGATGGTACGCTCATTCAGTAGGTGCGTATTGGAACATATTATAATTCGATTTACTTATTTATTTGAGCAATATTTATTCAGTTTATATGGCATGATATTATGTGTCTTGTTACGTCTCTCTGAGGACCTGGTTATCTCTCCAGGTATGTGCTATTGTCTTTTCGCAGGTGCTCTAGCTCTAGCCGTGATCCTCTCTATTTCTCGAGGATGATTGCACTTGGGTCGTCTTCGCTTCGCTCGCCACTCATTTTATTTTCTATGTACTTTTTCTTATTTTGTTGGTAGTGGATTTGTCTCCGCCCAACATATTGTATCAAGACAAATTCATTCTCATTATATGATATCTTTTATTCATTTATTTTGTGTGGATGAGATTAGTTATGGTTCTACTGCATTTTACAGCTTATGTATTTATACGAGGCTTCCATATATTGGAGTATACTTCGTATGTATACAGCTGGCATGTCTACGTTCCTAGTCCTACATATTTTGGGACTGGGGCGTTACATGTTTTTGTGGTGGCCCATGCAGGTCAAGATAAATTGTTTGGTTACTTTATCGTACCAAGCAAGCCTGCGTATAGGATTAGAAGTCTAGGATATTATCCACATACTTGACCTCTTTCCTTGATTTTATCTACCGTTTGACTCATCGATTGCATCTTGCTTGCTTCCTTCAATCCATGTTCTTATCTTCCATTCGTGCTTGCTAGAGATTGACCCTACTAGTTAGTTGTCCCAAAACACCATTAGTTTAATTCTTTAAGTTGGGTAGAATACCTCATGAACTAGCAACCCCTTTGACCTAGTGACCTATATAGCAAGCTTTAGAATCTAGAAGACCTAACCCGTCTAGCCAACCAAGGACTTGGACAAGAAGACTATAGGACGACTGTATGACTTAGAATCATTCTACCTTCTTTAAATCTTAATCTCTCGTGCCTATGTATTTACCATTTTGACTAATGATGCCAATGTAGCCTAGTTTTTGCAAGCTTAGTCTTTTACCAAGCTTGTTCGTGACATATATGTTAATGGAGGTGCCCCACTAACATATTGTCTATCAGAACCGGTGCATAATGGTCTGATCAACCGAGTACACTTTGGTTCGCTTTTATTTATCGTTCTACGTGGATGGGGACATAGCTAAGCTCACCCTCTAGAGTCCCATCCATGACTGTCTTGACAATTCCTTTAAAAATTTTAGTCGTCCTTGAATCACATACTCGTATTCGATAAGATCGTCCTTTGAACCCCTTATTGCTTTCGCCTTCACCTATTCTAGAAGGACGAACGCGTTATACTAGGATCCCCTCTAGCCTTTCTATCGATAATGACCATTATCACTCTATGTTGCTACTCGTCCTTTCTCGGCCCTATCATGACCTTCCAATTCACTTAATATAGAAGTGAAATCTATTTCGTTATATTAATCGTGACCCTCATTCATTACCCGTGACCATACCGTATTATTTTTCTAGATCGTGATTTCTTACGGCATGATTTGATATCGATGGTTTCCATCGATACCCCCTTGTGTCTTCTCACCCCCGTACGAATTCTGAATTTCGAGGACGAAATTCTTTTAAGTTGGGTAGGATGTAAAACCCCTAAATTTCTACTATATTTTTTTATTAAAATTGGTACTGATTTAAAATTTTATTATTGTACGTCGCATAGTCGTATTGTACGTCGTGCACGAAATTTATTTTTCGTAGTTGCTCGTCGAGTACGAATATGTGCGAGCGTACATATTTTTAGAAAAATATTTTTATTTTTATTTTTATAGTTTCAAAATAATTTATATAATAATTATTTTAACTATCGTACCAAAGTTTCCAAGTTGGTATTTTATTGTAGTTATAAAAAGTCTTTCGTTATGGCAGTTATTTAGAATAAATAATATTCTTAGTGAATGCACAAATTTCATAAATATTTTTCTAGTTTATTTTAAATAAAAATGTAATTTTTGAGATTTATTAATATTAATAATATATTATTCAAAGATATTAAAATATATAATGTAATTTTCAAAATTATTATTCACAGTATTTTTGAAAAATATATTTGGAAGTTATTGTGGCCATTTAAATCTTGATTTAATTTTTGGATTATTTAAATAGATTAAATTAGTAACTATATTTGAAATTTGATTTATTTGAATTAGAGAGATATGATTTAAAATTTGATTTGTATTTGGAATTAGATTTTGATTTAAATTGGATTGTATTTAGATTGGATTTGATTTTAAATTAAATTAGAAATTATCTATTTTGGGTTTTAAATCTATTCCAAATCCTATCTAATTGGGAATTCCCACATCCTATAAATAGGCAGGTACACCTCCAATTCATTATTCATCCACACAAATATTTCTTCCACCACAAGTGCAGTGCCTCGTGTCCGTGTCCGTGTTCCACGTCCCAAATTCTTATTCCAAATCTTTTACATATACAATTTCCTCGTGTCGGACACACCCCGACGTCAATGAATTCCTAATCTAATCCTAACCATAGCCCTAGCAAATCTGGACACCCGCCGTACGCCAACCACAACCCAACTCCTCTTCTCCGTCGAACCCCGTCACCATGACTGCTCGACCCAAACCCGTCCCCGACCGGCTGTCCACTACTCTGGCCACCTCCACAGTCACCCGTCGACACCACCCCATCCCTCACAACCACCATTGCAACCACCGTAATCGCCGTCCCACCACCCTCGACCAAAAACACAGCCGAAAAATCCCACACCAAAGAGAAAAAAATTGGACAAATAAATTCCCTTACCTAACCGCCGCGTCGAGCACAGATCTGAGCCCTCCGTGAGCCCCGTCGAGACCCTTCCTCGACTCTCGTCTCGAGATCGTCTCCACCGACCCGCGGCGAGCGACTGGCGCCCACCAGCGGAGCGCCGCCTCCGCGAGCCCCCCCTCTCATCACGCTCTCCTCCTCCTCCTGGCCGCGGATGCCGATCTCCGCCGTCGGCCGACATCACCTAAACCCACCGCCGCCTGCACCATCTCCGTGCACATCCGCCGACCCTCCGACTTCCAACCCGTCGCCCTACCCCGACCACGACCGCGCCGCCCAAAACCCCTCCGCGTGACCTCTCTGCCCCGCTCGCCGTCCGTCCTAGTACCGCCGCGCCTGAGTCCCCGTTCCTCCGCCTTCGCCTCGATCTCACCGCCGCGCCGCCCCGCTCCCAAACTCCGCCGCCGCGAGCCGACCCCGATGTCCAGCGACCGCGACCCCCACCGCTCCTCGATTTTACTCCGCCGCCTCTCTCTCTCCCCTCTCATCTTTCATTCCTTTTTTTTGTTGTTTTGATGAGTTCTGAGGAGAACCATTGACTCAATCCGAATTTTTTTATTTTTATTATATTTTTTTTATTGTTAAGGACAGCAGTGCTGTCACATGGATATTAATATTATCATGGTTCTTTTACAATTTTTTGTATTGTACTGTTAAAGGGAGGGGGAACAGCAGTGCTGTCACATGGATATTAATATTTATTATTATTATTATAATTAATACTTTTATGTTTTTATTTAACAAAATAAAATATTAGTACATTAGTTATCTTCTTCTTCTGTTTGTATATGTTGATTATATTATTATTATTATTATATCTATTCTTCTTGGAAGATGTACAGCTACAGTACTTCGAATTATTATCAAATACTTGGCAAATTGTGTTGCATTGACAGTACAAAGATTGTTGCTTCTTCTTATTTATTATTATTATATTTATTATTATTATTATTATTATTAAGGTTAGTATTTAAGATTATATATTATTATTTTTCAAAACTATAGGTGTAGTATAGAGGTAAAGCTATCTAGGCAATTCTCAAATTGGTTTAAGCCAAATAAATTCTCTAGATGATATAATATTTATTTAAATATATTTTTATCATAAGGAGTAGATTTTCAAATTATAAAATATTTTTATTTTAGTTATTTGTCGAAGATATTAATAATGATATATAGTTTTTATATATAAGCTACAAACTTAAGCGTTTTGCCTTAAAACGACTTTCGATTTTTGGGTATTTTATTGGAAAGCATATTTTGACTAATAAATTATATTTCAACTATTACAAGTATTTTCTAAATTTCGTATATATAAAATATTTATTTATCCATTATTCCTTGATTTTCCTCCTGTCCGTATCCAAGTCTTATTGTTCCCATTCCTTCGCCCATTTCGAGACTACCTTATATCCACTCTAACCAATTTGACCTTCTGGACCCAATGAAACTGTCCGTGCCACCATCCGAGGTCACTATGTATAGTTGTTGCACCGAAGTTGCAGATCGTGCTACCTTGATCATCACAACACACCAGGTGCCCTACCAGGCAAGACACCTTGCCATTCGATGTTTAATTATTTTTAGCTCATATTTCATGCATTATTTATTTTCTTTATGCAAAATAAACTGTGATACATGGCATAACTGTTAGAACTTACTGTTCATTTATATTTCCTGCTGTGTATTATTTTCTTACAAATTAAACCTAGATTTAAGGGACCACCATGTGTGTTGCATTCATTGGCCTTGACACGTTGTAACACGAAGTTGTGTGTCGCATGTAGAACATGGAAGTGCGTGATTGGCTAGCCACCAATACGTACAAGCCGTGCGATAGGAATAACCACTAATAGAGGTTGCAGGCTAGCTTGACTTAGCGGTTATAGTGGTTTTGTGTTGTGGATACAACACAGTAGGCATTGGGAGGGGAGGACAATTCCTTAGCATATGGGCTTTGATGCACTTTCCCTTGTGACCCGGACTCTCCGCTGGAGATACGGGGTTGATGACCCAAGATTACTGACGGCCACTGACGATTCTGCGGAACGTCATGCTCTTACTGAGGGGGCCTCTGGTGCCCAAGGGGGACTACGCCGATCCTATTTAGCCAGGGCCCATGCGTAGGAAGGATTGTTCTTAACTACATTTCACTTAGAATGGTAGGCTACCCTATCCGTTAGGTACGAGTACTTTTGGTTTGGGTACTTGTATCTGACCGTGGCTTGGAACAATAACTTGTCGCGGATTAGTTCGTCACATCTTGTCCTTGTTTGGTTGTAGGTGTGACTTACTACTTCGATGAGAAGGTATTGAACCTTGTTGGGGTCCGGATACCATATTGGATTCATAGCATGGGAAGATACGTTACCGTGAATTAGTTTACCATCTCCTGTCCTTGTTTGGTTGGGGGGATGGTACGCTCGTTCAGTAGGTGCGTATTGGAACATGTTATAATTCGATTTACTTATTTATTTGAGCAATATTTATTCAGTTTATATGGCATGATATTATGTGTCTTGTTACGTCCCTCTGAGGACCTGGTTATCTCTCCAGGTGTGTGCTATTGTCTTTTCGCAGGTGCTCTAACTCTAGCCGTGATCCTCTCTATTTCTCGAGGATGATTGCACTTGGGTTGTCTTCGCTTCGCTCGCCACTTATTTCATTTTCTATGTACTTTTTCTTATTTTGTTGGTAGTGGATTTGTCTCCGTCCAACATATTGTATCAAGACAAATTCATTCTCATTATATGATATCTTTTATTCATTTATTTTGTGTGGATGAGATTAGTTATGGTTCTACTGCATTTTACAGCTTATGTATTTATACGAGGCTTCCATATATTGGAGTATACTTCGTATGTATACAGCTGGCATGTCTACGTTCCTAGTCCTACGTATTTTGGGACTGGGGCGTTACACTTCAACAGTTCTTCTCTACATTCGGCTGCATTTAATGCCCTGACGGCTGACAGCTGACAGCTATGATAGCTCTGACAAAAGGGCGTAATAATGGCTCTGACATAATGATGTGATCCTAGGAAAAAGGAGAAAATCTCCTTACAGCTGGCGAAATCCAACAAGTCCCGAGGCGACTCCATGCGGCTGCTTATCCTCATGCGACTACCTATCTTCATGCAGCTACCCATCTTCATGAGGCTGTCCATCCCCATGCTGCTGCCCATCCCCATGCGGCTGCCCATCCCCATGCGGCTGCCAATACTCATGTGGCTGAGAGGACCACTCATATGCGGCTCGGCCAGGATGATTCTGTTGAGACACGTGGCGCTCTTCACGACAAACGAGACACGTGGCAGCCTTATCTTTCCTGGAATTATGGGGGCTAACAAATCCCAACAAGATTAGATTTGTTGCGTTCGTCATAATTGCCCAGATCAAATCAAATCAAACAAATAGGACACATGGTCGGCTATCACAAATCACGAATATTCATGGCAATCAACATTTATTGCCCATAGAGATTTGATGTAATCACATGGATTACTCAAATTTATTACATTCAAGATGAAGGGCCCAAATTAAGTGATCCTTAGCCGCCGACTTCTGAAGGAGGCAATCATTGGCAAACCCTAATGAGCACACCCCATTCTTATAAATAGCAAGGTGCCATTCCCTTGCAGGCTGGGCAGAGACAGACAGAGAGAGGAGAGAGCGGAGAAAAGAGAGAGAGAGAGCACTACAGAGACATCCAGAGATCTACAACCGAAGGCGCAAGAGAGTCTCCCCACAAGTCCAATATCATTTCTTTACCGGAGCCAAGGCTACGTCTGATCATCCAAGGAGTAAGGCAGAGCGGCCGTCGCTTTCCCGAGCCTCTATCGTCACTCCCCAGAAAAATCTAAACAATTGTACTTAGACTGATGTACCTAGGTTTTCGTCCCTAGGCTTTTATTGTAAGAACGAGTTTGTATTGGGAAGTAATAGTCCAGTCCTCCGATATAATTATTCTGTTCTTTTATAATCAATGGCAAACACGATGGCGACTCTGCTAGGGACTAACTTCTCCACGGCTGAGGAGTTGGTGACGCAATCAGACACAACCAAACTTGGCTCCACTCCACAAATGTTGGTCGTCCGGTTCGACCAACAGGCGTTTGAAGAAATACTCTTCGACGGGAGCGCTGGCCCGGTCCAGCGGCGAGCCGGCACGAAGAAGGCCCGCAAGGAGTGGAGACCCAAGTTATTCGCTCGTCTGCAAGCTCTGGACGGAGTACCCTCTGCGACCCAAGACGGCGAAGGCAACTCTCATACGGCTCCACTTCAAGCCATAGAGGACTCTGCTGTCCCCAAGTCTGGCAGAGGAAAGTACTACGATGCTGGACTTACAGGGGCAAAGGATGATTCTATGTGCTCCAGGAAGAAGCCGAACAAAGGCACTAGCTGTAGGACGAATATTCATACGGCTAAGATTGCCAGCCGCATGCATGATGTCCATGCGGCCGAAACAGCCAGCCAGATGCAGAATAGCCATGCGACCAAACTTCTAGCCACACGAAGAAAACTCGTGCAATCGAGACTTCCAGCCGCATAAAGAAAACTCATGCGGCCGAGACTTCCAGCCGCATGAAGCAAGCCCATGCCAGCCGCATAAAGACTATTGATCCCAGCCGCATGCTGTCTGCCCCACGCGGCTCAGGCTCAGTCTTCGATCGCCTCTTCTATGGTCCTGATCTCTCTCGCTCCCGAGAAAATATGTCTGACTCTCTGCAGCACCACTTAGACTCTTCCTACTATGTGCCCTCACGCACTAGAGTGAAGAAGACCAAGGCAGCACGAGCTTGGCAAGCTCAGTCCGCTGTCCCGACCTCTGACCATCCGAGCGCTCCACATACTGTTATGCGGGCCTCTGGTGGGAAGTTGTACAGAACCACTCGAGTCCAACCCCCGGCGGCGAAGGGACAGAGTGGTTCCCAAAAGTCTCCCAAAACCCAGGGAGCAAACATGGTCGTTTCCGACCCATCTGACTTGCGTGAGGTCATCCTCCACAAACGCAAGGAAAGAAAAGAGGCCTCGGTGTGCGAGGAATCCTCCCACAGACATCACTGCACCCAAGTCATTGTCAACTGCTGCTGCAGCAAGGCGGTAGTACAACCAGACCGACAGTCCGTCTTCCGACGGTTGCAACGCCCAAGCTCAGGAGATGAGGCGTTCCTCGTCACCTCATGCAATTATGCTCTGAAGATTCCCGACAGCGGGAGAGGGAAGAAAACAAATGCCGCCAACCCGAAAATTTCGACCGGCATAACCAAGAAACTTTCTTCTAAACGGTTGTCTACCACCATTACAGGAGAAGTTTACCATGGGACCCGCTCAAAGACGAAACCTTCCCCACTTGGGGATTCGTCGTCCATACTCGGAGACACTGGAACTGGGGGTAGCACTCCTCCAAATATCCACGACAATCCTGTGTTCCAAGAGGATAATCCAGATGCAGCAAATCTCAACGTCCTCGAAGACGTCCACAACTCTCAAGACGAGGCAAGCTCTGAAGCTGGGGGTACCACTCTTTCTGAGTCCAAACCAGAGGAAAACATTCCCACATACCCCGACGACTTCTCTGTACAAGGGTACGACTCAGAAGGCACACCCTCTACCGCTCCTTCCACCTCTCATCATATAAGGACGGTATTCATGACGGACAACAACCAAGAGGGTCCCAGTGATCGCCAACGCATCGATACTATGGAAGCCATACTGCATGCTTTGGTCAAGTCTGTGGACGAGATCAAGGCGGCCATTCCCACTCTGCAAGGAAGGACGCCTGGCCAAACGAGCTTGGGTCCCGCGGTCAATGCAAACTCGAACTCAGCTGCACCAAACCCGGGCGATAAACCTCCTGAAATATCGGCCCCCACCGCTGCAGACGAGGCCAGAGAGGCGAGAAGGGAGGTCCAAGAGCTCCGAGCCATGTTTCAAGCCTGGGAAAATTGCCAGGACCTCAGGGTACGACAACCGTATCCTGTTGCGTGGAGAGATGTTCCCTTCCCACCAAAATATAAACCATTCCACATCAATCCATATGACGGGAAGATATCTGCAAGCAGGTACATTACCTACTCCGAAGTCACAACCGACCATCTGCCTCATGACGATGCCATCCTTACACGGTTGTTCATCGGAGCATTGGAAGGGGTCGCCTTCAACTGGTACCGCAACTTGTCGGATAATTGCATCCACTCCTTCACCGGCTTCAAACGCATGTTCCTAGAGAGATTCTATGAAGTAGGACAAGACATGACAATGTCCACTCTTATGGATGTTGTCCAGGGAGAAAATGAGCTAACAAAAAATTATATTGAGCGTTTCGCCAAACCGCGATGAAGCTGCCGTCCGGCAACCCTGATTCCTCCTTGATTGAAATTTGCCAAAAGAGACTGCTTCCCACAATCAGCCTCTGGATGGGCGAAAGTCAATTCAGGGATTGGAAGACGTTCATCATCAGTGCCACTAGCGCAGAAGACAAGGTGAAGAAAGCCCGCCAACTGGGATTACACATCTCGGAAGGAGAAGACAAGGGCAAACGCCCTAACATCAACAACAACAATGGTGGTAATTTCTCCAGCAACCGAGACAACAAAGAAAAACAGGCTATGGTGGCCGACACAGCCCCAAAGCCCGAATCAAAGCCGACGGAAAAGCAGTGGCCTCAGATGACCTATTCCTTCGAGGACGGCCATGTTAAGTCCATCTTAGACATGCTCATCCAAGGAGGACGAATTCAGCTCCCTCCTCCAAGGCGTGAGCCTCGTCCTGCAGATATGGAAAGTCCCAAGTACTGTCATTACCATCGCTATGTTCACCATGCTACACAAGATTGCTATCAGCTGAAGCGGTACATCCAACATCTCATCGATTCTAATGCCCTCACCATTAATTTCGAAGAGGTAACCGAGGCAGCCAACATGGTGTCAGTACAATTTGGCAGCTTCCTTCCGACAAAGACTCAAGATGGAGTAGTACCCATCCCCAGAGCAAAGATGGAGGTCTCTAACCTCCCACCTCCCCGAGACCAAGCTGCGGGTCTAGTGCCTCTTACCACGTCACGGAGGAAGATCATGTGGGTCCATCCAGATCTAGTACCTGAGGTGACTCAGTCTACACCTCCGCCACCAGCAAGAAAAAGAACGGGAAAGTCAAATCATGTCGCACGACATCGACGGAGGTAGAAGAAGCTACTGCCATTGTTACCCGCTCTGGCGCACAAATCCAACCTCTACCGGGTAACTCGGCTGAAGACCCTCAAACGACAGCTGCTGATGCTCCAGGACCGTTGCAGCCTTCGACGACCGATAAGCCTAGGCCGAAGGAGACTCGCTTTGACAAACCGCTCCGAAGGAAAATGCCTCATGGGCTGGAGAAGCCCTACAACTTCGACATCTTGGCCCAATTGGCCAACACGTCGGCCAAATTGTCGCTATATGAGCTCTTGAGACGCTCTAAAGATGTTCGCGTTGCACTGAGCGAAGCACTCCAGAATGCCGACGCATACCTGGCTCAGTCCAACCTCACTGGGGAAGACACGCCGGCAGATCTCTAGGACAGCGCTTGTACAGGGTCAATGCCAAACATTGTCTTCACTCCACAGGACATGCTTATCAAGTCCAACCTATACGATCGCCCTCTGTATTATACAGGGTACATTGGCGATATCAAGGTCGATCGGATGCATATTGACCCTGGGTCCTCCACAAGCATCATCCCGAAGAGCCTACTATACCATCTGCGCATCCCAATGCATCGTCTGACGTCGACGAGCACCGCCATCAGCAGTTTCAATTCGGACAGGAGCTACTATAGAAGCATGGAATTTCACAACCAGAAAGCCCATGCGCCAGACACTACATGCGCCAGAGCTCAGACAAACACTTCACAGCAAAGTCGATGAAAGTGGACATTTGAAAAAGGACTTGTTATTCATATACAAAAGTCTATTTACATGTCTAGAAGAGGTTGTACAAAGGAGAATTTCTATAAAGGAAAGATCCTAAGTCTACAGCCAGCGGCTATCCTGCGCTACCAGATAGGCACAGCAGTCACCATGCGCTTCCAGATAGGCGCAGCAGCCACCATGCGCCTCTAGATAGGCACAGCAACCACCATGCGCCACCAGCCAGGTGCAGCAGATGTCATGCGCCTCCAACCAGGCGTATCCTACCATCTCTTCAGCAGCTCAGTTATGTGCATCCAACTCAGTTATGTGCATCCCTTCAGCAGCCCAGTTATGTGCCACTCTTCCAGCCAGGCTCACCTGATAAGTGCTTCGCCAAGCAAAGCATTTAACCCTCTGGCTGGAACCAAGGAAGAGAAGAGTACCGCTAATGTTGTGGCCAGGGGAGGCTTCGAAAGAGCCTCCAAAACCCAAGAAAGACTGTGATCGAAACCGCGGCTAAAGGAGCAGCTATCAACACAACCAGAGTGGGCAACGCCCACTTTGAAGGAAGATAGAGCCTAGCACCGCCATTCCGACCTACGGCTCTTCCGGAATAACGGAGACGAGGCTCGAGCATCTCTATCTTTGGATGCAACAGGCACCTTTCGCCTGCCTCAGAAGCCCTCGACTCCGTCTTTTGGATGTAACAGTCACCTTCAAGTGCATCGAAGACAACACGACGTCTCATCTTCACCCTCGGAAGCACTTCGTCGACAGAATGCACCCGCATATCCAAGTTCATGTTGGAAGTACGTGAGGGAATGAGAAGCAAATCTTCTCTCCATACCACTATTTATAGGCCGGGCAGATCAAATCCACGCGCCAAGTGGATGGCTCTCCAAATTCCGTACAATGAATTTGCATTAAATGGATGAACCGGACGTCTCGAATTCAGCCAAACGGCTATTTTTAGCACTCGAGGAGCGAGACAGCCGCATCATTAAAGGACATGTCGGATGCGCCAGCCAGACAGCGCATCACACAGAAGCTCCCTCCAGTATCAGGCGCATCACACAGACGCGCCCTACAGTACTCGGCGCATCAGAGAGGATGCGCCCCCACACATCCCCATACCGAGTGGAACACTAACCAACGTGTCCACTCAGCTGTCCATCGAACGTCACAAACATTAAATGCTGAACTGACAGAGTTGGCAGCATGCTTCCCCAAGTCTGAACAGTTGACAGCTTTTTCAGAAAACGAAGCGTCGGCAACGTCAGCATCATCATGACTTTATTCCGACGATTACTGCCACGTAGCCACTCAACCGTCCGCATGTGCCTCTACGGCCATGCGTCCAAATCAGCATGCGCCTCAAAAGCCATGCGCCCCAGACTGCTCTCTGATCCCGAAAGACAGAAGGAAAGTCGCCTGCATGCGCCTCAAAAGCCATGCGCCCCAAATGGTTTGTAACTCCTAAAGGTTATGAGCCGCAGCCTCCTCCTGCGCCCAATCCAAGGCACAGCTCACCAGATTACTCCTCTCCACCAAATCCGAGATCTTCGAGCCATGAGTCGACGACACGTGTCCTTTGACTCAACTCGTCCAAGATTTCAGCAACAGAAAGATCTTTTTCTCTGCTACGTGCCGGCTCACAACAGCATTATGAAGAGTTCTCCCCCTCGATCAGGGCGCAGCATCCATGCGCCTCCATCAGTAACCTCCACGTGGTGTCCCCACACCGGCGCATCCTACATACGCGCATGAGCAGCCAGCCTACAAAAACTATAAATAGAGGGATCATTCCTTCTCACATACACACAGAATCCACATTGAACATACAAAGAATCACCAGAGAGGCAGATACAGACACTCAACGTCTTCCTCCTCTCAGCAAGCTCCAGCACCCAGAGCAATCTACACCTTCAGAGAACCGATAACCGTCGTCAGCCGGTCAACGGAGTCAACGCATTACCACTCACTCCATTGGCACTAAGGACCCAGCTTAAACAAAAGTGTACTCCTAGGACTACATCTAAGTCCTATATTGTATCACTGTTCTGTTTGTATTAAAGTTTCAATCAAACAATTTTAATGGCAAACAAGCTGGCGACTCTGCTGGGGACTTCTTTCTCCTCTTCTGAGAAAGTCGTGTCACAGGCCGACGACGTGAAGGTGGGCTCCTCCCACAAGACGCTGGTAGTGCGCCTCAATCAACAGGCGTACGAGGAGTTCATTTCTGAAGGAAGTGCGAGTCCTTCGAAGCGGCTACCGAAGCCGAAGAAGACCCGCACAGTCTGGGTGCGCAAGATCGACGCCTCGGGCACCACCACTGAAGGGGATGCGCCAATCCAGCCTTCCCTTCCTGCTGACGTTCTCAGCAGCCAAGGTGCGCCCACTGATGCAGCACATCTCTCGGGGAAGCATGCGGCTGACCACGTTCCCCAGCCATCTTCCTCTCAGGCGAGGAAGATACGTCGACGGAGTAGGGGCGCAGCCAATGCCCCGCGCATCACCTCTGATGCGCCACAAAGAGCCTCTGTCTTTGACAGACTCACTCGCTGTAATGGTGAGGAGAATTTGGTTGCTGAGTACTATGCGCCCCAGCGGGCTGGTACGAAGAAATCCAAGGCGGCACGGGCCATGCGCCACAAACGTGCTATGCCAGCAGCCGGCCAGAGGCACGCGCTCATCATCACGCGCGCTGCCGATGGCAAGCTGTACAAGGTTGACTCAAGTGCTTCTGCACCAACAACGAGTCGACCTTCAAAGTCATCATCTCACTTAGACGCATCTACTGCGTGTACAACTAAGTCGAGTGAGGCAAATTCAGTGGTCTTGAACTCCCGTACCTCCTCTGGTTGTGCGTTTGAGGTCCGTTCAAGTCACTTCAAATGTTGTGGTTCCCCCACTACTGATCGTGATGCCTGCTTGGTATTAGATCAGGGGGCGCAGCACTCTCCTGACCACTCCGGCGCTTGGCCCTGCCATGCGCCTGAAAGGGGTGTGAAGGCAGCACTCTCCTCCTACGACCTGCGCAACGTGATCAGTCACAAGCGCCGGTCAGGAGAGTTGACCAACAAGTACGATACGCCTCTCACGGGGCATACTTGTGCGGTGGTCACCATCAACTGCTGTTGCAAGACGGCAGTACCGCCAAAGCAGTCAGTCTTCCAACGGTTACAATCATCGACACCTCTCCGACATCGCCTTGGGACGAAGGTGTCAGCAGAAGAGGAGCCAAAGGTTGCCTCATGCAACGTGATCTCCAACTCCTCATCAGTCCGGAAGACGACTGCCAATTCCTCGTCTTCATCCAAAAGCCAGCCGAGGAAAACCAAGGCAGCTGTCTCGACCTCTGGAGTGTTCGAAGGCACTCGGTCGAGGAAGAAGTTCTTGGAAGAAGCTGGGGGTAGCCAGACCCTTGTTGAGCCTCCTTCCGAAGACGAAGATGTCCAAAGCACAGCTGCGGCGGATCTTCATCATCAAGGCGAAGTCGGCCTCCCTGAAGCCCCTCAAAATGAGGATGTCCTCCAGGACACCACCGGGGGTAGTTCTGGAAACGAGAAGGCCCTTCAAGACGGAGCTGAAGGCAATCAGGCCCTTGCAGATGCGCCTGTCGAAGATGAACTCCAGAATGAGGCTGGGGTTAGCCAAACACCAGGAGAGGTAACTCCCCCACATCAGAGTTAGGCTGAGAGTGAAGCCACAACTGTCCCATCCACTGCCGGCCGTGTCATGACAGTATACATGACCGGGGGTGATCCCGAGACTGATGCGCCGCCGCAAGACATAGTCCAGCGCATAGACTCGCTAGAGGGAGGACTCAAAACCCTCTCTGCCTCAATGCAAGCACTGACTCAAGCAGTATTTGAGATGCGGTCGGCCTTGATCAGGACCCCTTCAAATGGTCCCGACCCAGGAGCCAATGGAGAGTCGAGTGTGCCCCTCCAACGGGCACCCTCAGACACAGAAGCACCCCGGACGTTGGAGCCCTCAAACGCTCCACTCCAGATGGTACCTCCTTTCCCGACTCCTAGCTCCACGGAGGATGTGGTCGAAATGATCAAGGACTTGCGGGAGCGCTTCGAGCCCAAGAACATGCAAGAGGAGCGCCAGAAGATGGGCATTCCCCAGCCTTATCCCCTCGAATGGAACAAGGTGGTTTATCCCCCAAAGTATAAACCATAAACACTCACGCCGTACGATGGGAAGGACTCTCCACGACGGTACCTGACGTACTTCCAGTCACAGATAGGGCATCTTCCGAAGGAGGACGCGCTCCTCACCAGCATCTTTGTTGGGGCCCTGAAAGGGGTGGCGTATGACTGGTACTGCAGCCTCCCCGACAATTCCATATCGTCTTTCGACGACCTGACGCACCTCTTCCTCGAACGCTTCTACGACGGTGGGAAGGACATGACGATGGCATCTCTCATAGAGATACGCCAGAAGGAGAAGGAAACGGTTCAGGCATTCATCGAACGCTTCCGTCAGGCCTGCTTCAGGCTACCTCCAGGCATGCCAGAACATGCGCTTCTCTCCGCCTGCAGCATGAACATGCTGCCGGCAATAAAGCTCTGGCTCAACTCTACACCCCCTCCCGACTGGAGCTCCCTGATCATCGAAGCTGAAGCTGCAGAAAAGAAGGCGGCCAATGCACGTCTTCTGGGTGTCAGCTTCCCCGCCTTTGACGATAAGGGGAAAAAGTTCGCAGCCAACAACTCCGGACGAGAAGCAAAGGGGAAACTGGCATTGACTGTTAATGCCTCGAAAGGCACATCTGCGCCTACTCAGAAGCCTCCACTGGCACCGAGACCCAAGGAGGTTTATTCATTCAATGATGACGATACCCTGCAACTCTTTGAGATACTGAAGCAGGGTGACAAGATCAAGCTTCCGGACCCAAAGCGGCCCGATGAAGTCGAGAAAGTGGACAACCCGAGGTACTGTCACTACCATCGGTTTGTCGGACACCCGACCAAGGACTGCTACGTCGTCAAAAATTACATCCAGCGCATGATCAATGCGGATGTAATCTCCGTCGACTACGAAGAGAAGACGGTGTCAGCCAATGTGGTATCACTTCAGTTCGACACCTTGCCGCCGACTACCACACAAGATGGCGTCGTCCCCATCCCTAAGGCGACAATGGAGGTGGTGAACTTACCACCTACCCGTGACAATGCGAGTGGACTCGTCCCACTCACCATATCTCGAGGAGAGGTCCTCTGGGTTCACCCCGACCTCGTCTCCGAGGTGACTCAACCGGAGGTACCCCCCTACCTCCAAAACAAAAGGCAGGAAGATCAAGTCTTGCCGTACAGTCTCTTCTTCAACGGAAAAGGCACTTCCAGTGCAGACGCGTGCACAACAGAACGCCCAGCCCGGCGAAGCTGCCGTCGAGGTGGTGCCTCCTGGCACCATCCCTGAAGAGGGGCCGTCTAAGCCCTCAGCGGCCAATAAGCAGAAGCAGGTGGAGGCCCGTTTCGACAGACCTCTACGGAAAGAAAATGCTTCGGGGCTAGCCAAGCCCCACAACTTTGACATTCTGGCACAACTGGCCAGTATTCCTGCACGTTTGTCTTTGTTCGAGCTCCTGCGTCTTTCCAAGGACTCCCGAGAAGCTCTTTGCGAAGCTCTGAAGGATGCCGAATCCTTTCTCAGTCAGGTCAAGCAGCCTGAAGACCTCCCAACTACTTGTGCGTACTGTCATTGTGCGGATGAAGTTATCCCAAACATAACTTTCACCCAACAAGACATGCTGCTCAAGCATCAACGACATAACCGACCGCTGTATTACACAGGGTACATCGATTCGGTTAAGGTGAGCAGGATTCCGATCGATCCGGGGTCTTCCCTAAGCATCATTCCAAAGATGCTGCTATCAAAGCTGGGGATCCCAATGTACCGGCTGGCGCCCTCCAATACAACCATCATTGGCTTCAACGCTAGCAAGAGCGAGCCACTGGGCAGGATCCGACTGAAGTGTCACATCAGCAGCCTCAAAACTGAGGTGACTTATTACGTTGTAGATGCCGAGGTCAACTACAACATCCTGCTCGGACGGCCATGGCTACATGAGTACATGGTGGTGCCCTCCCCGCTCCACCAATATATGAAATATGTATCCACCAACGGCGTCATCCGGACAGAGTTTGCAGACATCGATCCTTTCAAAGGGATTGAGGCCTACTTCACCGATTCCGACTTGTACAAGCCACTTGACGAGGAGGAAGCCAACGATGCTGATGATGAGGAAGAAACGGCAACAGAGCCGGACATGGAGTCTGAAATGACTCCCGATGCCCCCTTGAAAATCCGACTGAAGGGCAAGCCTCCCCAGAAGGTGCTCCCAATGAGCATCAAGCTATCAGGGAAAGCACCGACTCATGAAGCTCCCCTGAAGATACGCCTCAAGGGAAAGCCACCTCAAACATCGGCTCCCCTGGTGGTAAAATTACAGGGGAAGGCACCACTCACCTGAGGCGCAGCCGAGGCACCTCTCAAGGTGCGTCTTAAGGGCAAGCCGCCGCAGTCATCCAAGATGCCGGAGAGGGCTCACATAACCCTCTCAGACCCCAAAGTCAAAGCTGTGGAGGACTCTCCTGTGGAGGACTCTCCTGTGGAGGACTCTCCTGATCCGGCCCCAGTGCTTACAGATGAGGAGCTTGGCGAATATATCTCTGCTGATGTAGACGCACCCTCCTTAGATAATGTAATCCCACGGGATAAAATCTCGTACTTTATCAATAATAGAGTGTCTTTTAATTATTCTTGTCTTCCACACTGGAATGCCATGTATACATTAGATAACGCTCTACGGTCGTTGCAAACACAAATAACGACCGTCCATCATAATCGAGTAGTCCCGTCTCAAGGAGTCTGCTTCATATCCCCTCCACGGAGCCGAGACGAAGGAACCATCATCTTGGGCAAAGTCGAGCGTCATCAAGACCTCCCGCCACTCGAGCCAGAACCTGATACCGGCAGAGTACAAGTCTATCGGTACACGGATACGGCAAAGCACATCATCCAAAAGATGGGCTAGGACCTGAAAAGCAACAAAGGCCTAAACTACGGCAAAGGTCGACATCTCCCTATCCGGATCCCGACACCTAAGGAAAAGCCGCTAGACTACTACAATAAGACTCGACGGGGGTTAGGCTATGTCCCGCCGCCATCAACTCCAGAGAGTTCGGACGCCGAAGACGTAGAGCATTCCCACTCGTCTGAAGCGTCGACTTGGGATTCCGATACCAGTATCGGATCAGTTTTCAGGAAAGTGCTGTCAGCTAACATGACATCAGCACAACCTCAGAAAGATGAAGGCGAAGACCAACCGCCGGAACCTTTCGAAGAAGAACCCTGGGCTCAACGCCTAGGAGAACAATAGGAATCTCGCTTTAAGTTACGTGAACCTCCCACTGATGACGAAGTCGAGCAGGTCGACCTTGGGGATGGGTCTTCTTCCAAACCCATCTTCATCAGCAAAAGCCTGGAAGGAGAAGACCGAGAATCTTTAGTCCAGCTGGCTAAAGAGTATATCGACGTCTTCGCCTGGAGCTACGAAGACATGCCGGGACTCGATCCACAAATCGCGATGCATAGGTTGAACATCTTACCAGATGCCAAACCTATCAAACAACAACAGCGACACTTCCGCCCGGACATCATGAACGCCATCGATCAGGAGGTGGACAATCTCTTGACCAGCGGCTTCGTCCGTGAGGACCAACACCCGGACTGGGTAGCCAATGTCGTCCCTGTCACCAAGAAGAACAGGAAGATACGAGTCTGTATCGACTTCAGGGATCTCAACTCTGCTTGCCCGAAGGATGAATTCCCGCTTCCAATCACCGATGTGATGATCGACAACACATGTGGCTTTGAACGCATGTCCTTCATGGACGGGTATTCAGGCTACAATCAAATCAAGATGTTCCTCGATGACGCAAAACACACGTCATTCAGGACTCCGAAGGGTGTTTTCTGCTATAGAGTGATGCCTTTCGGCTTGAAGAACGCCGGTACAACATACCAACGGGCCATGAGCACCATCTTCCGTCAACATCTTCGCAAGACAGTCGAATGCTATGTTGACGACATCGTAGTCAAGAGCCGCCTCAAAGGAGACCACTTACAGGACCTAAAGACGGTCTTCGATCTCATGCGGGCACATCAACTCAAAATGAACCCCGCTAAATCCTTCCTGGGGGTTTCTAGCGGCAAATTCTTGGGCTTCGTCATCACGGCGAAAGGCATTCATGTCGATCCCGAGAAGACTAAAGCCATCCTCAACATGGACCCTCCGAAGAACCTTCGAGAACTTCGGGGCTTACAGGGACGTCTGGCGTACATCCGGAGGTTCATAGTAAACCTCTCCGGTAAATGTCAACCCTTTACTCAGCTCATGAAGAAGGGAGTCTCTTATGTCTGGACAGAGGAGTGCCAAAAGGCTTTCGACGACATCAAGGCTTACTTGACAAGCCCGCCAGTCCTAGTGGCACCTGTCGCCGGCAAACCATTCCTCCTCTACGTCCGTGCCATGGATCATTCCCTTGGCGCTCTACTGGCTCAAAACAGCGATACAGGCTACGAGCAAGCAATCTACTACCTCAGTCGAACACTCATCGGGGCCGAACACCGGTACAACCCCGTTGAAAAGGAGTGCTTGGCTTTGGTGTTTGCCATTCAGAAGACTCGTCATTACGTCTCGGGCCAGACTATTCACGTCATCTCCCGAGTCAATCCACTCAGAGTCCTCATGACAAAGCCAGGGTCATTAAACTCCCGGCTGGCTACATGGGCGATCCTGCTAACGCCGTACAATATGGTGTTTGTCCCGCAGAAGGCTATCAAGGGTCAGGCTCTGGCTGACTTTTTAGCTGCACACCCCATCCCAGAATCTTCAAAACTCTATGAAGACATCCCGGATGAGGTCCAAGAATCAAACGTCACTGAAGGATGCCCCGTTTGGCGGATGTTCTTCGATGGCGCTTCGAGAACAGGCCCCAAGGGCCAAATCATCGCAGGAGTGGGGGTAGTCTTGGTCTCCCCCGATCAGCTGGTCATCCAGCGCGCATACTCTCTTTCGAAGCCGTGCTCCAACAATGTTGCCGAGTACAACGCGCTCATCATGGGACTTCAGCTAGCACAACAGCTGGGGGTGGATCATCTGGAAGCCTACGGCGACTCGAAACTCGTTGTGAACCAGATTCGGGGGCAATACGAGGTTCGCCATGAAGATCTGATCCCTTACCATGAAGTTGCATTGAACATCATTTCAACCTTCACTGGGTTCTTCATCGAACATGTCCCCCGTCTACAAAACTTGGAGGCTGACGCTCTGGCTGGCCTCGCAGCCTCATTGGCCGTGCCCCTTGGGACTCAACACTATGTCACGGTAACTGGCCGAGACTTGATTTGTCCCAGAAACAACCTATGTTTGCAAATGGCTCACGCCATGCCGACAAACACCGATGTTAATGTCCGAGACTGGAGGTTCCCGTTCATCGACTTCACCGTCTACGGAATCCTTCCAGAGGACCCGAAGGAAGCCGTCTCAGTCAGGAGACGCTCTCTTCGATTCTATTACGATACAGCCACCAAAATGCTGTACCGACGCTCCTTCGATGGGCTTCTCCTTCGATGCCTGTCCAACGAAGAAGCGGCCGAAGCTCTTCGAGAAGCCCATGACGGAACTTGCGGAGCTCATCAACCCGGTCCTAAGTTGCAGGATCGACTGCGACGTATGGGCTACTACTGGCCAACCATGGCCGCTGACGTTGAATATGCTAAGAAGTGCCATGCATGCCAACTTCATGCAGACTTCATACATACACCGTCTGAACCTCTACATCCTACAGTCGCCTCCTGGCCATTCGAAGCCTGGGGCATGGACTTTGTAGGACCAATCACCCCTCCTTCATCAAGAGGACACTGTTTCATCCTGGCCATCACCGACTACTTCTCCAAATGGGCGGAAGCAGTTCCACTGGCAGAAGTAAAAATCTCTAGGGTGGTCAGCTTTATCAAACACCACGTCATTTACCGTTTCAGAGTACCCCGGCGGATCATCCATGACAATGGTCCTCAGTTCATCAGCCACATTTTCAGCAGGTTCTGTGACAAGAATCACATTCAGAACGTGGCCTCAACCGCCTACAATCCGACAGCAAACGGATTGGCCGAGGCGTTCAACAAAACTATCGTCAGGCTGCTCAAAAAGGTCGTGTCATCCAACAAACGCGACTGGGACGAAAAGCTCGGCGAATGTCTTTGGGCCTACCGCACAACGGTACGGACCCCAACAGGCAATACACCATTCTCCCTGGTCTATGGGAGCGAAGCGGTACTGCCTCTCGAGATCCAGATACCCTCACTCCGAGTAGCAATCACAAACAAACTCACAGAAGAAGATAATCAACGTCGTCGTCTGCGGGAACTGGAGGCACTTGACGAAAAGCGTCTCCTAGCTCAACAACGCATCGAACTCTACCAAGCCCGTATATCACAGGCTTTCAACAAGAAGGTCAAACAGAGAACTTTCCAAGTTGGCGACCTGGTTTTAGCAGTCAGAAGGCCAATGGTGTTAACTCACAAGACACCAGGAAAGTTCGAGCCCAAGTGGGAAGGACCTTTCATCATTGAGACGGTATACTCAAACGGTGCTTACCGCCTCGCCAAACCCAATGGGGACTTGTTCATGATGCCCATCAACGGCAAGTTCCTGAAGAAGTACTATTCTTGACATCCTCCAGACATGTACTTCCCCAAACAACCTCTTTCCACAAACTCAAACGCTTCCGGAACCCAGTTGTTCCGTGGCATCCTTCCGTAGAAAGATAACCACGTCCACATTACCTCTGAGTTGTCTCTCTACACCCTACAAAGCGGAATCTTACACTTCGTAAGTTTACGCTATCCTTCATGTTTACCACGTCCACATTACCTCTGAGTAAACATCCCGTACAAACAACCCCTGCGTTATTGTACATTGATCGCAGAACTTCCACGTCCACATCACCTCTGAGTTGTTCAGCGTATCCCCCAGGATCATTCCTACCACGTCCATAATACCTCTGAGTAGGACGATTCTATCATTTGAACCTAATGATTGCCATGTCCACATTACTTCTGAGCAAACATGTTGGTTCCTTCAAACTTATTATCTGTACCTAAAAACCAAGGTGCGCAAAAGATAATAGGTCCACATAAATCATCAAGTTCATGATATCAAAAATGAACGCATCACAAAAAAGATTGTGTATTTCTTTATTTTCTAAAAGAGAGAGTACAAAAATACGCTATTTCTCCAGCAAGAGTTGCAAAAATACAAACATAAAAAGAGAGAAACTACAGTCCCCGATCCTCTCCAGGGTGGGATGAGAGCTCTCTGACTCGACGTCTCAGGTCGGTAGTACGAGTTTCCACAGTCGCCAGGACTCGACGTTCGGCTTCTTGACGTATTAATTCGACAGCCTCAGCGGAAGTTTCGCTCTCATGCTTCTCATCAAGCTGTCGTCGCTGCTGAGCCAAAGCAAGAGTCCGCTGAGTAAGAGTCGCCTCCTCCTGCTTGAATGCTACGTGTTCAGCCAGGACACGATCAGCTTCTAATTGGAGTTGGGCCCGTTGGTCCTCAAGACGACGCATCTGGGCATCGACCTCTGCGATGTTAGCATCCAGCACAGCCCGCGTCTCCGTCTTCTTCTTCATAGATTGAGACAACTGCTCCGCAGCAGCCTCAGTCCCAGCCACTTCGCGCTCCCAACTGCTCACACTGGCCTGGTGGGAAGCCTCGATCTCAGCAATCAACTTTCCCTTCTCTACATCTATCAAGACAGAGAGGTCATTTCGTTGGATGCGCTGCGGTTCCGCGAGCCGCTCGTCCAGCTCGATCACCGAAACCTCCAAAATTTCGGCCATGTGGTCGTGGCCTTGGTGAACGCGGATCAGCTCAATACAGGGCATTGCCAGAGCTTGGGCTGTCGCAAAGCTCCCGTTGGCATCCATCACTGCAGATACACCCTTCTCCAGCATTTTGTACACTCCCTCGACGAGGAATTTCACATACTCGTCGGCATCCGCCAATACCTGCGGCGTCATAGCAGGAGTCGGAGGAGCTACTACAGTTTGCGGACCGGAGGAAGATTTGCCAACCTCGACCTAAGAGGCTTGAACCTCGGCATCAGTAGGCTCATCATCGACAGGGGCCAGACTGCTAGCCCGAGGAGCCGAAGGAACAGAAGGAGCCGGCACATGTGTCGTGATAGTACCCCAAGTAGAAGGAGCAACAGAGGGTTCCACACCCTTACCCTTCTCAAGCCCGGAGGAACCACCGATGTCGACGGCCACCTTGTCTACCCTTAACGTCTTATCAGCATCAGGTACCTCCCCCGGCAGAACGGAAAGATCAACACTCATCTCCTGGCCGGCCCCGGGAGATAGGACCGACAGAAGGGTCTCATCCTTCTCAAGTCCCTCTACAGGGACAGAATCTGTCGCTACCGCCTGATCGGTAGTCATCTCAACGTCCACGGTTGGAGCCGAGGTAGGACTTGGCAATGATACAGCCGACCTTCCCTCATCATGAAAAGGAGGGGAATCAACCCTCTCCTCTGTCCCAACTACCTCTGTTGCCCCCGCAACAGGCTCTTGCAACGCCGGAGGGACGTCATCTGAAGGTGACGAACTCCAATCCACTTCATCATCGGGATGCCTCGAGTCCGTAGGACCCTCAGCATCCAAGGCCTCCACGGCAGACGGTACTTTCCCAGAAGTTGTTGCGACCTCAAAGTCAGGAGATACTAAAACCTCCGCGGGAACATCTTCGGGACCCTCCTCCACAGGAGACATCATCATCGGTGGAATGCGCTCATCAGAAGAGCCTGCCACCTCCTTCGGTTTACTAGCGCCCAGTTTTGAAGCACGGGACTTCTTCTTCAACGATCCCTACAAGAAGAAGAGCATAAGTCACCACAATGACGTAAAGAATTGGAATTACGGAGCATTCCTTACCTCAGCAGGAACTGATCCTGTTGGCGTTACAAGTGGCACTTCCGTAACCTTCGGGGTCGACGTCCTTCTCGACCTTTTCGGTACAGAAGAACCAGCTTCTGTGTCAGCCCGCCTTTTTTCGATAGACGGGCCTCTCACTGGTACTGCAGCAGCAGCCCGATACCCCGCCAATTCTGGCGGACGATATGATCGGGCTGCCATCAACATATTCGCTGTCGCCTCCAACTGGGTTCCAATGATGAAACTAGTCTCCCTGTCATAGCCAGGAGACATAGTATTCATAGTGTAATACAGCCTGGCGGCCGGATATAGGATCGGTGGCCGAGGATTGCGAACTGGTGTGGTAAACTTAACGCTAGTGCATCCAGCGTTATAATACTGCCAGCCCCGAGCTCCATCCAACAAACTCCCGATGAAGCCTAGACTGCTACTGGGATTCCGCAGCATTAGCTGAGTATAGCCAAATTGACGAGCAAATCGGCTTGGCAAGTACGGCTCCAGATAACATCTATTCTGGTTGCGGAAGACCAGGTGAGAAGGCCGGATACTCTGCAACCAACGAAAACTCCATTTCGGCAAAGTGACCGCATCTTCGCCAGAGTCAACCAAATCTTGGTCGGCCTCAAAATCTTTGAAGATCGGGCCAACCTTCACAATTTCCTACCCCTGAAGGAAGGACAAAACTCTCCAACAAATGGGGACGCCAGTGTAAGACCACTTCCTTTTGTAGAAGCGGCGAATGAAGGCATCTCCTTCAACATGGTCCTCCTCAGGACCAGGACTCATCACGTTCGGGTGATGTAAAATCAGCCACCCCATAAGATAATGGAAAGGCAGCTCGGCCCGGGGAAAGTTGTCATTGTTACCTTTCTCGTGGATCACGTCATCAGCAAAAGACCTCAAACCGCGCAACAGTTTGTACACCATCGCGGGGAGGAGAGCTAAAGGCCGTCCAGAGGCCAACTTCACTGTAGGCAAAATGAGGTTCCGATGTACCCTCTCGACGGCACCGGATCCACCTGTAAATACGTAATCCCGGAGCCATATCATCAAGTAGGCCGTCAACACTGTCCTAGATGACATCCGGTGCGCGCAGTGCCAGAAACAGCTGTACGTATCCTTGCCACTCTCATTAGAATGTGGGGTCCTCTCGTCCAGCCGGCTTATTTCAGAACTCACTTCCGCGGGCTTCAATCCCTGCGGAGTCGCAAACCGGATCCTCGAAGGATCCGCCAAATCCTGCCTGAAGACATAGTCCCTCCAAGCAGTCACATGAGGCTGGGTCTTCCCCTTGTCCCTCCGGTGCAGCAAATAATGATGGCTCGTCACCTCTTTGAAAACAGCCATCATCTCCGGGTCTTTATCTTCCAGAACCTGGATCTCTTCGTTTGACGGGAAATATTCCTCGTACGGTTCCGAGCCCCAAGGAAGCTTGGATACTTCGTACATCTCATGAAAGGCCAATCCCAACTCCCCCACCGGAGTAAAGAAGCTGCCAGTCTGGACATTGAAAAGCTCCAAGAGCGCAAGGAACATAGGCTTATTGAGGTCCACGCCTGCCTGCGTAGCCCGAATGGCGGCTGTCAGTCCGATCTCTTTAAGCTCAACTTTGAACCTTGAAAGCACCCAGGTGGTCAACTCGTCCCACTTCGGAATGTAGTGACACCAACCTTCGACTCTAAAACCAGCTGTCGGATACGTGACCTTTGATGTCAGCATCCGATTTGCAAAGGTCGGGGCACTGAAGGAAAACGTGTCGTTTGGGACTTCACTATAGATGCTCCCGGGACGCAAAGCTCGGTAACTGAATGAGGAACCGGCTCGTGAGGCAGTCAAGGTATCTCGCTGGTTCGATGTAGTGTCAATCGAAAGGGTACCTCCCAAAGCCCCTCCTTGAGAGGGAGTAAGTTCCCAACCCATCCTTCTCTTCGAAGCTAAACGAAAAAAGGCTGTCAGCGGCAACTGGCGGTCAACCTGCCGCATGTATAACACCATGCCCTTAGCAGAAAAGAACCAGTCTTCTCTGATCTTCAGTATCTTCGCTTCGGAAGAGACTAGTCGGTCGCCAAACAGAAAGGCAGGTTTTAAGAAAGTTACACCTTCAGATTCAGCAGACTTCAGTTTACCACTCTCCATCATACTCTGGAGGAAAAGCGGCAACTGGGCCTGGATTTGTAGCATCCTCTCACGAGGTTGATCCTGAAGGATAGCATCCTTTGTAGGGTTGATCACCGCCTCATCAAAATCAACTTCCATCTGACAAAGAGAAGCGTCCAGGAGGACCTCATTCAACAAAGGGATCGTCATCAACACTGGCACAACAAAAGTGGAAGTCAGACGAAAAGACAAAATGTGTCAAGCAGACTGGCGCATTGTCAGGGTATAAACCCATGCGTATTCCAGCGCATCATCAGGGTATGGCCCCATGCGCGACAGCATCGGAGCTTCGGCGCATCATCAGGGTATAAGCCCATGCGTGTCAGCGTGCTTCGGCGCATCATCAGGGCGTAAGCCCATGCGCGTCAGCATTGGAAGCTTCGGCGCATTATCAGAGCGTGAGCCCATGTGCATCAGCGAAGGCTTCGGCGCATCATCAGGGAATAAAACCCATGCGCGTCAGCCATTAAAACCTCGGTGCATGATAAAGGTGTAAACCTATGCACGTCGGCAGGATAGAACCTCGGCGTATCATCAAGACAGAAGTCCATACGCGTTGGCAGTTAGGGCACATGGCCCAAAGCAGAGATGAAACCCACCTATCACCTCGGGACGAACGTCGGCAGGAGTCGCAAGAGTGATAGGTACATCCTCGTCGACGAACTCCTTCGCTTTCTCCTTCCCCTTGCCGGCAGCACCGCGAGGAGTCTTGGGAGCCATTCTCTCGAAGAAGAAAGAGTTAGGGTTTTTGAAGAAGAAACTCTAAAGTAGGTAAAGGCACAGAGAAGAAGAACTCTCTCTCTCTCTCCAACCCTCACCTATTTATAGGGCTTGGTCGCACGCGTGAACAGATGACGTGTGATCTCAGCCGTCGCCTCGGGTTCTGTGAAGAGATAACAGCAAATAAAACCAAAAGATCATCATTAATCTTTTCGGTTACCGAGGCGTTATCATCATTAATTGAGAAGAGCATGCGCCCAAACAGGCATGCGCCCAACAATCATGCGCCCTGACCTCCATGCTTCTTATTCAAAGTATTCCAAAACTTATTTAAAAGTTTTGAAAACTTTGAAGGGGGTCTTGTAGAAGCATGGAATTTCACAACCAGAAAGCCCATACGCCAGACACTACATGCGCCAGAGCTCAGACAAACACTTCACAGCAAAGTCGATGAAAGTGGACATTTGAAAAAGGACTTGTTATTCATATACAAAAGTCTATTTACATGTCTAGAAGAGGTTGTACAAAGGAGAATTTCTACAAAGGAAAGATCCTAAGTCTACAGCCAGCGGCTACCCTGTGCTTCCAGATAGACGCGGCAGTCACCATGCGCTTCCAGATAGGCGCAGCAGCCACCATGCGCCTCCAGATAGGCGCAACAACCACCATGCGCCACCAGCCAGGTACAGCAGATGTCATGCGCCTCCAACCAGGCGTATCCCACCATCTCTTCAGCAGCTCAGTTATGTGCATCCAGCTCAGTTATGTGCATCCCTTCAGCAGCCCAGTTATGTGCCACTCTTCCAGCCAGGCTCACCTGATAAGTGCTTCGCCAAGCAAAGCATTTAACCCTCTGGCTGGAACCAAAGAAGAGAAGAGCACCGCCAATGCTGTGGCCAGGGGAAGCTTCGAAAGAGCCTTCAAAACCCAAGGACGACCGTGATCGAAATCGCGACTAAAGGAGCAGCTATCAACACAACCAGAGTGGGCAACGCCCACTTTGAAGGAAGATAGAGCCTAGCACCGCCATTCCGATCTACGGCTCTTCAGGAATAACGGAGACGAGGCTCGAGCATCTCTATCTTTGGATGCAACAGGCACCTTCCGCCTGCCTCAGAAGCCCTCGACTCCGTCTTTTGGATGTAACAGTCACCTTCAAGTGCATCGAAGACAACACGACGTCTCATCTTCACCCTCGGGAGCACTTCGTTGACAGAATGCACCCGCACATCCAAGTTCATGTTGGAAGTACGTGAGGGAATGAAAAGCAAATCTTCTCTCCATGCCACTATTTATAGGTCGGGTAGATCAAACCCACGCGCCAAGTGGATGGCTCTCCGAATTCCGTGCAATGAATTTGTATTAAATGGATGAACCGGACGCCTCGAATTCAGCCAAACGGCTATTTTTAGCACTCGAGGAGCGAGACAGCCGTATCATTAAAGGACATATCGGATGCGCCAGCCAGACAGCGCATCATACAGATGCGCCCTCCAGCATCAGGCGCATCACACAGACGAGCCCTACAGTACTCGACGCATCAGAGAGGATGCGCCCCCACACATCCCCATACCGAGTGGAACACCAACCAACGTGTCCACTCATCTGTCCATCGAACGTCACAAACATTAAATGCTGAACTGACAGAGTTGGCAGCACGCTTCCCCAAGTCTGAACAGTTGACAGCTTTTTCAGAAAACGAAGCGTCGGCAACGTCAGCATCATCATGACTTTATTCCGACGGTTACTGCCACGTGGCCACTCAACCGTCCGCATGCGCCTCTACGGCCATGCGTCCAAATCAGCATGCGCCTCAAAAGCCATGCGCCCCAGACTGCTCTCTGATCCCGAAAGACAGAAGAAAAGTTGCCTGCATGCGCCTCAAAAGCCATGCGCCCCAAATGGTTTGTAACTCCTAAAGGTTATGAGCCGCAGCCTCCTCCTGCGCCCAATCCAAGGCACAGCTCACCAGATTACTCCTCTCCACCAAATCCGAGATCTTCGAGCCATGAGTCGACGACACGTGTCCTTTGACTCAACTCGTCCAAGATTTCAGCATCAGAAAGATCTTCTCCTCTGCTACGTGCCGGCTCACAACAGCAGTATGAAGAGTTCTCCCCCTCGATCAGGGCGCAGCATCCATGCGCCTCCATCAGCAACCTCCACGTGGCGTCCCCACACCGGCACATCCTACATGCGCGCATGAGCAGCCAGCCTGCAAAAACTATAAATAGAGGGATCATTCCTTCTCACACACACACAAAATCCACATTGAACATACAAAGAATCACCAGAGAGGCAGATACAGACACTCAACGTCTTCCTCCTCTCAGCAAGCTCCAGCACCGAGAGCAATCTACACCTTCAGAGAACCGATAACCGTCGTCAGCCGGTCAACGGAGTCAACGCATTACCACTCACTCCATTGGCACTAAGGACCCAGCTTAAACAAAAGTGTACTCCTAGGACTACATCTAAGTCCTATATTGTATCACTGTTCTGTTTGTATTAAAGTTTCAATCAAACAATTTTAATGGCAAACAGCTACCTTATCGGGAAAATTCGCCTGAAGTGTCAAATCGGCGACCTACAGTCAGAAGTGACTTATTATGTCATAGATGCAGACACTTCCTACAATATTCTCCTAGAGCGTCCTTGGATACACGACTACATGATCATGCCTTCCACGCTACACCAGTGCTTCAAGTATGTCGACAGGCATGGCTTCGTGAGGACTGAATTTGCCGACATCGATCCCTTTAAAGGGGTCGAGTCTTATTACTCAGATTCCTGCTTGTACGAGAAATCGAAAAAGCATCTTGCCGAAGGAGATACCCAAGCTCAAACTAAGGTAGCAGCTAGATCAGAAGAACCTCTGACGGTCCACCTCCAAGCCCGCAAGCCTGGCATAACTGTGCCTCTTACAGCCACTCTGCGTAAGGACGTAATTAGCCTCTCTGCACAGGAGGAACAGTTAATAATCCGACTGCCAAGGTCTGGCCAAGCGCCACGACCCACGACGAAGCCGCTGACAATCAGGCTGCCAAAAGTTAGCCAGCAACAAAAAGGAGAGCTTAATCCCTCTGTCAAGCCAATGACAATTCGTCTTCCCAGAATGAATCGGCAACCAAGCACTAAGTCAGGGACTGTTAGCCAGCCAACAACTCCCCGTCCAGCACCGAACACCAAACTGGGGGCGACTAGTGCACCAACAACCCCACGTTCTGCTCCACCCATAGAACCCCTGATAATCAAGCTGCCCAAGCCATCCTCTCAGTCTTCATTTATACAGGGGGTGGCCGAGGAAAAACCAGAACTGGCCAAGTACGTGGCTGCTCACACTGATGTTCCATCCGCAGATGATGTAATCCCGTTAGAAAAGATACCTCACTTCATCAATAAAGGGCTATCTTTGAACTACATCGAGCTTAATAAGCTTTGTACAATGTATGCTATGGAACACGGTATAGGCACTCACCTGCACACACAAGTGACAAATGTCTACACCGCCAACCAACTTACTCCAGTGGAAGACGCTTATCGCATAATCGAGGGAGGGGATCGCCCGATCATTTTCGGCCGGAAGAATGGTCCACAGTCCTTCAAGACAGAAGAATTTGAGCTCAAACCTGACACTGGAAGATTGCCCCTTTATTTGTATAGTTCCCAATCCAAGTCCCTTATGCAAAAATAGGGATATGATCTGGAAACTACACCGGGTTTGAACTTCGGTACTGGGCGACGACTACCAGTCTCGGCTGGGAAACCACGAGATGACTACAAAAATAGACGTGGGCTAGGTTATGTCACACCTGCGACAACACCTGAAAGCTCAGACGAGGAATGCGACTGGCATTCACACTCAACCGGATCACCCACTTCTGATTCAGACACCAGCATCGGGGACATGCTCAGGCAAGTATGGTCCGTCAATATGGCATTTGTCGGTGCCTACGAAGAAGATGAAGACATTCCCGAACTTCTTGAGCTAGAGCCCTGGACACAACAATTAGATGTGCAGTGGAAGAAGCAGTTCGAGCAAAGAGAGCCTCCTACCGAGGATGAGGTTGTACAAGTCGACCTCGGTGATGAATCCTCTCCAAAGCCCATCTTCGTCAGCAAGAACCTGACCGACGAAGAGCGGAAATCACTACTACAACTCGTCAGAGAATATATCGACGTGTTCGCCTGGAGCTACGAAGATATGCCGGGACTGAACCCCGAGATTGTACTTCACAAACTCAACATCCGTCCGGACGTAAAACCAGTCAAGCAACAGCAATGTCGGTTCCGTCCTGACGTCATGAATGCCATTGAAGCCGAGGTAAATAAACTGATAGCCAGCGGCTTCATCTGTAAGGAACAGCATCCAGACTGGGTCGCCAACATAGTACCCGTCCTCAAGAAGAGTGGAAAGATTCGAATCTGCATCGACTTTCATAATCTGAATGAGGCGTATCCTAAGGATTAGTTCCCTCTCCCTATCACAGACATCATGATCGACAACACCTGTGGCTTTGAGCGTATGTCATTCATGGATGGTTTTTTGGGGTACAACCAAATCAAGATGTTTCCCGACGACGAAAAGCATACATCATTCCTAACACCAATTGGCACATACTGCTACACAGTTATGCCTTTCGGTCTAAAGAATGCTTGTGCCATCTATCAAAGAGCCATGAGCATTATCTTTAGAGACCATCTGCGCAAGACGGTGGAATGCTACGTCGACGACATCGTCGTCAAAAGCCGCTCTAAAGAAGATCATCTACGTGATCTGAGGACAATATTCGACCTAATACAAGCGTACAATTTAAAAATGAATCCCACAAAATCCTTCTTGGGCGTATCCAGTGGAAAGTTCTTGGGTTTCATCATTACCTCCCAGGGAATCTACGTAGACCCTGAGAAGACGAAGACAATCATGGAGATGGGTCCCCCAAGAAATCTCTGCGAACTCTGAGGCCTTCAAGGGAGGCTAGCCTACATCAGGAGGTTTATCTCTAACCTCTCCGGACGATGTCAGTCGTTCACCCACCTCATGAAGAAAGGCGTTTCATTCATATGGGATGAAGAATGCCAGCGTGCCTTTGACAGCATCAAAGAATATCTGACGAACCCTCAAGTCCTGGTAGCCCCGATTCCTGGAAGACCATTCTTGCTCTATGTACGAGCGATGGAGCATTCTCTCGGCTCTCTGCTAGCACAAAACAACGATGCAGGCCATGAGCAGGCCATATATTACCTCAGCCGAATGATAATAGGGCCGGAGCATCGATATACCGCCATGGAGAAGGAATGCCTTGCTCTGGTTTTTGCCATTCAGAAGACGCGACACTACGTCACAGGACAGACCATTCATGTCATATCAAGAGTTAATCCCCTCAGGGTTTTCATGACCAAGTCAGGTGTACTCAGCTCTCGCCTCGCTACCTGGGCGATATTACTGTCCCCCTACCACATGATCTTCGTCCCACAGAAGGCTGTTAAAGGTCAAGCTCTGGCAGACTTTTTAGCAGCTCATCCTGGTTCAGAGTCAACCAAAATAGATGAAGAGATTCCAGACGAGGTCGCTAATTCAAATACGGCCTCCCATGATACCATATGGCGAATATTCTTCGATGGCGCTTCAAGAACTGGGCCCAAGGGCAACATCGTCGCTGGAGTCAGAGTAGTACTGATTTCTTCCTCCGGGTTAGTAATCAATCGGGCTTACTCCCTCACAAAGCCCTGTTCAAACAATGTGGCCGAGTACAATGCTTTGGTCATTGGCCTCCGGCTGGCAAAAGAGTTGGGGGTAGAGCACCTTGAAGCATACGGCGATTCACAGTTAACCGTCAATCAGATTCGGGATTCATACGAGGTTCACCATGAGGACATGATCCCCTACCACCAAATAGCAATCGATATCATCTCGTCCCTGGAGGGGTTCTTCATAGAGCACGTTCCCAGGCTCCAAAACATTGAAGCCGATGCCCTAGCAGGTCTTGCCGCTTCCTTAGCAGTACCGAATCATGCTCATCACTTGGTTGACATCGTAGGCCGTGAGCTGGTCTGTCCCAAGAATAATGTTCAGTGTGTGGAGAGTCACTCCGCTCTGACAGTCGACGAAGCATCAGACTGGAGACAGCTATTCATCGACTTTGTCGTCTACGACATCCTTCCAGAGAATCCGAAAGAGGCCACTTCCATCAGAAGGCGTTCCCTCATATTCTTTTATGATACAGAGACAAAAATGCTGTATCGACGATCATACGATGGAGTACTACTTCGGTTTCTGTTAAATACAGAAGCCAAATAAGCCGTACGCGAAGCTCACGACGGCATCTACGGAGCCCATCAGCTTGGCCCGAAACTACAAGATCCCCTTTGCCGAATGAGCTACTACTGGCCTATGATGGTTGCAGATGCGATAGACTATGCACGAAAATGCAAAGCCTGTCAAGTCCATGCAGATTTCATCCACCAGTCCTCCGAGTTTCTACATCCGACAGTGGCATCCTGACCATTCGAAGTAGGGGGAATGGACATCATTGGCCCAATCACTCTGCCCTCGTCTCGAGGACATCGCTTCATACTCGCAATCACAGATTACTTCTCCAAATCGGTGGAGGCTATTCCGCTGGCTGAAGTGAAGACTTCAAACGTGATCAGCTTCCTCAAGCATCACGTCATCTATCGCTTCGGGCTGCCTCAAAGGATCATCCATGACAATGGTCCGCAGTTCGCAAGCCATGCTTTCTATCGGTTTTGTGACAAACACCGCATCCAGAATATTGCTTCAACACCATACAACCCCGCGGCTAATGGTCTCGCTGAAGCATTTAGCAAAACAATCATCAAGCTTCTCAAGAAATTCGTGTCATTAAACAAACGCGACTGGAACGAAAAGCTCGGTGAATGCTTATGGGCGTACCGGACTACAGTACGGTCTGCCACCGGGAATACACCATTTTCTCTGGTATACGAGAGTGAGGCAGTTCTTCCACTGGAGACTCAAATCCCATCACTCTGTGTCGCTCTCACCTATCGACTCACGACAGATGATAATCACCATCGTCGACTACAAGAGTTGGATGCCCTAGATGAAAAGCGCCTGTTAGCTCAACAACGAATCGAGCTGTACCAGGCACATATCTCCGGAGCCTTTAACAAGAAGGTTAAAATCAGAACATTCCAGGTGGGCGACCTCGTTCTGGCAGTTCGGAGGCCGATGGTAATGACTCACAAAATCGCCAGCAAGTTCCAGCCAAAGTGGAAAGGCCCATTCATCATCGACGCTGCATTCTCCAACGGAGCCTACCGTCTCGCAAAACAAAATGGAGACTTGCTCATTTTGTCCATCAACGGCAAGTTCCTAAAGAAGTACTATGTCTAAAATGACATCCACTAAGGTAATGAGTTACGTACCCGCTGGTACTGCTGAACTCACGTCCCAACTACAGATCTTCCAGAATGACGAGTTACGTACCCGCTGGTACCGTTGAACTCACATCCCAACTATAAATCTTCCAGAATGACGAGTTACGTACCCGCTGGTACCGCTGAACTCACATCCCAACTACAAATCTTCTAGAATGGTGAGTCATGTACCCCTCTCGTACCACTGAACTCATATGCCAACTCCAAATCCCCCAGCTTGTCGAGTTATGTACCCGCAGGTACCACTGAACTTATATTCTGGCTATTACAGATAAATCTACATCACATCTTTTAGGCAGTAAGTCATGTATGATTGTACCTCTGAACTTTCTTCCTAAAAGGATCTTCCTCCCTATGATCTAGTACCCGCACTCTCAGTGCACAAAAAGGATAACCGATCCACAAATTCTCCAAAACAACCAAGTCGATGTTACCTCTGAGTTGTCTTCACTTCCACCAAAGATAAACCGCCCCCTTACATAGAACTTCTATGTCCACATTACCTCTGAGTTGTCCTATATTTCCTTCATGGAGCCCCCTCCTGCCATGTCCTCCTTACCACTGAGTGGGAAGGCTCCATCGAAGAAACCCTCATATTTACCACGTCCTCATTACCTCTGAGTAAGTATGTTCTCTCTCGACTTATTATCCGTACCAAAAAAAACCCCTAGGGTACGCCAAGGATAATAGGCCCACAAATGTCCACTTTTGACCACAAATGCTGTACTAAGTTTCCTAGTACATGCCCTTCAATTCTCATCATGCCCGGGAGCCCAGCTGCTCCATGGCATTCTTTCTTTCGATACCGGAAACTTCCATGGCCAACTCGCTATGGAATGTTCCGAGTATCCCCATCAACTTGCTATCCGTACCCGAAACTAAGGTATGCCAGGGGTAGCAAGTCCACAAACAGTCCCCCAGTGGGGGAAATACTACAACACTACAAACACAACAAACAGTACAATAGAAAGGTAGAATAAATTATACTCTTTTATTGGAAAGGCAAAAGGTACTACAGGTTCTGGGGACTATGTCCCATTTAAGAAAGGAAAGCAACAAAAGCAAAAAAAAGAAAAAAGTCGACTATTGTTCGGCGATGCATAATGTCTTGAGACGGTCCCTCAACAAGGCAGTCGACTGCTCAAATTGCTGTTTGGCCCGACGCTCGGCCTCCTGAGTTAGCAGTGCTACATCTTCCAGGGGCGCATGAGCCCGCCAGCCCTCCTCAAACTTCTTCAGAGCGCGTTCCAGATTGACAGAAGCTCTGGAAACCCTTTTGGCATCCTGAACAATCAGCTCCTTGTCTGTACGAGAAGCTTCAAGCTCAGACTCCAAGAAGACCAACTTCTTCTGAAGCTCGAGAATCTGCTCCCAGGTAACGATTACCCCCTGGGAGGCGGCCGCCTCCCGAGCCCTGCAAACCTCGCTCCGGTAGCTCAGCTGATCGTACAGGAGAGACAGGTCGCCAAGGTCCTTTGTTATAGCTGCCTTAGATGTATCTCGCGCAAGCCTTATCTTCTCCAGGGCGGTGGTAAGGAACTCCCGCTCCTGATCAATTGCTGCAGACAAATCAGCTTGTCGCAGCACTTGAAACTGGGCCACCAGCTGATCAGCCTCCAACAGCTTAGGCTCCAGGAGCGCAGTTATCCCTTTCCCGCCAGGAAGGGTTTTGAGAGTGTTAATTTGGCCTTGGGCACATTGGCGGGCCAAGGCGAAAGGAGTCCCCCGCTCCACAGCAGCGTCTACTCCTCTCTTTAAATGGCGATAGAAACTATCAACCACATCCTGCGATACCTCATCCAGAACTTTCGTAGAGGACGGTATCAGAGGAAGTGTGGCTGGCAGTGTCGAAGAAGACGCAACAGAACTTGTCGCCCCTACCACAAGGGAAATAAATTCTGAGCAAAAGGACGCCTGAACAGCGGCCAATTCCTCCTCCGCGGCCAGAATAATATGGATACTCGGTAGGGCTGAGAGGTCAACCCCCAAAGTCACTCGAGCGGAGAAAGATGCGGGGACTATTGCTCCCTGTCCGGGCAGTGCCGTCATATGACCTCCCGAACTCGAGCTGGCGGGAGGCCCCTCAAGACGAGCCGGAAGAGGAGGGGGCACACACCCCTCCACCTGATTCCATCTAGCAGAGCCTACCATGACGATGTCCGTCATCGGCTCTGAAAGGGCAGGACCTGTATGCCCAGAGCAACCATCAATCAGTCTAACCCGAAGGATGTGATGATAGAGCGAATAGGCGTCCTCATTAGTTAAAATGTGGCTTATCTTACCAGGGGAGGGTTGTGAAGGCTGAGGCTCATTCACAACCACTATAGCCCCCTCACCTGTGACCTCCAGGCCAAATTCAGCTGGCTCTTCTGCTCCAGCCGTCCCGAAAGGGGATACGGCTCGATCAGCGTCACCTTGATGAAATTCGGCGGTTTCGGGGACAGGTTCATCGGATCCCCTGTCATCTGGGGCCGAGACCTCAGCAGCGCAAGATCCCTCGGCCGTCTCTGGAGGAGCCCCAGCAGAAAGGATAGCGGTATACATGTCACTGACCAAAGTGGTCAGGGCTGGATCGACCTCAGCAACCTGAGATTCCTCTTCTTCTAACACCTACGAGAGGGAAGGAAAATGATTAAGATCAAAGCTAGAAGAAAGGAAGAACTGAATAAAGATGGTAGAAACTCGTTTTACCACTGAAGCAGGGTCAACCTCCTCGCCTCTCTCCCTTATAGTTTGTCACGACCCGCACCCTAGAATAAGGGCACGTGACGTGGGTACGTCCAGCATACGCCGTAGTGTCGGCGGTAGAACGCTGTCCTAGGTCATAACATCTAACAGATAAGGGTAATACAGTTATACTCCCCGAATGGGTGGTGACATAACAGAATATAACTCAACCACATCTAGGATAGAACAGGAATGAGATAGAAGACAAAGATAGATAACATCCAGGAATGTAACATCACAGAGATACAAATCCAGAATTCTAAGTGACTAAAATAAATACATAACTCAGAAATATTCCAGAATCTAAATACAGTGATCCAGAAAGTAAAGACAACCCTAATCTAGAGAAGTATCATCAACTGCTATCAGGTCCAAGTCACTAGTGATGTCTAATGCTGCACCAAGAGGGATAGACACCAAAGCCTCATCATTCACTGTAAAATTTTCAACAGGTCCAGTCAGGACAGGAGCGAGTACAATACATCTCAACAAAATCATAACTGGTTAGGAAATATAAACATGCTAGAGAGTAAGATACAGGATCTGAAGAAGTAATATGATAAAAAGAGAGAGAGACTGTAAGTAAATATCTACAATATATAGAGAACTAACAGTGCTAGTGATTCAGAGCACAAGATGGTTATGTAGACGGCACGAATGTTGTACACGAGTAATCTACTAGATTGAATACATAACCACTTCTACTCCCCCGCCACAATCAATACACAAGGATCCAGCTACGTTATGTTATTGTACACGAAGGTCATGTGAATACATGATTATACACGATTCACACGTTTCGTACACGAATGTAACAAATACAAAGAGTACACGATGTTCCCGATAAAGTACACGAATACGAATACCCGATGTATCCGCTAAGGGGATAACATCGCACAACCAGATCCATATAGTACTAATCCGTGTTTCCAACGTATCAGCATCATGTAAAGTAATCTAAAGCAGGAATATAATCCTAAACAAGATATAAAATGATCAGAGAATGTACTCGCCTGTAACCGATGAATCTGAGAGAATATAGACTGTCCGAGGAGTGGTGTCTGTCTCCTATTAGAACAGCACAAGTCACTATGAGTCTACAATGATGATAAGATGCAAATCAATGCATTCTACATGAATCTAGGTCAATCTATACCAAAGTCAACTCTTGGTCAACTTTGGTCAACCCTAGAAGTCAAACTAGGTCAACCAAGTCAAACCTAAGTCGAACAAGTCTACACTAGTCTAGCAAATCTATTCTAGGTCTAACAAGGCTATACAAGACCAATCTAGACTTACTAGGCAACAGACACACACATAGGCCATAGGCTAAGAGCCTAGGCTAGCCATTAGGCAATACCATGCCTAAACCAACCTATAATCACACATCACATGTCAAACTATAAGCCACACATTAATATATATACAAACTAATATAGAATTATACCTAACATATAGGCTACCTATAAATATCACCCATACATTATATATCTAATATATATAAAGTACAACACATTGATATATTATACAGGATACCTATGTATACCCCTCAATACATATATATATACATATGCATAGGGAAAGGGAAACACATGTGCTCATGTGTCATGTGTGTGTTAGACAAAATCAGTGAATAGCATACTTGTGTGTGTCAGTGTCAATTAGGAAACAGGAAACATTGTTACTGTGAAATGGGAAAACAGGAAATCAATAACATGTAATTCATTTGAATATCAGTGTTTAGTAGGAATGAACCTAAATCTCAGTTTAATAGGAAACATTCCATACATATTTCAAAAATGAAAGGAAATTCAGTGAATCACATTTCAGGAAACAGAAAATAATCCACACAACTCAGTTAAGTAAAATGGGAAGGAAACCAACTCAAAACCAACCCACAGTGTATTAAAATGAAAACTCAGTTTAAGAGAAAGAAGAATCTCAGGTTCATGCTATGAGTCAATGCATTCATAGGTTTTAGAAAAATAGTTGACAGGAACAGTGGCTAATTAATCAATATGCAATCTGGAAAAATAAGCAATTTAAGGTAATGAAATGGGTTGACAGTCCAAAGAACAGGGAATTACACATGTGCTCATGTGTCAATGCAACAGTGGCATGGCAAAGGGGATGGCACCCTGAAATCAGTGACTAGTTAATAGGAATCAGTATTCTTGGCATAACTGGAAACAATGAGTGAAGCAATAGAAATCAGGAAATCAGTGGTACAATATCAGTAAAGTTCATTGATATAAATGTCCTAAAATCAGTGAGCTAATACCCAAACAAACACCACAGTTAGCATCTAATCCAAAACAGTCCTGGCTAGGCAATAACCTGTGTGTGTGATAACTGGAATCACATCCTAGGAAAAGGAGGAAGGGAAACAATCTCAGGTTTTGTGTTGCACAGGAAACCAATACAGGTTTCGGCCATATAGCATATAGTTCAGGAATTCAAGGCTCCAATCATACTCACCGTGCAACCCAATCTCAGGCATTTAGAATCGAAGAGGAACTCAGGTTTACAATCATTACAGGTGGTTAACTATTCTCAGGTTTAGGATTATCATACAGTCTAATATATTGAACTCAGGTTTAAACAAAAGGGGAAAAACATTGAATCCCAGGTTTAACCAATCCCAGGTTTTGGGACATCCAGTTCCAGTTTAGATTAACTGCAACACCAACAATCTTAGGTTGAAATGAACTTAATCAGTCCAACTCAACTTCCATTCCCAGGTAATGAAACTGAGAACAAAATCCATTTCTGTTTTTAGAGGAAATTGCAAACCAACTACCCATTTGAATCACAGATCAACAAGGATTTAAACTCAAGTTGAACACAACAAACCAAACTCCAATTTCCAGTTAACAGTGAAGGAGGGGGTCAAACTCAGGTTGTTTACTCATCAACAAGAAAGGAAACCAATTCAGTTAACATTTAATCAGTAAAAAGGACTTGGACATAATAGAAGGAAATCAATGCACAGTTATTAAGTTGAAATCAAAACCCTTCATACCAATTCCCATATCATAAATCAATCCTAAATCTCAGATCAAAAGACACAATCTCAGGTTTGACATAAATGTAAAGGAAATCAATTAACAATAGTTCAAAGGAAACTAGAACTCAGGTTTTGAAAACATTCACAGGTTTCATAACAGTTAACTAATCATGGAATAAATGAGGGAAATCAATTCAGGTTAATGTAGAAACAACATTGAAATTAACATGAAGAGGAAATCAGTTTACAACTAACCATGTAGTTAGAAACTATAATCAGGTTTTACCAAAGACATATACAAGTTCACAATCAAGAGTTTAGATTAACTCTCATTCTCAGGTATTACTAAGGACTGGAAACACAAATCCCAACTTAGGTTCATAAAACAAATGAAAGGGAATCAACTATCTCAGCCTATACAAACCATTGTCTCAGGTTTTATGTATTCAGTTCATCAAAACAGGAAACAATTTTTAGTTAAAAAAATAGAAATCCAAAACAAACTAACATCCCAACTCCATTTCCAGATTCAACATAAAACAGGAACCATGTATCAACTGTTAACTGAATTCAACCATGCAAATTCCCAGAACACACCATACAGTCCCAGATTTTGAATGAAACATTTAGCTAACATAATATGTAACCTGTAGGGATCCAAAAACCAATTGAAACATACACAAAAGAGCATTTCATTGGTTTGGAAAAATCTGGAAATAACCAGTATCATAAAGTATCAGAAAACCCAAGGAAATCCCCTGTTCGAAAAAAAATTCCTAAACAACCTAAACTAACATGTCATCTAATGCAAACAGGACTCACACATCATATAGGATCCATTCAATCATTAAAACCTAATTTAGAATCATTAAAAACGATTAAATAATAGAATGCATGTACAGCACACACACGCACACAGTACACGCACGGTGCACACGAAAATACGTGTCCGACATGACACGAGGACTCGTGAAACTTTGCGAGCCTCGTGTCAGTCATTGACACAAGCCCTATGCCAAAAATCTCGTGTCGAGGTGGAGTATTGAGCGCAGTAGCCCCCGAGTAGCAGGGGAGCTACAGTGCCGCGCGCACGCACCCGCACCCGCGTGTCCCGTGTTCCCCACGACTCGACACGACACGCAATACAGCACACGACACTGGAAAACCCTAGACGACACCTAGGACTAACTTCCTATTCAAATGGATTTCAAAATCTCACAGAAAATACCCATTGGGGCATTTCATCAAACACCAAGTGATATGCACTTATACGTGTCCAGAATGGACACGAAACGACACAAAAATTTGGGAAACCCTATTCCTATAGTTAGGCTAGGGTTAGGGCAACCTAGAAATGGAATTTAAAATGAATTAGAGAGGATTATACCTAAAGGTGAACAATGGGTCAAAATCCCCAAATGGGAAGAGCTCCACAAGCCACTAAACTTCCTCAAATTGTGTGTTCCCTGAAAATACTCCATAATAACAGCAAGTAGACTATTATTAGGTCCTATTGCAATTTGTTTGAAGGAATTTGGAGAAGAAATGGATTTTCTAAGGATTTACAAAGATGGGGACTCACCTCTTCCAAATGGCAATGTTTCCTAAAGAGGTAACCCTAATTTTAGGAGCATATAAATAGGGGAGGGGCTGACCATATAGGCTATTCAGAATTTCTAGGGTTAGGGCTTGGTTCAATGGGTGTGGGCTATGGGCCATTAAGCCTATTAGTCATAAAATGACTTGTGACTTCACAAGCCATTTCCATATCAAACTAACTCCTAATTTCACCAAATTAATCCCAATGAGTTCATCCTCATGAACTTAAGTCAACCTAGGTTTTTAAATCCTAATCATAAAGTCAAGACCTAGGTTTTCCACTAGGCTAGTCTACAAGGTCAACTTAAGTCAAGTCTCTAAAACACCAAAAACAATTATTCTAAAAATCACTCAAAAATCACATTAATTCCAATAAATCTAAATAATACATAATAATTCTAAATAATTCTCAAAATTTTAAAAATGACCAAAATACCCTCATTTGGAAAACTGGGTGTTACAATCCTACCCACCTTAGAAAAATTTCGTCCTCGAAATTAAGATGATCGTACCCCCTTCTAGGTCAAACCCCCACAATCAAAGTCTCATAAACCTATTTAAATCATTCAGTTGGAAACTGTAACCTATGGGGTCATGGCATGTAATATCAGTCTGGGGTCTCATCTAGTTACACCAACATGCTACAGTACTAGGCAATCACAAGGTATCAAAACATACAAGCAAGGAATGCATCAAATATTATCAAAAAGGGATACTAAGGTTAGGTCAAAACTCACCTCCAGCTAGGTCTGGTGGCTGGAACTCCCTCCCGAAGGCGGAGTCCTGGCTGGGATAAGTGCAGCAGGACAGTCTCGCAGCCTGTGTGCAGCCGACCCACACAACAGGCACACTCCTCTTCTCTTCCTACAGATGTCCCACACATGTCCAGGCTTCTTACAGAAGGTGCAGGTAGGCACTCTCTCAGCTGGCCTCTGCTGAACAGGAGTCTGGACTGGGTTAGCTGGTCGAGGCTGATAGTCTGGGTGCTCACGGGGCTCTGGGTATACACTGCTCCTCGGCCTCTTAGAACTAGGCTCTCCTCCTGAATGTACCAAATCCCACAGCAGTTGGAGTCCACAGCCCTGCTCCTTCAGGATCTCAGCCTGAACTCTCTGTGTCTCTAACACATCCCGGAGAAGTCTGGATATCTGAGCTCCGTCAGGAAGCAAACCTGCCGAGGGTATGGTATGGGGTACCACTCCTGGAGGCAGAGGAGGAGATGGGGAAGAACTCTTGGTCTCAGATGAGACTGCCACTCTCTCCTGAGTAACAGGTGGTGGAGGGAAATTTTCTGGTAAGGATGCTAACACCTCCTCGATGGCGGGAGGTGCCACTACCCTTGGGTCAGCCTGAGGGGTCACTACCTCCTGAGCAATAGGAGGTGGAAGCACACTATCAGTAGCTGCAGCCGCTCTCAGGCGACAGGCTCGGGTCATGGGTGCCATACTGGAAAGGATAAAAACACAACAATCATTAAGGCTGTACAGCAGTCTACCATCCTATCTGTAAAACTGGTAATTATCAACAACCAATTAAAATATAAAAGGAGTACTAATAAAAAAAAATTCAAAACAAAAGTTTAAGGGACGAAAGTCAATAACATTGAAATCCAATCACGATACATGTATAGATGGTAAGGATTAATTTATGCATCTACATATACTACAATATGCATACAGAACTATATACACCCTATGTGAACATAACATAGAGATGAAGGGTTAGGTTTTCATGGCAGTTGTAAACATTAGTGTAGAGTGTCAAGTGTACATAGGTTAAGACTTGAAATGAAGGGCTTAATCATTCAGTTAGCTCAGCATTACATATTAGATCTGAAATTGAACTACACATATTGAAAATAATAAAAAAAATGTTAACATGTATTCAGTTTTCAAATTTTGGAGAAATTTGAACATCAAAACCAACTCAATGTATGCCACGACCACAACCTAACATGTAAGAGTATGAACCTAACACTATATACCTGCACACAACCATGTATACGGCTCAAAACATTACAATTTAAAACTGCAATTTGAACTAATCACTTAGAATCCAAGGTTAAGGGTTTACTATGTACACAGTCTCAGATTTGACAATTCAACACAAAACTCAACCAATTTTTTTTGAAATAAAGCCCTGTATATAACATACATGTGTAGTGATGTAAGCAAAACTAATAACATGAAATTTGAATTTAAATTACGAATTTAATATGGAGAAACATAGAACTAGTCACTGATATTGCACTACATTAAAATACTAGGAATTTGAGAACTTAATATTAGTCATATTAACATGCATTTAGATAGGTTGGTAAACAAGTGTAGTATGCATACGTGTCAGGCAAGTATCTGTGTCCACTATATATATATTTAAGGTAATACAAGATATAATGGCAAGAAGGAAACAATGATAAAATCCATTCTGCTTATCTGTTTAAAGGAAGGAACCATTTTGAAACCAGAGTTACAATATCAAATCTAAGTCAAAGTCTAGCAAAATCATTGATTTATTGTATTAGGAAGAATTTATTGCAAGAAGTTACACAAGGTTATTGTAACAGCTAGGCTATTCCTACTCATACTCCTACTCCTAAGTTATTTGATGATGGGGTACAATTTATACAACAGAATGGTACGATAGAGATGATATGTTTAAAAACCTTCTCAAGATACAGTATGATAATCATATGCGTCTGTCCAAAATCATGTTACTCAGAGTCCTCGCCATGCCAGTAAGCAAGGCTGCGAATAACGATAGATTCCATAACTAGGGTATGCACCTCTACAATCATGTCGTCTGGAAATCTCGCTATGCCGACTAGTATAGCTGCGAGAAATTCCAAATCTCATAATCAAGATACGTACATCCGAAGCCAGGTCTCCATGTTTTCGCCATGCCAGCTAATATGGCTGCGATAAACTACAGGTTCCATAATCATGTAGACGTTTTACCATCCCTGTATTCCCGTCAATATATGTTATCAGAAAATATCGTAACTCAAGCTGTAAAATTCATTTCAATAGGAAAATCAAAATCAACAACGATCCAACAAAATCAAATTCAATAATCAAGGAGTGAGAGCGAACAAAACAAGGGAAAGGATTTCAAATTAAAGTTTAAATAAGATTCTCAAGGGTCGTCCCAGGAATCTCTCAAGGAATCCTAATCGTGATTGAGTACCTTCAAAATATATCCTAATCCTACTACAGGCTGTAGTGATACTCTAGTTCGAATACCACTACACAAACTCGACCTGCATGGGCCACCACTAAAAATGTGTCACGACCCGTACCCTAGAATAAGGGCACGTGACGTGGGTACGTCCAGCCTACGCCGCAGTATCGGCGGTAGAACGCTGTCCTAGGTCATAACATCTAACAGATAAGGGTAATACAGTTATACTCCCCGAATGGGGGGGTGACATAACAGAATATAACTCAACCACATCTAGGATAGAACAGGAATGAGATAGAAGACAAAGATAGATAACATCCAGGAATGTAACATCACAGAGATACAAATCCAGAATTCTAAGTGACTAAAATAAATACATAACTCAGAAATATTCCAGAATCTAAATACAGTGATCCAGAAAGTAAAGACAACCCTAATCTAGAGAAGTATCATTAACTGCTATCAGGTCCAAGTCACTAGTGATGTCTAATGCTGCACCAAGAGGGATAGACACCAAAGCCTCATCATTCACTGTAAAATTTTCAACAGGTCCAGTCAGGACAGGAGCGAGTACAATACATCTCAACAAAATCATAACTGGTTAGGAAATATAAACATGCTAGAGAGTAAGATACAGGATCTGAAGAAGTAATATGATAAAAAGAGAGAGAGACTGTAAGTAAATAGCTACAATATATAGAGAACTAACAGTGCTAGTGATTCAGAGAACAAGATGGTTATGTAGACAGCAGAATGTTGTACACGAGTAATCTACAGAGGTTTGTACACGAGTAATCTAATAGATTGAATACATAACCACTTCTACTCCCCCGCCCCAATCAATACAAGCTACGTTATGTTATTATACACGAAGGTCATGTGAATACATGATTATACACGATTCACACGTTTCGTACACGAATGTAACAAATACAAAGAGTACACGATGTTCCCGATAAAGTATACGAACACGAATACCCGATGTATCCGCTAAGGGGATAACATCGCACAACCAGATCCATATAGTACTAATCCGTGTTTCCAACGTGTCAGCATCATGTAAAGTAATCTAAAGCAGGAATATAATCCTAAACAAGATATGAAATGATCAGAGAATGTACTCGCCTGTAACCGATGAATCTGAGAGAATATAGACTGTCCGAGGAGTGGTGTCTGTCTCCTATTAAAACAGCACAAGTCACTATGAGTCTACAATGATGATAAGATGCAAATCAATGCATTCTACATGAATCTAGGTCAATCTATACCAAAGTCAACTCTTGGTCAACTTTGGTCAACCCTAGAAGTCAAACTAGGTCAACCAAGTCAAACCTAAGTCGAACAAGTCTACACTAGTCTAGCAAATCTATTCTAGGTCTAACAAGGCTATACAAGACCAATCTAGACTTACTAGGCAACAAACACACACATAGGCCATAGGCTAAGAGCCTAGGCTAGCCATTAGGCAATACCATGCCTAAACCAACCTATAATCACACATCACATGTCAAACTATAAGCCACACATTAATATATATACAAACTAATATAGAATTATACCTAACATATAGGCTACCTATAAATATCACCCATACATTATATATCTAATATATATAAAGTACAACACATTGATATATTATACAGGATACCTATGTATACCCCTCAATACATATATATATATACATATGCATAGGGAAAGGGAAACACATGTGCTCATGTGTCATGTGTGTGTGTTAGACAAAATCAGTGAATAGCAAACTTGTGTGTGTCAGTGTCAATTAGGAAACAGGAAACATTGTTACTGTGAAATGGGAAAACAGGAAATCAATAACATGTAATTCATTTGAATATCAGTGTTTAGTAGGAATGAACCTAAATCTCAGTTTAATAGGAAACATTCCATACATATTTCAAAAATGAAAGGAAATTCAGTGAATCACATTTCAGGAAACAGAAAACAATCCACACAACTCAGTTAAGTAAAATGGGAAGGAAACCAACTCAAAACCAACCCACAGTGTATTAAAATGAAAACTCAGTTTAAGAGGAAGAAGAATCTCAGGTTCATGCTATGAGTCAATGCATTCATAGGTTTTAAAAAAATAGTTGACAGGAACAGTGGCTAATTAATCAATATGCAATCTGGAAAAATAAGCAATTTAAGGTAATGAAATGGGTTGACAGTCCAAAGAACAGGAAATTACACATGTGCTCATGTGTCAATGCAACAGTGGCATGGCAAAGGGGATGGCACCCTGAAATCAGTGACTAGTTAATAGGAATCAGTATTCTTGGCATAACTGGAAACAGTGAGTGAAGCAATGGAAATCAGGAAATCAGTGGTACAATATCAGTAAAGTTCATTGATATAAATGTCCTAAAATCAGTGAGCTAATACCCAAACAAACACCACAGTTAGCATCTAATCCAAAACAGTCCTGGCTAGGCAATAACCTGTGTGTGTGATAACTGGAATCACATCCCAGGAAAAGGAGGAAGGGAAACAATCTCAGGTTTTGTGTTGCACAGGAAACCAATACAGGTTTCAACCATATAGCATATAGTTCAGGAATTCAAGGCTCCAATCATACTCACCATGCAACCCAATCTCAGGCATTTAGAATCGAAGAGGAACTCAGGTTTACAATCATTACAGGTGGTTAACTATTCTCAGGTTTAGGATTATCATACAGTCTAATATATTGAACTCAGGTTTAAACAAAAGGGGAAAAACAATGAATCCCATGTTTAACCAATCCCAGGTTTTGGGACATCCAGTTCCAGTTTAGATTAACTGGAACACCAACAATCTTAGGTTGAAATGAACTTAATCAGTCCAACTCAACTTCCATTCCCAGGTAATGAAACTGAGAACAAAATCCATTTCTGTTTTAGAGGAAATTGCAAACCAACTACCCATTTGAATCACAGATCAACAAGGATTTAAACTCAAGTTGAACACAACAAACCAAACTCCAATTTCCAGTTAACAGTGAAGGAGGGGGTCAAACTCAGGTTGTTTACTCATCAACAAGAAAGAAAACCAATTCAGTTAACATTTAATCAGTAAAAAGGACTTGGACATAATAGAAGGAAATCAATGCACAGTTATTAAGTTGAAATCAAAACCCTTCATACCAATTCCCATATCATAAATCAATCCTAAATCTCAGATCAAAAGACACAATCTCAGGTTTGACATAAATGTAAAGGAAATCAATTAACAATAGTTCAAAGGAAACTAGAACTCAGGTTTTGAAAACATTCACAGGTTTCATAACAGTTAACTAATCATGGAATAAATGAGGGAAATCAATTCAGGTTAATGTAGAAACAACATTGAAATTAACAGGAAGAGGAAATCAGTTTACAACTAACCATGTAGTTAGAAACTATAATCAGGTTTTACCAAAGACATATACAAGTTCACAATCAAGAGTTTAGATTAACTCTCATTCTCAGGTATTACTAAGGACTGGAAACACAAATCCCAACTTAGGTTCATAAAACAAATGAAAGGGAATCAACTATCTCAGCCTATACAAACCATTGTCTCAGGTTTTATGTATTCAGTTCATCAAAACAGGAAACAATTTTTAGTTAAAAAAATAGAAATCCAAAACAAACTAACATCCCAACTCTATTTCCAGATTCAACATAAAACATGAACCATGTATCAACTGTTAACTGAATTCAACCATGCAAATTCCCAGAACACACCATACAGTCCCAGATTTTGAATGAAACATTTAGCTAACATAATATATAACCTGTAGGGATCCAAAAACCAATTGAAACATACACAAAAGAGCATTACATTGGTTTGGAAAAATCTGGAAATAACCAGTATCATAAAGTATCAGAAAACCCAAGAAAATCCCCTGTTCGAACAAAAAATTCCTAAACAACCTAAACTAACATGTCATCTAATGCAAACAGGACTCACACATCATATATAGGATCCATTCAATCATTAAAACCTAATTTAGAATCATTAAAAATGATTAAATAACAGAATGCATGTACAGCACACACACGCACACAGTATACGCACGGTGCACACGAAAATACGTGTCCGACACGACACGAGGACTCGCGAAACTTTGCGAGCCTCGTGTCAGTCATTGACACAAGCCCTATGCCAAAAATCTCGTGTCGAGGTGGAGTATTGAGCACAGTAGCCCCCGAGTAGCAGGGGAGCTACAGTGCCGCGCGCACGCACCCGCACCTGTGTGTCCCATGTTCCCCACGACTCGACACGACACGCAATACAGCATACGACACTGGAAAACCCTAGATGACACCTAGGACTAACTTCCTATTCAAATGGATTTCAAAATCTCACACGAAATGCCCATTGGGGCATTTCATCAAACAACAAGTGATATGCACTGATACGTGTCCAGAACGGACACGAAACGACACGAAAATTTAGGAAACCCTAATCCTATAGTTAGGCTAGGGTTAGGGAAACCTAGAAATGAATTTTACAGAATTTAAAATGAATTAGAGAGGATTATACCTAAAGGTGAACAATGGGTCAAAATCCCCAAATGGGAAGAGCTCCACAAGCCACTAAACTTCCTCAAATTGTGTGTTCCCTAAAAATACTCCATAATAACAGTAAGTAGACTATTATTAGGTCCTATTGCAATTTATTTGAAGGAATTTGGAGAAGAAATGGATTTTCTAAGGATTTACAAAGATGGGGACTCACCTCTTCCAAATGGCAATGTTTCCTAAAGAGGCAACCCTAATTTTAGGAGCATATAAATAGGGGAGGGGCTGAACATAGAGGCTATTCAGAATTTCTAGGGTTAGGGCTTGGTTCAATGGGTGTGGGCTATGGGCCATTAAGCCTATTAGTCATAAAATGACTTGTGACTTCACAAGCCATTTCCATATCAAACTAACTCCTAATTTCACCAAATTAATCCCAATGAGTTCATCCTCATGAACTTAAGTCAACCTAGGTTTTCAAATCCTAATCACAAAGTCAAGACCTAGGTTTTCCACTAGGTTAGTCTACAAGGTCAACTTAAGTCAAGTCTCTAAAACACCAAAAACAATTATTCTAAAAATCAATCAAAAATCACATTAATTCCAATAAATCTAAATAATACATAATAATTCCAAATAATTCTCAAAATTTTAAAAATGACCAAAATACCCTCATTTGGAAAACTGGGTGTTACATAGTTAGATTGCGATGTCTAGTTGCAGCCCGTTTCCGGGAATGAGGAACACCGCCAACAAGGAAGATTTGCCTGCTACGCTTCCGTACAGGACCAGGTGCAACTGGTGGCTGATCCGCCACTACCTCATCTAACAAAACAGGCGGCTGATCCGCCCTAACATCTTCCGTCGGAAGGGAAGAATTATCTTCGTCATGCTCGTCGTCCTTATCACCTGCATTGGTGGAGTCCGAGTCTGGTGCTTCGACTATATTTTTCTTCTTCTTCCTCGTCTTGGCCCCCTGGGGCTTCTCGTCCAGGCCAGTACCAACAATAAAACTGGCACCCGGGTTAAAATCGATGGGGGGCTTGTTTGCCATAACATGGTATAGGGCTACCATATAAAAAATCTCTACCGGCGCCCCAATATCAGGAACCGAGAAAGTGGCACGGGTATAGAACATTTCATAGTAGTGCCAGGCCCTGATACCGTCAAAGAGGCTACCTTCAAAAACCAGACAAGAGCTGGGACTGTCCAAAAAAAGCTGGCTGTACCTAAACTGTCGGGCAAACCTGCTAGGCAGGTAAGGCTCCAGGAAGACAGCATTGCGGTTGCAGTATACCAGGTAGACGGGGTGGATGTTGTGCAACCACAGAAGCATCTGACCATCTAGAAGCTGAGGAGGCCCAATACCGTCGAGATGTACGTCCGCTATCTTCTCAGCTGTAAAACGAAGGCAGATACGAAAAAGTTGTACCTATCTGCTCTTGCCAGCGCCATCCGGCAGGCACGCATGGTCTCGTACTCCCAAGACTCATTACGGTAACGGAAGATAAAAGCATCATCGTCAGTTACACCATCTTCAGATTCCGGCCTTATCAAAGACGGACAATTCATCAGCAGCAGATAATGATAGGACAGCTCAGTCCGTTTAAAGTCTTTTGTCACATCGTGGGCGATAACCTTGGACGTAAAAGTACAGAGGCCAAGGTGTATGCTACATACCATGGCCGAGATAAGAGCTAGTTTGACTCCTAAAACTAGCTTCACAGCTGGGAGGATAAAATTACGACTGATCCTCTCAATAGAACGAGCTCCTCCCGAGACTACGCAATTTCGCAGCCATATCATCAAGAATCCTGCCAGGAGCGCCTTCTCTGACAGCTCTTGGGTATCCTGATAAAAATAACCAAAAAATTTGGTTTGACTCCCAAATCTGTCACTAGTGGTGGCCACCCTCTTGGCCGACGACACCAAGGCCTGAACCGCCTCCCGAGATTAAGGACTTCGGGAAGTAATCCGACCTGAGGCACCTGTCGAAAAGAGATATCTTACCCAGTCCTTAATGTGGGGAGCATTCCCTTCCGAGTTGCTATCCTTCTTGGCTATCTGCTGACATGTGCTATAGTGGCACAATATCTCCTGATAAATAGCCACGAAGCCCGGATACCGTTCCTCCAGCTCCTCGAACTCCTCAATCGTAGGAGTGTACACCTCAAAAGCTTCATCCCCCCAAGGAAGCTTGGAAACCGCATGCATTTCATGGAGTGCAAGCCCCATTTCCCCTACAGGTGTATAGAAGGTTCCCGTACGGCAGTTGTATATCTCCAGCAAAGCCATAAATAACTTTTTGTTTACGGGCAAGCCAAGGCTAGTACCCCGAATAGCGTGATAAAGACCAATCTCACGCAGAAGTGTCTCATACTTTCGCGAGATCCACATAGACAGATTGATCCAGGAGGGAATGGGGTGTATCCAACTCGGGAGCGCCAACCGGCCGATTGGATAGGAGCCTTTCCGAGCAAGCTGGTTCAGGAAAGTGTCGGCTGCAGAAAACGTGAAATTGGGACCCGACACATTCAAGAAAGAGCATGGGGCAATCCCATTACATAGCGGCTGGCATGAACCTTGCCCGCACACACTGACTTCATGCTGTTGTTATAATGGATGTCGCCCACAAACATCCCATTCCGGGTCGGGGTCAAAGACTTTTCCATCTTCCTGTCCAGCGGGAGCATATTAAACCAAGATAGTGGAAAGTGACACTCCATTTGAGGGATGCGGATCGCCATCCCGTTAGAAATAAAGCTCCAATTCTCTGACACATCCAAAACTTGACTGTTCTTCACAGTCAAGGCATCTCCGAAGAAGAACGCAGGCTTCAGGTATTCCCCTTCTAATTTCCCCGAGTTCATCATAGCGCAGAGAAAGTAGAAGGGCTGGTTCTTGAGGGCATTCAATCTCGCCAGAGGCTCGTCGCTAGGTAACTGGTCTGCCACATAACGAACTATCTGGTCATACCTATAGCCCATAGCAGCTTAGGCACGACCCACCAGAGGTTCTCCAGCAGCATTAACTGGCAAGTTCACTGAGAAGAAGACAAAAGAAATAAGTTAAAAAAGATGGCCAAGGAAAGCTGACTGGTGCTCTCAAGCCTATGCGGCTCGGATTCAATGGAGCCTCATACGGTCCAACTCAGAAAAAAACTTATACGGCTCCGACTAGTAGAGGCTCATGCTGCAGTGATTAAACAAAGTTATGCGGCTCTGTTTAAACGCAGTCTCATGCAACAGAGTTCGAATACGTTTAAGAGGCTCATACGACAAAGCGAGTTCATGCAAGCCCATGATGTCCATTTTAGATGAGCTTATGCGGTCCAGATCAAATGCGCTTATGCGGCTCAATGCAGATAAGCTCATGCGGTCCAGTTCGAATATGCTTATGCGGTACAGATCAAATGCGCTTATGCGGCTCAATACAGATAAGCTCATGCGGTCCAGTTCGAATATGCTTATGCGGTCCAGTTCAAATAAGCTTATGCGGTCCAGATTAAGCGAGCTTATGCTGAGCTTATGCGGCTCCGTTAGCGAAGTGCTTATGCGACCACAACAAGAATTCTCATGCGGCTCAGACATGGAAAATACCCCATGCGGCTCGAGACGTGTATGCGGCACACATAAAGATGAAGGCTCGCGCATAAAACATACGACGTAGCCATGACAGTTGGGGTTCCAAACTCACGCAAAAGTCCTTACCAACGATGAGGGGATGGAGGTCGGGTTGAACTACGGGCACGACAGCCGGCGGAGGAGCTGCCATATTCGTCGCCGCAGAAGCAGTTTTCTTATCCTTCGCCGCCGACATAGACGCTGCCTTCTTACCCTTAGCCGCAACAGTCTTCTTGGGAGCCATTACTGATGATCAGAGAAGGAAGACGAGAAACAAGAGAGCTAGGGCAAGAGCAGAAAGTAAAAAAAAGTCTTCTTTCCAAACACTCCGCTATTTATAGGTAGAGCCTCATAGACCGACGCATCGATCTACGTACAGTATAATCGACCCTTCGGTTATCAAGGCGATCCGATTATTTAAGGCTAAACTCTTGGGATCCTGTCCCAAAAAGCAACCTTAAATCTGACAGCAAATCAAAGGCAATCAATGCAAAGATTTGCACACATGACATGAAGACGTGGCAAGGAGCCCATACGACTCAGATGGCCATACGGCTGGAACGACCATACGGCTCAGTTGGCCATGCGGCTGAGGGGGCCACGCGGCTGAGACATCCATGCGGTCAGAACATCCTATGTGGCCCGAAGAGTTGTTACATGGCCATGCTTCTTATTCAAAGTATTTCAATTTTGTAAATTGAAAACTTTGAAGGGGGTCTTGTAGAAGCATGGAAAAGAATAAAGAAAGACCTATGCGGCTCCAACAGAAGGATCCCCATGCGGCTCAGGATCCCCATGCGGCTCAGACGCCCATGCAGCTCAGGATCCCCATGCAGTCCATGCTGCTCAGGATCCCCATGTTGTCCATGCGGCTCAGATAGTTCTATGCGGCCCAGAAATAACAGCCACGTGGCCTTCAACAGTTCTTCTCTACATTCGGCTGCATTTAATATCCTGACGCCTGACAGCTATGATAGCTCTGACAAAAGGGCGTAATAATGACTCTGACATAATGATGTGATCCTAGAAAATAGGAGAAAATCTCCTTACAGCTGGCAAAATCCAACAAGTCCCGAGGCGACTCCATGCGGCTGCTGCATTTATGCGGCCGCCCATGTCATGCGGCTGTTTATCCTCATGCGGCTATCCATCTTCATGCGGCTACCCATCTTCATGCGGCTGCCCATTCCCATGTGGCTGCCCATCCCCATGCGGCTGCCCATCCCCATACGGCTGTCCATCCCCATGCGGCTGCCAATCCTCATACGGCTGAGAGGACCACTCATATGCGGCTCGGTCAGGATGATTCAGTTGAGACACGTGGCGCTCTTTACGACAAACGAGACGCGTGGAGCCTTATCTTCCCTGGAATTATGGGGGCTAACAAATCCCAACATGATTAGATTTATTGCGATCGTCATAATTGCCCAGATCAAATTAAATCAAACAAATAGGACACGTGGCAGGCTATCACAAATCATGAATATTCATGGCAATCAATATTTATTTCCCACAGAGATTTGATGTAATCACATTGATTACTCAAATTTATTACATTCAAGATGAAGGGCCCAGATTAAGTGATCCTTAGCCGCCGACTTCTGAAGGAGATAATCATTGGCAAACCCTAATGAGCATACCCTATTCTTATAAATAGTAAGGTGCCATTCCCTTGCAGGCAGGGCAGAGACAGACAGAGAGAGGAGAGAGCGAAAAAAAGAGAGAGAGCACTAAAGAGACATCCAGAGATCTACAACCGAAGGCGCAAGAGAGTCTCCCCACAAGTCCAAGATCATTTCTTCACCGGAGCCAAGGCTACGTCTGATCGTCCAAGGAGTAAGGCAGAGCGGCCGTCGCTTTCCCGAGCCTCTATCGTCATCCCCAGAAAAAATTAAACAATTGTACTTAGACTACTGTACGTAGGTTTTTGTCCCTAGGCTTTCTTTGTACGAGCGAGTTTGTATTGTTAAGTAAAAGTCCAGTCCTCCGATATAATTGTTCTGTTCTTTTATAATCAATGGCAAACAGGGAGAGGCCTTCCGTTGCTCTGATTTTCATGCCGCACTTGATTTGGCTTCGGCTTTGGTTTTCGTGAATGCATTTTTCGTGAATGTTTTTTGAATGAGTTTTCGTGACTTGCATTTTCAAGCTTCGCATTCATATCGAATTTCCTTGAATTATACAGTGTTCTAATCAGTTGCTTATACGATTGCAGGTGATCGTGTAGGCGACGTCAGCACAGCCAACCGGTCGCTCGCTTGAAGCAAGGCTAAGGCGAGTGGCTGACCTCCTTTATCTTGTCCCTCTACTTTAAAACCAATATGAAGTAAAATGAATGCTTGTCACAATAGTGTAGAATCAAGGAAATCGTGGCACGATTCTTCACGAAACACTTGCTATCAAACTATCGGTATTGAAAATAGAAAACATGTTTTCTTACGCAAATTTACTTAGCCTATGCAAAATAATGAATGAATCAATTAACGTTTATCTTAACGATATGGCTAAGTAAGCAATCGACTAAGTTCAAAAGAAAATGGTCATTGGACAACTTGTCGACAAGGTGTAGTTTTCTCGAACGATTGCCTAGCCCAAGGGACCGATTCGACCCGGGAGGAACTGTAAACCCCCTAAATTTTCTATATTTTTTTCATAATAATTTGAGTATTGATTTTTGTACTTCGTATTTATACGTCGCGTGCAAAATTCATATTTTCATATTTGCTCGTTGAGTACGAATATGTACGAGGCACATATTTTAGAAAGATATTTTGATCATAGATTTTATTTAAATAGGATAAATAAGGTTTTTAAATAATATATGATAAATATCTTATATTGCTTAGCATGATAAATGCATAGCTTCATTTTATTTTTGTTATTAAAAAAAGGGCTAATTTAAATTATGGTACAAAATAAATAGTAATTTTATTTACTATATTTTCAAGCAAATATTCTTTTGTATCCGAGGTAAATAAAGTTTGATTCATAACTGTATTTTCGAAATTATTATTAATATATTTTATTATTTATGAAATTCATATTTGAAATATTGTTTGGTTTAATATTTAATTAATTATTATGATTTAAATTGGAAAAGATTTTATTGACCTTATTTTAAATAGCTTTTGAATTGAAGATCAGTTTTTATCTATATTGAAATTGAACTTTAAATCGATGTGAATTAATATAAAATCTATCATATTGGGTTTAAATTAATTCTAATCCTTATCCAACTGGGTATTCCCACATCCTATATAGGCAGGTACTCCTCCATAATTTTCTACCACAACCAAACGTGCATCGTGTCGGTGCCCTTCCCCATCCACTATATCTTTTACCCTTACAAGTACAATATTCCTCCAGAGTCCGACAATCCCGGACTCGACACCCACTCCGTGTCACGCAGGACACCACCACGCCATCCCCGTCATGTCGACGCGACGACACCCTAACCTAACTAGGGTAAATCAGCACCCCGACCCTGCTCGCCGCTGTCAGACACTGCCATCCCCAACTCTGCACTAGTCTCCCCCGCCGGCCACCGGGGAACCACCGCGCCACCATCGAAACCCCCTACAAAATTTCACAGCCACCACCGCCACCTATACCGAATCCCCATCGACACCACCGGAGTGACCGCCCATTCGCCATGCATCACCACCACAAAAAAAAGAGAGAGCAAAATCAAAAGCCAGAACCCTAACTTGACTTTCTCCGGCGACCCGACGACACTCCTCCGCCCAAGCGAACACCAGATCTGTGCGCTCCTTCCGGAGGTGCCACCCTCTCTTCGGCCGCCCTCTCGAACTCCACCTCCGGCGCCCGAAACGACCACACCCATCCGCCCTCTTCCCCGGAGCTCCGCCCCTGTTCGCCGCCGTTCGCCGATCGCGCCGCTCTCTCCGACCGGCGTCCTCACCATCCCGCCAAGCGCGCGCCGCCCAGATCGTGCCTCTGCCGCCACCGCGGTAAGCCAACGCCGCCCTTCACGCGCTAAAGTTCGTCGCTCCCCCGCCGACCCAGGGGAGCGCCGTCACTGTCCCCATGAGAGCACCCCCACTAAATCCCTCGAACCGACGGAGCCGCGGCGCTTGTCAGCCGACCGCCGCCTTCTCCTTGCCGAAGCCCCTTCGTGAGTATTCCCTCAATCTCCTTCTTTTTTTTTTACTTTTCTCTTTCTAAGGAAGGAACAGCCAAAGGATGGTTTTAATGATTATTAATTATTATTATTTATTAGTATTTATTATTATTATTATTATTATTATTATTATTATTATTATTATTATAAGTATTGGTATATTAGGCATAATACAGTATCATTGTTGTTGGTATTATTATAATTACTCTTATTATTATTAATAAATTTGTTTTGGTATATTATCATTTGCCTTATTATTTTGTTTTAGGAATTTTGCAACTATTTATAGCTAAAATTCAGGTTAAATTTTTACACACTAAAATATTTTCCTAGATTATATGTACTATCTAAAAATATATATATATTTTTAGTCAAATGAAAAGTTAGTTTCCTATAAAATTTTGTATATTTTTACGAACCTAGAAACTAGTCTAAAAATAATTTATATTCTTCAATTTGTTTTCTAGACCTAAATCGTACTAATAAAAATGTATATTTTTTTATATTTATATCTAAAGTATTGAAGAAATATTTTTACTAACAGAAAGTAGTTACTAAATTTATATAAGGATTTCTAGTAGTTACAAATGATTCCGAAGGTATAATTTTAGGCTAATAAAAACTAGTTTCAAAAATAGTATATATAAAGTTTTCTAAAAAGTATGTTTTCCTACAAACTCCCTTCACTTAATGTCGTTGACCACCACTGGTCACATGTCCTTGTTTCCTCGCGAATTCAGACCATGTTTGCATGGACCTCGGCTATGGGACAAAACATGACTAGTCAGATAATAGCACCACACCAGGAGACATACCAGGCAAGATACCTTACCATTAAACTGTTTATATTCAGTCTGTATTTATTTTATATATCACTGTTCTTATTTCTGGTTCTTACAGTTCCTGATTTACTGCCTGTTCAGTGATTGTTAATTTACTTTGTTATTATCCTTTGATTGCATATGAACCTAGAGTTAAGGGACTACCGTCTGTAGTGTGTCGCATATACCTGGACACAGTTGTACCACGAGGATGTGTGAGATGAGTAGCATGTAGAGGTTCTTGTGTGTGGGCTGATCCCCCATGCGCATGCGTTAGGGCTAACTGCTAATAGAGGTATGTTAGGAGACTTAGTAGTTAGTAGAGGTATATGAGACATGGATGTGACTCTATTAAACATTGGGTGGAAAGAGCAGTTCCTTAACGTATGGGCCAAGTATGCACTTCCCTATTGCCGGTTATCTCCGTGGGAGATACGGTCCTGGATCCTGATACTGATTTACTGCTGGCCTCTGACATTCGATGAATGTTATGTTTTGAGGTCCCTGGTATCCTGATGGGCCATACCTGAGATTACTGCTACTGAGCCAGAGTGCCCATGCGTTGGAGGTTTGTTCTTAACTGCATAAACACTGTAGTACGGTTAGATTACCTTATTTTTGTCTTGTCACTTATTTTAGTTTGTGACATATTATATATTCAGTTTATTATGGCATGTTCTTTATGTATCTTGTTACGTCCCTCTGAGGACCTGGTTATCTCGCCAGGTGTGTGCTCTTGTCTTTCACAGGTGTTCTAGCCGTGGACATGATCGTCACTATTTCTTCGAGGATGATTGCACTTTGATCGTCTTCGCTCCGCTCGCCAAACTCTTTCTTTTATTATGTATTTCTTTTCATAGTTGGTAGTGGATTTGTCTCCGCCCAACTACATGTACCAATGATAATTCATAGTTGATTATATGATATTCTTAAATCTTTCATTTTGTGTGGATGAGATTAGATTACTTTTGGTTCACTGTATTTTACAGCTTATGTATTCATACGAGGTTTCCATATATTGGAGTATACTTCGTATGAATACAGCTGGCATGTCTACGTTCCTAGTCCTACGTATTTTGGGACTGGGGCGTTACATGTTTTTGTGGTGGCCCATGCAGGTCAAGTTTGTCACTTCGGTTACATAATTGTACCGATGTGAGCCTGCAATATAGGATTAGTATCTAGGAATCTCATCCACAAGCTTGACCTCCTTCCTTGTTTCAAATTCCGAACTCTCGTTACCATCCTTGATTTGCATCCTGCTTGAACTCTTTCTACCGTAAATTTTTATCTTTCGTGTTTAGTGACAGTTAGGAAGATGACTACACTATTATATGCTCATAGGTCAAACACATGGCTAGGAAGATTACATTGACAATTAGTATATATTGAGGTCTTATTCGAGTCATAAGGACATTTTCTAAAAATATGATTTTTAGGATTAGTTAATTCCAAGTTGGGTAGTAGCATATTACCGCCTTCAAAGGATAGTTGGAATTTCATTTTGCTATTGCAATGTGGTATACACAAGAGGATGGCTAGATCGAGAAAACAAAATTATGGTTATGATTTTTGGAAATTGCGAAATAGTTTATGATTTATTTGGGATATGAAACCGGAGAAACATCTTGAAATTGTGACACACGATTTACGATTAAGTTCAAGTTTGGATATGTCAAAGTTTATCTCGAATTTATTAAACTGTTTTTAAATTATAAGTTATGATTTTGTAAACGACTAGAGAATATGGAGGGTTTATGATTTACGGTCTATTAGAGAGCTTGAGGTTTTAAATTGGTAAGTCGTACGATTTATAAATTACAAGTTGTTAATTTGGAGATTTAAAATTTGAAGTAAAAGTTTGGTTTAATATATTTTGAAGGATGTGAAGTTGACTCTGAAAATTTTAAATTGTCTTATGATTATGAATTATAAATTCACTTTGATCTAGAAGTTTCAATTATGGATAATAAAAGTCTTGGTAAAAGGAATAAAATGAGTATGTAGATTTAATTGGGATACACTAAGAGTTATCCCAAGATCTTGAAATTTTTTTTAAGATTATGATGTTGTTATGACTAGAGAATGTGGTACATTTGATAAGATAAAGGCTACTCGAAATTGATTAAAAGATTTTGATTATGTCATAAAATTATTTAGATTTTTACGACTATAAGTTTTGATTGTGAAGGTTTTTAGAAAATATGTGGACATATTGGAATAGGAATTCAAATTGATACAATTAGTATGGTTTTAATTATGACAGAAGATTTTGAGTTGATTAAATTATTGAGCTTAAGTTTCGGATTGTTTTGTAAATATGATAAGATCTATCTCAAGGGTTATTAGAAATAAATTAAAAATTTTTATAGTTATGGTCATTTTGGTAGATGATTTTGAGAAAAAACTTCGAGGAACTCCCATGTCATAGAAATAGACCCTATAGGCATTAATTTTCCTATGAATTGCCATATTCTCTGTGGCCATGATTGATATGCTCAAGTGTAGTTAATCATCTAACCAACCATATAATTATATCTCAATCTTGACTTACCCGACCTTTCTTCGTGACCCACTAACCATTGCAATTTTGAAATATGAGTCGAACCTTCCTTGATTGTATTCATCTAGGAGACCATCTTCTCTCTAGAAGCTGCGTCCATAAACTGTTTTACGAGATTCCTTAGTTAATTTTACCTTATGCTTCCACTTGATCTTCTTAAAATGTATGCGTTAATTATCACTTCATCAACTTCCACTTTTTATTTTAGATCTTTTTGCGTGCCTTACCATGACTTGGATATTTGGAGCATAACACTAGACTTTTCCTTCCAACATATTGTATATGTAAAACCTAGACGAGCCCACCTTCATGTAGGTATATCATGTCCTACTAAAACATACCCCTGGTACTCTATTTTCTTGACAGGACTTTCGGGTCATAAAGACTAAATCCTAACCCTACCATGGTACCGATATACTTTTTGACCACAGATAGGAACTCAATCTCGATTAAAATCCTTCGACCTGATATGTGATGATGTTCTACTTGATTTCCTTTAATGCTCAATTTTATGCCTTACCTTAATTGCTTAACTCGTTGCCCCATCCCATTACTAGTTTAATTCTTGTAAGTTGGGTAGAATACCTCACGACCTAACCAATATTTTGTGGACCACATTGATAGGTTCACTTGGACCATAGAATTTAGTGGACCCTAACTTATCTAGTCAACCAAACCGACTGTATAGGTCCAAACTTCGGACAAGACTCAATGCTAAAGGATCTTGGACTATTTAAGTTCCTTCATCATCTACTGCTTATATTTTGACTATCTTATGTTGCTATTACAGTCTAGTTTTGTAAGCTCACTCTTTATCGAGCTTGTTCGTGACATATGTTTATTGTGGGCGCCCATTAATAAATTGTCTAATCAGAACCGACGTATTATGGTCTGATCAACCAAAGTGCACTTGGTTCGCTTTATATATATTGTTCAACATGGATAGAGGCATAGTTAAACTTGGCCCTGGAGTCTCATCCGCGACTGTTTTGGCAATTCTTTTTGGAACTTATTCAGTCGTCTTTGAACCACTCATTTGAATTCGATAATGCCTTCTTCGAACTCTTTATGTTTGTCTTTTGCCTGTTTTAGAAAGACAAACACCCGTACTTGATATTCTCTTAGTTGTCCACTGTCTATTGCCAAGATAGTTAGCCAGTTACCAACCGATTTGACTGTAACCCCATCTTGAATTAATCATCCTCCTCGTGACCCTAGATTCATTATCACGACTTTCTAATCATTCATGAGACTTAAGAATGAATCAAAGCAATTCCTTAATCAAACCTAAAATCAGACGACCATATCTTCCCAAGGAACCATAATACCAAGTCCCTAAGTTATTCTTTTTGATCCACCCAATGCCTTATTATTTCTTGAATTGTGTTATCATGATTATCTTAGCTAGCGACTGTTTGCCATTGATTGTAAAAGAACAGAACAATTATCGGAGGACTGAACTTAGACTCACAATACAAACTCGCTCGTACAAAGAAAGCCTAGGGACGAAAACCTAGGTACAGCAGACTAAGTACGATTGTTTATTTTTGATTCTGGGGGGTGACGATAGAGGCTCGGGAAAGCGACGGCCGCTCTGCCTTACTCCTTGGACGATCGGTATGCAGCCTTGGCTCGGGGAAGATCTGCTCGGCGTTGACGAAGAAAGGCTCTTCTTGCTCTCCTCGGGTTGCTCTCCTGGCTTCTCTCTCTCTGTGATTATCAAGAAAAGGGGGACCTCTCTCTGTGTATATCTCTCTCTTCTTATTTTTTTTATTCTTTTGTTGCCGACCTCCTTTGCATGGGAATGATACTGGCTATTTATAAGAGTGGGATGGGATCATTAGGGTTTGCTGATGATTATCTATTTGGAATATCGGCGCTCCTTCATTCTATCTGAGCCCTTGATCCTGATCATAATGAATCTCGGCCACTAATGCGGATAGCACCAAATCTTATGAGCAGTTAATGCTGACTGCTTTAAATCCTCGTGATTGATTATGCCAATATTTGATTGCTCGCCACGTGTCCTATTGGCTTGATGATAAATGATATGCCCTGATCTCGGCAATTATGATGATGATGTCAAATATTCTCGTTGGGATTCTGTTGAATCTTCAGTGCCACATTTTTAAATTGAAGATCCTGCCAGGGCCGCATAGGGTGACCAACACTTGAACCGCAGGGAGATACTCTTCGTGAGCCGCATGAGTCAATGCCTCATCGAGCCGCAGGGGACGCACTTTCCGTGAGCCGCATATGCGTAGTCTTTACGAGCCGCAGGGGACGATCTCTCCATGAGCCGCATATGCATAGTTTCTGTGGGCCGCATGAGTTAGCGTGGTATTGAGCCGCATAGACCGGGCTATGAGTGGACCGCATATGGCGAATTCCTGTTAATCATATTAGAGTGACTCCTCAATGAGCCGCATGAGGATGTCCTCTACCTGAGCCGCATGAGACTTTTGCCATGTGGCAATCTAGGATTTCTGACAGATCGGGTCAGAGATTTTCTTCTTTTCCCGAAGAGTCTGTCATTATGGCAGAGCCATTATGACACTTTATGTCAGAGACGTCGCAGCCGTCGAGTCGTGTCAGAGCATTAAATGAGGCCATTACTCCAGTGGCCAACTGTGGGGGGGGTCACACGTGGCGTCAGTTGAGCCTCATGTTCCTGCTGAACCGCATACACCCCCGAGCCGCATGAGTCTGAGGGTCTTCTTTTGGGCCGCATAGGGCAACTTCAGTATGGGCCGCATGGGCTTGCTACCCAAAGCCGTATGGGCTATTATGTCTTTATTCTAATATTTTCCATGCTTCTACAGGACCCCCTTCAAAGTTTTCAATTTGTAAAATTGAAATACTTTGAATAAGAAGCATGGCCCCGTTCATGCCGCATAGGATGTTCTGTTTACCTGAGCTTCCTGGCCGCATTTGCATCTCGGCCGCATAGATTTGTCTGGCTGCATAGGCTCTTTGCCACGCGCCCTGACCACGTGAGCAAATCTTCATTAATTGCCTTCCATTTGATTTAACGCCGCCTTTTAGGGAAGGATCCCAAGGGTCGGTTTTGCCTTGACCGAAGCGTTCTTGCCTTTATTTTTGGAGGCGGCGCGTAATCCGAGGCGTCTTTCTACTTTATGGATCGCCTATAAATAGGAGTCTTTCAGCTCTTGGGGATTTCTTTACCTCCCTTCTTTGCTTGAATTCCCTGTCTTCGTTTTCCTTCTTCATCCATTGACCATGGCTCCCAAGAGATCTGCCGCATCGAAGGTCGCGAAGGGCAAGGCAGTTGCTGCTACGGCGACTGCGATGACGAATGTAGTCGCTCCTCCGCCGGCTGCTGTAGGCGCTGTCCATCCTGATGTTCACCCACCCATCGCTGGTAAGGGGGTCACTCTGAAAAACCCTAACTGCTGCCATGGCTCTGTTGCATACTTTATGCACAAGCCACATATACGAGGCGTATCGATGTGACCGCATAAGCACTTCGCCTATTATGGCCGCATGAGCTTGTCATATTCGATCCGAGCCGCATGTGTGTTTTCGACTTGGGCCGCATAAGCGTTGCCCACTTTTGAACCGCATGAGCTTGCTGGTTTGTAGCCGCAGCGGCTTGTTTGAGTCGGGCTTAGCCGCATGAACCTATAAACCCTTCTGAATCTGAGTTGTATGGACTTGGTCAATTCAGAGCCGTATAGGGCTATGACGTGCAGAGCCGCTTGGACCTATCTGCTGCTGAGCCGCATGAGGCTGTGGCGACCCGAGCCGCATAGACTCCAATAATCTTTCACATGCTTCTGTTTCTTGTCTATCTTCTGACCTTGTTTCTTTTATCTTTTTCTAGTGAATCTACCCGTGAATTCTGCGGGAGAACTCCTGGTTGGTTCGAAGCAACTTGCCGAAAACGTGCCACTGGACGACTTAGTTCATCAAGTGTCAGAGCAGCTCCTCGTTGACGAGCCTTTAGAACGAGTAACTGTTATCAGGGTTCAATCCTTCCCCTTCTTTCGTGATATAATGAGCTCAGGGAATCCTGAAGGGAAGCATCTGAGACCAGTCTTCCTCTTTGGGGATGCACTGATCGTTAAAAACTCCCGCGTTCTTGATATTTCCGAGAATTAGGATTTTGATCTGGATGGGAGGCCAATTCATATTCCCCTTATGAAGCGTCATTTCCCCTTTGCGTGGTTCAACATGGTTGTCTTGGACAGGCAGATGACAGATCCTCTTACTCCCACCGGATCGGGGATGTTCGTGGGTGAGATCCGTCATAATAAAGCTACCGGGTCGGTGCGTGTGATCAAGAATCCAATCAGTCGGTCCGTGATGGGGTTAGTTCCGGGTTCCTTTATCAACACGCCTGGTCCCAACTTCTCATTTTCTCAGGCTGATATCTTCTTGAGCCAGCTTGCACGAAAGGGGTCTTATCCTGTTGGCAGGTTGGCTCTGCAGGGCTGGTTGCACCCCACTCCCCCATGGGCTAACCTGACTTCATGGATTCTGTGGAAATATGAGACACCTTTGAGAGAATTCAATCTTTATGACGCTATCCGGGGTATCAGCCACGGACTGCCCATTAATAAGCCGTTATTCATGGCCCTTCTGGAGATGTATAACGATCGGACAGGGACGTTCTTCACCCCCGTAGGGGAGTTGGGGCTCGCTCTCCATGAGATGTATGACGTCTCCAAGCTTCCCTGGGGAGATGAGCCTTTCGAGGCGTACACTCCGACGAACGAAGAGTTCCGGGATCTAGATCGTCGATTCCCAGGCTTCGTTGCGGTATACCAAGAACTGTTATGTCATCATAGTACCTGCCATCGAGTGGCTATCCAGAAAAATGATAGCTCGGAGGGGGATTCTCCTCACACCAAGTCCTGGGTCTCTTATCTTTTTAAATTCAGTGCTGCTGGCCGGGTCACTTCCCGAGACCGTCAAACTCCTGGTGAAGTGGAAGATTTGATGTCGACCGCTAGGAGGTCGAAGTCTACGGGCGATAAATTTAGGAGTCGGATTGACTCCTTCAGCTATTTTTATTATGGCACTCGACGGTTATCAGATAAGGCCCTTCTGGCCGAATTTTTAATGGTGTGGCTACGCAATTGTGTGGTTTCAGGTGGGGCAGGCGCTATCGAGCGGATCAGCCGTCATTTTATTCTTTCCGCCGTGAAATTGGCTTTTGGGGTCAGGTTGGCTCTTCTTTCTGCTATGGTATGCAGCGTTCATCATGGTCTCCGTGCATTCTCGTCCAGAGTCCTCGCACGTGACGTGGCGATAGACTTTGAACGTATAGAGCTGCCTTATCATTACCTGTTGGGGTGGTTGCTGCTGCATTATCAGTCTTTGATGAGGCCTGGGATGGGAGACAGCGTCACGGGCGATGACGCCTTTCTTTTCAAATATCGTCATCAGCCTTGGGAATGTAGCACTATACCGGCGTGTCGAAGGATGTTGGCGAGGACAGACGGGTATAGCTTCTTTGTATCTGTCCCCTGTTTTACTGACCAGGAGGTGAGGAATGTTCATGTTGATGGCGTGAGGCCTCCTTATTTCTTGCCTGAGAAGATGCGTTATTGGTTGCGTAACATTCGCCCATCGCACTTAGTTTATCGCAACCGTAACGCTGTGTACCTGGAGCCCTATTTGCCTAGTAGATTTGCCCGCCAATTTGGGTATTGTCAACTATTCCTTGGGCGTCCCAGTCCTAGCCTGGGATTTGAGGGCAGTATACTTGACGGTATTAGGGCGTGGAGCTATTATGACACTTGTCATACTCGGACTAGTTTCTCCGTTCCTGTGGCCAACGTGCTAGAGGAGATCTTGCATATGGCTGCCTTCTACCATGTTACAGTGAACCAGGCTCCAGTAGATTTTGACCCGAGGACGAGCTTCATTCTGGGCACTCGCTTGGCGGAGAAGACCCCAGTGTTGAAAACGAAGAAGAAAGGGGCGAATAGGGTTCCTATGCCTGATTCTGAGTCCTCTGACACAGCTGAGAGAAACAACGAGCAGGAGGAGCGGGATGACGAGGATTCTCCTTCCTTTAGTGGTGAAGCAGCGGCGGATCAGCCGCCCCTCATGACAGAAGAGGGGATGGCGGATCGACCGTCGACCGTTTTTGGTGAGATAGAAGATCAGCTGCCACTTGTTCCCGAGGTGGTGAGGTCGAAACCACCGTCTGCAATGCCTGGTCTCTCGCGTAAGCGAGGCAGGAGTGAGTCTGCTGATGAAGGAGTGACTTTTTCTGTAAAGAGAACTGTAGCCAGATCTCGTAGGCTATTTATCACGGAGGGGGGTGAAGGTGCTGGCGATGCTCCGGAGGTAAAATCAAATCGGATTTATCTGTTTATTGTGATTTTCCTCTTCTTGGGATATGACTCGATCACTTTTCTTTGCAGGCGCCTGATGAATCGGACTCTTATGCACCGTCTTTCGCCCCTGCGGTTGATCCGACCCTTGCTGCTCTAATTAGTGGCGTATGTACCGCGGTCCTCTCTACGGGGGTTCTTTCAACGGATGCTGAGAACTCTCGAGTTATTGAGACCCCAGTCCGGGATAACGAAGGTTCCTTTGGACTTGTCTCCGAGATTGTTGGAGTTTCGGAAGGCGATGCCGATCTCGGCGCATCTCCTTCCGAAGGTGCTGGGGTGGAGGAGCCTATCTCATTTAGTTTGGATGCTGTCGGTGAAGGTGCTGGGGTGACTGCAAGCGAACCTCAGCCTCCATGCTCTTCGGCTGGTAAGATAGGCCAAATATTGACTCATGCGGAGGCTTATTTGCTTTATCAGCATATCCTCCAGGTCAAATCGATTCATGGTTGTTTTGGCCCTGTAGGTCCCGACCCTTTACTTCCCGCGTCGGATGTTCTTAGGGAAAGCTCGACCTGTCCTAATCCGGGGGAAGGGAGCGCTTCCCTTCCTTTATCGACTCATACTGAGGGACCTCCTGCCAGTCTTGGGCAGGTGGGGATGGAGCTTGTCCCGAGGACTGCGGTCTCTACCTCATCTTCTGCTTCTTTTACGGCTTCAGAGGCTGACATCTCGGTCCTACCGAGCATTCAAATTCTACGGACTGCTGAAGAGGAGTTGGCCGCTGTTCAAGCGTCCTTCCATGCAGAGTTGGTTTCTCTCATGGCAGGAGCGGCAGATTCTATCGCGTCTTCTTCTGCGCTGCCAGCCACACTCCCGTTAACATCGGCTTCCTCGGAGGCTTTGAACGAGGTGACGCAAGATGTAGTTGACAGCTTCTATCGCCACTTAGGGAGGGGTGTAGATGCTGCCGTGGAACGGGGAATCCCTTTCACTATGTCTCTGAAGGGAGCTCGTGGCCAGATTGACACTTTGAAGGATCTTCCCGGTGGGATGGGGTTAGCCGCGCTTCTGGAGCCCAAGTTGGTCGAGGCCGACCAGCTTGTGACTCAACTGCTGGCAACACGGCAGGCTGGCTTGCCTGCTGCGATTAAACGAGAGCGGGGCTTCCTTGTTGCTGCTCGGGATAAGATCAGGCTTGCTCGGGATGCTGCCAGGCCAGCTGTGCGGGAGGACCTTGACAAGTTCTCCGCTTCGTATGCCAAGCTGGGTCATCGAAGTCAGGCTTGTAGGGCTCGTGAAGAGTCTGCTTCTCGTGGAGTGGCTGCCACACAGGAGCGGATTCTCGTACTCCAGCAAGAGTTGGCCCTCCTCGAGTCAGAGCGGGAGGCTGCTCGTGCAGAACAGGAGTCGATCGCTCGGGAGGCCGAGCGGATTTCTCGAACTTCTGCCAACCTAGAGCAATCTTTCAAGAAGTTCGAGGACAACTGGCAGGCCCACGTTCATCTGGAGGACCCGGCGGTGTTGAGCCAGGAAGCTGAGCGTCGAGCAAAACAGAGGTTTGAGCGGTCGGTTGCCTTGATAAAGGACCGTCTCACGGTGTTATGTACCCCAGAGCAGTGACCGTCTTCCAACTCCCTTTGCTTCTCCTTTTATTTTTCTTTCATATATATTTTTTTACTTGCAAGGGATGTGATCCCCACCGATGTAGCTCCTTTGAATTTTGAAATAAATGAGCACGTTTCAACTCATCTTCTCTTTCTTGTACTTGTGGTGTTCATGGAATTGGACTTGCTGGGGGATTATTTGTGGACCTGTTATCCTGGGTGTACCTTGGTTTTAGGTACGGATAACAAGTTTGATTAGGACGTTTTGGAGCAGCCATGGCAAAGTGGTCATGGATGTTCTTGGGGTTGGGAAAATGAGTGCCATAGAGCAATTGGGCTCCTGGGGCACGGAAGAATGGCGGGTTTATGCTAAGAGACTTAGCAAGGGATATTTGTGGACCTACTATCCTTGGCGTACCCTGGTTCAGGGTATGGATAATAGGGTGGAAGGAAACCAGTCATATTTGCTCCGAGATTATGAGGACATAGCAAACATGAGGGTTTTACCGTAGAATCTTCCTACTCAGAGGTAATGAGAACATGGTAGGGGAAGACTTCACGGAAGCCTTTTCAGTAGTCAATAGTGGTCAACAGAGGACATTTGTGGTCAACAGAGGACATTTGTGGTCAACAGAGGACATTTGTGGTCAGCAAAGGACATTTGTGGACCTATTATCCTTATCGTACTCCGGTTGTGAGTACAGATAATAGGTTGAAAGGGAACCAACATACTTGCTCAGAGGTAATGTGGACATGGCAAATATGGTGATTTCTTCGACGGAGCCTTCCCACTCAGAGGTAATGAGGACATGGCAGGAGTGGGCTCAATGAAGAAGGGGTACATAGAACTACTCAGAGGTAGGAGGACGTGGAAGTTCTATGCGTGGGGCGATTTGTTTTTGGTGGAAGTGAAAATGACTCAGAGGTAATGAGGACATGGTCGTTTCGGAAATTGATGGATCGATTACCCTTTTTGTGTACTGGGAGTACGGGTAGTGGATCATGAGGGAGGATCTCTTCCAGGGAGAAAGTTCAGAGGTATGATTATACGTGACTTACTATCTAAGAGAGTGACCGGAATGTAAGTACATAATTTGGATTTTCTAGAATATTGAGGAGATGAGAGTTCAGTGGCACCAGCGGGTGCATGGCTCGGTAATCTGAAATGTTGTGGATGTGGGTTCAGTGGTATCAATGGATACACGACTCGATAATTTAGAAAATGGTGGGTGTGAGTTCAGTGGTACTAAGAGGGTACATGACTCGATAATTTGGAAAATGATGTCTGAACATAGTATTTCTTCAGAAACTTGCCGTTGACAGGCAACATAAGCAAGTCCCCATTCTGCTTGGCGAGGCGGTAGGCGCCGTTGGAGAACACGGCCTCGATGACAAATGGTCCTTCCCATTTTGGCTGGAACTTGCCTGCGGTCTTATGAGTCATGACCATTGGCCTCCGGACTGCCAGAACAAGATCGCCTACTTGGAATGTTCTGATTTTGACCTTCTTGTTGAAGGCTCCTGAGATACGTGCTTGGTATAGCTCGATCCTTTGCTGGGCTAGGAGGCATTTTTCGTCTAAGGCCTCCAACTCTTGTAATCGGCGTCGATAGTTATCATCCGTTGTCAATTGATAAGTGAGGGCGACACGGAGCGAGGAAATCTGAGTTTCCAGTGGGAGGACTGCCTCACTCCCGTATATCAGAGAGAATGGTGTATTCCCAGTAGCTGTTCGAACCGTGGTGCGATAAGCCCATAAGCATTCGCCGAGTTTCTCGTTCCAGTCGCGTTTGTTGGAGGAGACAAACTTCTTGAGGATTTTGATGATTGTTTTGTTGAATGCCTCTGCCAACCCGTTTGCTGCCGGGTTGTATGGTGTCGAAGCGACATTCTGAATGCGGTGCTTGTCGCAGAATCGATAGAATGCATGGCTTGCAAACTGCGGACTATTATCATGGATGATCCTCCGCGGCAGTCCGAAGCGGTAGATGACGTGATGCTTAAGGAAGCTGATCACGTTTGAAGTCTTAACTTCTGCGAGTGGGACAGCTTCCGCCCATTTGGAGAAGTAGTCAGTGATCGCAAGTATGAAGCGATGTCCTCGGGAGGAAGGTGGGGTGATTGGACCAATGATATCCATCCCCCATGCTTCGAATGGCCAGGATGCCACTGTTGGATGTAGAAACTCGAATGGTTGGTGAATGAAATCCACGTGGACTTGGCAGGCTTTGCATTTTCTGGCATAGTCTATTGCGTCTGCCACCATCGTGGGCCAGTAGTAGCCCATCCGGCGAAGGCGGTCTTGTAGCTTAGGGCCAGGCTGATGGGCCCCACAGACACCATCGTGAGCTTCTCGTACAGCTTCTTTGGCTTCTGTGTTCGACAAGCATCGGAGCAATAATCCGTCGTAGGAACGGCGATACAGCATTTTCATCTCTGTGTCGTAGAAGAATCTGAGAGAACGCCGTCTGATAGAGGTGGCCTCCTTCGAGTTCTCGGGCAGGATATCGTAGACTACGAAGTCTATGAAAGGCTGTATCCAGTCTGGTGTTTCGTTGACCGTCTGGGCAGAATAACTTGCCATGGCTTGAACGTTGTTCTTGGGGCAGACCAGTTCGTGGCCTATTACGTCAACCGAATGATGAGCTTGGTTCGGCACTGCTAAGGAAGCGGCAAGGCCAGCTAGGGCATCGGCTTCTATATTTTGGAGTCTGGGGACGTGCTCGATGATGAATCCCTCGAATGATGAGATAATGTTGATCGCTATTTGGTGGTAGGGGATCATGTCTTCATGGCGGACTTCGTACGACCCCCGAATCTGGTTGACGATTAGTTGCGAATCGCCGTATGCTTCCAGATATTCTACCCCCAGCTCTTTTGCAAGTTGGAGGCCAATGACCAAAGCGTTGTACTCGGCCACATTGTTAGAGCAGGGTTCCGTGAGAGAGTAGGCGCGATTGATCACTAGCCCGGTAGGAGAGATCAATACTACTCCGACCCCGACGACGATGTTTCCCTTGGGTCCGGTTCTTGAAGCGCCATCGAAGAACATCCGCCATATGTTATCGTGGGTGGTTGTATTCGAATCGGCGACCTCATCTAGGATTTCTTCGTATATTCTAGATGACTCCGATCCTGGATGGGCTGCCAAAAAGTCTGCCAGGGCTTGACCTTTGACAGCCTTCTGAGGGACGAAGATCATATGATAGGGAGACAGCAATATTGCCCACGTAGCGAGGCGAGAGCTGAGTGCCCCTGGTTTAGTCATGAGGACTCTGAGAGGGTTGACCCGTGAGATCACATGTATGGTTTGCCCTGTGACATAGTGCCGCGTCTTTTGAATGGCGAATACCAGGGCGAGGCATTCTTTCTCCATAGCGGTGTATCGGTGCTCTGGTCCAATCATCATTCGGCTGAGGTAGTATATGGCCTGTTCGTGTCCTGCGTCATTGTTTTGTGCCAGCAGGGCACCGAGGGAGTGTTCCATTGCTCGTACATAGAGCGAGAATGGTTTTCCAGGGACCGGGGCCACCAGGACTGGAGGATTTGACAAATATTCTTTGATGTCGTCGAAAGCACGCTGGCATTCTTCGTCCCATACGAATGAGACTCCCTTCTTCATGAGGTGTGTGAACGGCCGGCATCGTCCGGAGAGATTAGAAATGAACCTCCTGATGTAAGCTAGCCTCCCTTGGAGGCCTCTAAGTTCGCGGAGATTTCTTGGGGGACCCATTTCCATTATTGCCTTGGTTTTCTCGGGGTCTACATGGATACCCCGTGCAGTGATGATGAAGCCTAAGAACTTCCCGCTGGATACGCCCAAGAATGATTTTGTAGGGTTCATCTTCAGATTATGGGCTCGCATCAGGTCGAATACTATTCTCAGATCTTGCAGATGATCTTCCTTACGGCGACTCTTGACGGCGATGTCGTCGACGTAGCATTCCACTGTCTTGCGCAAATATTCTCTGAAGATGATACTCATAGCCCGCTGATATGTGGCGTCGGCGTTCTTTAGACCGAATGGCATGACTGTGTAGCAGTATGTGCCAATCGGTGTTCTAAATGATGTGTGCTTCTCATCATCGGGGGACATCTTGATTTGATTGTACCCCGAGAATCCATCCATGAATGACATACGTTCGAAGCCGCATGTGTTGTCAATTATGATGTCCGTGATCGGGAGGGGAAATTCGTCTTTCGGACATGCCTCATTTAGATTACGGAAGTCGATACAGATTCGGATCTTTCCGTTCTTCTTAAGGACCGGGACTATATTGGCGACCCAGTCAGGGTGTTGCTCCTCACGGATGAAGCCGCTGGCTATCAGCTTGTTGACTTCGGCTTCGATTGCGTCCATGACGCCTGGGCGGAAGCGCCGTTGCTGCTGTTTGACCGGCTTTGCATCCGGCCGTATGTTGAGTTTATGAAGAGCAATATCGGGATCTAATCCTGGCATGTCTTCGTAACTCCATGCAAATATGTCAATATATTCTCTGATGAGTTCCAGCAGTGATTCTCGTTCTTCGTCTGTTAGGCTTTTACTGACGAAGATTGGCTTTGGAGAGGATTCGGTGCCGAGGTCGACCTGCATAACTTCATCCTCTGTAGGAGGTTCTCTCAGCTCGAACCGCTTTTCCCATTGTGCGTCTAGCTGTTGGGCCCACGGTTCGAGCTCGAGGATTTTAGGAATGTCCTCGTCTTTTTCGTACGCGTCGGCGAATGTCATATTGACTGACATGACCTGTCTGAATATATCTCCGATGTTGGTATCCGAGTCGGAAGTTGGTGACCCGGTTGAATGTGACTGGCAGTCGCACTCTTCATCTGAACTCTCCGGGGTTGTCGCGGGAGTCACATATCCTAGTCCACATCGAGTTTTGCTATAGTAGTCTCGCGGCTTGCCAGACGGTACTGGGGGCTTCAGAGGTAGTCGTCGTCCGATGCCGTAATTCAAACCAGGTGTAGTCTCCATATCATACCCTTGTTTCTGCATGAGGTATTTGGACTGGGGGCTATAAAGATACAGAGGCAGTCTCCCGGCGTCTGACCCAGGATCGACTTCTTTTACGGTGAAGGGGTGCGGATCGTCCTTCCGGCCGAAGATGATTGGATGATCCCTGCCCTCGACTATGCGGTAAGCGTCTTCTGCCGGAATAAGCTGGATTGCGGTATGTACATTTTTCACTTGTGTGTGTAGGTGGGTGCCTATACCGTGATCCATAGCATACATTGTACATAGCTTATTGAGCTCGATGTAATTCAAAGATAGCCCTTTATTGATAAAGTAAGGTATCTTTTCTAGAGGGATTACATCATCTGCGGAAGGGGTATCGGGCTGGACAGCCACATACTTGGCTAATTTTGGTTCTTCTTCGGCCACCCCCTGTATAAATGAAGACTGAGAGAGCGACCTAATCAGCTTGATCTTCAGAGGCTCGACTGGCGGAGTAGGTCGTGGAGTTGTTGGTAGACTGGCAACCCCCAGTTTGGCATCTGACGTGGGGCGAGAAATGGATGGTTCGCTAGAAGTGTCAGACCTCGCATCGGGGTGACGACCCTTCTTAGGAAGACGTATCGTGAGCGGTCTGTCGGAGGGATTGAGCTTCTCCGCTTGGAGCTGACCGACTCTCGGTAGTTTGATGGTAAGTGGCCCTGGTGTGGGTCTCGGCACTTGGCCAGACCTTGGCAGCCGGATTCTCATCTGCTCTTCTTGTGCCGATAGACTGATTGCGTTCTTACGTAGAGTAGCCGTAAGGGGTACAGAATTGCCTGGTTTGCGAGCCTGGAGGTGGATCGTCAGAGGTTCTTCTGATCCTGTGGTTGTCTTGGTGTGAGCTTGTACCTTCGCTTCGACCAGGTGCTTCTTTGATTTTTCGTACAGACAGGAGTCTGAGTAATAAGATTCAACCCCCTTGAAGGGATCGATATCAGCAAACTCTGTCCTCACGAAGCCGTGCTTATCGACATATTTGAAGCACTGGTGTAGCGTGGAAGGTACGATCATGTAATCGTGTATCCAAGGCCGCCCCAGAAGGATATTGTAAGAAGTGTCGGCATCTATGACGTAGCAGGTGACTTCCGATTGGAGATCGCCAATCTGACATTTCAAGCGTATCTTCCCTATTGGGTAGCTCCTGCCCGAATTGAAACCGCTAATGGCGGTGCTTGTAGGTGTCAGGCGGTACATCGAAATACGAAGATGATGTAGCAGACCCTTTGGGATAATGCTTATGGAGGATCCAGGATCAATGTGCATTCGGTCCACCTTCACGTCGCCGATGTATCCAGTGTAGTACAATGGGCGATCGTGCAGGTTAGTTTTGATGAGCATATCCTGCGGAGAGAAGACGATATTGGACATTGCCCCTGTACACGCACTATCTTGGACCTCTGCAGGTTGGTTATTTCTCGTGAGGTTGACCTGAGCCAAGTATGCATCGGCATTTTAGAGCGCCTCGCTTAAAGCTGTGCGGACATCCTTCGAGAGCCTCAGGAGTTCATATAAAGACAATTTGGCCGGTGTATTGGCCAATTGAGCCAAGATGTCGAAGTTGTAGGGTCTTTCCAGCCCCTGAGGTATCTCTTTTCGGAGAAATTTGTCGAAGCGAGTCTCCTTCGGCCTAGGCTTGTCGGTCGTCGAAGGCTGAGCCGGTCCCAGAGTGTCAGTGGTAGTGGGCGGCTGTTCATTAGTCGGATTCTCGGCTACTGGTTGGGCTTGTGCTCCAGATCGAGTAGTGACGGCTGAGACTTCCTCCTCCTCTGTCGAGGCGGTGCGGCATGATCTGACCTTTCCACTTTTCTTCGTAGAAGGTAAAGTGGGCTGAGTCACCTCGTGGACTAGGTCCGGATGGACCCACATGATTTCCCCTCGTGATGTGGTGAGGGGTACTAGGCCGGGAGTTTGATCACGGGCAGGCGGAAGATTAGCGATTTCCATCGTTGCCAGAGGGATGGGTATGACACCGTCTTGAGTCTCTGTTGGAGGAAAACTGCCGAATTGTACGGACACCATGTTGGCTGCTACGGTTACCTCCTCGAAGTCGATAGCCAGAGCGTTCGAATCGATGAGGTTCTGGATATACCGTTTCAGTTGGTAGCAGTCGTGTGTAGCATGGTGGACGTAGCGGTGGTAATGGCAGAACTTCGGATTTTCCAAATCAGCCGGCCGAGGTTCCCGCCTTGGTGGAGGACGCTGAATTCTATCTCCTTGTATAAGCATGTCCAAGATAGGCTTGACGTGGCTGTCTTCGAAAGAATAAGTGATTTGAGGCCATTGTTTGTCTGCTGGCTGTAGCTCGGGCTTCTGGGCTGTATCGGTCACCATAGCCTGCTTGCCTCTGTTGTCCCGGCTGTTGGAGGGGATACCTCCATTGTCGTTGCTGGTGTTGGGACGCTTGCCCTTGTTCTCTCCCTCCGAGATATGTAACCCCAGTTGGCGAGCCTTCTTCAATTATTCTTCAGCACTTGTGGCACTGATGATAAAAGCCTTCCAGTCCTTGAATTGACTTTCGCCCATCCAGAGACTAATTGTTGGGAGTAGTCTCTTTTGGCAAATCTCAATCAAGGAAGAGTCCGGGTTGCCAGATGGTAACTTCATTGCGGTTTGGCGAAACCGCTCAATGTAATTCCTTGTCAGCTCTTTCTCTCCTTGGACGACGTCCATGAGGGTAGACATCGTAACGTCCTGCCCTACCTCATAGAACCTCTCCAAGAACAAGTGCTTGAAGCCAGCGAAGGAGTAGATGCAATTATCTGGCAGGTTGCGGTACCAATCGAAGGCGACTCCTTCCAGTGCCCCAATGAATAACCGTGTGAGGATGGTCGGTAGTGACCTTAAAGTAAGTGATGTACCGGCTTGCTGAAGTTTTGCCATCATATGGGTTGATATTGAACGGCTTATATCTTGGGGGAAAGGGCACATCCCTCTATTCAGCAGGGTATGGTTGCCGTATTCTGAGGTCTTGAGAATTTTCTCGGGCGTGGAACATCGCTCGAAGCTTCTGAACTTCTCTCCTTACTTCTCGGGCCTCAGCTGTCGCGGTAGGGGCCGTTATCTCGGGAGTATTATTGCCCGGGTTTGGTGTCGCTGAATTTGAATCTATGTTGTTCGCGGGACCCATGCTTGTCTGACCAGGTGTCACTCCCTGCAGAGTAGGAAGCGCTGCTTTGATTTCGTCTATAGACTTGACCAAGGCGTGCAGTATGGCCTCCAAAGTGTCGATACGCTGGCGATCGCCGGAATCACCTTGGCTGTTGTCCGTCATGAATACCGTCCTTACGTGAGGAGTGACAGAAGGAGTGGTGGCGGACGTGCCCTCTGAGTCATACTCATGCATCGAAAAATCATCAGGATATGTGGGGATGTTCTCTTCAGGTTCGGACTCGGAAGAAACAGTACCCCCAGCTTCAGAGCTTGCTTCGTTTAGGATGTCCTCGGGGACGTCGATATCTGTTGTATTCGTCGGAGGATTTGCTTCCTCCAGTCCGTCTTCTTGGAATGTCGGGTTATCGTGGATGTTTGGAGGAGTGCTACCCCAGTTCCGATGACCCCCAGTGACGTGGGCGGCGAACTTCCTACTGCAGCAGTTTTCGTCTTTGAACGGGTGTGTTGGAATACTCCGGTAGAGGATAATCCTTTAGACGACGGCTTCTTAGCTGCAATAGCCGACACCTTTGGGCTGGAGATGCTGGTCTTCTTTCCTCTCCCCTCAACGGGGGCTTTCCGCGCAGAATTGCAGGAGGCCACAGGAGGTGCCTCGTCTTCCGAGCTCGGATGTTGTAATCTTTGGAAGACGGATGGCCGGTCTTCCGTTACTGTCGTGTTGTTGCAACAGCAGTTGACGATAATCTGGGTGCAGTGACGTCCCTGTGAGGACTCTCTGCACGCTGAGGCTCCTCCTCTTTCCTTGCGTTTGTGAAGAATAGCTTCACGCAGGTCAGAGGAACCACTTTGTCCGTTTGCCGCCGGGGGCTGGACTCGAGTGGTTTTATACAACTTCCCATCAGAGGCCTGCGTGATACTCAGCGGGATGCCCCGATAGTCAGAGGTTGGGGCAGCTGTCTGGACTTGATGAGCCCGCGCTGCCCTAGACTTTTTCTTCTTAGTACTCGTGGGTGCGTAATAGGAAGAGTCCACATTGGGTATCACAGAGTCTGGATTTTCATCCAGAAAGTGATCAGAGTCAGGACCGCATGAAAGTCGGTCGAAAACTGATCGAGAGAAGCGTGGTAGAGACGCTATACGGCTAGCGTTGGGTGCCGTGCAGGCTATCTGCATGCGACTGTCTTCTGTTGTGGGACGAGTTCTTATACGGTTATGAGTCACGGCCGTGCAGGCTGTCCGCATGCAGTTGGCATCTGTGGCCGCATGGGTTTTCTGCAAGCGGTTGACTTTACTAGCCGCATGAATCTCATCCATACGGTTGGGAACTGTAGCTGCATAAGTTATGCGGCTGACAGAAGTGGCCGCATGAGTTTTCTTCATGTGGTTGACGATTGTAGCCGCATGGACTTTCTTTCTGCGGCTAATACCCTTCTGCGGTTCAGGTTGAGCAGAGACTCTCTTTGCCCCTGCAAGTCCAGCATCATAGTATTTTCTTCTGTCGGACTTGGGGACAACAGAGGTGTCTGCGATCTGAAGTGGGGCCGCAGGAGAGTCTTTCTCGCCGTCTTGAGCGACCGAGGGTATCCCATCGAGGGCTTGGGGAGGAGCAAATGACTTTGGCCTCCACTCTTTGCGAGCCTTCGTGGTGCGGGTGCGTTTCTGGACCGGGCCAGCGCTGCCTTCAGAGAGCATCTCTTCGAACGCCTGTTGGTCGAAGCGGACAACCATCTTCTGTTGTGTGGAGCCAAGTTTGGCTGCATCTGATTGCGTCACCAACTCCTCAGCCGTGGAGAAGTTAGTCCCCAGCAGAGTCGCCATCGTGTTTGCCATTGATTGTAAAAGAACAGAACAATTATCGGAGGACTGGACTTAGACTCACAATACAAACTCGCTCGTACAAAGAAAGCCTAGGGACGAAAACCTAGGTACAGCAGACTAAGTACGATTGTTTATTTTTGATTCTGGGGGGTGATGATAGAGGCTCGGGAAAGCGACGGCTGCTCTGCCTTACTCCTTGGACGATCGGTATGCAGCCTTGGCTCGGGGAAGATCTGCTCGGCGTTGACGAAGAAAGGCTCTTCTTGCTCTCCTCGGGTTGCTCTCCTGGCTTCTCTCTCTCTGTGATTATCAAGAAAAGGGGGAGCTCTCTCTGTGTATATCTCTCTCTTCTTATTTTTTTATTCTTTTGTTGCCGACCTCCTTTGCATGGAAATGATGCTGGCTATTTATAAGAGTGGGATGGGATCATTAGGGTTTGCTGATGATTATCTGTTTGGAATGTCGGCGCTCCTTCATTCTATCTGAGCCCTTGATCCTGATCATAATGAATCTCGGCCACTAATGCGGATAGCACCAAATCTTATGAGCAGTTAATTGCTGACTGCTTTAAATCCTCGTGATTGATTATGCCAATATTTGATTGCTCGCCACGTGTCCTATTGGCTTGATGATAAATGATATGCCCTGATCTCGGCAATTATGATGATGATGTCAAATATTCTCGTTGGGATTCTGTTGAATCTTCAGTGCCACGTTTTTTAATTGAAGATCCTGCCAGGGCCGCATAGGGTGACCAACACTTGAACCGCAGGGAGATACTCTTCGTGAGCCGCATGAGTCAATGCCTCATCGAGCCGCAGGGGACGCACTTTCCGTGAGCCGCATATGCGTAGTCTTTGCGAGCCGCAGGGGACGATCTCTCCATGAGCCGCATATGCATAGTTTCTGTGGGCCGCATGAGTTAGCGTGGTATTGAGCCGCATAGACCGGGCTATGAGTGGACCGCATATGGCGGATTCCTGTTAATCATATTAGAGTGACTCCTCAATGAGCCGCATGAGGATGTCCTCTACCTGAGCCGCATGAGACTTTTGCCATGTGGCAATCTAGGATTTCTGACAGATCGGGTCAGAGATTTTCTTCTTTTCCCGAAGAGTCTGTCATTATGGCAGAGCCATTATGACACTTTATGTCAGAGACGTCGCAGCCGTCGAGTCGTGTCAGAGCATTAAATGAGGCCATTACTCCAGTGGCCAACTGTGGGGGGGTCACACGTGGCGTCAGTTGAGCCTCATGTTCCTGCTGAACCGCATACACCCCCGAGCCGCATGAGTCTGAGGGTCTTCTTTTGGGCCGCATAGGGCAACTTCAGTATGGGCCGCATGGGCTTGCTACCCAAAGCCGCATGGGCTATTATGCCTTTATTCTAATATTTTCCATGCTTCTACAGCGACCCTCGTCCATTACGATATTCGTGAATTACTTTTCCTATTTAACATTTATGTTAAACACCGTTTTCTTGCCTCGCCAAATAAATTGTTCGTACTTTTTATCGTTAAACTCTTGTACCCCACCAATTCCTAAATTTCGAGGACGAAATTCTTGTAAGTTGGGTAGGATGTAAACCCCCTAAATTTTCTACATTTTTTTTCATAATAATTTGAGTATTGATTTTTGTACTTCGTATTTATACGTTGCGTGCAAAATTCATATTTTCATATTTGCTCGTTGAGTACGAATATGTACGAGGCACATATTTTAGAAAGATATTTTGATCATAGATTTTATTTAAATAGGATAAATAAGGTTTTTAAATAATATATGATAAATATCTTATATTGCTTAGCATGATAAATGCATAGCTTCATTTTATTTTTGTTATTAAAAAAAGGGCTAATTTAAATTATGGTACAAAATAAATAGTAATTTTATTTACTATATTTTCAAGCAAATATTCTTTTGTATACGAGGTAAATGAAGTTTGATTCATAACTGTATTTTCGAAATTATTATTAATATATTTTATTATTTATGAAATTCATATTTGAAATATTGTTTGGTTTAATATTTAATTAATTATTATGATTTAAATTGGAAAAGATTTTATTGACCTTATTTTAAATAGCTCTTGAATTGAAGATCAGTTTTTATCTATATTGAAATTGAACTTTAAATCGATGTGAATTAATATAAAATCTATCATATTGGGTTTAAATTAATTCTAATCCTTATCCAACTGGGTATTTCCACATCCTATATATATGCAGGTACTCCTCCATAATTTTCTACCACAACCAAACGTGCATCGTGTCGGCGCCCTTCCCCATCCACTATATCTTTTACCCTTACAAGTACAATATTCCTCCAGAGTCCGACAATCCCGGACTCGACACCCACTCCGTGTCACGCAGGACACCACCATGCCATCCCCGTCATGTCGACGCGATGACACCCTAACCTAACTAGGGCAAATCCACACCCAGACCCTGCTCGCCGCTGTCAGACACTGCCATCCCCAACTTTGCACTAGTCTCCCCCGCCGGCCACCGGGGAACCACCGCGCCACCATCGAAACCCCCCACAAAATTTCACAGCCACCACCGCCACCTATACCGAATCCCCGTCGACACCACCGGAGTGACCGCCCCTTCGCCATGCATCACCACCACAAAAAAAAGAGAGAAAAATCAAAAGCCAGAACCCTAACCTGACTTTCTCCGGTGACCCGACGACACTCCTCCGCCCAAGCGAACACCAGATCTGTGCGCTCCTTCCGGAGGCGCGACCCTCTCTTCGGCCGCCCTCTCGAACTCCACCGCCGGCGCCCGAAACGACCACGCCCATCCGCCCTCTTCCCCGGAGCTCCGCCCCTGTTTGTCGCCGTTCGACGATCGTGCCGCTCTCTCCGACCGGCGTTCTCACCATCCCGCCAAGCGCACGCCGCCCAGATCGTGCCTCTGCCGCCACCGCGGTAAGCCAACGCCGCCCTTCACGCGCTGAAGTCCGCCGCTACCCCGCCGACCCAGGGGAGCGCCGTCACTGTCCCCATGAGAGCACCCCCACTAAATCCCTCGAACCGCCGGAGCCGCGACGCCTGTCAGCCGGCCGCCGCCTTCTCCTTGCCGAGCCCCTTCGTGATATTCCCTCACTCTCCTCCGTTTTTTTTTTTACTTTTCTCTTTCTAAGGAAGGAACAACCAAAGGATGGTTTTAATAATTATTAATTATTATTATTTATTAGTATTTATTATTATTATTATTATTATTATTATTATTATTATTATTATTATAAGTATTGGTATATTAGGCAAAATGCAGTATCATTGTTGTTGGTATTATTATAATTACTCTTATTATTATTATTATTAATAAATTTGTTTTGGTATATTATCATTTGCCTAATTATTTTGTTTTAGGAATTTTGCAACTATTTATAGCTAAAATTCAGGTTAAATTTTTACACACTAAAATATTTTCCTAGATTATATGTACTATCTAAAAAAATATATATATATTTTTAGACAAATGAAAAGTTAGTTTCCTACAAACTTTTGTATATTTTTACGAACCTAGAAACTAGTCTAAAAATGATTTATATTCTTCAATTTGTTTTCTAGACCTAAATCGTACTAATAAAAATGTATATTTTTTATATTTATATCTAAAGTATTGAAGAAATATTTTTACTAACAGAAAGTAGTTACTAAATTTATATAAGGATTTCTAGTAGTTACAAATGATTGCGAAGGTATAATTTTAGGCTAATAAAAACTAGTTTCAAAAATAGTATATATAAAGTTTCCTAAAAAGTATGTTTTCCCACAAACTCCCTTCACTTATTGTCGTTGACCACCACTGATCACATGTCCTTGTTTCCTCGCGAATTCAGACCATGTTTGCATGGACCTCGGCTATGGGACAAAACATGACTAGTCAGATAATCGCACCACACCAGGAGACATACCAGGCAAGATACCTTGCCATTAAACTGTTTATATTCAGTCTGCATTTATTTTATATATCACTGTTCTTATTTCCGGTTCTTACAGTTCCTGATTTACTGCCTGTTCAGTGATTGTTAATTTACTTTGTTATTATCCTTTGATTGCATATGAACCTAGAGTTAAGGGACTACCGTCTGTAGTGTGTCGCATATACCTGGACACAGTTGTACCACGAGGATGTGTGAGATGAGTAGCATGTAGAGGTTCTTATGTGTGGGCTGATCCCCCATGCGCATGCGTTAGGGCTAACTGCTAATAGAGGCATGTTAGGAGACTTAGCAGTTAGTAGAGGTATACGAGACATGGATGTGACTCTATTAGACATTGGGTGGGAAGAGCAGTTCCTTAACGTATGGGCCAAGTATGCACTTCCCTATTGCCGGTTATCTCCGTGGCAGATACGGTCCTGGATCCTGATACTGATTTACTGCTGGCCTCTGACATTCGATGAATGTTATGCTTTGAGGTCCCTGGTATCCTGATGGGCCATACCTGAGATTACTGCTACTGAGCCAGAGTGCCCATGTGTTGGAGGTTTGTTCTTAACTGCATAAACACTGTAGTACGGTTAGATTACCTTATTTTTGTCTTGTCACTTATTTTGGTTTGTGACATATTATATATTCAGTTTATTATGGCATGTTCTTTATGTATCTTGTTACGTCCCTCTGAGGACCTGGTTATCTCGCTGGGTGTGTGCTCTTGTCTTTCGCAGGTGTTCTAGCCGTGGCCATGATCGTCACTATTTCTTCGAGGATGATTGCACTTTGATCGTCTTCGCTCCGCTCGCCAAACTCTTTCTTTTATTATGTATTTCTTTTCGTAGTTGGTAGTGGATTTGTCTCCGTCCAACTACATGTACCAATGACAATTCATAGTTGATTATATGATATTCTTAAATCTTTCATTTTGTGTGGATGAGATTAGATTACTTTTGGTTCACTGTATTTTACAGCTTATGTATTCATACGAGGTTTCCATATATTGGAGTATACTTCGTATGAATACAGCTGGCATGTCTACGTTCCTAGTCCTACGTATTTTGGGACTGGGGCGTTACATATTTTTGTGGTGGCCCATGCAGGTCAAGTTTGTCACTTCGGTTACATAATTGTATCGATGTGAGCTTGCAATATAGGATTAGTGTCTAGGAATCTCATCCACAAGCTTGACCTCCTTCCTTGTTTCAAATTCTGAACTCTCGTTACCATCCTTGACTTGCATCCTGCTTGAACTCTTTCTACCGTAAATTTTTATCTTTCGTGTTTAGTGACGGTTAGGAAGATGACTACACTATTATATGCTCATAGGTCAAACACATGGCTAGGAAGATTACATTGACAATTAGTATATATTGAGGTCTTATTCGAGTCATAAGGACATTTTCTAAAAATATGATTTTTAGGATTAGTTAATTCCAAGTTGGGTAGTAGCATATTACCGCCTTCAAAGGATAGTTGGAATTTCATTTTGCTATTGCAATGTGGTATACACAAGAGGATGGCTAGATTGAGAAAACAAAATTATGGTTATGATTTTTGGAAATTGTGAAATAGTTTATGAATTATTTGGGATATAAAACCGGAGAAACATCTTGAAATTGTGACACACGATTTACGATTAAGTTCAAGTTTGGATATGTTAAAGTTTATCTCGAATTTATTAAACTGTTTTTAAATTATAAGTTATGATTTTGTAAACGACTAGAGAATATGGAGGGTTTATGATTTACGGTCTATTAGAGAGCTTGAGGTTTTAAATTGGTAAGTCGTACAATTTATAAATTACAAGTTGTTAATTTGGAGATTTAAAATTTGAAGTAAAAGTTTGGTTTAATATATTTTGAAGGATGTGAAGTTGACTCTGAAAATTTTAAATTGTCTTATGATTATGAATTATAAATTCACTTTGATCTAGAAGTTTCAATTATGGATAATAAAAGTCTTGGTAAAAGGAATAAAATGAGTATGTAGATTTAATTGGGATACACTAAGAGTTATCCCAAGATCTTGAAATTTTTTTTAAGTTTATGATGTTGTTATGACTAGAGAATGTGGTACATTTGATAAGATAAAGGCTACTCGAAATTGATTAAAAGATTTTGATTATGTCATAAAATTATTTAGATTTTTATGACTATAAGTTTTGATTGTGAAGGTTTTTAGAAAATATGTGGACATATTAGAATAGGAATTCAAATTGATACAATTAGTATGGTTTTAATTATGACAGAAGATTTTGAGTTGATTAAATTATTGAGCTTAAGTTTCGGATTGTTTTGTAAATATGATAAGATCTATCTCAAGGGTTATTAGAAATAAATTAAATTTTTTTATAGTTATGGTCATTTTGGTAGATGATTTTGAGGAAAAACTTCGAGGAGCTCCCATGTCATAGAAATAGACCCTATAGGCATTAATTTTCCTATGAATTGCCATATTCTCTGTGGCCATGATTGATATGCTCAAGTGTAGTTAATCATCTAACCAACCATATAATTATATCTCAATCTTGACTTACCCGACCTTTCTTCGTGACCCACTAACCATTGCAATTTTGAAATATGAGTCGAACGTTCCTTGATTGTATTCATCTAGGAGACCATCTTCTCTCTAGAAGCTGCGTCCATAAACTGTTTTACGAGATTCCTTAGTTAATTTTACCTTATGATTCCACTTGATCTTCTTAAAATGTATGCGTTAATTATCACTTCATCAACTTCCACTTTTTATTTTAGATCTTTTTGCGTGCCTTACCGTGACTTGGATATTTGGAGCATAACACTAGACTTTTCCTTCCAACATATTGTATATGTAAAACCTAGACGAGCCCACCTTCATGTAGGTATATCATGTCCCACTAAAACATACCCCTGGTACTCTATTTTCTTGACACGACTTTCGGGTCATAAAGACTAAATCCTAACCCTACCATGGTACCGATATACTTTTCGACCACAGATAGGAACTCAATCTCGATTAAAATCCTTCGACCTGATATGTGATGATGTTCTACTTGATTTCCTTTAATGCTCAATTTTATGCCTTACCTTGATTGCTTAACTCGTTGCCCCATCCCATTACTAGTTTAATTCTTGTAAGTTGGGTAGAATACCTCACGACCTAACCAACATTTTGTGGACCACATTGATAGGTTCACTTGGACCATAGAATTTAGTGGACCCTAACTTATCTAGTCAACCAAACCGACTGTATAGGTCCAAACTTCGGACAAGACTCAATGCTAAAGGATCTTGGACTATTTAAGTTCCTTTATCATCTACTGCTTATATTTTGACTATCTTATGTTGCTATTACAGTCTAGTTTTGCAAGCTCACTCTTTTTTGAGCTTGTTCGTGACATATGTTTATTGTGGGCGCCCACTAGTACATTGTCTAATCAGAACCGACGTATTATGGTCTGATCAACATTAGTGCACTTGGTTCGCTTTATATATATTGTTCAACATGGATAGAGGCATAGTTAAACTTGGCCCTGGAGTCTCATCCGCGACTGTTTTGGCAATTCTTTTTGGAACTTATTCAGTCGTCTTTGAACCACTCATTTGAATTCGATAATGCCTTCTTCGAACTCTTTATGTTTGTCTTTTGCCTGTTTTAGAAAGACAAACACCCGTACTTGATATTCTCTTAGTTGTCCACTGTCTATTGCCAAGATAGTTAGCCAGTTGCCAACCGATTTGACTGTAACCCCATCTTGAATTAATCATCCTCCTCGTGACCCTAGATTCATTATCACGACTTTATAATCATTCATGAGACTTAAGAATGAATCAAACCAATTCCTTAATCAAACCTAAAATCAGACGACCATATCTTCCCAAGGAACCATAACTCCAAGTCCCTAAGTTATTATTTTTGATCCACCCAATGCCTTATTATTTCTTGAATTGTGTTATCATGATTATCTTAGCTAGCGACCCTCGTCCATTACCATATTCGTGAATTACTTTTCCTATTTAACATTTATGTTAAACACCGTTTTCTCGCCTCGCCAAATAAATTGTTCGTACTTTTTATCGTTAAACTCTTGTACCCCACCAATTCCTAAATTTCGAGGACGAAATTCTTGTAAGTTGGGTAGGATGTAAACCCCTAAATTTTCTACATTTTTTTTTCATAATAATTTGAGTATTGATTTTTGTACTTCGTATTTATACGTCGCGTGCAAAATTCATATTTTCATATTTTCTCGTTGAGTACGAATATGTACGAGGCACATATTTTAGAAAGATATTTTAATCATAGATTTTATTTAAATAGGATAAATAAGGTTTTTAAATAATATATGATAAATATCTTATATTGCTTAGCATGATAAATGCATAGCTTCATTTTATTTTTGTTATTAAAAAAAAGGGCTAATTTAAATTATGGTACAAAATAAATAGTAATTTTATTTACTATATTTTCAAGCAAATATTCTTTTGTATACGAGGTAAATGAAGTTTGATTCATAACTGTATTTTCGAAATTATTATTAATATATTTTATTATTTATGAAATTCATATTTGAAATATTGTTTGGTTTAATATTTAATTAATTATTATGATTTAAATTGGAAAAGATTTTATTGACCTTATTTTAAATAGCTTTTGAATTGAAGATCAGTTTTTATCTATATTGAAATTGAACTTTAAATCGATGTGAATTAATATAAAATCTATCATATTGGGTTTAAATTAATTCTAATCCTTATCCAACTGGGTATTCCCACATCCTATATATAGGCAGGTACTCCTCCATAATTTCCTACCACAACCAAACGTGCATCGTGTCGGTGCCCTTCCCCATCCACTATATCTTTTACCCTTACAAGTACAATATTCCTTCAGAGTCCGACAATCCCGGACTCGACACCCACTCCGTGTCACGTAGGACAACACCACGCCATCCCCGTCATGTCGACGCGACGACACCCTAACCTAACTAGGGTAAATCAGCACCCAGACCCTGCTCGCCGCTGTCAGACACTGCCATCCCCAACTTTGCACTAGTCTCCCCCGCCGGCCACCGGGGAACCACCGCGCCACCATCGAAACCCCCCACAAAATTTCACAGCCACCACCGCCACCTATACCGAATCCCCGTCGACCCACCGGAGTGACCGCCCCTTCGCCACGCATCACCGCCACAAAAAAAAAAGAGAGAGCAAAATCAAAAGCCAGAACCCTAACCTGACTTTCTCCGGCGACCCGACGACACTCCTCCGCCCAAGCGAACACCAGATTTGTGCGCTCCTTCCGGAGGCGCCACCTCTCTTCGGCCGCCCTCTCGAACTCCACCGCCGGCGCCCGAAACGACCACGCCCATCCGCCCTCTTCCCCGGAGCTCCGCCCCTGTTCGCCGCCGTTCGCCGATCGCGCCGCTCTCTCCGACCGGCGTCCTCACCATCCCGCCAAGCGCGCGCCGCCCAGATCGTGCCTCTGCCGCCACCGCGGTAAGCCAACGCCGCCCTTCACGCGCTGAAGTCCGCCGCTCCCCCGTCGACCCAGGGGAGTGCCGTCACTGTCCCCATGAGAGCACCCCCACTAAATCCCTCGAACCGCCGGAGCCGCGGCGCCTGTCAGCCGGCCGCCGCCTTCTCCTTGCCGAGCCCCTTCGTGATATTCCCTCACTCTCCTTCCTTTTTTTTTACTTTTCTCTTTCTAAGGAAGGAACAACCAAAGGATGGTTTTAATGATTATTAATTATTATTATTTATTAGTATTTATTATTATTATTATTATTATTATTATTATTATTATTATTATTATTATAAGTATTGGTATATTAGGCATAATGCAGTATCATTGTTGTTGGTATTATTATAATTACTCTTATTATTATTATTATTAGTAAATTTGTTTTCGTATATTATTATTTGCCTTATTATTTTGTTTTAGGAATTTTGCAACTATTTATAGCTAAAATTCAGGTTAAATTTTTACACACTAAAATATTTTCCTAGATTATATGTACTATCTAAAAATATATATATATATTTTTAGACAAATGAAAAGTTAGTTTCCTACAAACTTTTGTATAAACGAACCTAGAAACTAGTCCAAAAATGATTTATATTCTTCAATTTGTTTTCTAGACCTAAATCGTACTAATAAAAATGTATATTTTTTATATTTATATCTAAAGTATTGAAGAAATATTTTTACTAACAGAAAGTAGTTACTAAATTTATATAAGGATTTCTAGTAGTTACAAATGATTGCGAAGGTATAATTTTAGGCTAATAAAAACTAGTTTCAAAAATAGTATATATAAAGTTTCCTAAAAAGTATGTTTTCCCACAAACTCCCTTCACTTATTGTCGTTGACCACCACTGATCACATGTCCTTGTTTCCTCGCGAATTCAGACCATGTTTGCATGGACCTCGGCTATGGGACAAAACATGACTAGTCAGATAATCGCACCACACCAGGAGACATACCAGGCAAGATATCTTGCTATTAAACTGTTTATATTCAGTCTGCATTTATTTTATATATCACTGTTCTTATTTCCGGTTCTTACAGTTCCTGATTTACTGCCTGTTCAGTGATTGTTAATTTACTTTGTTATTATCCTTTGATTGCATATGAACCTAGAGTTAAGGGACTATCGTCTGTAGTGTGTCGCATATACATGGACACAGTTTTACCACGAGGATGTGTAAGATGAGTAGCATGTAGAGGTTCTTGTGTGTGGGCTGATCCCCCATGCGCATGCGTTAGGGCTAACTGCTAATAGAGGCATGTTAGGAGACTTAGTAGTTAGTAGAGGTATATGAGACATGGATGTGACTCTATTAGACATTGGGTGGGAAGAGCAGTTTCTTAACGTATGGGCCAAGTATGCACTTCCCTATTGCCGGTTATCTCCGTGGGAGATACGGTCCTGGATCCTGATACTGATTTACTGCTGGCCTCTGACATTCGATGAATGTTATGCTTTGAGGTCCCTGGTATCCTGATGGGCCATACCTGAGATTACTGCTACTGAGCCAGAGTGCCCATGCGTTGGAGGTTTGTTCTTAACTGCATAAACACTGTAGTACGACTAGATTACCTTATTTTTGTCTTGTTACTTATTTTGGTTTGTGACATATTATATATTCAGTTTATTATGGCATGTTCTTTATGTATCTTGTTACGTCCCTCTGAGGACCTGGTTATCTCGCCAGGTGTGTGCTCTTGTCTTTCGCAGGTGTTCTAGCCGTTGCTATGATCGTCACTATTTTTTCGAGGATGATTGCACTTTGATCGTCTTCGCTCCGTTCGCCAAACTCTTTCTTTTATTATGTATTTCTTTTCGTAGTTGGTAGTGGATTTGTCTCCGTCCAACTACATGTACCAATGACAATTCATAGTTGATTATATGATATTCTTAAATCTTTCATTTTATGTGGATGAGATTAGATTACTTTTGGTTCACTGCATTTTACAGCTTATGTATTCATACGAGGTTTCCATATATTGGAGTATACTTCGTATGAATACAGCTGGCATGTCTACGTTCCTAGTCCTACTTATTTTGGGACTGGGGCGTTACAGGAACAAGTGTATAGCAAGCGCCAGCACTTCATTGGCACGAGTTATGCAGGAACTTTCGCACAGGGCTCGCTACCCGACGCAAAAGGGTCGCCGTCTAACCCAGCTATAGTTCGCGATGGCTTGACATTGCCAGTGGCCTTCACACCCTTTCACTTCTTAACAAATGCACGGGACACGGGATGGATATGATAGTTGCTTAATGTTATACAATTTCATATGCTTGCCTTAAAATATGTTGACATGCAATTGATCAGGATGGTCAGAAAGATCACATAAAAGGCTAGCTAACATGTCTATAAAACTTCTTGAATCAAATGCAGAGCTTGGATTTAATTAGCCATTTGCCAGTATATGTGTTCATACTGATCCTCGCTCTTTGCAGGTCCCGTGAACCAGGAAGGACATGCCAACTAGCTCGGCGACGTTCGTGACTTTTGAAGCTTCGGCCGTGCGTCGAAGACTTTTCCCGCGACTCTACTTTTGAAGGCTCTCGACAGTCCAAGGAAGATGACTCAACGTCCCTCCCATCTAGGTCACTGGAGTACATTGTTGTATATTGAAGGATGTGTGCAATGTATGGAATGGCTATCTCATTGGCACTCTTTTGTAATCGAGTCATATTGTAGCCCGTGCGGCATGAGTCTTGTACTAGAGTCTGTAAAAGATGTTCATTATCAATAAAGAATCAAGTTTTCTTTACTTAATATGTGATTCAATTTGTCTGCGTACTTTCTTAGATGTGTCTCGGATTACCTTACGACTATGCCTTGTGCGATCGCAAATTAGGTTCGCACGACATCACGCCCGGGGGACGACTATCGATTCGACAGAATCGGGGCATGACACTTACCCATGGCGGACCGTGTCACGCCTTATGAGACTTACCATGTTCTTTTCTGTCAATTGTTATCATTTACATTCCAAGTGCAATATTACGTGTGATTGGTCACTGACATGACAAGCCATCCTGGACTATAGCTTTGTTAGCCGGGACCCTTGCAACGCAAGTAGCGAGCCCCGCTGCAAGTCCTTGCTTAACCCGTGCTATCACCCAGCACCGCTATACCGTGTTTCCTCCTAGGGAGTCGGTTCCGTGGCCCTGGGTTATCGTTCGAGGAAACTCTCTCCTTGTTGACAAGTTGTCCAATGACCGAATTAAGATATTATTTAGCTATTAAGGTATAGCCAACATTCTTTTTGAAAACTTGATCATTTTGCCATGCCCGTGCCCTTGCATTCATTCTTTCATTCGCAACAATACTGTTGATTTACCTAAGAAGGGGGTCGAGAAGAGAAGGGTCAGCCACTCACCTTGAGTTTACTTCAGGCGAAAGAACTTGTTGGTCGCGCTAGACGTCGCCTACGCGATTACCTGAAATCGCACAAGCAACTGATTAGAAAACTGCATTATTCAAGAAGTTCGATAGGAAATGCGAGTTCGAAATGCAAGCCATGAAAACCATCGAAAACATTCACAAAAAAGCATTCAGAAAACAAAGCCAAAACCAACGCAAGCGGCGTGAAAAGCAGAGCAACGGGTGGTCTCTCCCGACTCAGCCGTAGAATCAATCCTTGAGGTGCAACCCGCTGAATATGGGACTTGGTTCCGAAGAAGCCATTCCATAATGGGGAATGGATCTTAATTCAATCGTTCCCGTTCGATCGATCCCGACCGAACCGATAGCGACAGTGTTCCTTTCTCGCGTACCCTGTGGATGGAGAACGGGACACGATATAGGGACGGGGCACTACAGTACGTCCTGGGCCAGAACGTCTGGAAGAGTCGACGACACGACAAGAGGCACTGTGGTCGGAGGAGGAGCCGGTGTAGTAGGCGCCGTGGTCGGAGGAGCAGTCGTTGACGGAGGCACTGTGGTCGAAGCAGGAGCTGGTACAGTAGGGGCAGGCATCAGACTTGCTGTGCTCAGAACTCCACTCATCTGCCCCACCTGACCCTGGAAGGATACCAAAATCTGTGTAATCTGTCGCAAGGTGTAGGTGTCGGTAGTATCGTCGGTCTGTGGAGGTGGAGGTGGTGAAGATAGAAGAGCTTTGGAATAAACGAACGGCTGGGATGTCAATGATCCGGTACCGTACATACTACCCCCTTTTCCTCTACCGGCTTGTATCCACAAGTTGTTCCTCACAGCCGACGATGTAGGCTGACTAGTCCCAGCTTCTTCGGCAGTCCCACCCTCACCGACTTGACTCTCTGAAGTCTCATACATCTCCTATATTTATATAGGTAAATAGATTTAGAGTTAATATTGGTATTTTAGTTACTATTATGTATTGTTATGGTTACGTTCTCATACGTCTCTTAAACTATTCTTTGATTTATAATGCTACTTAGGGTTGTGATTTAGAGTTAATATTCATATTAGAGTTCAGACTAACTATTTCGGTAAACTAAATATAGTTAAGTACGTAAAGGCGAAGAAGAAATTTAATTAGATATAGGACTCGAAAAACTTACATAGGCTTTGGTCGCCCGATCATCTACGAGCTTCCTATCCTGCTTTCGCTTATGGGTACGATCGAAAACTTTAGGAAAGTCGACGGCGTTCGGATCTCCGCCTGCCGGCGACCTCCTCGCACTGTAACAATTAAACATCAATTTATAACTAAATAATAAATTTAAACAATTGAAGAAATAACAAATAAGAATACTCACCAGCCGTCGATAATGCTTTGTAATTGGGATGGATCCACCCGTGTGGTGACCACCCTTTGCATGGGCAGCCTTTGCCTTCTCACACTTGGCCTTATAGGCCGGAGTGTCCATCTTCTTCTTCATATCCTCCCAGAATTCCTTCTTCAACCACTCATTACGAAGAGCACTATTTAGTAGAGCCAACATCTTTTGGTCGTTGATCATATCCCTCAACCTCTTGCTGGCGACGGACTTGTAGCACTTCCGGATCGCCTGATCTCTATGCACCGGCCACCAATACAAGTTCTGCAAATAAGGACTAATAAAAATAAATGAGCAAATATTTAAGAAATGTTGTAAACAAAGATGATATTATTTAGACATACCTCCAGCATATCGAGCCAAATGAATCGTCTATCAACTGGGATGTCCTCGAAGTTTAGATAGGGAGCATGGAATTGACGACGCATCAAATCCCCCAAATCTCTACCAGCCTGGACCGAAAAGAACCAAGAATAAACAAAATAATGTACGATTAGATAATAAAAAGAGTATGAACAAATGTGTCTACTAACACTAATATACTTACATCGTTCTATCGACCCACAGCTCGGTACGAGTGATTTGGCTGGCCATTCTGGCAGAGTAGGAGGGTATGCAAATTCTGGTCGACGTATGTACACTCCATGGTCGACCAAAAGGCCAGGATATGGGTTCTTCACAGTAGGAGCGACAGGTGTAGTCTCCGGCGTAGAAGACGGGGGGGCACCAGCACCGGTGGGAGTAAATACTGAAGGAATATCAGGGCTAGCTCCACCGACCGAAGAACGAGTGAACGACAAAGATAAGCCATCCTCCTCATCAACCAAATCGTCCTGCTAACTCCTCTGTGATCTGCAGCCGGAGTACTAGAAGGAACAGGAGTAGGAGGACGGGTTGACGCAGATCCTCGAAGTCGACGTGTACGACCTCGTCCTGCCATATGTAAATCTGAAAGAAATAAAAAATGATGTGATAATACAAATAATCAATGCAAATATAATAGAAATTAACTAAAAGTGTGTTGATACAAATAATTAATGCAAATGTAATAGGTAATACGTACTGATCTTCTTCATCTTCTTCGTAATTCGAATCTTCTTCATCTTCACCTTCATCATTTTCATTATCACTTCAACTTTCACCTTCATCTTCAAATTCTTTCTCCTCATCGATATGTCCTTTTCAGACTCCTCCTCTACATGAGATAAGTCCTTTATGTCAAGCTTTTCGTCAACTATATCATCCTCTACAGTAACGTCAACCTCCATGTCATCAACGCCGGCTAAACTCATATATGTTGGTTGAGACATGACTACCTCATCCTCTTGGTATGCTTGATCTCCAATATTATATGTATTTTTTACTTTGGTTTTGCATACAGCCCACCAATCAAGAGTAGTGCGTCGTCGACTAGGATAATTCGTGTAGTACACTTGGACCGTTTGACTAGCCAATACAAACGGTTCAAAACCTACATATCTTTTTTCATATTTTATATCAATAAATCCAAACTATTTTTCAATTCTCCATCCTTGTTTGGGTGTTGTGTCGAACCAATCAAATTTGAAGAGCAAAATTTGGGTATCAAAAGAGTAATCCATCTCTAAAATATCTCTTAGAATACCGTAATAGTCAAATTCTGGATCGGCGTCGTAAACTGAACCCCTTACACAAACTTCAGAATTCTTTGTGTAATTAGCCTCCTCATTGACAAATGAGTGATTGATAGGCTTATCAGTGGTTCTAAATTTGAAGCTATTGATGGTATATCCATCCCAATATTTCACCCACTTGCTTGGTCCGATAGCTAGTTGTCACTCCCCATTCCCGATATACGTATTTGCCTTCTTGATTTCTGTATATGGCATATGGTATTTTGTGCATGTGCACCATTTTAATTTAATTTTCTATTAGTTATTGCATGTAACCACAAATCATGTTATTAGTTAAAATGGTTAAGAGCATACTTAAGATTAGGGTTTTCTTAAGCCAACCCAACACTACTATATATATATTCTCTTCCTTTTCTCTCTTCTCATAACTCTTCACTCATTTCCCTCACCCACCACCACCATTAGGCAAGTACACCTTGCACCAAATGGAGAGATTCTTGCATTTTTCATTTTTTGGTTTTTCATTTGATATGATTTGTCTATATTATTCTTCTCATCATCCCCTAAAAGTTTAGTACTTGGTATTTTCGGTTTTGATGGCTAGTTTTGAGTAGATCTATGTTCCAAAAACTAGGGTTTATGTACTTTTATAGTTTTGATCTATCAAACTTACTCTTTTTCGAAAATAATTTGTTCCATGTTGTAGAGAATTCAATTTCATTCAGTTTAGACCTTTATTTTGCCCAATTCTGAGTCCTATAGCCCAAGTTATGGACATTGGAAGTTTCTAAAACTCTATTACCAAAATCTTGCTGGTAGGGACGACACCTCGCGTACCTCGTGTACCTTTTGGTCCGTGCACCTTACACCTCACATACCTCGCGCACCTTTTGGTCCGTGCACCTCTCGCACCTTTTGGTCCGCACCTTGCACCTCGCATACCTCGTGCACCTTTTGGTCCATGCACCTTGCACCTCGCGCACCTTGTGTGCACCTTGTGTACCTTGTACACCTCGTGCGTGTCACGCCCCGACTTGCCGAATCGGTCGTTATCGCCTTGACTCGATATAAATCGATCCCACGAGTCGGGATGTGATGCCGTACAAGTCTTTAATGGACTTGTACAAGGCAAGAAGGTGCACTTGAAATTTTTTTTGACACGACGCATTGAAATTAAACAGTGCAGAGAGTTGAAGACATAGAATAGGAAGAAATTTAGCTTTTTCATTCATAAAACTTGTAAAGTATGTGCAAGGTCATTTTTACATTACATATGCCATTGCGGCTACATCTTCAAACACAAAAGAAAACTCTCGACAAGCTGCCATGAAATAATCCTTGTTGTTCCATACATTCACGCCCCTTTATATATTTGAACAAAACGCCTTCGGTCTGAATTGGGCTTCAAAATACTTCAAAATAGGAGAGCTTCGTGCCGTCTCCCGTTCTTCAGCTTCAGTTTTAGTCTCGAGCTCCCGCAGCGTGCTCGTTACCTGGGGAGTTGGGGGTTAGCACACTTGCTAGTGGATGGGACGAATCCACTCGTCTAAACTAACACTGCTTATTAAGGATTCTAGCATACGAAGTGATCTTTCTATTTAGAACTATATGAATTGCAGTTCATATCGAAGGCACATTTTAAATAGTAACAACATAACCAATTCAAATTATCTTACCACGGTCGTGCTCCTTTCCTGCACAAAACATACATAATACTTACCACCTGCACAAGACAATAGGTGAGCATACAATCTATCTTATATGCGGTCATTGGTGATATCGACACCATGAAGGACGATTACGTAGCATTGCGATGCGCCCTACCAGTCCAGGTTGTGAGCCTAACTAGAGGTCTCGCAATACCTCGTGCCAAAGTACGATCCCATAATTTTCTCCTAGGCCGATTCAGTCCTAGGGCCCCGGGTACCGTCTTGAGGAAAGCTCACCTTGTGCACAAGTCGTCTATGACCATGCGAATGTATGAACAGTTTAATATGTATGAAGTAAATTCTATAGCGTAGACATTACTAAACCACATAATCATTTCTAATCGTACAAGGGTCCTTTTCCCCGAAGCCGTACGTTCCGATTTAGCATCCCGTAGGCACCAAATTCTCCGAGGGTTCTTTCTTATGTTTTGCTGAACATAAATCAATTATATCTCTTTCCTAGGATTTTATCTTTTCTTTACTTAGTATGAAACCTAAAGATTCAGAGTTAACTTCTCTAAATTATATCATCCCAAGTTCTTGATCTTAGTAGCAAAGCATACATCCAGTTACCATCATCGATTTGAACGTTGAACTTTAAGGATTTTGTTGGCGGGAAGGAGTAGAAAAGAAGGGGCCGAAGAACCACCCACCTAGAGAGATTATGCCAGGAGTAGGAGAATGCTTCACGATGGTCAAACGTCAGTTACACGAACTCCTGCAATGGCACGAGCATTAGAACCCTTCCTCCAATCCTTTCTTCGAAATTCCCAAGGACGCATTCAGAAATTGACGCAAAAGCACACTCATCAAACCCAAGCAACAATTCATTCAAAAAGCCAAGAAAACCAACAAAACCAACAGCAGACTGGTTGCATCGCTCCCTTAAGAGTTCATTCGCCAAGACACAGTCTACTGCATCTTGGACTTATTTCAGCAGTAGCCGATCCATTAGTTGGAACGGTACTCATCTCACTCGTCCAAATCGATTTTATTGATGCCAAGGTTTTTGTATACCAAACTCGTCGCTGAGTCAGACTAGCCATCTATGTTCCCGACCATGTCTGACTTGCCACGAGCCTATTACATAGTGCTTCGCCCCAACGGGAGTGGGGCACTACATAATATACCACTAAGAAAAATTTTCGTCCCGAAACTTAAGAACAAGGGACTGACCTTCGTCGGCGAAGAGTGAAGGGTACTTCTCTCTCATCACTGCCTCTAGTTCCCACGTCGACTCCTCAACTGAGTGGTTGCGCCAGAGTACGCGAACCAAGGACATCGATCGACTACGTAGGATCTTTTCTTTACGGTCCAAAATTTGTACGGGCTCCTCCGAGTATGATAGATCGGCGTGCAGCTCCAACTGATCGAAGCTAACCACATGACTTGGGTCATGCACGTACTTCCGAAGTTGGGATACATGGAAGACGTCGTGCACTTCAGCCAGGGGAGGAGGTAGCAGAATTCGGTAAGCAACTGCCGCCACTCTTTCGAGAATCTTGAAGGGGCCTACGAATCTCGGACTCAGTTTGCCCTTTACCTCGAACCGTATGATGCCCCGTATCGACGTCACCTTCAGAAATATATGCTCCCCCGCCAAGAGCTCTAATAGTCGCCGACGAGTATCAACATAACTCTTCTGTCGACTCTGAGCAGTACGGAGCCTATCTCGAATCATGCGAACGTTCTTGACGGCTTGTTCGACTAGTTCTGGCCCGAGCACCTATCGCTCCCCGACTTCATCCCAGCAAATCGGAGATCGGCACTTCCTCCCGTAAAGCGCCTCATAGGGAGCCATCTGGATGCTCGATTGATAACTATTGTTGTACACGAACTCCACAAACGGCAAGTGCGTGTCCCAACTAGTCTTTAAATCTATTGCACACAGACGTAACATATCCTCCAGGATCTGATTCACTCTCTCTATCTGGCCATCGGTTTGTATGTGGTACATGGAACTAAGGTTCAGCTTAGTGCCCATCACCGCTTGCAGGCTCGTCCAGAAACGTGACAAGAATCGCCCATCTCTGTCTAAAATGATTATGGCAGGTACCCCGTACAGTCGGACAATCTCATCGATATAGATCTGAGCTAACTGATCGACGCTCCATGATGATTTGATTGCGATAAAATTAGCGGATTTGGTCAATCGATCGACAATGACCGAAATCGCATCATTTCCTCGCGACGTCTTCGGAAGGTCCATGATAAAATCCCTTTAGATATCGTTCCACTTCCGTACTGGAATGTCGAGGTTCTGTAGCTCCCCACCTGGTCTTTGATGCTCGGCCTTCACCTGTTGACAGGCCATGCATTGTGACACAAAAGTTGCCACGTCTTTCTTCATGCCGTGCCACCAAAAGGTCGTGCGCAAGTCCTTGTACATCTTGGTACTCCCAGGATGTAACGAGTACTTCACATAGTGGGCCTCCGTCAGAATCTCTTTTCTAAGTTCGGCATGGTCCGGCATGCATATTCTCTCTTTCATCCGCGTCACTCTGCCCTCGTCCACCACAAAGTCGATCGCCTTTCCCGTCGAAATTAGCTCGCGCATCTTCTTCAGGAATGGGTCGCCCTCCTGTGCAGTCTTTATCTTGTTGTGCAAGCTCGACTCAAGGTATAATTGGGCCAATCGTGCTCCACGGTAGCGAATTCGGAGTTCGATACCCATTTCTGCTAAGTCTCGCTGTATGTCGCGATTGATCAATAGGCATCAAACAAATATTCTACTCAGAGCGTCCACTATGACGTTTCCCTTACCTGGCGTGTACTCGATAGTCAGATCGTAGTCTTTAATGAGTTCGAGCCAACGCCACTGCCGTAAGTTCAAGTCCCGTTGGGTGAAGATGTATTTGAGGCTTTTATGGTCCGTATAGATGCCACAAGCTACACCATAAAGATAGTGCCGCCATAGCTTCAATGCGAACACAATTGCCGCTAACTCAAGATCATACGTAGGGTAATTCTTCTCGTGTTGCTTCAATTGTCTCGAATCAAACGAAATCACCTTATTCCTTTGCATAAGCACGCATGCCAAACCAGTCCGCGATGCATCACTAAATATTTTAAACCCTTCTGGCCCATCTGGAAGTGCAAGGATTGGAGCTGAGACGAGCCATTTCTTTAACTCCTGAAAGCTAGATTCATAGTCGTCGTTCCACTCGAATGTGACTCCCTTCTGGGTGAGACAAGTCAGAGGTGACGCAATCTTGCCAAAGTCTTTAATAAATTTTCGGTATTAGCCTTCCAAGCCGAGAAAACTTCGGATGTCGCCCGCCGAGGTAGGCCGCTTCTAATCAACTATCGTTTCAATTTTCTTTGGGTCCACAGTGACGCCTTCAGCCAAAATAACGTGCCCAAGGAACGTCATGCTGCTCATCCAGAACTCGTATTTGCTTAACTTGGCATAAAGTTGGTGTTCACTCAGAGTCTGTAGTACCATCTTCAAGTGCTCCACGTGCTCGTCCGTAATTTTCGAATATATGAGAATGTCATCGATGAACACGACGATAAATTTATCTATGAAGGGTCGAAACACCCGGTTCATCAGATCCATGAAAGCGGCAGGAGCGTTTGTCAAGCTGAAGGACATGACTAAAAATTCGTAGTGACCGTATCGAGTTCGAAAAGTGGACTTTGGCACGTCCTCGGACTTGATCTTCAATTGATGGTAACTTGAGCGAAGATCAATCTTGGAAAATACCGTCGCCCCATGCAGCTGGTCAAACAAATTATCTATCCTTGGCAACTGGTACTTATTTCGTACTGTGGCTTTGTTAAGTTCCCGATAGTCAATACATAGCCGCATCGATCCATCCTTCTTCCTTACAAACAACAGTGGAGCACCCCACGGGAAGATACTAGGGCGAATATATCTGCGATCTAGCAACTCTTGTAGTTGTGCTTTCAGTTCCTTCAGCTCTGCCGGTGCCATTCGATAGGGTGCTTTGGATATCGGTCGAGTGTCCGGAAAGGTGTCGATGCTGAATTCTATCTCTCGATCCGGCCGCATCCCTGGCAACTCATCTGGGAATACATCAGGAAATTCAACCACGACTTCAGTCTGTGCCGTGCTTGCAATCCCCGTTCTCATGTCTTGAACTGATGCTAGGTACCCGCTGCAACCAGAATGTAACATGCGTCTTGCTGAAATCGCCGATATCATTATTTTCATCTTTGAACACAACTCTCTTCTCCGTGCATTCGATCGTTCCGTGGCATGCATCCAACCAATCCATGCCGAGGATTATATCGTACTCCTTGATGTCGAGGACGATAACTTCCAAGGATAGATTTTTCCTTTCGATGCAGATCTAACCGTTCCTACAAATTTTAGTGGCAGGCATATCTACTCCCGATGTAGTGCTTTCGCTAAGATTCATATCTAATAGTTGAATGGGTAATTTATTCTCTTCTACAAAGCCGACAGATATGAAACTATGCGCAGCACCCGAATCGAATAGTACTCTAGCAGGCATATTTTATAGAGTAGTATACCTGTCACGACAGTGTGGGACACGAACGCTTCGTCCCGAGTCAGGGCATAGACTCGGCCTTGCGCCCCCTGGCGATTTTGTGGGTTCACGGGCACTGCATTTGCGCCAAGGGCGGAAGGCGCCCTGTTATGATTCTGGACGTTTCTTGGTGGATATTGGTTCGCCCTCCCCATTCGACAATCTATCGCCTTGTGACGTAGCTGGCCACACTTGAAGCATCCACCTTGGCAATCGACCGCCAGATGTCCCATCTTGCCGTAACGATGGCACATACGCCTGGGTGAGGCCCTCGATACTCGAACGTGTTCTGGCACTTTGGTGCACCAGATCCTCCCGCGTCAGAAGGACGCTTGTTGAAGTTGTTACAGACGCTTGACTCGGTCCTCTGCGAGGCTCGACCGAAGATCCGCTCACTATCAAGGGCGACGTTATATGATTCCCTGTAAGTCTGGCATCTTTTGTTCATGACGTCCAGACGCAAGTCGTCATTCAGGCCTTGCTGGAAGCGCTCGCACTAAGCCTCCTTATTCTGCAGAAAGGCCTCGGCAAACTTTACAAGCTTTACGAACTTCGCATCGTAATCTTCGACTGACATGTTTCCTTGCTACAAGGACATGAATTCCTCTTCCTTTTGTCGACGAACGGTACGAGGAATGTATTGCTCGAGGAAGGCCAGTTTGAATGTCTCCCACAAAATCTTGGCGTTATGGTTGGCCTCTTGGAGTTCTTGCTTCTTCGCCTCCCACCAGTCCTAGGCCCTCAAGTTTAGCTATAGGGCTGCACACCCGACTCTCTTGCACCCCTTGATGCTAAGGAGATTGAACAGACCCTCAATCTTCACTAGCCACCCCATGACTTTGTCAGGCTCTGCTCGGCCGTTGAATTCAGGCGGGTTCATCTTATTGAATTTGGTCATCTTGAGCAGGGAGGAGGAAGACATATGCTTTGTCGTTACGGGTTGCACTTCTTCTTCTGACAAGGCGGTCGTCGAGTTCTGTTGGGTCGCTATGGTGCTCACAATCCGGGTCAGGGCCTCCATATACTTTTGTTGGGCGCTAATTTGGGCCTGGATCTGTTCTTGCAGCTGTCGTTGCTGCATCTCCGCCTGGCGCTGTTGGAGTTCCATGAGGCGCAGTAGTCGCTCCATGGCGGATTCGCTAGGCGTCACGTCTTCGGTGCTATCCATTCTAATTAACGTGGCATTGACAGCGGGGACACCCGATTTTTTTCGGCATTCCTACAAAATTGAGCAAACCCGTTAGTATTCTCAAAATATCTACGGGCTTATATGTATGGAACGATTATTTCAGGCCGCATATGTCAAAAAGCATAGTTTTAAAAAAATTGCAACGACATCTACAAGAAAGTATTTTGAAAGGTCCTAGGTGTGAACCATGCTTTAATACCAACTTGTCACGCCCCGACTTGCCGAATCGGTCGTCACCGCCTTGACTCGATATAAATCGATCCTATGAGTCGGGACGTGATGCCGTATAAGTCTTTAATTGACTTGTACAAAGCAAGAATATGCACTTGAAATTTCCTTTGACACGACGCATTGAAATTACACAGTACAGAGAGTTGAAGATATAGAATAGGAAGAAATTTAGCTTTTCATTCATAAAACTTGCAAAGTATGTGCAAGGTCATTTTTACATTACATATGCCGTTGCTGCTACATCTTCGAACACAAAAGAAAACTCTCGACAAGCTGCCATAAAATAATCCTTGTTGTTCTATACATTCACGCCCCTTTATACATTTGAACAAAACGCCTTCGGTCTGAATTGGGCTTTAAAATACTTCAAAATAGGAGAGCTTCGTGCCATCTCCCTTTCTTCAGCTTCAGGTCTAGTCTCGAGCTCCCGTAGCGTGCTAGTTACCTGGGGAGTTGGGGGTTAGCACACTTACTAGTGGATGGGACGAACCCACTCGTCTAAACCGACACTGCTTATTAAGGATTCTAGCATACGAAGTGATCTTTCTATTTAGAACTATATGAATTGCAGTTCATATCGAAGGCACATTTTAAATAGTAACAACATAACCAATTCAAATTATCTTACCACGGCTGTGCTCCTTTCCTGCACAAAACACACATAATACTTACCACCTGCACAAGACAATAGGTGAGCGTGCAATCTATCTTATATGCGGTCAATGGTGATATCGACAACATGAAGGACGATTACGTAGCATTACGTTGCGCCCTACCAGTCCAGGTTGCGAGCCTAACTGGAGGTCTTGTAATGCCTCGTGCCGAAGCACGATTTCATAATTTCCTCATAGGCCGATTCGATCCCAGGGCCCCGGGTACCGTCTCGAGGAAAGCTCACCTTGTGCACAAGTCGTCCATGACCATGCGAATGTATGAACAGTTTAATATGTATGAAGTAAATTGCATATCGTAGACATTATTAAACCACATAATAATTTCTACTCGTGCAAGGGTCCTTTTCCCCGAAGCCGTATTTTTCGATTTAGCATCCCGTAGGCACCAAATTCTCCGAGGGTTCTTCCTTATGTTTTGTAGAACATAAATCAATTCTATCTCTTTCCTAGGATTTTATCTTTTCTCTACTTAGTGTGAAACCTAAAGATTTAGAGTTAACTTCTCTAAATTATATCATCCCAAGTTCTTGATCTTAGTGGCAAAACATACATCCAGTTAGCATCATCGATTTGAACGTTGAACTTTAAGGATTTTGTTGGCGGAAAGGAGTAGAAAAGAAGGGGCCGAAGAACCACCCACCTAGAGAGATTGTGCCGGGAGTAGGAGAATGCTTCACGATGGTCAAGCGTCAGTTACACGAACTCCTGCAATGGCACGAGCATCGAATTAGAACCCTTCCTCCAATCCTTCCTTCGAAATTCCTAAAGACGCATTCAGAAATCGACGCGAAAGCACACTCATCAAATCCAAGCAACATTTCATTCAGAAAGCCAAGAAAAACAACAAAACCAATAGCAGACCGGTTGTGTCGCTCCCTTTAGAGTTTATTCGCCAAGACACAGTCTACTGCATCTAGGACTTATTTCAGCAGCAGCCGATCCATTAGTTGGAACGGTACTCATCTCACTCGTCCAAATCGATTTTATTGATGTCAAGGTTTTCGTATACCAAACTCGTCGCTGAGTCAGACTAGCCATTTATGTTCCCGACCATGTCTGACTTGCCACGAGCCTATTATAAGTGCTTCGCCGCAACGGGAGCGGGGTACTACAGTACGCACCTCGTGCACATTTTGGTTCGCGCACTTTGTACCTCGTGCAACTTTTGGTCCGCACACCTTGCACATCGCACACCTCGCGCATTTTTTGGTTCGTGCACCTTGCACCTCGCGCATCTCGTGCGCATCTCGTATCCTTTTGGTCTGCGCACCTTGCACCTCGTGCACCTTGCATCTCGCACACCTCGCACACCTCGTGCAACTCGTGCGCACCTTATGCACCTTTTGGTCCGCGCACCTTGCAACTCGTGCACCTTACGCACCTTTTGGTCCATGCACCTTGCACCTCGTGTGTACCTCGTGCACCTCGTACGCACCTCGCACACCTCGTACGCACCTCGTGCACCTCGTGTACCTTTTGGTCCACGCATCTTGCACCTCGCATACCTCACGCACCTCGCGCACCTTGCACCTTGCACACACCTTGCGCACCTTGCACCTCATGCACCTTTCACCTTGCACCTCGCGCGCCTTGCATCTTGTGCTATGCGCCTTTTGCCAATGCACCGTTTGTGTCACTTAATGACTTACGTGCGCTTCATACCCTAAGTGCATAATGCCTTCTAGTTTTTCTTCCATCTTGTGGCTCGACTTTCATTTCTGACCTAACTATCTATGTGTGTGCTAGTCCAATGCATGTGCTGAGGTACAATCTGTCACACCCCGATTCGTAGAGCCATTTATTCACATAATTTATCTATTGGAATCGATCGTCCTCGCTTGGACGTGATACCATACAAGTCTGGTATTGCACTTGTACAAGGCAAAGATGGTACATAATTGATAATCTTCAAATAGAAGCACATCGCAGTGGTAGAAACGGACAAATTGAAGTTAATGAGGACAATCTTTCTCTTTGAATAGAAATACATCACTTCGTTATAGCAATGAAGATAAAAAGGATAACTTGAAGTCACACAGAGGTACATAGAACTTCATTCTCTTTATTGATTATTGAAGAAGAGTACAAGACTTGTATTCAAGTACAATGTTACAACTAATCTCACTTTACATTGAAAGCCAACTGAACAATACTATACAGCTTACATTTGATACTTGGATACATTGGATTATAACTCGATATACCGACTTGGCTTACAACTCACTGGTATAACTGATTACAATGTTTCATACATTATGCCCTTTATAAATAGAAGACATCATCTTGTACAAGGAGAGCTTCTGTATGCCCTACAAATCTTCGATGCTGCGGGACCAATCAAGCCAATCTTCGTGTGCAGAACATCCCAAGTATGAGCACCTGCCCACAAAACGTAGGTCAGCACATCATCTATGTACTGGCGAGAAGAATCCAACCCACTCGCCTAAACCAACACTAACTGGTCAGTTTTAGCAAGCATTTAATAAAATGATCTTTCTACTTGGGGCCTAGCATCAGTTTACAGTTCATGGGCAATAATCATAGTGAAGCATGTAAATTTATTATCTCATTTCTTATGTAAAGGCAACAATGAAACATACTTGGTGTTATAAAGTTCTGACAGTGTACATTAGAGGCATCTATTAAGCATCATTGAGTTAACATGAGCCAAACATGTTATAGGTATTCTTTTAGCAAGGCAACATTCCAGCATATTGCATTTAACATGTTGAGCATGTCATAGAGTTCTCTTTTAAAGGCATCATCATAACATTTCCTTGTTTAGCATGATTAAGCAGACCATTCAACCAACATATATTGCATCTATCACGTTAAGTGATTTCTTACCGATATTCGACTCCGCATACCTGCATAAGAATACATGATAATATGATATACTTACTCTGTCTGCACAAAAAATTCATTAGCATGCTTCCTGACTACAGGACCACTGGTGGTTGTGCACCATGTCGACGTGCCATATAGGACTTCATAGGGTATGGGATGTGCCCTTCACCAGGTTGCGAGCCCGAATGAAGGCTCCAATACCGTGCTACCAAAGCACTAATTCCCTCCTAGGCCGACTCGATCCCACCGCCGTAGGTACCGTTCGAGGGAACCCTTGTATACAAGTACGTCTATGGTCATGCGAATGCGTGTTCGACTCGATCATGTTCGAAGTCGCATGATTAAATAATAAGATAAGTAAAGGCAACAGTTCATTATCTCCTCTTTCCAATATTACCACCTGTTCACTTGGTGATCTCAATAATCCCAAGCCTCATCATTCTCATTGTATCAATCATTGCAACATTTCTCATATCATTCCTTTCTAAGATGAACAAATAATATTTCATTCATCTCGATAGTACCTGTAGTATTTCATTCATATCATAGGGACAATATTCTTTCTTTCATTGCTTATAAGGAAACAGGCAACAACAACATTTATGTAGAAGGTACATAATTGAGGTATTTTATTCAGTTCTTGGTGTTAATAGCATAACCAGTTCATTACTCATGTATCATTCTCGTAGCATCTCATTACTCAAGTATTCTACTTATTCCGACAACGTTAAGCATAAAGGACATTATCAATTCATTCCCAGGCATCAAGTTATATTAGCAGTTCAATATTCATGTGTTGTACATTTCAATACTTCTCAACATAAGCATCTTAATTATTCAGCAACTCAAACATGGGACATTTAGGGAAAATTCATAGCATCACGTTATTCCATTTATTAAGAATGCAGGAATAAGGAGGAAGGAGGACAGTTCCACTTGCCTGCATAAAAGGGTCTTCTTATTCTGGCTGCACACATTCCCCCTAAGCGTAGCTCCACCAGCGAGCCACGTTCCAACACTTAATTCGTCTAGCCAGCTCAGAGAGACTGCATCAGTCTCAACTCTCTTGATCTCCAACAAAAGTCACGGTCCAACATTCTGATCCCATCCAATAAGCTAACCAAATGACTCGTGCGGAGCGGGGCATTACATAATATACCACTCAAAAAAGTTTCATTCTCGAAACTTAAGGAAACAACTCACCTACTAGATTCACTTAGTCATAACGAGTTATTCATTCAGCTTCAATTCAATATTCATTTCAGCACACTCGGTCATCTCAAAAAAGCTATCCAACAGTACCATTCTAATCCATCAACGATTCGATTTGTTTACCTTCTTTTTCAATTACTTGCAACTTTTTATTGGTTCACCAACATTTTCCTTGCATTTCAATCTTGGTCGCAACGTATCACTTTGTTTGGATCCATACACATATTTCAGGCGTCCCCAAAACATATGCATTTCAGCCAAGGTCCGTGCTAGTGCGATAAATTCTTCCCTCAATGTTATCTCAGTCGCAACCTATCACTTCGGCTGGATCCATACACATATTTTAGGCATCTCCAAAACATATGTACTTTAGCCAACTTCCATGTTAGTATGATTCGATCAGTCACGATATAACTCTCTTTTCAAAATCCGACTTAGCATCCTTTCAATTGACTTATTTCTTTATTCACTTGCCACAATCACTATCTTCCAAGCCACAACACTTAACATCAGGGACAACTCGGGTAAGCTTTCTATCAAAGCATAATATTTCTAACATTCGGTCAAGGGTCTAACTTAGAGCCAATCATATCAAGAGTTCACAACATGCAATCATATTCCTTCCCAAATCCAACAATATTTCTCACCGAGGCAATTCATCTTTTCTAGAAGATACGATCCGACGTCACCCACTATCGATTACCCGAGTCAGGATATAATTCTATGCAACAGTCAAGGTTAACTTAGCTACCTGACTATCGGAACACTCAAGTCTTACCTTACGATTGCAATTCCCACTTATGGCCGACATATAACTTAGAAGGGTCAACCATCTCTAAGGCACAAGTTGAAGCATACATTCCCTTAGGTCAATACTCATTATCATCTCTCGTTCAATACCAAAGGTTATCCTACGGTTGCCAATAGTCACCCTATTATTCGATCAAGTCTCTACGATTAGCTATACCGACAACTAAACTTAATCATTCAGGTGACTCCCCTAGAGTGGATGGCTATTAGGGATCATATAATTTCTTATTCTCAGGGCCAACAAGCAATCGACAGTTCTAACGAACTCTTTCCAAACCTATGGGTATCAACTCAGTCTGAATAACAAATCGCTATTGTCGGCTATGCCAACAATTTATAAGTCATCAACTGGTCGCTAGGGTCAAGTCTATCTATCCAGGGTCTTCCTCAAGGAAATAATTCCCATAGAGGCTCATTCTAGACTTACCCAACGATCGACTAAGTTCGATCTATCCACATTACGGTCAATCCCAACCCGACATACGATCCTCATCGTCCTAATAATCTATCAAGTAAATTGTCAACGATTCAATTTCTATTCCAATTCCTTTGTACCCACATAAACCCATAAGCCAAGGTTAACTATTCAAGGGTCAACGATTCCTATAGTCTTAATATAGCTATGGAATCTTACTATTCGGTCTGTATGACAGAGTCACACCGCTAAGTCATAAGCCAACAAAATATCCCAATCGACAACCACATATACCGATATTATCCAATATATTTTGTGATTCTAAATCTCATTCATTTTCTAGCCATCAAAATCTCATACGGACATTCTTAAAATCCCATACAGTAAGGGTCGAGTAGTTCATCCCATCCAATCCGATAATTCATGTATCAATTAACCATCCTCTATGCAACACAAATATTCAGGGTTGCTATTCATTACTTTTCTAGTACAATTCAATTCCTCAGCATTCATGCATATATGCAACAACTATCCTTTGGTGATCAAGATGGATTGACATCTATTACACCTTAGTGTCAAGGCACAAATTTCTAATATTTCTTTAGGTCACCGACAACATTTTCAAAAATTTTAGCTTAGCAATCAACTTTGTATTAGCCACATATAATTTGCATCCAACCAATCGAAATCAACATCTAGATATTCTAAGCCACAACATTCTCTAGCCAAATCCATTTACCCATAGCATATTAACTGTCTTACTAGTCTGAGTCATCACTCGACTAAACAATTTCTAACCATGCCACCCATTACAATTTCTAGAAATTTTGCTACCCAGCATAACATTACCGTCAAGGGACACTCGAGTCATCTAGTAACAATACATGACTTCCAGCTAAGTATCGGTACTACCCAGTAGCTACAGATAGTCTCATTGCTATCCTATGGAAAGGGTCAACATACATCTCGTTCTGAGGTGGTTGAGGCAATATACCACTCAGAAACGAAGCCATCCTTAAATAATACCAACTCAATCTATTCCGGACATTCATGATCTATAATAATCCAAACACTTAGCCAACATCTCAAGGTCTCAATATCACAAGCCAACATTCTTTGGGTCTCAAAAGTACTAGCCATCACCCATGAGTCAACTCACCAGTTTCGTTGAACTCATCCATCAATTACCCCATTCACAATTCTTTCCCAACATCACATTCAATTCTTAACTTGTTACAGCATACATAGCCACTTTTCTTTATTCCCTCATTCCAAACAGCATTCACACTATAGCATACTATGGCATCGAGTCATTGTTGGGTTATTTGTGTCCAAACCAACAACAATCATTCATTCAGGGGCAGCACAATGTATATAGACTTATTGTATGGAACATCCAGTGAGCAGCTAAGAGGATCAATGAACTTTCAGACACGAACAACATTAGGATGATTATCGAACTACAATAGCATAATCACGGAAGCAATCTTTGATTTAATCGCGGAAGCAACGTTGAGTGATTGCGGAAGCAACTTTGGTTAATCGTCGTTGCAACTTTGATTTGAAACAAATCAAAGAAGGGACCAAGGACGTAAAGCCATGCTTTGATACCAATTTGTCACGACCCGATTCATAGAGCCATTTATTCACATAATTTATATATTGGAATCGATCGTCCTCGCTTGGGCGTGATGCCGTACAAGTCTGGTATTGCAGTTGTACAAGGCAAAGATGGTACATAATTGATAATCTTCAAATAGAAGCATATCACAGCAGCAGAAATAGACAAATTGAAGTTAATGAGGACAATATTTCTCTTTGAATAGAAATACATCACTTCGTTATAGCAGCGAAGATAAAAAGGATAACTTGAAGTCGCACAGAGATACATAGAACTTCATTCTCTTTATTGATAATTGAAGAAGAGTACAAGACTTGTATTGAAGTACAATGCTTACAGCCAATCTCACTTTACATTGAAATCCAACTAAACAATACTATACAGTTTACATTTGATACTTGGATACATTGAATTACAACTCGATATACCGACTTGGCTTACAACTCACAGGTACAACTGATTATAATGTTCCATATATTATACCCTTTATAAACAGAAGACATCATCTTGTATAAGGAGAGCTTCTGTATGCCCAACAAATATTCGATGTCGCGGGACCAATCAAGCCAATCTTCGTGTGCAGAACATCCCAAGTACGAGCACCTGCCCACAAAATGTGGGTCAGCACATCATCTATGTACTGGCAAGCAGAATCTAACCCACTCGCCTAAACCAATACTAACTGGTCAGTTTTAGCAAGCATTTAATAAAATGATCTTTCTACTTGGGGCCTAGCATCAGTTTACAGTTCATAGGCAATAATCTTAGTGAAGCATGTAAACTTATTATCTCATTTCTTATGTAAAGGCAACAATGAAACATACTTGGTGTTATTATGTTCTGACAGTGTACATTAGAGGAATCTATTAAGCATCATTGAGTTAACATAAGCCAAACATGTTATAGGTATTCTTTTAGCAAGGCAACATTCCAACATATTGTATTTAACATGTTGAGCATGTCATAGAGTTCTCTTTTAATGGCATCATCATAACATTTCCTTGTTTAGCATGATTAAGCAGACATTCAACCAACATATATTGCATCTATCACGTTAAGTGATTTGTTACCGATATCCGACTCCGCATACCTGCATAAGAATATAGGATAATATGATATACTTACTCTGTCTGTACAAAACATTCATTAGCATGCATCTTGACTATATGACCACTGGTGGTTATGCACCATGTTGACGTGCCATATAGGACTTTATAGGGTATGGGATGTGCCCTTCACCAGGTTGCGAGCCCGAATGAAGGCCCCAATACCATGCTACCAAAGCACTAATTCCCTCCTAGGCCGACTCGATCCCACCGCCGCAGGTACCGTTCGAGGGAACCCTTGTATACAAGTACGTCTATGGTCATACGAATGTGTGTTCGACTCGATCATGTTCGAAGTCGTATGATAAAATAATAAGATAAGTAAAGACAACAGTTCATTATCTCCTCTTTCCAATATTACCACCTGTTCACTTGGTGATCTCAATGATCCCAAGCCTCATCATTCTCATTGCATCAATCATTGTAACATTTCTCATATCATTCCTTTCTAAGAGGAACAAATAATATTTCATTCATCTCGATAGTACCTGTATTATTTTATTCATATCATAGGGATAATATTCTTTCTTTCATTGCTTATAAGGAAACAGGCAACAACAACATTTATGCAGAAGGTACATAATTGAGGTGTTTTATTCAGTTCTTGGTGTTAATAGCATAACCAGTTCATTACTCATGTATCATTCTCATAGCATCTCATTACTCAAGTATTCTACTTATTCCTACAACGTTAAGCATAAGGGACATTATCAATTCATTCCCAGGCATCAAGTCATATTAGTAGTTCAATATTCATGTGTTGTACATTTCAATATTTCTCAACATAAGCATCTTAATTATTCAGCAACTCAAACATGGGACATTTAGGGACAATTCATAGCATCACGTTATTTTATTTATTAAGCATGCAAGAATAAGGAGGAAGGAGGACAGTTCCACTTGTTTGCATAAAAGGGTCTTCTTATTCTGGCTGCACACATTCCCCCTAAGCGTAGCTCCACCAGCGAGCCACGTTCCAACACTTAATCCGTTTAGCCAGCTCCGAGAGACTGCATTAGTCTCAACTCTCTTGATTTCCAACACAAGTCACGGTCTAACATTCTAATCCCATCCAGCAAGCCAACCAAATGCATCTTGCAGAGCGGGGCATTACACAATCTATGTGAGCCCCGATGTGCTATCTCATGTGTGAAGTATTCCTACACGATATATGTCAGTACATCCAATGCTTCCAGCACTTACATAATGAATGGTCGGTAGTAATGACGTGGTTTCTGTAGCGTGTTGCATTATATTAAGGAGGGATCCTTATGTATGACTCCTTGAGCCAGTATGGATCCCTTCTTGGGGTACTCGTACTATGTACGACATTTAGGAGAATGAGCATGTGACCACGACATATGAATCTCGAGATTAACCTAGGCTTAACTAGGAAACTAATCTGGTAGATGCATTGGGCGGGAAGAATCTCGAGATCGTGCCACACTAGCCACCCCAGGTTCCGTCCTGACGTGCCGGGTTGGCCTCCACGGACATGGTTTCATCCGCTTATGGTGGATGACCATATCCGACTCCTATGTGCTATGTGTTATATGTTTTAGCATGGTAGCCTTACGAGGGACCGGTGCATGATCAAGGTGCTATGTGTTTATATATATATATAAATATATATACCTGACGAGGGACCGGTGCATGATCAAGGTGCTATGTATATATATATATATATTATATATATATATATATATATATATATATATATATACATTTTGGATTGGCTAGTCCTACTGGAACGACACGATCTGAGGATTCCTATAACAGCATTACGGGGATAACCCCGCCAAATATAAATAGCCGCAGGAATGAATGGCCGCTTGAAAAATGACTTGACTGTGCCTTGTACCTTTCGATAGTAGCCGAGGGACATGGACTGTCATGGTGTGTGGTCCAACCCATGTCCTTGTTTGGTTGTTGGGTTGGGCTATCGTGCTACGACAGGCTGTGGACCGAGGTTACGACCGAAAGCCTTTTTATTATTATTACTATTTATAATTATGCTTGGATTTTTATCTCACTCTTTTGTTCTCCCTTGTGGTACTTGCTATTCGGGGCTGACCCCGCTAGTTTTGTTTGGCCAGATCACGTAGCAGAGCCAGAGGATCCGACATTCCTCCATGACGTCAATGGTGAATACTAGGAGCATGGTGGGCGATGGATTCGAATGGGTTTCTTCTCCACCACTCTAGTATCATTACTTAAGTTTTTGGCATTAAGCCACCGACACCTATTTAGCTGGTTGTTCTGGATATTTATAATTATAATTAAATCAGACTGCAGCTGACTACGATTATGTACCTATGACTCTCTGGGCTAGCTAACTTATAAATCTAGTTCTCCATGATCATTTTGATGAAGCGTCGGGGACGCCTTACTGCTTTATCTTATATATTCATTAATTGTTGTTTCTTGCTTTATTGATTGAGACATAGATGTTCTGTTGGACCATAGGAGACTTGATTGTAGCATGCACCCCTAGTCTTATGACAACCACGATTACCGTATGACATTTATATACCTCATATGGAGTAGCTGGCCTAGTCACTTCGTATTTCAGTACTGAGGCGTGACACTAGTGCTCGAAGTCTTTCGTCGGTCATTTGTGTGCCAGGACGAAAAACCTAAAACATCACGTATCATAACGTTATTAGGATAAAAGCTCTTTCGTCGGTCAATTGATTGTAATAGTTAAATGATACTAATCCTTACATAGTTATGGAACCACGACGGAAATTTTGCTGTCAACCTCTATAGCAAGATCATCATCATCAATGCTAGGCCTCTCCATTTTTATCTCAGCTCTAAAAATACTATGATAAAAAAGAGAGAAGTTAGAGAAATTTTTACAAGTATATCGCAAAAATGGAGTATAATATAGCAAAATTATATCTCTTACTTCTCTATATCTTCCATCTCCTCTATACCACTATTTAGGCAGATATACCGATGAGCGGCTTCAAACTCATCGTCCTCCAACCACCGTAACTTAGAAGCACTTGTAGGCTTGCCACCAACATTGAAGATAGTACGGATTCCACGATTTGGTTCATCGACCTCACCTTCATCATTTCTTGGTGCTCTATTCCAGTTTGTTCTGACATGAGTATCGAAGTAGATTGAGCAGAAGTTTGAGACCTCCTCAATAATATATGCTTCACATATCGAAGCTTCTACATGGGCCTTATTGTCCACCTTCTTCTTCAAGTGATGTAGATATCTATAAATAATATATTCAATCTTAGATCTGTTTGAATAAAATAATTATTAGTACCCGATAATTAAATATTTTATACCTCTCAAATGGATACATTCATCGATACTGGACGGCAATACCGATACGTGCTTCGTATGCAAGATGAATCGACAAATGTTCCATACTATCAAAAAAGCCGGGAGGAAACAACTTTTCTAACTTGCACAATGTCAATACAATCTTCTCCTCAAGTTCAAAGATATGTTGCACCGTCAACTTACTTGAACACAAATCTCTAAAGAATATAGATAACTCAGCCAGCGGACCCCATACTTGAGAAGGCAGCATCTCCCTCAGAGCGATAGGAAATAAGCACTCCATGAACACGTGACAATCATGACTCTTCATCCCTATCAGCTTGCGTTCGTTGAGATCGACACATCTTGCCAGATTCGACACGTAACCGTCAGGGAATCTCAACTTTGTAATCCAATTATATATTATTTTATCATCCCTACTCAGTGTAAATGGTGCTGAGGGCTTGACCCAGTTACCATTGGATCTTCGTGTTAGATGCAACTCTGGACGCCTGTAAATAATTTCCAAGTCCTTTCTTGCTTTGGGATTGTCTTTCGTTTTTCCCTTGATATCCATCACCATATTGTAGATGTTGTCGAATACAGTTTTTTCAATATGCATGGCATTAATGTAATACCCAGTTTTCCAAATGAAGGTAATTTTGAACTTTTGTATTTTAAATCATTTAATAATGATATTTTAGTCATGATATGATTTTTGGTGATTTTTAGTTATTTTAAAACTATTTAAAATGGTGATATGTGAATTTGGTGTTTTGATAGTGTAACCTTAGTCATGCATGACTTAGAAGACTAATCATGATCATAGAGACCTAGTCACGTGATTAGAATTTCATATTACCAATTTTTAGCCTAGGGGTATTTTGGTCATTTTGACAATTTTGTGAATTTGTAGTTTATATTAATTAAATATTGTGCTAGTCTTTTAGTGGAGCCTTAACCTAGAAGTTAACCTAACCTAGATTAGTCATAAGGTTAAAATTAGGGTTAGAACATTCCTACTAAGTGCCAAGGTTAGTAATATCTAGATATTATTAGGAAAGATATTTTCTTTTTGAGATATTTGTGAAAGGAAGCCTTGGACCAATAGGAAGCTTGGAAATTGGGTGGAGGAACCTCAATCACTCATCTAAAACCCTAACCCTAATGTTTTCAATAGCCATACAAGCCCCCTCCCTCCTATAAGTATCCCACTTAAGAAATAATTGCCTCCTTTAGAAAACCTAGAAGAAGCCCTACTTGTTCTTCCCTAAAACTCTCCCCATTAATCCAAATTGAGCCCAAATTGAGTCAAATCAATTGCATCATCATCCCCAACAGTAGAGGATACTTGTGGATGCTTGCTAGCAAGGTTCGAGGATGGTTGAACTGGAGAAAATCGAGAAAGACGTCGAATCGAGGCTCTTTATATTGAGATTCTAGCTCTCAATAGGTAAACCTATCTACACCCATTGAAATCATGATTTTTCTTCATAGATGCATTCATTTAGGGTTCCCCTAGGTGTAGCCCAAGTTTGGTAGGAGTTCGTGTCCATTTCGTGTCTGTATCGGACACGTATCGGTGTATTGGAATGAGTGTTTGATGAAATGCTTGAATGAAATGAATATTGTTAATTTTCAAAACAAATTACATGGTTGTGTAGCCCTATATATGGGGACTAATTTTATATATGACTGAGTCGATTTTTGAGGAATTTTCGTATCCAAAAGGGACACGGACACGCAGCACGAGACCCCCGTGCTGTGCCCTGCTACCACCCACTGTTTTCTCACTACACACACGACTTGGACATGTGCAAATTGACACGGAGGTGGGGGCAGACACTGTCAAGACCCCCCTAAAGTTTCAAAACATTTCGTGTCGTGTCGGACACGAAAACGAGGCCATACGGGTTTTGTACTGGTCTGCCTGTGCGTGAAAACGCACGCTGATACGGTTTAAAAACTCGGACACGACACACATTAGACACGATACAGACACTTGTGTCCCTAGCCCTATACCTACCCTAGGGTTGGACACGAGCACGAGGCTCGAGGGTCGACACACGAGTCCCTAGATCGTATTGTACCTGTGAACGATGCAGCCTATGCACAGTCCTGGTACTGTTTTCGATTTGTTTTTTGGACACCTCGTGTCCATGTAAATGGACACAAATACACTCCCTAGACACGTTAACATATGGTTAACACCCCTAGATACCTGATTTCTAAATTCTATGGTTTAATTTAGGTTTTCGAATTAAGTTTGGATGATGAACTGTATGCATGCATTCACAGATACACTGAGTTCCCATTTTGAATTTCTGAAATTTAATCCTAGTCTAAACTTAATTCCCTGTTGATTTCCCATGATAAATTCGATTACACATGTGTGTTAGTTACTTTAGTGTTGAATTATGATAAGTGTTAGGATTGGGTCCTTGAATCTAACTGATACATGAGAATTTAGGGAATGTAAAGGACTGTTTCACTGAAGAGTTAAAACTGAGATTGTTTCCACTGATTTCCCCTGTTTAAATCACGATGTATTAATGCCATTATATGTGTAGTAGGTTACTGCAAGAGGGGTTTTCAATTGAGTATCAGTAGGTTGTTTTGAGTATCATCAGATTTCAAGCTTGAATTATGGTAATGTTGAGTATCCTTTGAACTGACAGTTGAATTCGAACCCATTTTATTTTCCTGTTATTGAATGTTAATCTACTGTTAGTATGACTGAGATTTCATGTGTTGAGTTGAGTTTTTTTTTGTGTGTGAATGTTGATTTTGATTCATACTCATTTCCTGAGAGTCGAATTCACTAGGAATTTGGTTTGATTGTGAAACCTGAAATTGATTTAGAATTCAGGTTAACAAGGAAAACTGATAGCTTCTAGGTGTAGGACCAATTGTAGGAACGAGTTGTAAAGCGCAATACTCTAGAGGGGGGTGAATAGAGTAGGCAGCGGAAATTAAATATTTAAAAATGTTAGTAACAAGATCACAGATAATATATCACAGATATGTAAATGAAAAGTAGAGAGTAGAGAGCAAACGCAAACACAAAGATGTATACTGGTTTCCCTCTGTTGAGGACTAGTCCAGTCGGAAGAACTCTAGCTTCCAGTTGAATCCACTATGGAAAATCACCACAAGTTTTCATCCGAAGTTCTTGCAACTTCTATAACGCGAGCTTTGATCCGAAGTACTCGACCAACTTCAATTGTGAAGTGTGTAACTTCAATCAAGCCTCTGATTACAACCACTCTGAAACTTCTAGACTGTACCGTACTGGCAAATCGACTAGAGGATTGCAACTAGCTTGGGATTTGAAAATGAATAGCTCAGAATACTATGGAAGAAGTAGTAGTCTTATAGAGAAGAGATATGAAAGTGAACGAGTGAGTTGAAATGATCGAAATCCTTCTCTATTTATAGTTTTTCCAAAGGCAAAATTCTGACAGAATTCGGGCAGAATTCGGGCAGAACTCTATGAGAAAATCTCGTTGGGATCCGTAACTGCAGGAAGACCAAGTTCAAAAAGCAACGTCCACTAACCGAACTCTGGCCGAACTCTGGCCGAATTCGGGCCAAACTCTGGCCAAATTCTGTCCGAGTTCTGTTGGAGTTCTGTCAGGGTTTTTACAAATTGGTTTTGGGCTTTTTGAAAAGTCAATCAGTTAGGAAGTAGTTTGGGCTTTTGTAAGTGGGCTTGTTTTCAAAATGAAAGGGTATTTTGAAAACGTTTCTTGTGTAGCCTATTTGCCAGTACGATGCAGTGTACATCGTATTCCTAGACTCAATAAATATGAAAAATACATTGATAAAATAGGAAAACTAAGAGCCCTTTAATGACGCCTTTCTTCAAATATTTGAGCAGATTTGAAGACGCCTTTTTCACTTGACGGCAGTCGTCCAAAGATAAACAGATCTGGAAATCTGAATACCTTTCGGGGGCTTCGCCCCGGTTTGACAAGGCTTGATCATGCTTTCTGCATGTCTATAAGAACATGTTAGACAAACAAACCAATATGATACATGCATAGCAATATGATATAGAACATTTAGGACAACATAAGGACAATGCTAAGTTTAAGTAGCAAGATAATAGTGATTACATGAATATTAGTGATGTCGATATGTTAAACTTAATTGATTAGCCATATTCAAAAACATGATATAATCATTGGGCTAACAATCTTCCCCTTTTTGATTATGGCAAATCCTTTAAGTTTAATGTATATATAATAGATGCATGTATCACTAATAAACACATAATACTATAATATTGTATGCTGACTTAAACTTATTTCTCCCCCTTTGACATGATCAAAAATAAGCTTCCCCGTAATTAGAGCTAAAAATGAACTCAAGCATAAGTAAAAGAGGAAAGCATAAATAATTATTGGTCAAAAAGAAATCATGAGGAATAGAAATTCGCAGATCTAGTATATAAAAAAAATTCAAAAATATAATGAGACTTTAACAATGATCACAAAAAAAATATGATTCATAATTTGCCCATACAAATTAGTGAATCAATTCCATAAAGTTTATAATCATCGAAAAAGAAATCAAAATAAACTAGAATCTATGCAAAATCTATACCAAAGTTCATGCATTTGAATTCAATTACCATAGCATGATATATGAATATCCATTAGATAAACATTAAGGTAATAAAGACAAAATACTTGAGAAGGAGAAATCCAGTCGACTTGAATGCTCCCCCACAAAGTATGATCGGTCTAAATATAGATAATCATGAACTTTGAGATAAAATCTCAATAACAAATGCCAAATTGATCGGTTTAAACTCAAAAGGATTATCAATAAATTAAATTAATTTTGGCAGGATAACTTTTAGAAACTCAAAAATGAAATGCGGGAATTAAAATTAAATAAATAGTAATAATCATATATTCTCTCATAAACTCAATACAAATCCAAATATCATGACCAACTCAACAAGATATTTTAAGTAAAAGAATATATGTCCATGATGAACTAGGTATACCACATATTAAGGGCATAAAATAATTGAAACAATTAAATTGCTCCCCCTTAAAATCCATATAAAATTCCAAAAACAAATATCATCTTTAGGCAAGAAAAAGAAAAATCCAATAAATAAATGCTTAAAGATGAAGAAAATATGTCTTCAATAAAACAAATAACACAAATCATTCCATGTAAGTAAAAGATTTTTGAAAGCTGTCTTTAATAATAACATTTGAGTACCGAACAGATTCAATAAATCAAAAAGAAATTAAAAAGACTTTTCAAAAAAATGTGGAATTTATTACGAAAAACTGTCTTAATAAATGTTTGAATGCATCATTTTAGTCCTTAGACTGAAAGCTGTTGATTCGAATCACGAAAATAATTTCAATAAAAGAATCCATAAATCATAAATAAATCCATTTGAACAAATAAACATAACCCGATAAATGTCCAAAGAAAAGTGTATTCTAGATATATGGCATGTCAAGGGGATAATTGACTTGAAACAATTAACTGCTCCACCTTTATATGGTTATATCCAAAAAAACTAGTATTGACACAAATTTAAAATAAAATTCAGAGACATATTTTCAGAAGTAGAAAACTAATTCAAAAATATAAGGTCTTCTTATCAAAGTTTATTTCTTCCCTTTTAAAGCCTTAGCACGGTGTCCACTGACAACCGTGAGGTTAAAGAAAAGAAACGCTTTGAGAAAGAGATTCAATTTGCATGACTTCTCCCCACAAAGAATTACTGTTATAGACAGTAAGTAACTTGAATAAGAAGATAATAATATAAAGCGCAAAATCATGAATATTACGAATATTACACAAGCTAAAGATGAAATCAGAATACCATAATATTCAATGAGTAGTCATGAATACGAAAAACAATCATCTTTAGACAAAAGAAGAAATATCCATTAAATGAACATTTAAAAATAAAATAATCAAAAGATATTTCAAATTAGTAAGATGAATAATCGTATAAGTCAAAAGATGACATAAATTGATCTATGCTATAGAATCTCACAATCGACACGATAGATCAACATATGCTACCTTTTGTGAAAATAAATTATTAAATAATATTATTCATCTAATATAAAATTCAATCCATCAGATAATAATTGCAACTAGATCTCAATAAATCTTTAGTTTATAAAGCGTTGATTAATCTTGGATTAGCTGTAGGGGTACTGTCCCAGCGAACGGAGGTTCACCGGGGAACACTTAAGTACCGCTTCGCTTCGACCGTAGTCGTGGTGACGGACAGACCTTTTGTAGGCTTATACCCAAAATAAATCTCTTCTTTAATAACCGAGAATTTAAAAAGAATTAGTGCAATATGAAATAATCTATGGACTTAAAAAATCTTAGAACAATGTAGCATACGGTATAAGATGTATGAATTACATTTATCCATATGTGCTACAAAATCATTGGGTAACAATAAAATATAAAACATTTGTAAATCAAAAATATATGACCTAGATACGTTGATGTATTCTGGAATCTAGGAGATTTGACAGCACCTTGGATCCAGAACTAGACGATAGTTGCAAGTACACCTTAATAAATCTTAAGTCTATAAAGTGTTAATCATTTCGGGTTAGCTGTAGGGGCCGGTTCCCAGCTAGCGGTAGTCCGAAGACTAGTGCACCGTGTCGCTTCAGGCTATTTACACCTGTATGACAGAAGGACCCTTTCGGCTTGTTCCCCAAATAATTTCTACTCTTAAGAACTTAGATTCAAAGGAATATATGCAGTATCATCGAACAACATCAAAATCCAGAATCCTAAATATAAGAGAAGTAAATACCCAAAGAATGGTTTATCAAGATCAAGATATTTAAAAATATCACGTACCCAAAATGTCAACCAAAAAAGCCAAAAAATAAAAACATCATTAAAAAAGGCTTTGAGGAAGAAGCTGATAAAGATAAGAACATAAATTTGTTCAAAGTAATCAATAGCTAAAGTATGAGATAAGCACAAGTTTGAAACTACTTTTCAAAATAATATAATATAGAACTTGAACTTAACTCATATATCCTCATAAAGATATTTATACAATATAAGAAACATGTGAGCAATATATGAATGATAATGAATTATTCATGTATCATTAACAAGCATAAAAAAATATCGCAATATCAAAAATATGCATAAATATGTTTTATCAGACAAAGATGTAATTGATTCATAAAAGGTTAATCAAAATAAAATATGAGAATCAATAGTAAATATATTATGCAAGCACAAGGTTAACATAAAAAATATATGTATATAATTTTCAAGTAAACAGGAGACTTGTGCTAAACATACATACTTACAAAATACCGATCAAAGTAAATATGACATGTTAAAGACAAATCGGTAAGAAGTGGCCATTAAAAAAAATATTAAAGGCAAAGAGTCAAAACATATTCACCAAAACAAAATTAAGCTCCTATGCATGCTTCAAGGATAGAACTAAAAGTAAAGAGCATACATAGACAAATGTGTCACACTAATAAAAAATAATAAACTATATAGTGTGAACTAATCATTTAAGCTAAACAACTAGTCATGCTAGGATTATGTCTCACATTGATTCAAACAATAAACAATTTAAAAGACATCAATGAAAGCTAAGAGTAAGAAATCAATAAGAACATGATAGATATTAAAAACTATTTAAGAAGCATGTTACCGAAGTGGTTCTAGTGACCACACTTCTGTTGGTGCAATTGCTTAGAAGATGACCTTTGTAGCTTTGCAATCACCAACATATTCCATGGTTCTATTTGATATGAGAAGCTTCACCTGCAATATTAGGTGAAGACTTTGGTATCCAATACTTGGATCCACATTTGTTAGCTTTGGGAACCCATTTGCACAAGTTCATATCAACAAATTTTCTAATCTGACAATTATTAGAAACATGTCCATTCATACCACAATAATGACAGAAAGAATTAACATTAGTACTATGTGCAGCAGTATGAGAACGTGCAGTAGTGTGATATGATCTTCGTGGATACTTGTAATAGAAAGCATGGTTGTGTGAAGCTTTAGCTTTGCTTGCTTCCTTAGTAAAAGATCTGATGTGTGTGACTTTGTGATGTGCTAAGTGTCTTGTGTTAGACTGAGTCGTAGGTTGTATTACCTGCTTCCCAAGTCTAATCTCTAACTTTTTAGAGTTAGCACAGATCTCATCATACTTAGCAGAAAGAGCATCAAATGAAGCAATATAATACTTCTTCTTTTCTGATTCTAATTCCTCCTTAAGTTTAGCATTTTCTTGAGTGCTTTTCTCAATGCAATCAAGTGCCTCATGCAATCTAAACTTTAGTGTGGAAATCTCAGTAGAATTATCAGAAGTAGAAGTATCTCTAGCATCATTCAATAAGCAAGTAAGCTTTTCAATCTCACGCTTATAGGATCGAATATCCTTTCTAGCTTGCTTATATTTATCTAATACTTTCTTGTGTTCTTCTAACAGATCACTGAAAGCATCAGATAAATCATCATAAGAAAATTCACTCTCTCCAGAAAAAGAATTATTTTGTACCTCGTTAGATAATGCCATTGTGCATAAATTTGTAGCTTGATGAGGTCTCTCTTCTTCTTCTTCAGAATCTTCTTCTTCTTCAGAATCTTCTTCTTCTTCTTCTTCTTCTTCAGAATCGCTTGCTTCGCTTTCATACCATATGCTAGTGTTAGTGTACTTGTGAGATGATAATCTTTGTTCGTAGTGACTCTCCTTTCTAGCAGTAGTACAATCTTCTGGGATGTAGTCTATCTTCTTGTAGTTGTCACATACAGGCTCTTTTTCGTATAGGGGATTGTGTTGTACCTTAAATCCCAATTCCATCATGTACATATTTGTTTCATTATGAAGACTATCTTTCTCTCTGGAGTTGCTAGCTTTGCTTTCATACCTGCACTCATAAGTAGCTTCAAGAACTTTCCTAATTTTATGAGATGTTGTGCAAGTAGAAATAAGATTGAATACATTTGTGTCTACAGCACAATAAAACATATGCATAGCTTTTGCATCAAGGCTAGCTAACTTCTTCTCTTCCTCCGTGTAACTATAATAAGGCTTGTTGATTATAGAGGACGTGAGAATAGAAGTGATAGTAGGCTTTTTGTAGCCGGTGACAACAATTGACCATAAGTCAAAATCTAGACTTCAGATAGAAGCTCATCCGTGTCTTCCAATAGCTATAGTTTGTTCCATCAAATAGTGGGAGTCTATTTGAGGATTGCTCTTCAGTTGTGAAGTACATACTTGCCATATGTGATATAGTGATCTATGTAACAGCAGTTATATAATAACAATATTACCTTGCTTTACCTGTATAACCCGCTCTGGTAGTGAGGATCTGTTCCAAGGATGTTAAGCCAAAATAATAGAGTTCTTGCTAGGATACCAATTGAAGGAGCAATTGGTATAAGCAATAATATCTCTATAAGGAGCACCTGCAATAATATTTCTAGAAGGAGCACCTCTAGTTGCAGAACCTGCTCTCTAGTTGAAGTACCTCTCGATGCAGTACTTGCTCTGATACCAATTGTAGGACCGATTGCAGGAACGAGTTATAAAGCGCAATACCCTAGAGGGGGGTGAATAGAGTAGGCATCGGAAATTAACTATTTAAAAATGTTAGTAACAAGATCATAGATAATATATCACAGATATGTAAATGAAAAGTAGAGAGTAGAGAGCAAACGCAAACACAAAGATGTATACTGGTTTTCTTCTGTTGAGGACTAGTCTAGTCGGAAGAACTCTAGCTTCCAGTTGAATCCACTATGGAAAATCACCACAAGTTTTCATCCGAAGTTCTTGCAACTTCTACAATGCGAGCTTTGATCCGAAGTACTCGACCAACTTCAATTGTGAAGTGTGTAACTTCAATCAAGCCTCCGATTACAACCACTCTGAAACTTTTAGACTGTACCGCACTGGCAAATCGACTAGAGGATTGTAACTGGCTTGGGATTTGAAAATGAATAGCTCAGAATACTTTGGAAGAAGTAGTAGGCTTATAGAGAAGAGATATGAAAGTGAATGAGTGAGTTGAAATGATCGAAATCCTTCTCTATTTATAGTTTTTCCAAAGGCAGAATTCTGACAGAATTCGGGCAGAATTCAGGCAGAACTCTATGAAAAAATCTCGTTGGGATCCGTAACTGCAGGAAGACCAAGTTCAAAAAGCAACATCCACTAACCGAACTCTGGCCGAACTCTGGCCGAATTTGGGCCGAACTCTGGCCGAATTCTGTCCGAGTTCTGTTGGAGTTCTGTCAGGGTTTTTGCAAATTGGTTTTGGGCTTTTTGAAAAGTCAATCAGTTAGGAAGTAGTTTGGGCTTTTGTAAGTGGGCTTGTTTTCAAAATGAAAGGGTATTTTGAAAACGTTTCTTGGATAGCCTATTTGCCAGTACGATGCAGTGTACATCTTATTCCTAGACTCAATAAATATAAAAAATACATTGATAAAATAGGAAAACCAGGAGCCCTTTGATGACGCCTTTCTTCAAATATTTGAGCAGACTTGAAGACGCCTTTTTCACTTGACGGCAGTCGTCCAAAGATAAACAGATCTGGAAATCAGAATACCTTTCGGGGGCTTCACCCCGGTTTGACAAGGCTTGATCATGCTTACTGCATGTCTATTAGAACATGTTAGACAAACAAACCAATATGATATATGCATAGCAATATGATATAGAACATTTAGGACAACATAAGGACAATGCTAAGTTTAAGTAGCAAGATGATAGTGATTACATGAATATTAGTGATGTCGATATGTTAAACTTAATTGATTAGCCATATTCAAAAACATGATATAATCATTGGGCTAACACTAGGATTATTCACTGTCCTGTTAAACACATGGTTTTCTTTTCAGTTTCACACACAGGTGACCAATCACATTCCTGAGATTAATGAAATGAAATCCTGAATGATTCATATGTATAAACCTGAGAACATATCGAGCTATTTCTGAGATTCAGTTAGAAGATTACTGAGATCCTTTGAATGGTATTACTTCCTTAGTTAACTAACAAGTCTCCTTTAATAAAACCTGAGATTTTTCTAAACTGAAATGATTTCAATTGTCTGAGATTCCTGGAATTGTGAGAGTGTGCAACAATGGTTTTACCCACATTGATCCCTATGTATTTTAAACACACACTCACACATTGCAACCTGAACTTGTTGTCTAACAGTAGATGTAGAGGTTAGGTTCAAGGTTACATATATTGTAAGTTGTCTTTTAAATTATTATTTTGATTGTTGGTGGATAATTGGGATGTATGACTAAACAGTCACTGTGATACATGAGAATGTGTGTGGTTATGAAACCAATAGGCTCGGGTTTAAGAATCTATTAGGTAGCAGTTACATGTGTGGAGATGTGAGTGTCTTAAGGATATGTGTATAGAGGGTTAGTCCCCTTAGGCAGAGTAGGCAATGCCTTAGTGTGGCATTTCAGTGTAGGTAGCAAGGCATACATGCCTCTATATAAATAGGTATATGACAGTGAGTAGTTAGTGTCCAGGATGTATATGAAAGGTTTATGAGAATGGTGGTTATATGAATTTATGAGAGTGAGTGTTAGAGATGTGTATGCATAGGCTTTGTCCTCAATCTTTGTTAGATAGTGTAGCAGTCTCTATATAGGTGCATATCAGTTTAGATGTTTTGTTCTCTCTTAGTTTTGGAGAGAGTTGAGAGGAAATTGCTTATAGGCTTGAGGTGTATTAGATGTAGGCTTGGGTGGAATATGAGGTTTTGGTTGTATATTCAAGCTAGCTTTGAATATCCTACTTGATGGTTATATATGTGATGTAGGTTGCATTCATGTTTATGCATATATTGTAATGAATATATGCATATAGGCAATGTAATGCATGAAACATGAGTATAATGTGTGCATGAATCAAATGTGTATATAGTAATACATGTATGTAACATAGCCTATGTGTGTGTGCATATATGTATATATGGGGTATATGCATATATATTAATGTGTGTTGCCCTGTGACTTTGTGATTGTGCTTGGATACTGGTCTAGACATGGTTAGGCCTGTTGAGACTTAGTTGACTAAGATTGACCAGTTGACTTTGACCTAAATCGACCTAGAAATCATATAGATTGCATTGTATGTACTTATTTACCATTCTGGACATGTTATAACCTGTACTGCTCTATTTAGGACATTGTGACTTCGGTGCAGACATCTGATATTTCATTACTCTTTTCAGAGTACCAGGCAAGTACATTCTCTGATAGTTCTTTCATTTACTTGTCAATTACTGTACTTCAGTTCTAGTTAGTTTTATGTGATTCTTACAACACGTATGGATATTTCTGGATTCATGTATGCGACACACATACCATCTGTCTGGCCTCTATTTCTGGAATCACTACTGGCATCACGTTCTGGAATCACTACTGGCATCAACTTTTGGAATCACTACTGGAACCACCTACTGGAATCACTCTGGAATCTTTTGCTGGTATCATTATGTTTGGCTGGACTCATCTCGATTTCTCGTGTCATTTTTTGGATTCACTTGTACTTATGGGCGAGGAAATATTGGAGTAGACATGTGAACATTCCCAAATAATGGAACCACTCCCTTGGAATTATTCTGGAATGATAGCCATCCCACACTTGGCCAAGGGTGCGGTGTGCCGTATTACCTACAGCCGTTTACATGTCGATCTCGGTATTTTAAAACACACTGTTAGAGTATAGTCTGGACTCACCCTGGAACCTTTGATCACTGACTGGAATCATCTTATACTGGACTCATCTTGTACTGAATCACCTGGTATCAGATTCATGTTGTCTGGATTTATTTGGATTTTGCACTTGTTACATATACTGCCTGGACTTATATCATGTTACTCTAGTTCAGCTAGTTTCTATTTACAGTCTTTATTGCTATGATTCTTCTCTTGTTTTACTTACCTTACTTCCCTTGTATCTTAACTGTTTCTCTATACCATCACCTGTATACAAACTACCATATTCATCAATAAAACTGTCTATAACTGCTTTATAGTTCTCTGTCATTTACTTGGAATTTCTTGTTGATTTGTACTCGTTCCTGTCCTGACTGGACCTGTTGAAAATATTACAGATGACTGCCCTGAGGACGTTTGCCCTACTTGCCTTGGAGCAGGAGATGGCTTAGTTACCTTTGGCCCCGACACTCAGGAGTGATCGGGAGACTAGCTAGTAGACTTGGTTTAGTTTTCATGTTTTAGAAATTGAATTGTAATAACTTGAGATACGAGTTTGTATTTGAGTTTGTTTGAGATATCATTATTTAGTAGTTTATAAATGTTGTTGTTAGTCTTTAGTTATAAACTTCTGTGTTATCTTATCGTTCTTAGACTGTGATTGAGATTCATTATATCTATACTTGTCCTCCGTTCGAAGTTGAGATTTGACAAGTACATTATATAATTGCGTGAGTTGTTGATTAGATAATAACCTACGACAGCGTTCTACCGCCGACACTGCGGCGTAGGCTGGACGTACCCACTTCTCGTGCCCTTACTCTAGGGTGCGGGTCGTGACAATTAAGATTGTGTCTTATGAGATTGTCCTCCCAATAAGGTAAGTCCCAAAATATACTCCGCTTCGTGTAATTATGGCTATGTCCGAATCCTTCTAAGTGATGACCCAAACTCGGATCTTCCTTTACAGTCGGCAAATCCTCTACCTCTGCCCAAACGATATCTCCAGTCAATCTCAACGGGGGAGGAGTTAGTTCCTGTTTATCAGCTCTAAAGGTGTCCATGTTCCTTCTCCATGGATGCGACATAGGAAGGAATTGACGATGGCAATAAAAAAATAAGCTTTTCCTCCATTCTGAAGGCGAAATGCCTTACTTTTTTCTATACATATCGGACAAGACATAATACCATGAGTACTCCACCCAGATAACATTCCGTATGCTGGAAAATCATTGATGGTCCATATCAACATCGCTCTTATCTGAAAGTTCTTCTCCATCGATATATCATACGTCTGAACGTCGAACTGCCATAATAGTTCCAACTCGTCCACCAATGGCTGCAAATAGCTGTTCTTCTTTGGATTTTTTGGACCAGGTATGATAAGTGTCAAGAACATATAATGAGTCTTCATGCACATCTACGGTGGTAGATTGTAAGGGGTCAAAATCACCTGCCAACAAGAGTACTGAGTCCCCGATTGTCCGAAAAGAGTGAATCCATCAGAACATAAAGCCAGTCGAATATTCTTAGGCTCTGCAGCAAATCTAGGATGACATCGATCAAAATGCTTCCATGCCTCTCCATCAGATGGTTGAGATAATTCTCCTTCATCCATCTTCCGCTCTTTACTATGCTATGCTATGTATTCTGTAATATTCGAGGACATACATTCTCTGTAGCCTCTTTGTGATCGGCAAAAACTGTATCTATTTGTAGGGGCATAACCTTGCTCACGCAGTTAATTTTTCTTTGCCCCGAATGGGCTTGTACCAGTCCTCGTGACAAAAAATATATTTATCTTTATCATTGTTTTCCTTGTAGTACAACATGCAGCCATTTCGGCAACAATCTATCTTTTCGTAGCCTAATCTGAGTTTTCGTATCATCATCTTCGACTTGTAGAAGTTTTCTGGCAAGTTCTTCGCTCCTTTTGGCAGCAACTCTCTAACAAACTGAATTATCCGATCGTAGCATTCTTGCGGTAAGTTAAAATCAGACTTGAGGTTTAACAACCGCATCACCACCGATAGAATAAAATAAGAATCACAACCCTAATATAACGGAGTATCGGCATGGTTGAACGTATCATAGAACTCCTTTGCAACAGGATTCGGATCCTCCGGATTAAAACTTGGACCGGCACAAGCCGCATCAAATACCAACTCACGTGCCAAATTTTGATGCCGATATTGGAAGTGGTCTCCAAGAGTGGGGTCTCCCACCCCGTATTGAAGGAGGACTGATATTGTGGAACCAAAGGTTCTTCTTGAGCCGTCCACTCGTTGTAGTTCGGTACGAAACCTTTTTGTGGAGGTGCTCTCTCACGAGATCTACCTCTCTGAATGGTATATTACGACAATTGACACAAGGGCACTTTATGAGCCTTCCATCCATGAAATAAGGTTGCCTACTGGCGTATCTCAGAAATTCCTCGACGCCCGCCTTGAAATCATCCGTCAAACCAATCTTGCTCTCATGTCGCCGATTGTACATCCATGAACAGTTAACTAAGTATCGATTCATTGTTCAAACCAATTCTGTACCAAGTACCATATATGTTGTAAATACAAGTAAAAATTAATATAGTATCTAATTGTAACAACCAAAGTTAACAGTATCAGTATCGAAATTAGTATCACACCATTCCTATGAGTATCGATATCGAAGTCGGTAATATTGACCCATTCCTAAGAGTATCGATATCGAAATCGGTATCAGACCATTCCTATGAGTATCGATATTGAAATCGGTAATATCAAAATCAGGTTAGTTTCGACCTATCAGATTAGTATCGGACGTATCGTTTTAGTATCTGGTTAGTATCGGGTTAGTATCGGCCTATAGGATTAGTATCAGCCTATAGAAATTGGAATCAGATATCCTTATCGGGTTAGTATCGGCCTATCGGATTAGTATCGGGTTAGTATCGGCCGTATTGGGTTAGTATCGGCCTATCGGATTAGTATCGGCCTATCGAAATTGGAATCGGATATCCTTATCGGGTTAGTATCGGCCTATCAGATTAGTACTAGTATCGGCCTATCAAAATTGGCATCAGATATCATTATATCATAATCCAATATTAACAGATTCAATATCTTTAATGTCCGTATCAGGTTCGTATCGGCCATATCGGGTTATTATTGGCCTATCGAAATTGGAATCAGATATCCTTATATCATAATCCAATATTAACGAATTCAATATCTTAACGTCCAAAAATATTCAGATATCCAATTCCAATTTTATGAATCTCGAATAATTTACAAATGTTACGCCCTGCTCCCTTAGGAGCGATTGTCCTCGCTAAGGCGTGATGCCGCACGAGCCTAGATTGTGCTCGTGCAAGGCAGTTTTATAACGGCCAATTACAGCGACTGCGACGGGGTCGTCGCACAAAAGTCCCAAGTAGAAACATTGAACATGCAGCAAAAATTTAGAAGCAAAACACAAGTTATTCAAAAGTGCACTTTATTGATATTGAACAATAAGATTACAAGGGGGTGCAAGGCCATGATTATAAGTCTCTCAAGCTCACTTTTCTCTCATTTTTACAAGTCACTATGCTTTCTTTCATCTCTCGATACAATTCTTTGAGCTAGCGGATGCTTCGGAAGGCAATGTCCATACATTATGTCCCGTATAAGTCTTGACTCCATACGGCCGTACGCTTCGAATCGCCAAGGAACTCTGTGCCTCGACGCATCCAAGCGAGCTCTGCGCCACGAGCTTCAACCTGTGCCTGCACATAAAAACTATGTCGGTGTTAGTACTCAACTGTACTGGTGGAGTGAGCTCCTCGCTCACCCATACAAAACCGACACATTTATTTACTTTGTGTAGCATAGCCCTTTTTTATTGTCTTTCTAGTCTTGCCTTAGGATCGATTTTAGGACAAAGACGTCTTGGCCTATACTTGGCAACATAACGACAGGGTCGTACTTATACTCTATTTGTGACTTCAATGTATTCGAGGCAGTGCCTCGCCGAGCAGAAACTTATGCAACTCGGTCGTGCCAAGACTTTCAATTCTTTCATATGCCTCTAGACCATTCTCGTGCCAACGACGTCAAGGGGACGACTCGTGTTGGTCATGCCAATAGACTTCATCGTGCCTCAAGACCCAGGCCGTGCCTCCCAAGTATCAACCAGACTTAATCAACTTAGCTTTTGGCCCTTCCTGATTTAACTCAAGATGATGCCACATTTATGCCGAAGCACGTGTCCTTGCTATAGCAAAATCTTAGGCTCCAGAATGGTGTTGCAACCGTGCACACCCTAACCCGTGCCTGATTCAAGGTTAGCACTTGCTATAAGCGCAACTTATTAACCCAACTCATAACTTTCTAGTACTCGACGTAATCCAAAGGCATATACGCGGATAGTCGCTCTCATGCCGACACATCTATATGAGTGGTCACTAGCAATGTCAAGCTATCTTAGATCTTTTGCATACGGTGACCATTCACGTGGCGAGGTACGAGCTCCAATCGAATGACCCGTAGCCTATATTATAACGGTTCACTTCATTCGAGTCGTACCGTTGATGAAGACCATACAATATCTACAATTCCTTCTGGGCTGACACGAACTTGGCGCCACGGGATCGCTCGAGGAATTTTGCCCTTGCGCGCAAGTTGTCCAATGACCATGCAAGACTCAACTCGATCTATCAAGTCTTTCCTTAATCATGACCATACTTTCTATCTTTCTATCGAGACTCCCAAGTAGCGAGATCGATCTCGCGTGATTCCTTATCGAGACTCCCAAGTAGCGGGACCGATCTCGTAAATGAGACTTATCGAGACTCCCAAGTAGCGGAACCGATCTTGGGAACGAGACTTATCGAGACTCCCAAGTAGCGGGACCGATCTCGTGTGCTTTCTTATCGAGACTTATCGAGACTCCCAAGTAGCAGGACCGATCTCGGTGACAACCAGTCACGTGGACTTTCTTTGTCCGTGGCATGCTTTTTACTAAATCCACCGTGGCTCGTGCCTTAGACAGACCTTATTCTCTAGGCGACGCTATCGCTCAAGTCACATATTTTATATAACGAGCCTTGTTCTCAGGGACTATGTGACTTGGCAACCACATGAAATAAGGGATAGTGCTTGCTATGACTTCGATAGCCCAATACAACTCTTTTCTAACTTATTTGGGCAACGACTTGACAAGCAAAGGCTACGCCAAACTTCGCATCGAGGAAACGTGCCGTACACGCGTTCGACTTGAACAACCAAGTTCTTGGATGCCTAGACGTAAGCCACAAGCCGTATAATACGACTTAACCCATGAGACATATGAAGGCAATGCCAAGCCTTGGATGACGGGACCGTGCATGCTTTATCAAGCATTCACGCAGGCGACGCCTATGACTTAGGCTAATTTGAGCGTTGTGGAAACTTAGCAACTTAGGCCAACTTCCTTCTCCCAAGCCACGGGATGAAGGACCGAGTGTCATTTTGAAAGCACGCTGAGCAGACTTCTAAGCCGACCGTGGGACCTTTTTCTATGTTCTAACACATTCCGACCCATCGGGATTATTTTCTTAGCTATGTGGATGCGTCTCTTTTATTATCAAGCCTACTTTTCTAAGTTGAAAACATGTAATTTATTATGTGAAGGCTAAGATGAGGCAAGTTCACCGAAACTACCCCACCTGAGCGAGGAGTCGCCTCGACCGAACGAGTCTTCGAGCACCCGTTGCAAGGCTAAATTCGAACACCGTCGGCGTTTCGATTCCTCCGATTGACTGAGCGGGACGAGGCACTACATCATACACCACTCAGAAAAAGTTTCATCCCCGAAACTAACTGAGTACTTACTTATGGACCACTTTTATCCAAGGACTCTCGTACACACTCCACCTATGCATTTCTTTTATCTGAGCCACGCTCGCACTACCATCAATCTTTCCTTTAACACGAATTCAAATACTCGACACTTTTCCATTCCTCAAGTCTTACTTGAATTTAACGTATCACTTGGTTGGATCGTGCACATATCCCAGGCGTCCCCAAAATACATACATTTTAGCCAAGCCGCATGATAGAGAATTCGTCATTATCACTCGAGTCGCATCGTGCACATATTCAGACGTCCCCTAAAATATATGCTTATCAGCCGAATCTCGTAAGGGTATTCCTATATTCTTGATTCACTCTATCCACCCACACCAATCCTCAAGATCAATCTTTCGATTGCTAACTCTTGAAACAGGGACGTCTCGTCTAACGGCTAGGCTATTTCTTAAGGCTAAAGTCAATGTCAGGATTGGAATCATAGTTTTCCAACAATAATGCCAACACTGACCCCAATCCTAGGGTCAAACCAAAGTCGGTAGTACAGGGATTTCTACCCAAGCTCGCGTCACTCAGATTTCTAAACATCGAGCATGATCACCTAATTTGCATCAAGGCATTCGTTGCACAGATTCGAATCCGTTCCAATAGTCTACTCCTTCCGACATGCCGACATAATTGACATATCCATTCTAACCAATTCATGTATTCATTTATGAGGTCGTATAGTACAACAATTTGTCATGCCCCAATCTCACGCAAGTCCGATTATCCACGGTGGGCATGAATCACCATGCGCGCTTCCCGCGGAATAATCATCCTCATCGGGATGTAACTCTTGTTTGATTCTAGACTAATTCATTCTCGATACGCGGATTGGACCTACTTAATCCTCAAGTTCAATCGTCAAGCTCACCGAGTCATTTTTGAGTCCACCTTTGCGTCAAACCACAAGTCGAAGCAATCAAATTGCTACGCCATGCAAGTTCGATCACTCTCGCTGTATGAATCACCATACTAGCGCTCACGCGGAGCGATCGCCCTAATCCTCCGTAATGCATGTGCGAGGCTGGACTTGCGCTCGTTAAGATAAGAACATCAACATTGTGCTTATCGTCGAAGGAATCTAAATATTTCATTTTTATCCGAGCCAAGATCTCAGTTCGATAGTCGATTCGTCATTCGTTCAACTAGAAAATCCTTGAGCCAAGTCTATCTTTTCCTCGACACATTTCAACATCTCTAGTATAGCATCCATCGAAACAATGACATCTTATATGATCATCATTCCTCGAATCAAAGTACCCCCGAGTTATCGCACATCGATCTTTGATACGCTTCAATACCATAAATGATGTACGTAACCTAACGATCTTCTTTTGTAACGAACTCTGAGTCGTACAACTGATGCTATTGTCCGAATTGGATATACCACAATTCCATTCGACCGAATCCAAAATCATAACTGCGATCCTCCAGGTTTTCCTCGATCAAGACATTCATCTTTATTCCTCGTTTCGAATCATTTTCTAACTCGCGTTGCCCATTCACAAGTTGTCCGAATGCATCTCGTTCGAGACACTCAAAGTCACGACCAACTAAGCGTGACGCGCTTTAAGGCTTTGCGCGATCACATCACCTTGTCGACATACTTGCTGTTACCCCTAATCCTTAATTTTGCTCGAATGATTTCCAAGATGAACCATACACCACTCAGGATTCGAGCCGTCCGATTTAGTCCACAATCACGTTCGCGTTATTCGCTAGTACATATTTCAGATTCGTTCGTCGAGACTCTAGCGTAATCGCTCACGTCGTCTTGATAGTCTAAGTCTCGTATTTCTACCGATATTACACATGTAAATCATATTTATGATTTACGCGTCTCGACGTACTAAGTCGTTCGGACTATTACTCAAAATCTAAACCAATCTTCCATGTACGCCTAAGCGTTAGTCCGATAGTGTTTCTATCGATATACACTTTAAGTATATCTCCGTTCCCGACCGAGTGGTATTTAATATCGCTTGCAAGTCGTTTGCACCATAAAGTCTAGGTGTACGACACGCGGCATAACTTAGCCAAAGGCCTTGTGCATAGCCATCCCGTATGGACTATACTATAACTTTGCACGCTTATTTACTAATGTCGACGTAGGACTAGTTAGGCACGTACGCGACTTGCTAACTTTAGCATGTGTTTTCTATCAACTCAAGTTTGACACCGTTCGGCACAAAGGCCATCGCCTACCGATGCATTCGATTAAACACTTGTACGAGCTTTTGAAAATATTTAGACTTACTGTATGGACATGCCGTGGGACATTTGAGAGAGAGCGTACACTATTTCCATAAACGAGCTTTCAAAACTGAGAGATTCAACTTGAAGCCCAAGGACGTAAAGTCATGCTCTGATACCATTATGTCACGCCCCGCTAAGGCATGATACCGCACGAGCCTAGATTGCGCTCGTGCAAGGCAGTTTCATAATGGCCGATTACAGCGGCTGCGACAGGGTCGTCGCACAGAAGGCCCAACCAGAAACATTGAACATGCAGTAAAAATTTAGAAGCAAAACACAAGTTATTCAAAAGTTCTCTTTATTGATATTAAACAATAAGATTACAAGGGGTAGCAAGGCCATGATTACAAGTCTCTTAAGTTCACTTTTCTCTTATTTTTACAAGTTACTCTGCTCTCTCTCATCTCTCGATACAATTCTGTGAGCCAGCGGATGCTTTGGAAGGCAATGTCCATACATTATGTCCCGTATAAGTCTTGACTCCACGTGGCCGCACACTTCGAATCACCAAGGAACTTCGTACCTCGACGTATCCGAGCAAGCTCTGTGCCACGAGCTTCTACCTGTGCCTGCACATAAAAACTGTGTGGGTATCAGTACTCAACTGTACTGGTTGAGTGAGCTCCTCGCCCACCCATACAAAATCGACATGTTCATTTATTTTGTGCAACTTAGCCCTTTTTGACTGTCTTTCTAGTCTTGCCTTAGGATCGATTTTAGGACAAAGACGTCTTGGCCTATACTTGGCAACATAACGATAGGGTTGTGCTTATACTCTATTCGTGACTTCAATGTATTCGAGGCAGTGCCTCGCCGAGCAGAAACTTATGCAACTCGGCCGTGCCAAAATTTTCAATTCTTTCATGTGCCTCTAGAACATTCTTGTACCAACGACGTCAAGGGGATGACTCATGCTGGTCGTGCCAATGGACTTAATCGTGCCTCAAGACCGAGGCCGTGCCTCCCAAGTATCAACCAGACTTAATCAACTTGCCTTATGGCCCTTCCTGACTTAACTCAAGATGATGCCACATTCATGCCGAAGCATGTGTCCTTACTATAGCCAAATCTTAGGCTCCAGAATGGTGTTGCAACCGTGCAAACCCTAACCCATGCCTAATTCAAGGTTAGCGCTTGCTATAAGCGTAACTTGTTAACCCAACTCGTAACTTGCTAGTACTCGATGCAATCCAAAGGCATACACGCGGATAGTCGTTCTCATGCTAACACATTTATATGAGTGGTCACTAGCAATGTCAAGCTATCCTGGATCTTTTGCATACAGTGACCATTCATGTGGCGAGGTTCGAGCTTCCACCGAATGACCCGTAACCTATATTGTAATGGTTCACTTCAATCGAGTCATACCGTTGATGAAGGCCGTACAATATCTACAATTCCTCCTAGGCCGACACGAACCCGACGTCCTGGGATCACTCGAGGAATTTCGCCCTTGTGCGTAAGTTTTCCAATGACCATGCAAGACTCAACTCAATCTATCATGTCCTTCCTTAATCATGACCATGCTTTCTATCTTTCTATCGAGACTCCTAAGTAGTGAGATTGATCTCGCGTGATTCCTTATCGAGACTCCCAAGTAGTGGGACCGATTTCGTGAACGAGACTTATCGAGACTCCCAAGTAGCGGGACCGATCTTATGAACGAGACTTATCGAGACTCCCAAGTAGCGGGAACGATCTCATGTGCTTTCTTATCGAGACTTATCGAGACTCCCAAGTAGCGGAACCGATCTCATATGCTTTCTTATCGAGACTTATCAAGACTCCCAAGTAGCGGAACCGATCTCGGCGACAACCAGTCACATGGACTTCCTTTGTCCATGGCATGCTTTTCACTAAACCTATCGTGGCTCATGCCTTAGACAGACCTTATTCTCTAGGCGACACTATCGCTCAAGTCATATACTTTATATGAAGAGCCTTGTTCTCGTGGGACTATATGACTTAGCAACCGCATGAAACATGGGACAGTGATTGCTATGACTTTGATAGCCCAGCACAACTCTTTTCTAACTTATTTAGGCAACGACTTGACGAGCAAAGGCTACGCCAAGCTTCACATCGAAGGAACGTGCCATACACGTGTTCGACTTGAACAACCAAGTTTTTGGGTGCCTAAACTTAAGACACAAGCCGTGCAATACGACTTAGCTCACGGAACATGCGAAGACTATGCCAAGCCTTGGACGACGGGACCATACATGCTTTATCAAGCATTCACGCGGACGATGTCTATGACTTAGGCTAATTCGAGCATTGTGGCAATTTAGCAACTTAGGCCAACTTCCTTCTCCCAAGCCACGGGATGAAGGATCGAGTCATTTTAAAACACGCTGAGCAGACTTCTAAGTCGACCGTGGGACCTTTTTCTATGTTCTAACACATTCCGACCCGTCGATATTATTCCCTTAGCTATGTGGATGCGTCTCTTTTATTATCAAGCCTAACTTGTGCAAGTTAAAAACATGCAATTTATTAAGTGAAGGCTAAGATGAGGCAAGTTCCTCGAAACTACCCCACCTGAGCGAGGAGTCACCTCGACCGAGCGAGTCTTCGAGCAGCCTTTACAAGGCTAAGTCCGAACGCCGTCGACATTTCGATTCCTCCGATTGACTGAGCAGGACATGGCACTACAACGAAAACCCAAAACCCTAGCTACTACATTGTGTATGTGTCCGTGTCCAAAACCCTAGCTACTATATTGTGTTCGTATCCGTGTCTAAAACTCTACCTATAATATTTACACAATTAAATTACAATGTCATAATTTGTGTCAAAGTATATGTTAATTAAACAACTAAAATAATTTATACCTGAAGGAGGAGGAGGCTGTGTCAGAGATCAATGAGGAGGAGAGGGTTCTTTTGTCGCCGTCGCCGTTCGAGCTGGAGAGGAGGGAGTCGGGGGTCGCCGCATGAGGAGGGGGTCGAGGGTCACCGCATGAGGAGGAGGGGTTCGGGATCGCCGCGTGAGAAGGAGGGGGTCAGGGGTCGGGGAACGGTCGCTGAAGGACAGCGGAGGAGGAGGGTATCACCGAGGACAGCGGAGGAGGAGGGGGTCGGAGGTCTGGGGTTGGGGGTCACCGCACGAAGGAGGAAGAGGTCGACGCGGAAGGAGGAGGGGTCGGGAGTCGGTCGTCGAAAGGGATCGGAGCTTTGTGGGGAGGGGGAACAAAAATTTGGGTAAAAATTTGAGAATGAGAAAGAAAGAGTTACTGATTTACTTTTACTCGTGTCCAGCGACGGAACTGTCCATCGCTAAACCATCGCTATTTACTTAGCGACGAACTAGTGACGGATCGAGCGACGTTTTTTAATACTATATTTTACATAATATATCAGTTGCTAGTCAGTCGGTATTCTGTCACTGATTAGCGATATTTTAACTTTCATCGGTAAATTCAGTCGCTAATTAACAGTATTTTTGTAGTGTATACAGTACTCGATACGACATCATGCACTTGTATTGTTGGTACCCATATCTGATACTCCACATACTCTATTGTATTATTTCCTACTAGAGTCTCGCAAGCTGTACGAACAGATCACCAATCAGGTGATCGACAAATCTAAAATTGATTAACTGACTTATGCAACTAGATTTGGATTTCTGTTTTTAACAAAATAATTATATTTGAGATTACCCTAGACCCTCTAAATAGCCCATTGGCATAGCCATAGACTTGTACTAGGCCCCGTACATAGACTAGCGTATCCCTGAATTTGCTAAAATGGAAAATTTTCCATCCTGGCAGTCTAAAGTTCCAGTCTGGATTCGTTTTTTGTAGCTGTCTAAAGTTCAAAACTGGATTCGTTTTCCGTGGCTATCTTTTTCTCTCTGGAACGACGCATCCATTATGAAACTAGCAAGCCTCATCGGGTCCTAGCTTCATATGGATTAGGCCATTACTCACAACCAACGGCTAGCCTATGCGAGAGTGTTTGTCAAGGTGGAGGAGGACGCTAACCTACCGAAGAAAGTCCAATTTAGGTTCGCGTTTGGGCTGAACTTCCAGGAAATAGTCAAGTATAAATGGTTTCTCATTGGTGCTTGATATGTTGCTACTTTGGGCACTCGGCTGATGTATGTTTAGTAGAGCCTATCAATTTTCCTAATAAGAGCACAAAGGTGATGGAGATGATGATGGGGAAGATAATCCTCAAAACATGGGTGAGGGAGGATACGTACTCTCCAATTTCATGATGACTTGCAGACTTTAAGTTCCAATGAGGCGATCATGGAGCCAAGCATCTAGAATTTGATAACTGATTCACTAGATAGACCATCCGATTATGTTCTAGTGCCTTGGGTAATTCCGGTAACTTTCAGACTTATACCTACATGAATGATCACGAAATGAGCAAAAGGATGCCAGACCAAAGGAGGGAGAAGAGATAACGGTGGAAATATAAGTTGAGAAGGGTTCTATGTCAACTCATCCAATATCGGGATCGAAGAAGGTCAAACCCATAAAATTTCAGAGACAATGCTACTCCAAAATATCTCTAATTTCTCAAGTGGTAAGTTGGCTATGATTAGTCCATTGTGGGAAGCATGCTGTACAACACATTGTGAACAAGTAGGGAAGGAAGGGAATATCTGAAGAAATCTTAGCGACTCGACCTCCTAGTTCACGTATTACTAAAGGTCATCATACTAGAAGGATCACTTAGTATATATTGCGTGGTTTAAAAATAGTTGGGAATGTCGAAGGTGTCACGCTCCGATTCCGTAGAGTCATTTAATCACAAATTCATCTCTTGGAATCGATCGTCCTCGCTTGGGCGTGATGCCATACAAGTCTGGTATTGCACTTGTACAAGACAAAGACGGTTCACAATCGCTATTCTTCAAATAGGAACACATCACAGCGGCAGAAGTATACAAATTAAAGTTAGCGAGGACAATCTTTCTTATCGAATAGAAAACATCATTTCTATTCATGCAGCGAAGATAAGAGAATAACTTGGAGTCGCACAGAAAATATATAAACTGAATTCTCTTTATTGATAATTGAAGAAGAGTACAAAACTTGTATTAAAATACAATGCTTACAATACATCTCTCTTTACATTGATAGCCAACTGAACAAATATTGTAAAGCTTACATTTGAAACTCAATACATTGAATTACAACTCGATACCAACTTGGCTTACAACTCACTGTTCCAACTGATATCCGATGCTCCATACATTCTTCCCTTTATAAACAGAAGACATCATCTTGTGCAAGGAGAGATTCTGCATGCCCAATAAATCTTCGATGCCACGGGACCGATCAATCCAATCTTCGTGTACAGAATATCTCAAAACTGAGCACCTGCCCATAAAAAACGTGGGTCAGCACATCATCTATGTACTGGCGAGCAGAATCCAACCCACTCGCCTAAACCAAGAATTAAGTAACCATTTAAGCAAGCATTTATTAGAATGATCTTTCTATTTGGGACCTAGCATCAGTTTACAGTTCATGGGCAATATTCATAGTGAAGCATGTAAACATATCCTTAGCAATATTCATGTGGACGTATCATTATAGCATTCTTGGTGTTATCATGCAAAGACATCATTGAGGCATCATTAACATTAACATCTTAAACATGTTATGACAATTCTCACTTTAAGCAACACTTAGCATGTATGTTATGTTTGAGCAATGTTTATAGCAAGGCATCTTTCTAGCATACTGAATTTAACATGTTAAGCAGGTTCTGTAACCTCGCTTCCCAGGAATTATTAAATTTTATATATTTTTGCATTTTCAAATTTTTTTAAAATAAAAAATAATTATTAATCAGGTGACTCTTCATAATTTTATAACCGAGATAATTGTTTATTAATTATATTTTAGAAGGATTTTTGGAGGAGATTCTAGCAATTGTTGGAGTGCTTCCCAAGGTTTCTAGCATACTTGTAACCAACAATGAGTGACCCCACCCTTTTCTAACTAATTTTGAGGGATTCATGCAATATACGAAAGGGGCAGGACTTATGTGCTAATAGGCCAATTAGTGGAAGGGGCTGTTTGCTTAAATCCCTATTCCTATTTATTATCACTCTCCTAAAGAGAGATAATATTATTTTCTTTTATTTTTCATTCTCCTTCTTGGAAGAGCCAGCTCTCCTTCCATTTTCCCTTTTTAAACCGAGCTTCCTTTATAATTTTCCTTTTCCCCCAATTTCTTCTCGAACCCAAACCCTAACCCTAATTTCTTTACCGGCTATAGCGAGGCCAGAGATCCTTCCTCCGAGCGGTGGCTGAGCCAGTCGAAGAACGTCACCCCTCCATCAGTGGTTTCCCTCGGCGGTGTGCACGACTACTCTGGCGCTCGGCTGTGCACGATTTTATGGCGATGACGGTGAGGCGGTTCTCTTCGGTGGTGTACAAACCATTCCCAAAGACAGCAACCGTGAGGACTTCTACGTCGGCGGTTTCTTCTCCCCTACGGTGGCTACCGATCATACTTCCGACGATCTGCGCCAGAGTCGAGTGATCAACTGTACTCTCATGGCAATGATGACGGACGTCTCCGATTGCTCCTGTTCTTCGACAATTACTCGACGATTTCGTCACTCCACTATTCTTCCACTCGAAGCTCGCTGATGACGAATCAAGGTAAGTTGAGGTTCTTGTAGAGATTCGTTCATTTTAGATTCTCAAATTTAAGTTGTGGATCGAGTTTTACGATCAGATCTGGATCGATCTCTTTTGACCTCGAATTATTTGCTATGTTTCCTGAGTGTAGTAATCTTTGCTCATCTATAATCTGTCGACGACGAACAATGGGGACGAAGGATCTTTCTGAAATCTTGAAGGCTCTGTTTATGATCGATTGACTGATCATAGCTCACCCTTCTGATCTGGTTGTCATCAAGAACGTAAGTATCAACTCCAATAGTGCGTTTATAGAATGTATTGCATTCTTGATGAGCATTGTATTTTGATTCTCTTTTCTGATTGAATTAATCTGGATCTGTTTTAAGAATGAATGTTTAACTCAGAATGATTTGGGTGCTCCGTTTAGGACTGAACTTGAAGTGCTGCCAATGTTCTGGTTCTTTAAACTAAAAGTTTTCCTAGTAGCTGTTGTGTATTTTTGGTCATAATGATAGGTTAATATTGTTGTAAAAGAAGTCTGAACTGGTGTCAGCCTGGGAACTCATTGTTGGCCCATTGGTCATGGTCAAACCTGATTTTAATAATTGATCAAACTCTGTCTCGATATAAATGCATGGTAATTTAGATGTTTACATACGACGTTTTGGACACTGCTCAATAACGGATATTTACTATGTTCAAGACCGAAGTTGTTCCAAAGCTGTTTGCCATTCAGAATGTATTTCCTTCAAAGCAATGTAATTTTTTATTTTATTGAGTCTAGGAATACATTGTACACCAAGTCGTACTGGCAAATAGGCTGTCCGAAATCATTTTTCAAAATCACCCTATCCTTTTAAAAATGACCTATATTTTTGAAAAACATTATTTTTATAAAAAGCTTCTGAAGGACTTTTCAAAAAGCCAAAATGATTTTCTTAAAATCAACTGGCAGAACCCTAGCAGAACTCGGCCAGAGTTCGGCCAGAGTTTGGCCAAGTTGAACGTTATGTGAACGTTTGATTTTGAACTTGGTCACCCTACAGTTGCGGTTTGTTACAAGGAGTTCTGTCCGAATTCTACCCGAATTCTGTCAGAGTTCTGTCTTTGGAAAAACAATAAATAGAGAAGGATTTCGATCATTTCAAAACACCAATTCATTTTCAATCTCTTCTCTTCTAAAGCTTATATTTTCTCCAAAGAGTTCTCAAAAGCTTACATTTTTAAATCCCAAGCCTGTTACAATCCTCTAGTCGATTTTCTAGTACGGTACGGTCTAGTGGTTTCAGAGCGGTTGTAATCAGAGGCTTGATTGAAGAAACAACTCTTCACAATTGAAGTTGGTCGATTTCTTCGTATCAAAGCTCGCGTCTGTAGAAGTTGCAAGGACTTCGTATAAAAACTTACAAAATTTTTCAATAGTGAATTCAACTGGAAGCTAGAGTTCTTTCGACTGGACTAGTCCTCACAAGAGAAAAATCAGTATAAATCTCGGTGTTTGTACTTGCCTTCTGATCACTTTTTATTACTGTCATTTACTTTGTGATTATTTTTGTATCTGTGATCTAACTGCTAACGAGATTTTTAATTAGCAATATTCCGCTGCCTACTCTATTCACCCCCCCTCTAGAGTATTCTGCTTTACGATTTTGTTCCTACAATTGGTATCAAAGCGGGTTATACAGGTAAAGCAAGGTAAAATTGTAGTTATATTCAATTGTTATATAGATCACAGTATTACACATGGCAACTGTAAAATTCACAAGTGAAGGCCAAGCCACAAACAGACCTCTACTGTTTGACGGCACAAACTACACTTATTGGAAAACACGTACGAGTTTCTTTCTGAAATCTCTTAATTTTGACTTATGGTCTGTAGTTATTGATGGCTATAAAAAGCCCCCTCGTATTAATGTTGATGGTGTTTTAGTTAAAAACCCCATGACAAATATACAGAGAAGGAAAAAAAAAGGCCAGTCTTGACGCACGTGCTATTAACGCTTTATTTTGTGCTTTAGACAGAACTGAATTCAACAGGTTGTCTACTTGTATAACATCAAGCGAAGTGTGGAAACTTCTCGAAGTAACCCACGAAGGAACAACACAAGTCAAGGAGTCAAAGATCAGCAGACTTACTCAGGAGTACGAGGCGTTCAAAATGAAGCCAAGTGAATCAGTCACTCAGATGTTTACAAGAATCTTGGATATTGTAAATCTTTTGTCTTCACTAGGCAAGGATTACAGTAACCATGAGAAGATTCACAAACTTCTACGAGCTCTTACAAAGAACTGGATTCCAAAGGCTACAACAATTATTGAAGGGAACGACCTCTCAACAATGTCTCTAGAAACACTCATGGGTAAGCTACTCACTCACGAGTTAGAACTTCAAGACTTTGAAGATGCTACACCAAAGGAGAAGTCAGAGAAGTCGATCGCTCTCAAGGCTCAACATAGAAGAACTGTCGAAGACGACTCTGATGACAGTGACTCCGACTCTGAAGATCAAGCTCTTCTGGTAAGAAAATTCAAAAAGTTCATGAGATTTAACAGGAGAACAAAGGACAGCAACAATAACAACGAGGAAGATCATATTTGCTACAGATGCAAGAAGAAAGGACACATGAAGAAAGATTGTCCAACAACATCATCATCAAAGAAAAATAGCAAATATGACAAAGGCTACCTGAAGAAATCTACATTAAAATCTACATTAAGGAAGTACGCCAACATAAGCATATGGCATGAAAGTGAAGCCAGCGACTCAGAAGACGAACAATCAGATGACGCTGCAAATGTATGCTTGATGGCTTGTAATTAGGTAATCACTAATCCTCTATTTGACCCTTATGATGATTTTACCTTTGAGCAACTAGGAGAGGTTTTCAGTGACCTGCTAAATGATTACAGGAAACTGCGTAGTAAATATGAAACCTCTAAGAAGGTACTCAAAAAGTACAACGGTGAAATATGAAGACTTACCGACCTACTAGATCATGTTAGAGATAATGACTCTTCAAATGAGTCTGGTGAGCTTTCATCTATTAAGTTGTTGTTACACGAGACTGTTAAGCTATCCGAAGAAAAAGACCAAACTATTATCCAGTTAAAGGAAGACCTATCTAAGGAGAGAAAGAGTCTCCAGTATGCACAGGTCAGATTAGAATTACTCACATCTGACTATACTAGATTATATGACACCTCCAAAAAGTTGGAAATTAGTTTAGGAAAACGGCCTGAAGTTGCTGCTTCCTATTCTAACACGTGTCAATTACCGAATCATCGGAACACGCCCATACTGTCAGACCAAACCATACCAAAACTATGCCCAAGGAGACAAATAGGCATGCATTCTTCTATACTAGAAAACCAAAACCTACCAATCATGCACCTCACACTACTTTCAACACTCAACATGCTAAATGTCATTATTGTGGCCTCATTGGTCATATATCTTCTGCATGTAGAATCAGAAAGTTAGTAGATTTAAATGTTACTGCATGGATACCAAAAACTAACCAGTCAGGACCCTAGAAAAAATGGGTACCAAGAGTTTCATCTGCAAATTGTTTTGTAGGTGGGACGCCCTTCACATGCTAGGAACAAATGGATCCTCGACAGCGGTTGCTCACGGCACATGACCGGTGACGCTTCATTTTTCGCAACACTGTCGAAGAGGAATAAAGAAGGATACGTCTCCTTCGGTAATAATTTAAGAGGATACATAATCGGTATCGGTGACATTGGTAAGGCTCCCTATCCAGTGATTAAAGATGTTTGTCTAGTTATCGAGTTAAAACATAATCTGCTCTACATAAGCCATTTAGCTGATCACGGTTATGGTATTAACTTTGTAAAAGATAAATGTACTATAATTGATAGTTCAACTAGTAGTACTATATTTGAAGGTATTAGGGAAGACAACATATATATTTTCTATTTGTTGGAAGTTGCTAACAAAGCAGGTAGATGTTTGATGGCCAAAAGCGTTAAGAGTCAACTATGGCAAATGAGACTCGATCATGCAAACATAGATACAATTTCAAGACTATCTACAAAGAAGTTGGTACGCGGCTTACCGGATAATTTTTTTTAGAAGGATACGGTATGTAGTGAATGTGAAAGAACAAAGCTACCAAATCCGCATTCAAATCCAAGAACGCTGTAAGTACCACTAGACCTTTACAACTGTTGCATATTAACTTATTTGGACCAAGTAGAATTGCTAGTCTAGGTGGTAAGTTATATGCATTTGTCATTGTAGATGATTTTTCTAGATATACATGGGTTTATTTTCTTGCACGCAAGAACGATGCATTATCAAAATTCGTCACCTTTTATAAAAAAGTACAGAATGAAAAAGGGTTCATGATTACTTGTATTCGTAGTGATCATGGCGGCAAATTTGAGAATGCAGAATTCAAGTAATTTTGTGACACACACGGTTATCTGCATGAATTCTCTTGCCCTAGGACTCCGCAACAAAATGGAGTTGTGGAACGTAAGAACAAAACTCTATCTGAAATGACTAGAGTAATGTTAAACCAGTTAGTCTACCTAGATACTTATGGGATGAAGCTGTAAATACAACGTGCTATATTCTCAATAGGGTTCTAATTCGACCTATATCGAAAAAGACTCCCTATGAACTATGGTTTGATAGAACACCAAATGTCTCATATTTCAAGATCTTTGGTTGTAAATGTTTTATTCTTAATACTAAAGACAATTTGAGTAAATTTGATGAAAAAGCCGATGAAGGTATATTTTTAGGTTATACAGCAAAGAGCAAAGGATACAGAGTCTTCAACAAAAGAACCATGATCATTGAAGAATCTATCAATGTCAAGTTTGATGAGCTAAATCAAGACTTAGATGATGATGAAAATGAAGACATAATTACACCAAGTACAGCTACTACAAAACCTTCACACAAAGATGCAGAACCATCACATCAGGCATCAGATGAACCTCCAAGCAAAGAAGCTGGAACTAGCAATCTTGAGACTACACCAAAAGAGATGAGATTCTTGGCTAATCATCCAAAGGACTTGGTAATTGGTGAGATTACCTAGGGTCTAAGTACTCGTTTCTCGAATAAAGATATAGCTTCTTGTGTTGTTTTTGTTTCGCAGTTTGAACCCAAAAATATTGATGAAGCATGTAGTGATAATTTTTAGTTAGATGCTATGCAAGAGGAATTAAACCAATTCGAACGGAATCAAGTTTGGGAACTTGTTCCCAAGCCCATTGATCATCCGATCATTGGCACCCGATGGGTATTCCGAAACAAACTGAGTAAGAATGGTTTAGTGACTCGTAATAAGGCTCGACTCGTAGCTCATGGATACAATCAAGAAGAAGGTATCGACTACGATGAGACTTATGCCCTAGTTGCGAGATTAGAATCCATTCGCATGTTATATGCATTTGCATGTTTTCATAATTTTAAGTTATTTCAAATGGATGTCAAAAGCGTATTTTTAAATGGTTTTATAAAAGAAGAAGTTTATGTAGCTCAATCTCCTGGTTTTACTGATTTCAAATTTCTTGAATATGATTTCAAGTTGAAGAAAGCCTTATACGGTTTAAAACAAGCCCCTCGTGCTTGGTACGATCGTCTAAGCTCTTTTCTACTTAATAACGATTTTTCAAAGGGAAAGGTTGACACTACTTTGTTTATAAAATCTTTGAATAACAATATTCTTTTGATTCAAGTCTATGTAGATGATATTATTTTTGGATCTACTGATGAATCTCTTTGTCAAGAATTTTCAAAGTGTATGAAAAATGAGTTTGAGATGAGCATGATGGGAGAGCTGAAATTCTTTCTCAGACTGCAAATCAAACAAACCAACAATGGGACGTTCATAAATCAAGCAAAGTATACAAAGGATCTATTAAAGAAGTTCGACATGGAAGCAGTCAAGCCACTTAGCACTCCAATGGTGACTTCAACCAAGCTTGATATTGATGAACAAGGCAAACCCGTCGACATACGTAAGTATCGAGGTATGATCGGTAGCTTGCTATATTTAACTGCTAGTCGACCAGTCATTATGTTTAGTGTTTGCTTATGTGCACGCTTTTAAGCTGATACTAAGGAATCACATTTGTGCGCAGTTAAGCGTATCTTTCGATACATTAAAGGCACTTCTTCTGTCGGCTTATGGTATCCCAAAACCACGTCGTTTGACCTGACCGATTATTCTGATGCTGATTTTGCCTGATGCAAAGTAGATAGAAAAAGCACTAGCGGCACATGTCATTTCCTAGGAAAAGCTCTACTCTCTTGGTTTAGTAAAAAGCAAAATTCTGTTGCATTATCAACAACCGAGGCTGAGTATATTGCCGCAGGACGTTATTGTGCACAAATTTTGTGGATGAAACAAACTTTAGAAGACTATGGATTGCATTTTACACATATACCCATTTTCTGTGACAATACTAGTTCTATTAATTTGACTAAGAATCCAGTATGTCACTCTCGTACTAAATATATCGAGATTAGACATCACTTTCTTAGAGATCATCAACAAAATGGAGATAAAGACCTTGTATACATAGACACCAGAATCAATTAGCTGACATACTCACAAAACCTCTAGCAAAAGATCGTTTCAATTATTTACGTCGAGAATTAGGAATTTTAGATATCAATAATATTAATTAATTTTGTTTTATTAATTAATTTATTCGATACTTAAAAATTATTTTCGAGACAAGCCAAAAAAGAGTCTGTCTGTCACCACGACTACGGTCGAAGCGAAGCGGTACTTAAGAGTTCCCCGGTGAACCTCCGTTAGCTGGGACAGTACTCCTACAGCTAATCTGAGACAGATGCTGAGTAAATAATATTAATTTATAAAATAATATTAATTATATTATTTTGAGATTTAAAATTACTAAACTCTGAATTAAATATTTGAAACAAATTAAAGAAAAAGATGTGGCCCATTGTTATTTTTTTACACATATATAGCCAGGCAACCCTTGGCGAATTTGGCCCGAGTTCGGTCTGAATTCGGCCAGAGTTCGGCTGGGTATATATATGTACCAGCCAGAACCCGAGGCCCCCATCTTCTTCATTCATCCAAACTATATCAAACAGCAGCAGCAGCGCCCCAAAACCCTAGCTCTTCTCCACCTTTGTTCTTCCAATCCGCGTGGAGATCTTCGTCCAAACTCTGGATTCGTGCGGAGAATTTTGTCCTCTACAGCATATCCAATTCTCGGAAGGTATAATTCCTTCTCTCCTCCACTTTCCAATTATTAGGGTTTCTAGATTTTGGAATAGAATGCCTAAGGGATTCAATCCTTTCAAGAGGAAGAAGACCAATGCCAGTGAAGAGGCACCGTCTTCGGATCCGCATAAGGATTTCCTTTTTTCTCTGGTCCAATCGGATGACGGTGCATCGGACGAGTTTTACTTCAAAACTTCCGACCAAGCCCTATTGTGGTATGCCGATTTCATTATGCGTACTATTTGTACCGGATCTCCGATCAAGTGGACTGTCTTTTTCGACCACCATCCTTACTTTGAGGCATTAGGGTTACAATACTTTGTTTCTTTACAATTCCCTATAGCTACTAATGCCATTAGATTGTTTTACTATAATTTCGTGTTAGACACTTTTACTGCGAGAATACGTGTCGGAGGGATAGATATCGAATTTACTGATGAAAGGTTAGCGGAAATCCTTGGTATTCCAAACGAAGGTGCCCCGCTCGATGACATCACTGATTTCGATTTTTCCGATGGTACGACTCTCGTTAGTTTCAAGAATGAGCTTTGTGCACCCGCACGTGCTCGTCCTGGAAAGTTCAAGGCCAATAACTTGAATTTGTTTAACTACGAATTATATCGCATCATCTATTCCACTTTGCATCCAAAATCTACTTCCAAAGATGATGTCACTGCACTTGAGCTTTCTGCTCTATATCACATTCTTAAGGGGATTTCTTTTTCTACCCCTAAGACTATCATTCAGATGATGGAAAGATGTCGCGAAAGAGACCGCAACCTCTCTTATGCGATGATCATCCCACGCACCTTTCAGAGATTTGACATTGACCTATCCACTTGTGCTGTTGACCCTGAGCCCAAGTTCCTCAAACTCTCTTGTCGTAGCATTGCCACTGTTCCTCCACCTACTGCACCTGCTCCTCGTGCACCTACTCCCACAGCACCTGGTCCTCCTCAATCTTACCCTATGACATTTGAGGGTATTCATCAACACCTATCAGATCTGCAGTCATTCTATGTTGATACTTTCAGGGAACATGAGTTCCGTGACGTGGCTCGGTTCCAGGCTATTGCCAACTCCTTCGCCGATCTGAGATTTGTGCAGACGGGTCACTCAGCTAGCTCTCTACTTCGAGACCCTTCTGTTTCTGGATACCGCATTGATGATGAGGCGGTCCACTCTCTGTTCCAGCCAGGGAATGCTTACCATTGGTATCGTACTTCTGGTGCCACTCCTCATACTTCTGGAGGTGGTACTTCTGGAGCTGGTCCATCTGGACATGCAAGAGCTGCAGCCGTGACGACGATGATGAGGATGATGATTTTTGAGATGTTACATATTGAGACTGATATTTTTATGTTTACTTGGACATGCTCCGACATTCCAAGATATTATCAGCACTCTTTATTTTAGTTATTATCTGTGACTCTTTATAGACACATGTTTTTTTATGCCTCAGTTTGGCATATGTTTCAGTTAATTCACTTATTCAGCTCAGCATTTTATTTGTTTCAGCTTTATTTTAGCATTATCTCTCTTTTTATGCTTCCATATAAACTGCCTGTGGCAAATACCATGCCTGTGTTATTTATACAATATCTTCTTAACTGTTTATACCATGCCTGTGATGAATGTTTTATATATTTATTTTTTGTGTTTCTTCACTGTGTGTTACTTATACATTTATTACGGGAGAGCTTTCTCTTTTGCAATTATTTTGCTAAGTGACAATGGGGGAGAAATAGGATCTAATATCTTCATGAATGCAGGTTATGAACAATTTTTGTTTTCTCTGGTATTACATATTTTTGAATTGATCCATACTTAGATGTTATATCGGCAAGGTTTGTCAATTATCAAAATGGGGGAGATTTTTGGTCCATTGGTCATGGTCAAACCTGATTTTAATAATTGATCAAACTCTGTCTCGATATAAATGCAAGGAAATTCAGATGTTTACCTATGACGTTTTAGACACTGTTCAACAATGGATATTTACTATGTTTAATACCGAAGCTGTTCCGAAGCTGTTTGCCATTCAGAATGTATTTCCTTCAAAGCAATGTAATTTTTCATTTTATTGAGTCTAGGAATACATTGTATACCAAGTCGTACTGGCAAATAGGCTGTCCGGAATCATTTTTGAAAATCACCCTATCCTTTTAAAAATGACCTATGTTTTTGAAAAACATCCTTTTTACAAAAAGCTTCTGAAGGACTTTTCAAAAAGCCAAAATAATTTTCTCAAAATCAACTGGCAGAACCCTAGTAGAACTCGGCCAGAGTTCGGCCAGAGTTCGGCCAAGTTGAACGTTATGTGAACGTTTGATTTTGAACTTGGTCACCCTTCAGCTGCGGTTTGTTACAAAGGGTTCTGTCCGAATTCTGCCCGAATTCTGTCAGAGTTCTGTCTTTGGAAAAACTATAAATAGTGAAGGATTTCGATCATTTCAAAACACCAATTCACTTTCAATCTCTTCTCTTCTAAAGCTTACATTTTCTCCAAAGTGTTCTTAAAAGCTTATATTTTAAATCCTAAGCCAGTTACAATCCTCTAGTCGATTTACCAGTACGGTATGGTCTAGAAGTTTCAGAGCGGTTGTAATCAGAGGCTTGATTGAAGAAACAACTCTTCATAATTGAAGTTGGTCGAGTTCTTCGTATCAAAGCTCGCGTCTGTAGAAGTTGCAAGGACTTCTTATCAAAACTTGCAGAATTTTCCAATAGTAGATTCAACTGGAAGCTAGAGTTCTTCCGAGTGGACTAGTCCTCACAAGAGGAAAACCAGTATAAATCTTGGTGTTTGCATTTGCCTTCTGATCACTTTTCATTACTGTCATTTACTTTGTGATTATTTTTATATATGTGATCTAATTGCTAACGAGATTTTTAATTAGCAATATTCTGCTGCCTACTCTATTCACTCCCCTCTAGAGTATTCTGCTTTACGATTTCGTTACTACACTCATATTGCAGGTTTTGGGTCAAGTATCAGTGGGCATCCTAGGGCAAATTCTCTGATTCTTGGATGTTACACCATAGATGCTTGGCTTTGAAAGCTGGATAAGATAGGTGTTAATTTAGTTCTTTGATATTAGATTATTAGTGCAGAAATTGTTGGGTAATTATCTTAGAAGTCAGTTTAGTTGTATGAACATCCTGACTATAAGACAGAACTGATATGTAGTATACCCTAGCCTTTAGTCACATTTTGAAGAGAGAGTCTAATCATTGATACTTGAAACCTAAATCAGAGTTAGAAAAACCAATTTTCTTTCACTTAAAGTAAATTATGATCCTTCAAAGCCTAGCTGGGCTTGTTTTATTAATACCTGCAGATTGATTCTAGTAATGAATGCCTAGAGAGGTTGAGTAGAATTATCGACAACAGTATAATATAGGGCATGCAGTCTTTGTTATAAGTCTGGATTCAATTCCTATTTTGGTTAGGAAGATTTTTAGAAGCAGTCTTGTATTGAATCACATTGGTCGACTTTAGCATGAAAGCTAAGTTGGAATAATGAATGACATGTTAGGGAATTAGAGTGTTGGTGGATTCACCTTTGTGATTAATTGGGGTTTGGTTCCTGTTTATCAGTTCTGATCCAGGTTGGTTAACAGGGTTAGTTTATACTCTGGTTAATCAACCTTGAAATTTCAGTCCTAAGCTAAGTCTAAGCATGAAATGTAGGCTAAATTGTTAATTTGATTTGTAGCACTTTCAATAGTAGTGCCTTCGTAAATAAACTGGGTTGTTCTTCCTTAAGTCAAACTTGAAGGTCTTGGACTTTGATAAGTTACTGTAACAAGTTTAAACCTTGATTCATTATGTGGCCCATAGAACATTCATAATTGTTTTTAGTTGGACTACTGTTAAGGGTAAGATAGGATGGAGTGCTTTTGATTAAAGGGCTGTAGTAACTAAAAATGTATATTATAATTTTAGTATATAGATTCTTTAGCTAGAGTAGAATATAGTTAAGCCATATGATACTCTAAGTTAAGCATGTTTTAAAGATGAAATCACTAAACTAGAACTTGTAGATTATTAACCAACTTGTATCAAATAAACAAGAGGACATCCAGCTTTACTATCTACCCTCGATCACCCTGAGCAAGGCAAGTATACTCCCTGGACTTGTCCATTTCTTTATGTCGTGTATATTCATTCTTGTATCTCCTTGTTGACATGATATATCACGAGATTGTCTTATATCATGTTTCCTTGAGTTTACTTGTGTCTGGGGGGGGAAATACTACAGATGTGTGATCAAAACTGAGTTTTTATTCATGTGAATAGCTTAGGCCCCGCATCGTGCACGCAGGGCCAAAGCTGTACCATTTCATGTTCATTGAATCTACCCAAGCCGATCACACACTCTGGATGTATTTCAATATGTTGCACATTTCAGGTTCAGGTTGTATTTCATGTTCAGGACTCATTTCATGTTCTCCGTATTTACTTTCAGTATTCATGTTCAGGTTTCATGTCTTGTTCTCATTTCTCGTACTTTATATATATTTCCTGTGTTCTTGTTCTTACCATGATGTTCATGTTCATTTTCTTGGATATACTTAGCTCCGCTCCTGACTGGATATGTTGCAAGTGTACTTGCAGGATATCATTCCACCATATGGGCCAGAGCCTGGGACATTAGCTGAGCAGGATGGAGACATGATTTAGCTAGAGGCTTTAGGTTTAGACTGTTAGCATTACTCTTAGATATTGTTTTAGAGTTCATAGTACATTTCATTTCTGATGACTAGTACATATATGATATCTGGATTTGTGGATTATGGTGATCTTTTATTCTGGGATACGTTTGCTGTGATTTGCACTTGTCTTGATTATCTGGTTAGATTTCCCTAGATTGGTACAGCTTACTTCGTCGTGTCCATCGATGAAGGCTGGACGTGTCTGACTCGTGTCCGATTATTCGGGTGCGGGTCGTGACAGGTTCTCATATTGAAAGGCTACACACAGCATCATTTATTTGGCACGTTAAGCACGCAAGTTAAACCAACACATATATTGAGTATATCACATTTAAATGATTTCTTACCGATAGCCAACTCCTTCGTACCTGCATCAAATACAGGTTAACTGTTGCACTTACTCTGCCTGCACAAAATATTTATTAGCGTGCATCCTCACAACATGATCATCGGTGTTTGTGCACCATTTTCAGACGTTGCCATATAGGACTTCGAAAGGTAATCGGTGCGCCATTCCACCAGGTTGCGAGCCCGAATGGAATGTCCCGATACCACGTACCCTTAAAGTACGTTTATATTTCCTCCATGGTCGGATCGGTCCCCCTAACGTTTCGGGGTACCGTTTGAGGAAGCAGTCACCCCCTTGTATACAAGTTGTCCCTGACCATGCGAATGTGTGTTCGACTCGATCGTGACAACAAAACGCATGGTGAAATATTGAAATAAGTAAAGGCAACATTACATCATTCAACTCATCCATGTCATTTTCAACGACTCATCATTTCCAATATTTTTATTGTTCCACTTGGTAATCTCGACAATCCCAAGCCTCATCATTTCTCATTCATTGCTTCATTGCTTCATTGCAACATTTCTCATTCATTGCAACATCTCTCATTACGTTCCTTCTAAGGAGGAACAAACAACGTTCATTTATTTCGAAGGGACCTGTAGCATTTCATTCATTTTATAGGAACAATAGCGTATTCAATTTATTTCTCATGTATCATTCATGCAGCATCTCATTATTCAAGTGATTCATTCATTTCATCAACATTAGGCATAAGGGACTTTATCAATTCATTCTCAGGCATCAAATTACATTAGCAGTTCGAGTGTTATTCGTTCAGCATTTCAATATTCATATCTTATTCATTTCAACGATTTCCAGCATATGCATCTCTATCGATTTAGCAACTAAAACATTGCATCACAATTATTCAACATTCAAGGTAAGAGACATTAGGGACATATTCATAGCATCATGTTATTCTATTTATTAAGCATGCAGGAATAAGGAGGAAGGAGGACAGTTCCACTTGCATTGCATAACAGTCTTCCTGCTCCGATCACACTTATCTTCCAATGGACATAGCTCCACCGACAAGCCACGTTCCAACACTCAATCCATCTAGCCAGTTAAGAGCGACTGCGCCAGTCTCAACTCTCTTGATCTCCAACACAAGTCACGGTCCAATATTCTGATCCCATCCAACAAGCCAACCAAATGCCTCGTACGAAGCGGGGCATTACATAATATACCATTCAGAAAAAAGTTTCGTCCTCGAAACATACAACTCATCTTACTAATTTACTTAGTCACAACAAGTTACTCATTCAGCTTAAATTTAATATTCATTTCATCACACTCGGCCATTTCAAAATAGCTACCCAACTGTACCACTTAATCCATCAACGATTCAATCCATCTTCTTCTTTTCCAAATACTTGCAATTTCTCATTGATTCACCAACATTTTCCTTGTATTTCTATCTTGGTCGTAACATATCACTTTGTTTGGAACCATACACACATTTTAGGTGTCCCCAAAATATATGCATTTTAGTCGAAGTCTGTGCTAGTGCGATAAACTCTTCCCATAATGTTATCTCAGTCGCAACCTATCACTTTGGCTGGATCCATACATATATTTTAGGCAACCCAAAAACATATGTACTTCAGCCAGCTTCCATATTAGTGCGATTCGATCAGCCACGATATAACTCTCTTTTTTAAATCCGACTTAGCATCCTTTCAATTGATTTATTACTTCATTCACTTTGCCACAATCACTATCTTCCAGGCCACAACACTTAACGTCAGGGAAAACTCGGGCAAGCTCTCTATCGAAGCATAATATTTCTAACATTCGGTCAAGGGTCTAACTTAGAACCAATCATATCAAGAGTTCACAACATGCAATCATATTCCTTTCCAAATCCAACAATATTTCTCACCGAGGCAATTCATCTTTTTTAAAAGGTAAAATTCGACGTCACCTACTATCGATTAATCGAGTCAGGGTATAATTTTATGCAACAGTCAAGGTTAACCCATCTACCCGACTATAGATACCGCTCAAACATTCTCGTTATGAGTAGTCAATTCCATCTCATGGAATAATTCACTGCTCGGCACGCACCACTCAAGTATTAACCTACGATTGCAATTCCCACTTAAGGTCGACATATAACTTAAAAAGGTCAAACATATCTAAGGCACAAGCTGAAGCATACATCTCCTTAGGTCAATACTTGTCACCACCATCACTCGTTCAATGCCACCAGGTCATTCTATGGGTCGCCAACGGCCATCTATTATTCGGTTAAGTCTCCAAGGCTAGCTATACCGACAGCTAAGCCTAATCATTAAGGTGACTTTCCTAGAGTGGACGGCTACTAGGGATCATGCTAGTTTCTTATTCTCAGGCCAACATGCAACCAACTATTCGAGGCAGCTCTACCCAAACCTATGGGATTTAACTCAGTCTGAACAACTAATCGCCATTGTCAGCTATACCAACAACTGGTCACGCAGCCCACGGTCACTAGGGTCAAGTCTATCTATATAGGGTCTTCCTCAAGGAAATAATTCCCACAGTGGCTCATTCTAGACTTACCCAACGATCGACTAAGATCGATCTATCAACATTACGGTCAATCCCAACCTTACATACGATTCTCATCGTTCTAATAATCCATCAAGTAAATTTCCAACGATTTGATTTCTATTCCAATTCCTTTATACCAACACAAACCCATAAGACAAGGCTAACTATTCAAGGGTCATCGATTCTGATAGTCTTAACATAACTATAGAATCATACTATTTGGTTTGTATGACAAGTCACACCAGTAAGTTATAAGCCAACAATCTATATCCCAACAGACAGTCGTCTAGACCGCCACACCATCTACTGACACTATCCAACACCTTTTATGGTTCTTAATCTCATACCGCAAGGGTCGAGTCGTTTATTCCATTCAATCCATCAATTTACGTATCATTTAACCATCCTCTAGGCAACACCAGTATTCAGAGTCACTATTGGTTATTTTTATGATACACTTCAAATCCTCTAAATACAAGTAACGACTATCCTTTGGTGATCAAGATGGGTTAACATCTATTACACCTTAGGGTCAAGGCACATATTTCTAATATTCTTTTGGGTCACCGACAACATTTCCAAAACTTTCAGCTTAGCAACCAACTTTGTATTAGTCACATATGACTTGCATCCAACCAATCGAAGTCAACATTCAAATGTTCTAAGCCACAACATTCTCTAGTCAAATCTATTTACCCATAGCATACTAACTATCTTACAAGTCTGAGTCATCACTCGACTAAACAATTTCTAACCAAGCCACCCGTTACAATTTCTAGAATCTCGCTACCTAGCATAACATCACCGTCAAGGGACACTCGAGTCATCTAGTAACAATACATGACTTCCAGCAAAGTTTTGGCACTACCCAATACCCACAGATAGTCTCATTGCTATCCTATGGAATGGGTCAACATACATCTCGTTCTGAGGTGGTAGAGGCAATATACCACTCAGAAATGAAGCCATCCTTAAATAATACCAACTCAAATCTATTCCGGACATTAATGATCTATATTGATCACCACACAAAGTCAATATCTCGGGGTCTCAATATCACCAGCCAACATTCTTAGGGTCTCGAAAGCACTAGCCAGCACACACGAGTCAACTCATCAGTTCCGTTGAACTCATCCATTAATTACCCCATTCACAATTCTTTTCCAACGTCATATGTAATTCTCAACTTGTTACAGCATACATAGCCACATTTCTTTATTCGCATATTCCAAACAACATTTACAATATAGCATATTATGGCAACGAGTCATTGTTGGGTTATTTGTGTCCAAACCAACAACAATCATTCATTCAGAGGCATCACTTTGTATTTAGACTTATTGTATGGAACATCCAGTGAGCAGCCAAGAGGGTCAACGAACTTTCCGACACAAACAACATAGGATGATTACCGAACAATAACAGCATAATCACGGAAGCAATCTTTGATTTAATTGCGGAAGCAACTTTGGTTAATCGTCGATACAACTTTGATTTGAAACAAATCAAAGAAGAAACCAAGTACGTAAAGCCGTACTCTGATACCAATCTGTTACGCCCCGATTCCGTAGAGTCATTTAATCACAAATTTATCTCTTGGAATCGATCATCATCACTTGGGCGTGATACCATACAAGTTTGGTGTTACATTTGTACAAGGCAAATACGGTTCACAATCACTATTCTTCAAATAGGAACACATCATAGCAGCAGAAGTATACAAATTGAAGTTAATGAGGACAATCTTTCCTATCGAATAAAATACATCATTTCCTTTCATGCAGCGAAGATAAGAGAATAACTATAGTGTCCCGCTCCTAGCGATTCACTATGTAAGGCTTGTGGCTTGGTTAACTAGGTCAGAACCGAGTATTGGGGAAACTTACCGTCGATACCGAATCGATCAAGGACAAGTGCATAAGAACCTTTCCAACTAATGGAATGGTTTCTCTTGAAATGCGTCCAAGAGTTTTTTCTGGATGTTTTGCTGCTGGTTTTGTTGCTTGGTTTTGATGGATGCTTTTCTGAATAATTTTCGATGATTTGATTCTTGTCCGTTTTCATCGATTTGCATAGCATTCATTCTTGAGAATTCTGAGAGAAGAGAACATAACGAGACGGAGTTTTAACCAAACTTTTGGTGCCAATGCAAACTGACGTATGACGGAAGGCTAAGCGTGCAAGTGTTCCTCTCTCTCTCTCTCTGCGATTCTCTAAATTGGTGAGTGTGGATCTCTGTGGTGGTATTGTCCCTCTCGCTATTCCTTCATGCCAACTAAATAATTATCTTGCAACATCCGTTGATCGATATCAAGTTGCTAATGCCACAAGTCAATACCACTAAGAAGCTAGTCATAGAACATTGAAATGATGCTTGCCCCTTGAACATTGAATGAATCGATTACACTGTTAACAGCAATTGAGATTATGCTTGTCCACTGAACATTGAATTGAGATGAATTGATGCCTGAAATGATGGAATGTGAAATGTTAAGAATGAACATGTTGCCTTGTATTTCATATTATATGCACACAATGTTTATCAAGCCGGACACACATTCGCATGACCATAGACGTACTTGTATACAAGGATTTCCTCGAACGGTACCCGTGGCGGTGGGATCGAGTCGACCTAGGAGGGAATTAGAGCTTTGGTAGCACGTATCAGAACCTTCATTCGGGCTCGTAACCTGGTGAGTGGTTAACCGCATACCAATACGAAGTCCTATATGGCATGCCGACTTGGTGCACAACCACCAGTGGTCATGTTGTAAGGATGTATGCTAATCAATGTCTTACGCAGGGGTGGTAAGTATTTTATTATTATCCTGTATCTTACACAGGAAAGCTGGATTCGGCCAATGGTAAAGTAAACGTGGTTTCATATAATTCCATGTTGCCTTAATTGTGATTCATTCTAAATGTTGCCTGTTCCTAATAAGTTCATATCTTAAAATGCTTGTCATTAATAAAATATTGGTTTAGCTGAGTGGGCCAATGGGGCTCACCAGCGTATTGTTATAATGTGCTAACCCCTCCTCCACAGGTACTGGAGAAGGCTCGGGCGCACACCGAAATTAAAGCTTTCTGAACTGCTGTTTCCTTTCAAGTTGTTTTCCCTAAAAGACGCACAAAGTATTGCGGAGTTTTCAAAGATGGCTGCTTATATTTTAAAGTACTAAAGGGGCATGATGTATGGAATGGGAAGTTATTTTATGGCAGCCTATCAGTTGTGCTTCTTTTCATGAATCAATGTAGCCGAAAAGGCATTTCAAATATTATCGAGAAAAGTTGTATTCTGACTACAATTATCAATAAAATGAGTATTTTTTCTTCCTATATTGTGTCTTTATTGTTTCTGAAATGTGGCTGAGTTTCAAATGTTTCTAAATGACATAACAGTGCACGTTCTTGCCTTGTACAAGTGTAACACCAGACTTGTACGTCATCATGCCTTAGCGAGGACGAACGATTCGGCGCGAATCGAAGTGAGGACGAAAGATTCCCCGAATCAGGGCACGATAAGTTGGTATCAAAGCACGGTTTCAAATCCTCAGATTTCAAAAATGTTTTCAAAAATGAAGTCTTGATGCAAATTTTCTCGATTGATTATGTCGATAGCGCTGGCATGAAATAATGTTCCATACAATAAGCCCATAAATATTTTATGAGTGCTAATGGAATTATTTCTTTATTGTAGAATGGCCAAAGGTGATAGATCAAAGATGAATTCATCGTTTGACCCAATGGAGAAACTGATTAAACAATTGGAGGCTCAGAGGAAGCAGAACGAAGCTCAATATCGCGCGCTTCAAGAGCAGCTTCAATATCAGTTTCAAAAGCAACTGGATACTCAACAAAAGCAAGTGGATAATCTGTCTCAGATTGTCGCCAAGCTGGCGGCCGATTCCAATGTTTCTGTAAAGGTCGCAGCAACCGAGACCGTAGAAGTGCCGACGGAGAAACCTGAAATGCCGACACGAAAGAGAACGAGCTTCAAGTTCTCTAACTTTAAGAGCTGCGACCCGCGTGAGTTTAATGGGAGAGCAGAGCCAGATGAAGTTATAGGCTTCTTGAACACACTTGAGGGCTACTTTCGAATGCTGGATGTTCAGGGCAGTAAGTGGGTGGAGCGTACCGCTGTACAACTTCGACTCAAGGCCCAGGAATGGTGGACTTCGCAGAGACAGGCACTCTGTCGTAATAATTCGGATACGAAGATATCTTGGGAGAGCTTCAAGTAGGCTTTCATTGCCCAATTCATTCCACCAGCTGCCCGTCAATAAAAAGAGAATGAGTTCATTGCACTCTGACAGGGCAGTATGTCGGTGGATGACTATGAGACAGAAATTTTGAAGAGAGTCGCATTCGCTGGGTACATGGTACCAAATGACGATGCCAAGCGAGGAAGATTTGTGCAAGGCTTGAAGAAGGGCCTGTAGCTGGATGTGCTAAGTCGAAAGTGTATGTCTTACCAGGAGGCGTACGAGACAGCTTTCGAGATGGAGAGATTTCATCAGCCGGTTAGTCGCGGGACAACACAGAACTACCAAGGCAATAACCAGAAACGACCTTGGTCGGCGGAAAGAAATGATGCACCTAAGCGTCATAACACAGGGGATAACAGGGGACCTCAGCAGCAGTTGCTACGTTGTAATAAATGCAACAGATGGGTGCACAAAACTGAAGACTATCGTGCTGGGTGTTTCAAATGTAGAGGTATAGGTCACGGGCAATTGACTGTAGAGGCAGAGGAAAGAATCAGCATCCTCCTCGTGGACATAACAACAATCAGTATCGTGGGCATAACAACAATCAGAATCGGGGCCAACATAACAACCAAAATCTTGGCCAAGCGCCACCAGCTTTACCAGCTCCAACTGGAAATGCACCGAATCAACAACAAGGTAGGCAAGCAAGGGTTTATGCCTTAACTCAGGCAGAGGCCCAGACCGCAGAGAATGTGATAACAGGTATATTGCTGTACAAAGGCATACCTGCAAGAGTACTTTTTGATTTTGGTGCAAATCATTACTTTATCTCGTCTGATTTTGCAACGGAAAATAAATTTTGTATGACTCTACTAAAGACAGCTTTGTGTGTTAGCACTCCTTCGGTGGTAGATATGCCTGCAACTTTGATTTGTAGGGACGGCTACATTAAAATTGGAGACAAGACTTTATCTTTGGACGCAATTGTACTCGACATCAAAGAGTATGATATCATTTTAGGAATGGACTGGCTCAGCGCCTGTCATGCAACAATCGACAACAATCGACTGCGCAGATAAGAGAGTTGTGTTTTGCCTACCAGGAGAAACAGAGTTCTCTTACTCGTGTGGCTCGGCGTTCCAAGGACCTATGGTAATATCAGCAGTTACATCAAGGCACATGCTGTGTTCAGGATGTGAAGGATTCCTTGCTTCTGTTCAAGACACTTGAATGAAGAGTGTAGGCTCGAATCAGACCGAGATTGTGGCAGAGTTTCCTGATGTGTTTTCGGATGAAATACCTGGAATGCCGTCGGATAGAGAAATTAAGTTCACAATTAATATATTTCCAGATACTCATCCGATATCAAAGGCACCGTACAGGATGGCTCCGACAGAATTAAAGGAACTAAAGGTACAGCTACAAGAATTACTAGACTGGGGATACACCCGCCCAAGTGTATCTCCATGTGAAGCTCCAGTACTGTTTGTAAAAAAGAAGGATGGGACGATGCGGCTGTGCATCGATTACAGAAAACTGAATAAGGCAACCATCGGTAACAAGTATCCCTTGCCAAGGATAGATGATCTGTTCGATCAGCTACAAGGGGCGACCGTGTTTTCAAAAATTGATCTTCGTTCAGGATACCATTAGTTGAAGATCAGACCCGAAGATGTCCGTAAGTTAGCATTCTGTACGAGATACGGACACTATGAGTTTTTGGTCATGCCATTCGGTTTGACTAATGCTCTAGTAGCCTTTATAAATTTAATGAATAGAGTGTTTCGACCGTTCTTTGACAAGTTTGTTGTTGTCTTCAACGATGACATCTTGATATACTCAAAGGACAGAGAGACTCATGTCGGACACTTGAGAGAAGTACTTCAGACGCTGCGAGACAATCAGTTATATGCAAAACTAAGCAAGTACGAATTTTGGATAAACATCGTGTCGTTCCTAGGGCATGTTGTTTTGACAGAAGGCGTTGCCGTTGACCCAAAGAAGATTGAGGCAGTTGTAGACTGGAAACAGCCTGCATCAGCTAGTGAGATACGGAGTTTCCTTGGTTTAGCCGGGTACTACCGTAGGTTTATGAAAGACTTTTCAAGAATCGTATCGCCTTTGACTCTCTTCACTCAGAAGGGAGTCATATTTAAGTAGACTGACGACTGTGAGAGTAGTTTTTAGGAACTCAAGCAGCGGCTCGTCACGGCTCCAATTTTAGCACTTCCAAAAGGCTCGGAGGGATTTCAGATCTACAGTGACGCATCGGGACTTGGTTTGGGATGTGTTCTTATGCAACGTGGGAAGACGATATCATATGCGTCAAGACAACTCAAACATCAAGAGAAGAATTATCCAACTCACAATTTAGAACTGGCAGTGATTGTGTTCACGTCAAAATTGTGGCGATACTATCTCTATCTCTATGGTGTGTCCTGCGAGATCTTCACACTACAACAAAAATACCTTTTAATGATGCTTGATAAGTGGTTTTCATGACAGTTTATGTGGAAGCGTCATCAATGTTCAGCAAGACTAGAATCTATGACGGTTTACATTAAAAACGTTATTGAAAGTGCTCCAGTGATACGAGCGTCATAAAAAAAGTACAAAAATTTAAGTTGAAAGCTCGACTCCCCCGTATTTCTCCCGCACTTACGAAAAATTCTAAACCCTCTCTCTTTCTCCTTCTCCTTCTCCTCCCGCTCCCCAACTCCCCTCAGCCCACTCGCCGCTCCCCAACTCCTCTTAGCCCGCTCCCCGCTCCCCGCTCCCCAACTTCCCTCAGCCCGTTCCTCGCTTCCCTCGGTTACAGACTCCACCGCAGAGGGAAGGTTGTCACCGGCGTAGCCTTCACCATCGGTTTGTCCTAAAATCTCGATCATTGCTTATTTTATGCCCTAAATTCAAAAATATCCTAATTTTTGACAACCATACATGCATCCATCTCTCCAAAATTAGGGTTCTTAATTTTAGGGTTTTCCGACGTCTACGTCGGCGATGATCCGAAAAGGGCTGTATTATCGTTGACTTCTCTTGATTAAGTGAGTGATTTAGATTTTTTTTTCCCTGAAAAAAGATTTTGTTGGAGTGTAAGTTTTTTCCCAAAAATTAGGGTTCTTAATTTTTGATTTGGATTTTTTCCCTAAAAGGGTTCTTTGATTTTTTTTTTTCTGTTTGTTCTTGTTCAAGGGAATATAATTACATTTGGGGAGCCGAGTCCGAAGCCTCTCCACAGTTGCAGCCGTGATGCGGCGAGGCGATGTGCGTGCCTGCGAGCCCAGTCCGAAGGCTCCCTTCGGATTTCGACACCAAATTCTGGGGTATAAATTCTAAACTCTTGATTGATTTCAGTTTTTGGGTTTATTTTGTTTTTCGATGATGTTGTTGGATCTCGATCCCTACATAAAAGGGATTTATTTTGTTTATTTTGTTTGTCGATGATGTAGCCTCTCCACAGTTGCAGCCGCGACCCAGCGAGGCGCTGTGCGTGCCTGTGAGCCGAGTCCGAAGGCTCCCTTCAGATTCCGACACCAAATTTTGGGGTATAAATTCTAAACTCTTGATTTATTTCAGTTTTTGGGTTTATTTTGTTTGTCGATGATGTTGTTGGATCTCGATCCCTACATAAAAAGTGGTTTATTTTGTTTGTCGATGATGTTGTTGAATTTATACACCAAATTCTGGGGTATAAATTCTAAACTCTTAATTGATTTTAGTTTTTGGGTTTATTTTGTTTGTCGATGATGTTGTTTGGCTTGACGATCCTACGATTTTTTTTGTTTGTGAAGCGGGAATGATCTTTAGATCATGTTCGATTCTTTACTTGCTGTTGGATCATTTTCGGTTTTGGGTTATCTAGCTGCTGTTGGAATTATTTGTGATGCATGCATTGTTGGTTTGGATTTATTGTATAAATTGTTGCTTGGGTTCTCCTTCCTATACTTGTTGTGGGATGTTGGTTTAGGTTTTTTTATTATACATGTTGGGTTGGAAAAAAATTCTTTGCTGTAGGAGATGTTTTGCTATTTGGATTAAAATTGTTGGTTGGGTATCTATTATGCATGATGGTTTAACTTGGTACTGTGGATGTTTTTGTTGGGAGCTTTTGATATAAATCACATGCGGGTATATATTAGTTGGGAGTATTTCTATTTCGGGATTGACATCTCCATTAGCATGCATGCGTCGTTGATTTTGGGACTACGTCCACTATGCCATGCCTGGATGTTTTACTTTATTTGTCGGTTTTGGTTTTTATTAGAGTACTCTGATATTCTTGGTGTTGGTCGTTCGACCAAATAAACCAAAGCGTTGCAGATCGTATCGGATATACTGGCTCTATGTCGGGACGTGTCCTATACGTATTATGGCACGCTGGTATAGCAGATGATGATTGATCCTTGTCTGAGATATCTTATATATCTCATTTTGTTTCGTTTCTTGTCGTTGTCGTAGTTTGTATGTTGGTACTGTTGGGTTGTTCATTCTGGGTGCAGGTACGCTCGTGTTTGTACGAGTCGATACTGGACACGGATGTGAGGATACCTTCGTGTCGATGATGGAGCCTCTCTACAGTTGCAGCCGCAACCCGGCGAGGCACTGTGCGTGCCTGCGAGCCGAGTCCGAAGGCTCCCTTCGGATTCCGACACCAAATTCTGGGGTATAAATTCTAAACTATTGATTGATTTCAGTTTTTGGGTGTTTATTTTATTTGTCGATGATGTTGTTGGATCTCGATCCTTACATAAAAAGGGTTTCGATCGACTGATACGTTTTGGGTTCGATTTTGGCTTAACGATCCTACGATTGTCTTTCTTTGTGAAGCGGGAATGATCTTTAGATCATGTTCGGCTCTTTACTTGCTGTTGGATCATTTTCGGTTTTGGGTTACCAAGCTGCTGTTGGAATTATTTGTGATGCATGCATTGTTGGTTTGGGTTTCTTATATAAATTGTTGCTTGGGGTCTCCTTCCTATACTTGTTGTGGGATGTTGGTTTAGGTTTTTCCTATTATACATGTTGGGTTGGGAAAGATTTCTTTGCTGTAGGAGATGTTTTGCTATTTGGATTAAAATTGTTGGTTGGATATCTATTTCGATATAAATCACAGATTCTAAAATTGGCAGACTCTAAAAGTAGGGGTTTTGCTTTCTTTTTCAGGGTTTTGCTATACGTACATGTGCTATGGACAGTCTTCATGTGACCAAGTTGAAGCGTTATAAGTGTGCTTCTTCGCTACAGCATCTGTGAGATTTTTGATGTCGATAGTTTTGATGTAGCTAAAGTGTACTCTATATTGGATACTTTATATATTTTGAGAAGATGTATATAATGAAATGGAGAAATGTAGAATGGTAGCTAAAATACTCTATTTTGAGACAATGAAATGGAGAATGGTACTTTATATTACATTTCAATGCTTTGTTGTGAATATGGTTCAAAGTGGTTGTTTTCGAATTGAATTGAGCAGCGTTTGGAATGTATAACATGCAGTATAGAGCGTTATAAATGTGATACAAGGACCATATACAGCGGTTTTTCATAACTATCCATAATGCTTTGAAAATAAAACGTAGCAGAAATTCAACCTATTAATGACGGTTTTGGATGAATTATCTATAACGCTTTTAAAAACATTTATAACACCCGATTTCATAACGCTTGGACTGAGAAAAAAAGCGTCATAGTTTGTAATTAATGACGCTTTTTAGCCGTCATTAAAAGGTATTTTTGTTGTAGTATCACGGATCACAAAAGCCTAAAGTACATATTCACCCAGAAGGAATTGAATTTGAGGCAGCGGCGTTGGTTGGAATTGATCAAGGACTATGACTTGACAATTTCCTACACGCCGGGTAAAGGGAACGTGGTAGCTGATGCTTGAGTCAAAAGTTTGTTGGATCACTAGCAGTGATAAAAGAGCTACTATGAGATCTTGAATAGATAGGCATCGAATTCAGAATTCGTCCACCGAATGTACAGTTGGCTCAGTTGCAGCTTGAGCCGAGCCTCCTGGGAAGGATTAAGATTGCTTAGAAGGACGATCCGTTTCTGCAGAAGAAATGCGAGTTGATACTTGCAGGAAAGGCGTCAGACTTTACAGTTAAGGATGAAACTATTCATGTCAAGGGAAGATTGTGCGTTCCTAAGGATGATGAGCTCAAAAAGGAAATATTGACCGAGGCTCATTTTGCGAAGTATTCCTTGCATCCGGGAAGCACGAAAATGTATAAGGATCTGCGCACAACATTTTGGTGGCATGGTATGAAGAAGGATGTGGCTCTATTTGTGTCACAATGCATGGCTTGTCAGCGTGTGAAGGCCGAACACCAACGGCCAGACGGAGAACTACAAAATTTGGCTATTCCACTGTGGAAGTAGGATAATATCTGTATGGACTTTATAGTCGGCTTGCCAAGAACTCAGAAGGGAAATGATGTGATTTGGGTTATCGTGGATAGATTAACCAAGTCGAATCATTTCATTCCAATAAAAGTTACGTGGGGCGTAGAACGGTTGGCTCAGATCTACATAAATAAAATTGTCCGATTTCATAGGGTGCCAGCTTCTATAGTGTCAGATAGAGACGGGCGATTCTTGTCACGATTTTGGATAAGTCTTCACTCGGCAACGGGCACAAAGTTGAATTTCTGTACGGCATACCATCCGCAGACTGATGGTCAAACAGAGAGAGTAAATCAGATTCTTGAAGATATGTTGAGATTGTGCGTGCTCGATTCGAAGACAAATTGGGACACACATCTCGTATTAGTAGAATTTGCCCATAACAACAGTTATCAGGCAAGTATCCAAATGGCTCCGTACGAAGCATTGTATGGACGAAAATGTCGATCAACAATATGCTGGGATGAAGTCGGTGAATGGCAAGTGCTCGGACCAGAACTTATAGAACAGACCGTCGAGAGAGTCCGCTTAATTCGAGAAAGTCTTAGAGTTGCTCAAAGTCGACAGAAGAGTTATGCGGAGGTACATCGACGACCTTTGGAATTCACGGCGGGAGATCATGTCTTCTTGAAGGTCACGCCCATGCGAGGTGTGATGCGGTTTGGGATGAAAGAAAAGCTGAGCCCGAGATTTGTTGGACCCTTCGAGATTTTGGGGAAGGTAGCCTCAGTGGCTTATCGACTTGCACTACCTCCGGCTCTGGCTGATGTGCATGATGTCTTCTATGTGTCCCAACTACGGAAGTACGTGCATGATTCAAGTCACATAGTGAACTTCGATCAGTTGCAGCTGAGCGCTGACATATCCTACACTGAAGAGCCTGTCCAAATTTTGGACAAGAAAGAGAAAGTTTTGCAGAATCGAACAGTATCCTTGGTCAACGTGCTTTGGCGGAATCATACGGTCGAGGAGTCGACGTGGAAAGTAGAGGAAGAGATCGGGTTAAATACCCCTCGCTGTTTGATAATCTTGAGGTAGGACTTTTGCTTTAAGTTTCGAGGATGAAACTTTTTCTTAGTGGTATATTATGTAGTGCCCCGCTCCTAGTGGTTCACTATGTAAGGCTTGTGGCCTGGTTAACTAAGTCGAAAGTGAGTATTGGGGAAACATACCATCGGCACCGAATCGATCACGGACAAGTGCATAAGAACCTTTCCAACTAATGGATTGGTTTCTCTTGAAATGCGTCCAAGAGTTTTATCTGGATGTTTTACTGCTGGTTTTGTTGCTTGGTTTTGATGGATGATTTTCTGAATGATTTTTGATGATTTCATTCTTGCCATTTTCATCAATTTGCTTAGCATTCATTCTTCAGAATTCTTAAAGAAGAGAACATAACAAGACGGAGTTTTAACCAAACTTTTGGTGCCAATGCAGACTGACTCGTGACGGAAGGCTAAGCGTGCAAGTGTTTCTCTCTCTCTCTGCGATTCTCTAAATTGGTGTGTGTGGATCTCTGTGGTGGTATTGTCCCTCTCGCTATTCCTTCATGCCAACTAAATAATTATCTTGCAACTTTCGTTGATCGATATCAAGTTGCTAATGCCACAGGTCAATACCACTAAGAAGCTAGTCATAGAATATTGAAATGATGCTTGCCCCTTGAACATTGAATGAATCGATTACACTGTTAACAATAATTGAGATTATGCTTGTCCACTGAACATTTAATTGAGATGAATTGATGCCTGAAATAATGGAATGTGAAATGTTGAGAATGAACATGTTGCCTAGTATTTAATATTCTATGCACACAATGTTTATCGAGCGGGACACACATTCGTATGACCATAGACGTACTTGTATACAAGGATTTCCTCGAACGGTACCCACGGTGGTGGGATCAACTCGGCCTAGGAGGGAATTAGTGCTTTGGTAGCACGGTTCGGAACCTTCATTCGGGCTCGCAACCTGGTGAGTGGTCAACCACATACCAATACGAAGTCCTATATGGCACGTCGACATGGTGCACAACCACCAGTGGTCATGTTGTAAGGATGTATGCTAATGAATGTCTTATGCAGGGGCAGTAAGAATATTATTATTATCTTGTATCTTATGCAGGAAAGCTGGATTCGGCCAATGGTAAAGTAAACGTGGTTTCATATAATTCTTTGTTGCCTTAATTGTGATTCATTCTAAATGTTGCCTGTTCCTAATAAGTTCATATCTTAAAATGCTTGTCATTAATAAAATGTTGCTTTAGCTGAGTGGGCCATCGGGGCTCACCAACGCATTGTTATAATGTGCTGACCCCTCCTCCACAGGTACTAGAGAAGGATCGGGCGCACACCGAAATTAAAGCTTTCTGAACTGCTCTTTCCTTTCAAGTTGTTTTTCCGAAAAGACGCACAAAGTACCGTGGAGTTTTCAAAGATGGCTGCTTATATTTCAAAGTACTAAAGGGGCATGATGTATGGAACGGGAGTTGTACTTCTTTTCAAGAATCAATATAGCCGAAAAGGCATTTCAAATATTATCGAGAAAAGTTGTATTCTAACTACAATTATCAATAAAATGAGTATTTCTTCTTCCTATATTGTGTCCTCAATGTTTCTGAAATGTGGCTGGGTTTCAAATATTTCTAAATGACATAACAGTGCACGTTCTTGCCTTGTACAAGTGCAACACCAGACTTGTACGGCATCATGCCTTAGCGAGGACGAACGATTCGGCGTGAATCGAAGTGAGGACGAAAGATTCTCGAATCGAGGCATGACAATAACTGGAAGTCGCACAGAAAATGTATAAACTGACTTCTCTTTATTGATAATTGAAAAATATTACAAAACTTGTGTTGAAATACAATGCTTACAAAACATCTCTCTTTGCATTGATAGCCAACTGAACAAATGTTGTAAAGCTTACATTTGAAACTCAATACATTGAATTACAACTCGATACTGACTTGGCTTACAACTCACTTTTCCAACTAATATCCGATGCTCCATACATTATGCCCTTTATAAACAGAAGACATCATCTTGTGCAAGGAGAGCTTCTGCATGCCCAACAAATCTTCGATGTCGCAGGACCGATCAATCTAATCTTCGTGTATAGAATATCTCAAACCCGAGTACCTGCCCACGGAAAATATGGGTCAGCACATCATCTATGTACTGGCGAGCAGAATCCAACCCACTCGCCTAAACCGACAATTAAGTAACCATTTAAGCAAGCATTTATTAGAATGATCTTTCTATTTGGGACCTAGCATCAGTTTACAGTTCATGGGCAATATTCATAGTGAAGCATGTAAATATATCCTTAGCAATATTCATGTGGACGTATCATTATAGCATTCTTGGTGTTATCATGCAAACACATCATTGAGGCATTGTTAACATTAACATCTTAAACATGTTATGACAATTCTCACTTTAAGCATCACTTAGTATGTATGTTATGTTTGAGAAATATTTATAACAAGGCATCTTTTTAGCATACTGAATTTAACATGTTAAGCAGGTTCTCATATTGAAAGGCTACACACAGCATCATTTATTTGGCACGTTAAGCATGTAAGTTAAACCAACACATATATTGAGTATATCACATTTAAGTGATTTCTTACCGATAGCCAACTCCCTCGTACCTGTATCAAATACAGGTTAACTATTACACTTACTCTACCTGCACAAAACATTCATTAGCGTGCATCCTTACAATATGATCATCGGTGTTTGTGCACCATTTTCATACGTTGCCATATAGGACTTCGAAAGGTAATCGCGCGCTATTCCACCAGGTTGCGAGCCCGAATGGAATGTCCCAATACCACGTACCCTTAAAGTACGTTTACACTTCCCTATGGTCGGATCGGTCCCCATAACGTCCCAGGGTACCGTCCAAGGAAGTAGTCACCCCCTTGTATACAAGTTGTCCCTGACCATGCGAATGCGTGTCCGACTCGATCGTGATTGTAAAACGCTTGGTGAAATATTGAAATAGGTAAAGGCAACAGTGCATCATTCAACTCATCCATGTCGTTTTCAACGACTCATCATTTCCAATATTTTTATTGTTCCACTTAGTGATCTCGACGATCCCAAGCCTCATCTTTTTTCATTCATTGCTTCATCGTAACATTTCTCATTCATTTCTACATTGCAACATCTCTCATTACGTTCCTTCTAAGGAGGAACAAACATCATTCATTCATTTCAAAGGGACATGTAGCATTTCATTTATTTTATAGGAACAATAGCATATTCAATTCATTTCTTATGTATCATTCATGCAGCATCTTATTATTCAAGTGATTCGTTCATTTCATCAATATTAGGCATAAGGGATATTATCAATTCATTCTCAGGCATCAAGTTACATTAGCAGTTCGAGTGTTATTCGTTCAGCAGTTCAATATTTATATCTTATTCATTTCAACGATTTCCAGCATATGCATCTCTATCGATTTAGCAACTAAAGCATCGCATCACAATTATTCAACATTCAAGGTAAGAGACATTAGGACATATTCATAGCATCACGTTATTCTATTTATTAAGCATGCAAGAATAAGAAGGAAGAAGGACAGTCCTACTTGCCTTGCATAACGGTCTTCCTGTACCGATCACACTTATCTTCCAATAGATATAGCTCCACCGACAAGCCACGTTCCAACACTCAATCCGTCTAGCCAGTTAAGAGAGACTGTGTCAGTCTCAACTCTCTTGATCTCCAACACAAGTCACGGTCCAACATTCTGATCCCATCCAACAAGCCAACCAAATGCCTCGCACGGAGCGGGGCATTACAGAAGGGATAAACTATATCATTTGTATTTGGAGTAACATCTTGGTTTCAAGTCACAAACATCCAGATTGTAGAATAGAATAATGGGACGATCATTATTAAAGGGAAAGTTATATATATATATATATATATATATATATATATATATATATATATATATGAGAGATGTCAATCATGCCCAACTAGTTACACAAAAATTGAACCCGAAGACCCAAAAGAGATTTCGTAAAGATATCGGCTATCTGATCACCGGTCCTCACATTGTAAAATTTTATCATCCCTTTGCATATTCATCACGAACAAAGTGGATGTTGATTTCAATGTGCTTCGTCCTTTCATGAAATACAAGATTAGTAGCAATATAGATAGCAGATTGGTTATCACTATAATGCCCCGCTCCTCGTGGTCCACTATGTAATACACACGGCTTGCTAACTCAGTCTTAAACTGAGTATTTAGGAAAAACTTTAGCGGTATCGATTGATCACGGATGAAATACAATGAACCTTTCCGACTAATGGATCGGCTTCTATTGAAATGAATCCAAGAGTTTTTGTTGGATGTGTTCTTTCGCTGCTTGGTTTTGACGAATGCGTTTTCATGTTTATTTTTTATGATTGATTTTTATTGTTCGCATTCATCGCATTTTGCATTCATTCCGAATCTTGAGAGAAAGAGACCAAAGTATACAAATCAAATGTTGGTGCCAATGTAGGACGCATAGGAGGTGCGTGAACAATGATGAAGTCCCTCTTTTTCTCGAACAAGATTCATTTTGGTGAGTTGCTTTGACCGGTCTAACATTTATCTCCACGCCCTAATAAAATTAATCTCTAGTCCACTCTTTTGTTGTGTCCCTCTGATCAACGATACCGAACCAACAAAAGATAAGAATAAAGAAATGAATCAGATGCTGAATCAAAGAACTATTGCCTTGCTCATTTCAATATGAATGCTTACATGCTCTCTTACTATGCTGCAAAGATATTTCTATTAATATTGCTTAAGTTACATGATAGAGATGATACGGCTTGCCGTATAGAGAATAAAGATGTGAGTAATATGAAAAGTTGAAAATGTTGCACAGTTGTTATAACAAATATTTATATGATAGAGTTGCATTCTTGCATTGGCCCTGGACAACTTGTGCATAAGTAAAGAATCTCTACGACAAGTTTTGGCGCTAGAATCGCTCGGCCTAGGAGGATTAGAGTAACACCCTGAGATAAAAAAAACCTTGCGATAAGAGGGGTGTAAAGAGTGTCCACTAGCGACAAGCTGAACCACAGAGTCACAGCGGCTAATCATGGGGAATGACCTGTGGACCAACATGTAGTTAGGTGCATGCATATAATCAGAGTCATTGCAAACCTAACAATAAATACAGAGATGGATAGTATGCTTATTTCATATGCAAATTGTGCTAACTTGTCTTGTGCAGGGATGACTGTCAGGGATGGGTAAGATTTATTATATAAGTGCTTTCTACTGCTATGTTTCTTATGAATTGCTTAAAAACAAACCTAGACAAGTAGAAAGATCACTAGTAAATAACTGCTAGCTTCACATGTTGACTTAGTATAGATTTATGTCAGTTCGGCCAAAAGCCGCTCGTTAGTACATGATGTGTACTAACCCACGTTGGGGACATCATTACATATAGCAAGGAGACAGGGGGATTTTAGATGAGGCGCTAAAGCTCGTCCAGCCTAGTAGAGCTTGTGGATGGCCTCGAAGCTATTTTCAATTCAAGTCAAGTTACAAATTTTCCTTTGAAGGTGTCTTTACATTTCGAGAATGTAATAAAGGGATATAATGTATGGGCATTGTGGCTAATTTCAAAAGAGTTTCAAAGAAAAATATGTAAGCCAAGCTATAGCATTTTGAGCTGTAAAGCTTTGTACTTGTATTCATATCAAGTTATCAATAAAAGAAGTATTTTTATTTCAAATCTCTGTGTGCAATATTTGGTTTTCTACAATTAAAAGTATTGCGTACGTGAGTTTTGCTTTGTCTAGTTGTATTGTGTAGGTACTGGCCTTGTGCAAGCACAACTTAGGCTTGTACGATATCATGTCTTAGTGAAGACGAACGATCCCGCAGGGATCAATGCGAGGACGAACTGTAATGCCCCGTCCTTCTCAGTTCAACCAGAGGAATCAATATGCCAATGACGTTCGAACTTAGCCATATAGCTAAGAGAATAATTCCACAAGTAGGCTCGAAGTCCTGCTCGGTCAAGGCGACTCCTCGCTCGGGTGGGTGGCTTCGGTGAACTTGCCTCAGCTTGGCCTTCATACTAATAAAATAAAAGTTTTCAAATGCACAAGTAGGCTTGATAATAAAAGAGGCGAATCCATATAGCTAAGAGAATAATTCCAAGTCGGGTCGGATTGAGTTAGAATATGGAAAGGTCCTACGGTCGGCTTAGAAGTGTTGCATAACGTGCTTTCAAAATGACACTCGGTCCTTCGTCCCGTGGCTTGGGAGAAGGAAAGTTGGTATATATTGCCACAAAGCTATGAACTTAGCATAAGTCATAGGCATCGCACGTATAAATGCTTGATAAAGCATGCACTGTCCAACGTTTGGCTTAGCAAGTGTCCCATAAGTCTGAATGCACGTTTCTATGGTGCAAGGCTTGGCATAACCTTTGCTCATCCCACATGTTAAGTTATTGCACGATTGAGTTAGGCAAAAGTTATGTCGGGCTATCGAAGTCATAGCAAGCACTGTCCCACGATTTCTGTGGTTGTCATTGTAGTGCCCCGCTCCTAGCGGTTCACTATGTAAGGCTTGTGGCTTGGCTAACTCGGTCGAAATCGAGTGTTGGGGAAACTTACCGTCGGCATCGAATCGATCACGAACAAGTGCATAAGAACTTTTAACTAATGGATTGGTTTCTCTTGAAATGCGTCCAAGGGTTTTCTTTGGATGTTTTGCTGCTGGTTTTGTTGCTTGGTTTTGATGGATGCTTTTCTGAATGATTTTTGATGATTTGATTTTTGCCCATTTTCATCGATTTTTATAGCATTCATTCTTAAGAATTCTAAGAGAAGAGAACACAACAAGACAGATTATTAACCAAACTTTTGGTGCCAATGCAGACTGACGCGTGACGGAAGGCTAAGCGTACAAGTGTTCCTCTCTCTCTCTCGACAATTCTCTAATTTTGTGAGGGTGGAACTTTGTGGTGGTATTGTCTCTCTCGCTATTCCTTCATGCCAACTAAATAATTGTCTTACAACATCCGTTGATCGATATCAAGTTGCAAATGCCACAAGTCAATACCACTAAGAAGCTAGAGATTGAACATTGAACATTGAAAGAATTTATTACACTGTTAACAACATTGAGATTGTGCTTGTCCCTTGAACATTGAAATGAAATAAATTTATGCCTATGATGGTGGAATATGAAATGTTGAGAATTAATGTGTGCCTAGTATTTCAATATTCTACGCACACTATAATTGTTGAGTCGGACACACATTTGCATGACCGGGGACAACTTGTATACAAGGGGGTGACTGCTTCCTCGGATGGTATGCCCAGCGCTGGGGCCGATTCGACCATGGAGGAAGTGTAAACGTAATTTAAGGGTACGTGGTATCGGGAAATTTCATTAGGGCTTGCAACCCGAGTGAAATGGCGCGCCGATTACCTTTCGAAGTCCTATATGGCAATGTCCGAAATGGTGTACTAACACCAATGGTCATGTTGTAAGGATGTATACTAATCAATGTCTTATGCAGGGGCGGTAAGTGTATTTTTATTATTCTGTATCTTATGCAGGAAAGCTGGATTCGGCCAACGGTAAAGTAAACATGGTTTCATGAAATTCCATGTTGCATTAATTATGATTCACTCTAAATGTTGCCTGTCCCTAATAAGTTCATATCTTTAAAATGCGTTTCATTAATAAAATATTGGTTTAGCCGAGTGGGCCAACGAGGCTCACCAGCGCATTGTTATAATATGCTGACCCCTCCTCCACAGGTACTGGAGAAGGCTCAGGCGTACGTCCGAATTAAAGCTTTCTGAACTGCTGTTTCCTTTCAAGTTATTTTTCCCTAAAGGCGCACAAAGTATTGCAGAGTTTTCAAAAATTAGCTGCTTATATTTCAAAGTACTAAAGGGGCATGATGTATGGAACGTGAAGTTATTTCATGGCAGCCTATCAGTTGTACTTCTTTCATGAATCAATGTAGCCAAAATGGCATTTTAAATATTATCGAGAAAAGTTGTATTCTGACTACAATTATGAATAAAATGAGTATTTCTTCTTCCTATATTGTGTCCTCAATAATTATGAAATGTGGCTGGGTTTCAAATGTTTCTAAATGACATAACAGTGCACATTCTTGCCTTGTACAAGTGCAACACCAGACTTTGTACGGCATCATGCCTTAGCGAGGACGAACAATTCGGCGCGAATCGAAGCGAGGACGAAAGATTTCCCGAATCGGGGCGTGATAAGTTGGTATCAGAGCATGATTTCAAATCCTCAGATTTCAAAAATATTTTCAAAAAGGAAGTCTTGATGCAAATTTTCTCGATTGATGGTGTCGACAGCGCTGGCATGAAATAATATTCCATACAATAAGCCCATAAATATTTTATGAGTGCTAATGGAATTATTTCTTTGTTGTAGAATGACCAAGGGTGATAGCACAAAGACGAATTCATCGTCTGACCCAATTGAGAAACTGATTAAACAAATGGAGGCTCAGATGAAGCAGAGCGAAGCTCAATATTGCACACTTCAAGAGCAGCTTCAATATCAGTTTCAGGAGAAGCTAGATGCTCAACAAAAGCAACTGGATAGTCTAACTCAAATCGTCACCAAGCTGACGGCCGATTCCAATGTTTCTGCAAAGGCTGCAGCAATCGAGACCGTAGAAGTGCCGGCAGAGAAACCTGAAATGCCGATACGTAAGAGAACGAGCTTCAAGTTCTCCGAATTCAAGAGTTGCGACCCGCCGGAGTTTAATGGGAGAGAGGAGCCAGATGAGGTGATGGGCTTCTTGAACACACTTGAGGGCTATTTTCGAATGTTGGATATACATGGCAGCAAGAGAGTGGAGTGTACCGCTGTACTACTTCATCTCAAGGCCCAGGAATGGTGGATTTCGCAGAGACAGGCACTTTGCAAAAATAGTCAGGATATGAAGATATCTTGGGAGACCTTCAAACAGGCCTTCATTATGCAATTCATTCCACCAGCTGTCCATCAACACAAAGAGATTGAGTTCGTAGAACTCCGACAGGGCAGTATATCAGTGGACGATTATGAAACTGAATTTTTGAAGAGAGTTGTCTTCGCTGGATACATGGTCCCGAATGATGAGGCTAAGCGAGGTAGATTCGTGCAAGGCTTGAATGAGGGCCTGCAGCGTGATGTGTTAAGTTAGAAATGTACGTCTTACAGGGAGGCGTATGAAACTGCGCTCGAGATGGAAAGATTTTATCTACCCGCTAGTCGCAAAACAACACAAAACTGCCAAGGCAGCAACCAGAAACGACCTTGGTCTGCGGGAAGGAATGACGTACCTAAGCGTCATGGTACTGGTGACAACAGAAGGCATCAACAACAACTGCCACGTTGCAATAAATGCAGCCGAGTAGGACACCGTACTGAAGAGTGTCGTACGGGGTATTATAAATGTGGCAGCATGGGCCATAAGGCAGCTGAATTCGGAGGCAGGAGAGGGAATCAGTATCCTCCTCATAGAAATAATAATAATCAGTATCGTAGAAATAACAACAATCAGTATCGTGGGCCTAACAACAATCAGAACCGGGGCCAATATAACAATCAGAATCGTGGCCAAGCACCACCACCCTTACCAGCTCCGAATAGGAATGCACCGAATCAACAACAAGGTAGGCAAGCAAGGGTTTACGCCTTGACTCAGGCAGAGGCTCAGACCGCAGAGAATGTAATAACAGGTACGTTGCTGTACAAAGGCACACCTGCAAGAGTACTTTTTGATTATGGTGCTACTTATTGCTTTAGCTCGTCTGATTTTGCAACAGAAATTAAATTTTGTATTTCTCAACTAAAGACAGCTTTGTGTGTTAGCACTCCTTCGGAAGTAGATATGCCTGCAACTTTGATTTGCAGGGACGGCTACATAAAAATTGGAGGCAAGACTTTATCTCTGGACGTAATTATACTCGACATCGAAGAGTATGATATCATCTTGGGAATGGACTGGCTCAGCACCTATCATACAACAATCGACTGTGTGGATAAGAGAGTTGTGTTTCACCTACCGGAGAAACGAAGTTCTCTTACTCGTGCGGCTCAGCGTTCCAAGGACCCATGGTAATATCGGCAGTTACAGCAAGGCACATGTTGTACTCAGGGTGTGAGGGATTTCTCGCTTCTGTGCAAGACACTCGGATGAAGAGTGTAGGCTCAAATCAGACCGAAATTGTGACAGAGTTCCCCGATGTGTTTCCGGACGAGATACCTGGAATGCCACCGGATAGAGAAATTGATTTCACAATTGATACATTCCCAGGTACTCGCCCGATATCTAAGGTACCGTACAGGATGGCTCCGACAGAATTAAAGGAACTAAAGGTGCAGCTACAAGAACTACTAGACCGGGGATACATTCGTCCAAGTGTATCTCCATGGGGAGCTCCAGTGTCGTTCGTAAAGAAGAAGGATGGGACGATACGGCTGTACATCGATTACAGAGAATTGAATAAAGCAACCATCCGTAACAAGTACCCCTTACCAAGGATAGATGATCTATTCGATCAGCTACAAGGGGCGACCGTATTTTCTAAAATCGATCTTCGTTCAGGATACCATAAATTGAAGATCAGAGCCGAGGATGTCCCTAAGTCAGAATTCCGTACGAGATACGGACACTACGAGTTTTTGGTCATGCCATTAGGCTTGACTAATGCTCCAGCAGCCTTTATGGATTTAATGAATAGAGTGTTTCAACCGTTCTTAGACAAGTTTATTGTTGTGTTCATCGATGACATCTTGATCTACTCAAAGGACAGGGAGACTCATGTCGAGCACTTGAGAGAAGTACTTCAGACGTTGTGGGACAACCAGCTGTATGCAAAACTAAGCAAGTGCATATTTTGGATGAACAACGTGTCATTCCTAGGACATATTGTTTTGGCATAAGGTGTTGCCATTGACCCGAAGAAAATTGAGGCAGTTGTAGACTGGAAGCAGCCTGCATCAAGTAGTGAGATACGGAGTTTCTTTGGTTTAGCCGGATACTACCGTAGGTTTGTGAAAGACTTTTCTAGAATCGCTTCGCCTTTGACTTGCCTCACTCAGAAGGGAGTCGTATTTAAGTGGACCGACGACTGTGAGTGTAGTTTCCAACAACTCAAGCAGCGGCTCCTCACGGCTCCAATTTTAGCACTTCCAGAGGGCTCTGAGGGATTTCAGATCTACAGTGACGCATCGGGACTAAGTTTGGGATGTGTTCTCATGTAACGTGGGAAGACAATATCTTATACGTCGAGACAGCTCAAGCAGCATGAGAAGAATTACCCAACTCATGATTTAGAATTGGCGACGATTGTGTTCGCATTGAAATTGTGGCGACACTATCTCTATGGTGTGTCCTACGAGATCTTCACGGATCACAAAAGCCTGAAATACATATTCATGTAGAAGGAATTGAATTTGAGGCAGCAGCGTTGGTTAGAATTGATTAAGGACTATGACTTGAGAATCTCCTACACGTCGGGTAAGGAAAATGTGGTAGCTGATGCCTTGAGTCGGAAATTTATTGGGTCACTAACAATAGCAAAGGAGATACTACGAGATCTTGAAGAGATGGGCATCGAATTCAGGATTCGTCCGCAGAATGTGCAGTTGGCTCAGTTACAACTTGAGCCGAGTCTCCAGGGAAGGATTAAGATTGCTCAGAAGGATGACCCGTTTCTGCAGAAGATACGCGAGTTGATTTGAGAAGAAAAGGCGTCGAACTTTACAGTTGAAGATGACACTATTCGTGTCAAGGGGAGATTGTGTGTCCCTAAGGATGAGGATATCAGGAAGGAAATACTGACCGAGGCTCATTTCGCGAAGTATTCCTTGTATCCGGGAAGCACAAAAATGTATAAGGATCAGCGTACAACATTTTGGTGGCATGGCATGAAGAAGGATGTGGCACTATTCGTGTCACAATGCTTAGATTGTCAGCGTGTGAAGGCCGAACATCAACGGCCAGGCGGAGAACTACAAAATTTGGCTATTCTACTGTAGAAGTGGGATAATATCTGTATGGATTTTATAGTCGGCTTGCCAAGAACTCAGAAGGGGAATGATGCGATTTGGGTGATCCTGGTTAGATTGACTAAATCGGCTCATTTTATTCCAATAAAAGTGACGTGGGGCGTAGAACGGTTGGCTCAGATCTACATAAATAAAATTATTTGATTACACGGGGTGCCAGCTTCTATAGTGTCGGATAGAGACGGGAGATTCTTGTTACAATTTTGGATAAGTCTGCACTCAGCAATGGGCACAAAGTTGAACTTCGGTACGGCATACCATCCGCAGACTGATGGTCAGACAGGGAGAGTAAATCATATTCTTGAGGACATGTTGAGATTGTACGTGCTCGACTCGAAGACAAATTGGGACGCACATCTCGTATTGGCAGAATTTGCCTATAACAACAGTTATCAGGCAAGTATCCAGATGGCCCCGTACGAAGCCTTGTATGGACGGAAATGTCGATCACCGATATGTTGGGATAAAGTCGGTGAATGGCAAGTGCTCAGACCAGAAATTATGGAACATGCCGTCGAGAGGGTTCGCTTAATTCGAGAAAGACTTAGAGTTGCTTAAAGTCGACAGAAGAGTTATGCGGACGTACATCGATGACCTTTATAATTCGTGGTAGGTGATCATGTATTCTTGAAGGTTACACCCATACGAGGTGTGATGCGGTTTGGGATGAAAGGAAAGCTAAGCCCGAGATTTGTTGGACTCTTCGAGATTTTGGAAAAGGTAGCCTCAGTGGCTTATCGACTTGCACTACCTCCGGCTCTGGCTGATGTGCACGATGTCTTCCATGTATCCCAACTACGGAAGTACGTGCATGATCCAAGCCATGTAGTAAACTTTGATCAGTTGCAGCTGAGCACTGACCTATCATATACTGAAGAGCCTGTCCAAATTTTGGACAGAAAAGAGAAAGTTTTACGGAATCGGACAGTATCCTTGGTCAACGTGCTGTGGCGGAACCATGCTGTCGAGGAGTCGACATGGGAATTAGAGGAAGAGATGCGCGTGAAATACCCCTCACTGTTTGATAATTTTGAGGTAGGGATTTTGCTTTAAGTTTCAAGGACGAAACTTTTTCTTAGTGGTATATTATGTAGTGCCCCACTCCTAGCGGTTCACTATGTAAGGCTTGTGGCATGGCTAACTCGGTCGGAACCGAGTATTGGGAAAACTTACCATCGGTACCAAATCGATCATGGACAAGTGCATAAGAACCTTTCCAACTAATAGATTGGTTTCTCTTGAAATACGTCCAAGAGTTTTCTCTGGATGCTTTGCTGCTGGTTTTGTTGCTTGGTTTTGATGGATGCTTTTCTGAATAATTTTCGATGATTTGATTCTTGTCCGTTATCATCGATTTGTATAGCATTCATTCTTGAGAATTCTGAGAGAAGAGAACACAACAAGACGGATTATTAACCAAACTTTTGGTGCCAATACAGACTGACGCGTGACGGAAGACAAAGCATGCAAGTGTTCCTCTCTCTCTCGGCGATTCTCTAATTTGGTGAGTGTGGATCTCTGTGGTGGTATTGTCCCTCTCGTTATTCCTTTATGCCAACTAAATAATTGTCTTGCAACATCCGTTGATCGATATCAAGTTGCTAATGCCACAAGTCAATACCACTAAGAAGCTAGAGATTGAACATTGAACATTGAAAGAATTGATTATACTGTTAACAACATTGAGATTGTGCTTGTCCCTTGAACATTGAAATGAAATGAATTGATGCCTATGATGGTGGAATATGAAATATTGAGAATTAATGTGTGTCTAGTATTTCAATATTCTACACACACTATAATTATTGAGTCGGACACACATTCGCATGACCGGGGATAACTTGTATACAAGGGGGTGACTGCTTCCTCGGATGGTATGCCCAGCGCTGGGGCCGATCCGACCATTGAGGAAATATAAATGTACTTTAAGGGTACGTTGTATCGGGACATTTCATTAGGACTTACAACCCGAGTGAAATGGTGCGCCGATTACCATTCGAAGTCCTATATGGCAATGTCCGAAATGGTGCACTAACACCAATGGTCATGTTGTAAGGATGTATGCTAATCAATATCTTATTCAGGGGCGGTAAGTGTATTATTATTATCCTGTATCTTATGCAGGAAAGCTGGATTCGACCAATGGTAAAGTAAACATGGTTTCATGAAATTCCATGTTGCATTAATTATGATTCACTCTAAATATTGCTTGTCCCTAATAAGTTCATATCTTTAAGATGCTTATCATTAATAAAATATTGGTTTAGCTGAGTGGGCCAACGGGGCTCACCAGCGTATTGTTATAATGTGCTGACCCCTCCTCCACAGGTACTGGAGAAGGTCAGGCGTATGTCCGAATTAAAGCTTTCTGAACTGCTGTTTCCTTTCAAGTTGTTTTTCCCTAAAGACGCACAAAGTATTGCGGAGTTTTCAAAAGATAGTTGCTTATATTTCAAAGTACTAAAGGGGCATGATGTATGGAACGGAAAGTTATTTCATGACAGCCTATCAGTTGTACTTCTTTCATGAATCAATGTAGCCGAAATGGCATTTCAAATATTATCGAGAAAAGTTGTATTCTAACTACAATTATGAATAAAATGAGTATTTCTTCTTCCTATATTGTGTCCTCAATATTTATGAAATGTGGCTGTGTTTCAAATGTTTCTAAATGACATAACAGTGCACGTTCTTGCCTTGTACAAGTGCAACACCAGACTTGTACGGCATCACGCCTTAGCGAGGACGAACGATTCGACGCAAATCGAAGCGAGGATGAAAGATACCCCGAATCGGGGTGTGACAGTCATAGCCACATAGTTCCACGATCTCAAAGCTCATCATATAGAGTATGACTTGGGTGATAGTGTCTTACAGAACATAAGTTTGTTTAAGGACTAGCCACGGTTGGTTCAAAGATAAGTGTGCCATGGTCTATGGCACGTATAGTACACATTTTGTTCAAAGTGATGCTGAAAGGCTATGAATTAGTCATTTATAAGTTTGAGTCAATAAGAGTATGGAAACACTGGAAAATATGTCAGGACTGTAGGCCAGTAACGCTCATAGATAATTAATTAACTAGATTAAGTCACAACTCACGAACATATGATACGACTTAATTAGTGTAAGTAATGTGTTAAAATTATATTCAATCTCTCGTGGAACCATTTAGATCCATACAATCACACACAGGTTCCACGAGACATCAAAATACACTTTTAGGGTTTCTAACTCTTAATTAGTCGGTTATGTCCCTACTTCAATAACATACTTAAAAATCATATAAATATCATAAAAATAATATTTAAACTAATTTTCTACAAATTTATCTCTGAAATTTTAGAATTAATATTTCTAAAGACATTTATGACTAGTTGATTACTAAGTCAGCTAGTCTACCCGAAACTCGCCCGGAATATAGTTAATGACTCAAAATTGCTAAAATAACTAAAAATATATTTTAAACAGTAATAAAATATCTTATTTCATAGAATCATAATAGAGGTACAAGGGTTGAGTTATACTACAAGTTTGGGACATTTTAGGTCAGCCGGTTACCCGAAATTAGCTAGTTTTGACCTAAAAAATTTTCGACCAGATTTGAGTTGATAAAATCGTGGAAAATATTTAAAAATCCTAATTTACATATATGAACACAAATAAAATTCAGTTTTGAGAATAGGCAGCAATAACTCATAGTTCCTTCACAATGGAATTAATTTTGATCCTACCGAAACATGAATATTACGCCTATATGTCATGAAACCTTTATTGATGATTATACTAAACAAAAGCCATAAAAATATAATTTCTACAGATTTAATAACATATTTTCTACAAAATTGTATTGAGGGTTTGAGATGGAAAGATTACGATTTCTTACCAAAGGTCCTTGCTAGAGAGGTTATGACGACTTCTCCTCGCCAAAGCTCTAACCTTTCTCGCTATCATTGCTTGCTAATCCTCTTTTGGTGAGTATGGAAGGGTTGGCAGTGGCTATATATGGTTGGACGAAGAAGATGGAGTTTTTTGGATTTGTTTTGAGGGGTTGGGTGGATGTATGGTGGAGGAGATAAGTTTTTGTGAAGGATGAAAAGATGTGCAATGGAGGAGATGATGTATGGAGGATATGGAGGGGAAGGTGCTATCGAAAATATGGAGAGGGAGAGGGGTGGTCGGCTATGGAGATGGAAAGAAAGGAATAATTAAGTTAGGGTTATGATTTGGGCTAAGTTGATGTATATATATGGACTTTATTGGGTTGCATGCATGAAAAGGAGTGGAAAACCTATTCCTACTAGGTGTTCGACCATGCAGGGTTTTCTTGGCCGAATAATCTATGGTGGGGGTCCACTTGGCATGATTTGGTTGTTTGGTGAGTTGGCTAATTGATTGGATTGAGGATTTAAAATGTCTTTCCTAATATAGAACTAATTAATTCTATCTACGAAATACAATCCAAGTCTGAATTAAATACAAATATATGTAATTATTAATATTTATTAATGCCCAACATGCCTACATAGGGTTGGATTTGACTTGGAAGAGGTTTGGGAAGGTTTGGTGCAACCGAGTCTCCCAAAAAGTCATAAAGGCTTTCTTAACTAATTAATTAAATAAAATATAACTTGTGCCATAATTTGAATGGTTAACATGCAAGAGATTACTGTATGACCATAGCATTCCTAACACGGCTAGTATGCTAGTTAAAGCACCCGACTATGTTAGGCATGCCATACTTTCTAGTCGTCTTGCATATTCAAACTCAACCATCACTATAGTCCTTTTATATAATATAAATAAGATAAAAATAAATTAGAATTAAATAAAAACCAAAAATAAATAAATTTAAATATTTTTATAAGTTTTAAGGGGTTTTACATCTACCAAACTTAAAGAAATTTTGTCCTCGAAATTAAACTAAGGTAGGGGTCGAATGCAGTGCAATGCAATACAAGGAACTATAAAGAACTAACATATGCAGGACATACCTTGGTTGTCAAACAATTACGGGTAGTGATTTCAGATGTCGTCCTCGCGCTCCCATGTAGACCCTTCCGACGAGTGATGCTTCCATGCCACGTGAACCAATGGTATAGATTGATTCCGTAACACCTTCACTCGACGATCAAGGATGCCTACTGGTTGCTCATGATACGACAAACTCAGCCCAACTGTGATTTCAGAGTGATCGAGCACGTGACTGCTGTCTGCCACGTATCGCCTCAGCTGCGACACATGAAATACGTCATGTACTCCCTCTAATGACGGTGGCAATACCAATCTGTAGGCCACCTCTACAACCCGTTCCAAGACATCGAAAGGGCCAATGTATCTTGGACTCAACTTGCCACGTCCTCCGAATCAAATCGTTCCTCTAGTGGGGGATATCTTCAAGAATACATGGTCGCCTTCCTTAAACTCCAAGGGTCAACGACAATTATCTGCCCACTACTTCTGTCGATCCTACGCTGCTCGCAGGTGGTCCTGTATTTTCTTAACCTTCTCCACAGTGCTCAAAACCAACTCGGGACCCAATATTTGTTGCTCTTCGATGTCGCTTCAGCAGACAGGAGATCGACACTTCCTACCATATAATGCTTCAAACGGAGCCATCTGAATGCTCGCTTGATAGCTATTATTGTAAGAAAACTCCACAAAGTGAAGGTGGTCTTCCCATGATCTGCCAAAGTTAAGCATACACGCTCTCAACATATCCTCTAGCGTCTGAATCGTATGCTCTGACTGGCCGTCTGTCTGCGGATGGTACGACGTGCTGAACTTCAAGTGCGTACCCAAACTTTTTTGCATACTCCTCCAAAAGTGCGAAGTGAACCTCGAGTCACGATCCGACACGATACTAACTGGTAAACCGTGCATCTTCATTATTTGCTTTATGTACATATCTGCCAAGACTTCTGTGGACTGTCCCACTCTAAAAGGTAAGAAGTGGGCTGATTTGGTAAGTCTATCAACAATCACCCATACTGCATCTCGTCCACTAGGACTCCGAGGAAATCCTGTGACGAAGTCCATCGTAATGTGCTCCCACTTCCACTCGTGAATGAGTAGCGGCTACAATAATCCGACCGTCCTCTGGTGCTCGACCTTCACTTATTGGCATACCAAACACTTGGCCATGAAACGAGCTATCTCTCTCTTCATTCCGTGCCACCAATAATATTGTCGTAAGTCCCAGTACATCTTAGTTCCTCCGGTACGAATAGAGTAGGTCGAACTGTATGCTTTTGCCATTAACTCCTGCCGTAGCTCTTCATTAGGAACATAAATACGGTCACCACATCGTAATGTCCCATTAGATTGAAGAACAATCTATGAAGGGCATCCTATTTAAAGAGGTGGAGTATACTAAGTTCAAGGTTCTACGCAACTTACGAAAATTGGTTAATCAGAGAAGTGAAGTAATAGGACTTCTAAGTGGCAACCTCTTAGTGGTGTACGAGAATATAAGGTACTTCTGGTTGTAGTCAAGGACTTTATGGGAAGCCCTAGTATTACTCATTTAACATTTGCTCACATTTTGTCCGTGTTTCATCCAGGCAATAGAGGAGGTCTTAGTCAAGTACAACCGGAAACATGTTAGTACAACGGGATTCTATTCATTGTATAACATGGGATACCAAGAGATATGGTTACAAAATTTATGGAAGGAGAACTAGGGAGCCAAGAGGTGGGGCCTACATAATAGGGGTAAGGGCCTATTACATCAAGTTTTGTTTTATATTCCAAATATGGCGATAGGCATGGATGGATTTAACCGGGTCTTAATGGATTCCCAAATGGGTCATCGATCTTTTATTGAACTAATCTTGGTTTGAATCTATATTGGCTGGACAAGATCCATAAAAACCCATCTAGACCATTCCTATTAAGTTTATGGAACTCATAGATTATGTTCCAACACAAGTGGTTGGGCTAATTTCCGGTTGGGTTGGTTTACTAGGTTCCTTAAGCCCAAAACTATGCCTTTTGTGACTTTTATGTATAAGTAGCACATGAGGATTCAATTGAGTGGCACACTAGTGACATGTGCGTAGTAGGCTTCGAGTAGGTCACCACCGTATATTGGGTTGAAAGAATTTAGTCGAGGTTCGGCCTCTAATTGAAATTAGAGTGTACATCAGTATTACGGTATGGATGATAGTTAGCCTTTATTACCTGAAGGTCGTCTCATGAAAATAGAGTACAAGGGAACGTGTTTGAGTGGGACATGATATGTCTACTTGAAGGTGGACTCGTTTAGGTCTTGCATATGAATTTTGTTGAAAGGTAACAGCTAGTATTATACTCCGAATATCAAAGTCACGGTAAGGGACATCAAAAGATCTAAAAAGAAAGTGGGAGTTCACGAGTCACTAATTTATCATCCTAGCGATAACCAATTTACCTCAATCAGTGATTCCATAATTCCCAAAAGTAAGAATGGCTTACCATCTATTTACTCTAGAGACTAGGAAATGGTTTTAGGAATAATGAGGTTAGGAATATTTGAGTCGCGACCTCGTACCTTGACCTTTGGTAATAATAGTCACGATATGATCGATAACGTGATATGGTAGTTATGAATCAGTTTCGAGGACCGTACCCCGATTTCTAATAAATGGATATGATTTCGTACAATGATATATGAGTCGAATAATATAATGAACCACTCCTATATAGTATACAAGAGTCTATCGGTGGGATAACAAACTCTAAGGCACGTCATATGAAAGATCTCTAACGACTAAGTCATAAATTTTCTATTTGTGTCAAGCCTACCAAACCATGGTCATAAGGGTTCTAATGGCATCGAATGTAGTGCTCATGCGTTGCTTGTTGATAACTAGTAAGTCAATGTGATAAAGTGTTAAGCTACAGATATTGGCTAAGCTGGAGAATGTGTTGTTCTAATGCTAAGTCACTTCTTTAATAACAAAATTGTATGCCTAGAGTAACGCCGGTTGGATCCTAATCTCGAAATGGGTATCTATCATAGTTATGGTAAGTGCTTGTATTTGTTTCTGTCTGTTTCCCCTCATGTCTAACTGTGAGCTTGGTCGGGTAAGGGTTGGGTTAAGACATAAGGGCTGCTAGTTAAAGCAAGAATTAAGAAAAATATTTAGAGACCCATAGTAATTTGTTCCCTGAGAATAGATAGTCTCCTATGTTGGTGTTTCGACCAAAGGTATGATTCTAATCATTATCATATTCAAATGACTAGAAGGTCACAATAGTAGTTTCAAGGTCGAGGAAGAACGAGTAATCCCAAGGCAAGGTTGTAGTCACATGGCTGGCCGATGGTAGCTACACTTGTGTATACAACTATCATGGCCATGGGGATACTCTGTATCCATCTATCAAATACAAGCGTTTGTCTTTCCAATCAGTGAAGACAAAGGTAATAAAGAGTTCAAGAAAGATGTCATTGAATAGAATTATGCGATTCAAAGGCGAAGGTATAATTCAAGAGGAATTGTCAATACAGTCGCTGATGAGATCCTAGATACCTATATATCTCAATCCACCTAGGGTAATTATATGATGAGCGAACCAAGTGCACCAAGGTCGATCAGACCATAATACACTGATTCTGATTAGACAATATGTTAGCGGGCGTCCCCAGTATACATATGTCCTGAACAAGCTCGATAAAAATATAAGCTTGCAAAACTAGGCTATAAATAACAACATTATTTATGATATTGTGAAGTATAATTACGGGAGATAATAATAAAAGCAGTAATAAATAGTTCAAGTTTTCACAAGAATCTAAGTCTTGTCCGGTGTTCCCGCTTATACAGTCACCCTACTGTCTCTTGTATCAGGCTTTGGTTGGCTAATGGAGTATGGGCTACTAAAACTCTAGCTTCTAGGTAACCATATCTTCCTACACTAGCATTTATTCATTATCACCCTGTTATACTTTAATACTAGGTTACAAGGATACGGGTGGTAGGTTGTAGTCATACCACCCAACTTATAAAATAAACTTGTAGAGTAACATAAATATAACACGTATAACTAGTACAAGTCATATTCCTAACCTCTCTATTAGGCACGAAGGAAAAGGATAAGATTTATAATGGAAAGGAATCAAGAAGAAGGATATCAAGGTAGCCGATGAGAGTTCGAAATTGGAATCAATAGAGGAGGTCAAGTATGTGGATGAGATTCTAGACTCTAATCCTATTTGCAGGCTCACATCGGTACAGTAACGTAACCGAAGTGATATTCGAAACCTGTATGGGCCCCCACAAAAACATGCAACGCTCCAGTCCCAAAAAACTTATTACTAAGTACATAGACATGCCAGCTGTATACATACGAAGTATACTCCAATGTATGGAACCCCATATGTATATATAAGCTATAAAATACAGTAAACCATGATAACTAAATCTCATCCAAAATAATAGAGAATAATATTATATTCAACTCAAGAATTTGTCACTTATACATGTAGTTGGGCGGAGACAAATCCACTACTAACCATTTTAAATGAAAAAAAATATACAAGGAAATGATCGATAAAATGGCAAGACGAACCAAGAGCAATCATCCTCGAAGAAATAGAGAAGATCACGGCCTTGGCTAGAACCCCTGCACAAGTCACAAAGCACATACCTGGAGAGATAACCAGGTCCTCAGAGGGACGTAACAATATACATAAAGAACATGCCATATAATCTGTGATATATAATAGAGAGTAAAAGGGGATGCATGCAATAGGGTGCCTACCAGTGCTACGGTGAAAATATAGTTAAGAACAAACCTTCAACGCATGGGCATCTGGCTCAGGTACAGGTAACTCAGGTATGGTCCCATCAGGATACCAGGGACCTCAAAGCATAACATTCCTCGAATGTCAGAGGCCAGCAGGATCAGGAATATGAAAGTGCATAAGTGGCCAATACGTTAAGGAACTGTTCTCCCCACCCAATGCCTAGTAGGGTCACATCCATGACTCATAAGATCTCTAGTACTGCCAAGTCTACTAGCATGCAATTTTATTGGCAGTTACTCCTATCCGTCGCACGCCTCATACGTTCGGTGGCCAGCCAACTACGCGAACACGTATCCTACATGTAATTCACAACACATGGTAAAGCAAGTGTCAAGGCCGTATGAGATATACCAATACCTCATCAACAAAAGGATGGTCACTAGACTAAGTCAATACAAGAGAAATAAATAAAAGCGAGAAAACGACCGATAGAGTCGCTTGCACCCAAGTGTCACTTGGACGCACAATTTTATAATATCAATAAATAAGAAATACTACAAATAACAACTAAAAATAATAATATATAAATCACAGATTAAGGTGGCAAGGTATCGTTCCTGATTTCGTGCTGTGAATATAAAACGCCGCTCCCGCGTCCACGCCTCCGGAACCCGACGCTCCTAGATAATTAATTAACTAGATTAAGTCACTACTCACGAAACTTATGATACGACTTAGTCAGTTAAAGTAATGTGTTAAAATTATATTCAATCTCTCGTGGAACCATTTATATTCATACAATCACACACAGGTTCCACGAGACATCAAAACACAGTTTTAGGGTTTCTAACTCTTAATTAGTCGGTTATGCCCCTACTTCAATAACATACTTAAAAATCATATAAATATCATAAAAATAATATTGAAACTAATTTTCTACAGATTTATCTCTGAAATTCCAGAATTAATATTTCTAAAGACATTTATGACTAGTTGATTACTAAGTCAACTATTCTACCCGAAACTCGTTTGGAACATAGTTAATGACTCAAAATTGTTAAAATAACCAAAAAAATATTTTAAACAGAAATAAATTACCTTATTTCACATAATCATAATAGAGTTACAAGGGTTGAGTTATACTATAAGTTTGGGACATTCTAGGTCAGCCGGTTACCCGAAATTAGCTAGTTTTGACCTAAAATTTTCTCACCAGATTTGAGTTGCTAAAATCGTGAAAAAAATACTTAAAAATCCTAATTTATGTATATGAACACACATACAATTCAGTTTCGAGAATAGGCAGCAATAACTCATAGTTCCTTCACAATGGGGTTAATTTTGATCCTACCGAAACATGAATATTACGTCTATATTTCATGAAACCTTTATGGATGATTATACTTAACAAAAGCCATAAAAATATAATTTCTACAGATTTAATAATATGTTTTTTACAGAATTGTAGTGAGGGTTTGAGATGGAAAGATTAGGATTTCTTACCAAAGGTCCTTGCTAGAGAGGTTGTGACGACTTCTCCTCGCCAAAGCTCCAACCTTTCTCGCTATCCTTACTTGATAATCCTCTTTTGGTGAGTATGGAAGGGTTTCCAATGGCTATAGATTGTTGGATGGAGAAGATGGAGTTTTTAGGGTTTGTTTTGAGGAGTTGGGTTTGGGAATGTTTGGTGCAACTGGGTCTCCTAAAAAGTCATAAAGGCTTTCTTAACTAATTAATTAAATAAAATATAACTTGTGCATAATTTGAATGGTTAATATGCAAGAGATTACTGTATGACCATGGCATTCCTAACATGGCTAGCATGCTAGTTAAAGCACCCGACTACGCTAGGCATGCCATACTTTCTAGTCGTCTTGTATATTCAAACTCAACCATGACTATAGTCCTTTTATATAATATAAATAAGATAAAAATAAATTAGAATTAAATAAAATCTAATTTTTTTTAAGTATTTCTTTAAGTTTTGAGGGGTTTTACAAGTCGCCGAGGAGAAATATGTCGGGACTGTAGGTCAGACGTCGAGGCAATCCTGGTTTGGGCTCTGCAAAAGAAGTATGAAAAGTGAAGAAGTGAAGCAAAGGAAGTAAGTTGTGATGATTAGGCCATGCATTTAAGTTGAGTCTAGAAGTTCTCATAGGTGCGTGGTCATGGACAACTTGTGCATAAGATTTTGTGCCCTCAATTCGGTAGCCTGGGGCCACAAGACCGTATTGGCCTAGAAGGGAAGCAAGGTAGTTAGGCAAGAACACGCCACGGTGATTCGAAGACTTGAGCAAGGCTAGCTACCCTTAGCTGCAAGGGTCTCGTCTGCACCGCCTACATGTCCCAGATGGCTTGAATTGCTAGTGATCTTTCATATAGATAAGTTGGCATGCTGAGCGACAATCCGCATGCACGGTGTCGGTCGAATCAAAGAACGTGCAAGCATGACACGAGTAGTGTCAAGAAGGTGTGCACGGTTGCAACACCAATATGGAGCCTAAGATTTGGCTAAGTAAAAAACACATGCTTTGGGACGAGATGCGGAGTCGAGTATTAAGTCATTTACTCAGAGTGGCATTAGTCGAATTTAAATCGTCTCGAGATAAGTCAGGAAGGGCTGTAAGGCAAGTTGGTTTAGAAATGTTAAGTTGTGAGGCACGACCTCCATATTAAAGCACGAACCAAGTTTATGGCACGACCATGTTAATGTGTCTCGAAGTATGGCATGAAAGGCAAGCACGAGAATGGTCTAGAGACACAAAATAGGCCAGGCATCTATGTCCTAAAACTGATCCTAAGGTAAGATTAGAAAGACAATCGAAAGGATATGTTGCACAAAGTAAAATTACGTATCGGTTTTGTATGGGTGGGCGAGGAGCTCACACCACTAGTATAGTTGAGTACTGACACCCACACAGTGTTTATGTACAGGCACAGGTAGAAGATTAATCGACACAGAGCTCGCTTGGATGCATCGGGGCACGGAGTTCCTTGGCGTTTCGAGGTATATGACTGCATGGAGTCTGGACTTATACAGGGCATAATATATGGACATCGTCTTCTGAAGCATCCGCTGGCTCGTCAAGTAAAAGAAAAGGTTGGGATATCCAAATCCGTTAGGAGGCCTAACCCTAATTTCTCCTCATGGTCCCTGTCGTAGCCTATATATATCCTCTATTCTCTGGCCGCCAGATTACTGATCAGAAATCTAAATTTTTTTCTAAATTCATGATTCACGTAAGGAGAGAAAGAAAGGGCTGCCAAAGAAAAAAAAAGGTTGGGAGATCGTCGCCCACACGACGTCCAACTCGAGGAAGGAATACGTGCAGAAGATTTTGTGGTCGTCCGCTCGAGATTGCCAGGATTTACTTGTCTCCTTTCCGTCGCAGGTATAATTCGTGAACCCTAGTTTCTGCCTATGAAGGGTTAGAACACGTATTAGATCTGTTTAACTTTCTATCGATCAATACGCACACCAAAGGAAGGGTCCTGGGAATCCCCAGTTCCATCAAATATATCATACTCAATCACAATATTCTAAGAAGATAAATTATACAAAATAATAAAGATAATAAGATATGAAAATATCTAAAAACTAACATAGAAATAATACAAGTCCAGAGTCTCAGAGTCAACAATCTCAAATACAATCTATAAATAATAACATGCCAAGAGTTGTCATCTGGAGACAAAGTCCAGTACAAATCTAATCTAACTAAGTCACCACTAAAGCCTCCCCTGCTGGAACTAACCCCTGCTGGACTAGGGTCTTCTGGTCTATACCCACTACATTATATGGACCATTGTAGGTAGTACACTCGTCCTCATCGTCTGAAAAATATATCCAATCAGAATTGGAATGAGAGACATTTCCAATAACAGTTCTAGTTAAATAATAAAGACTATATAGCAGTAAATAGGAAGAATATATAAAGTAAAGTGATATGTACATGAGCATGGTAAGGTATAAGTAAGACTATAAATGAGCGTAAGAGCAAGAGAGAAGAGTATATCATGTACAAGAATCAAGAAAATGCTATCTACGTGAGTGGGGACTAGTTTCAACATGCAATCGGCTTAGGAACTTGATTCAAGAGTTTATGGCCTGGTTAATCATACGTGCGGTATATGATTAACACTATTCAAGGTTCAAGACTTGATGCAAGGAGGGTATTGATCACATATCTACGCCAAAACTCCCCGCCCCCGACTAGTATAGTGGATCCAACCATGACACGTTACGACACGGGATTCTCTGAGAAGGTAGCTAGCCTTCGCAGGAATCGGTGTCCATACGACGTACAAGGACAACAAGGAGGTATGCACAAGATATACCAAGATATACAAGGAATAATATCTCATGACGGGATCCAGACAGTACCAATAAGTGTGACCAAGGTGTCAAGGAATCATGGATATTTACACTAAATATAAGAAACATAGAAGATATTATAAAATATAAAATTATCAGAGAATGTACTCGCCTGAGATCCGATATAGAATATCAATAGTATCCGATACTGTGCCTCGAGGACCTAGAAGTAGAATTTGAATGTCAATTTGTGTTTAGGAATCATAAGCATGCTATTCTGGCTCTATACTAAGTTTCCAAGTCATTTCTAGGTCAAACTAGGTCAATACCTTGTTTCTACGGTCTATGTGGTCATATTAGCTATACCAAGTCAAATTCTAGATTTTCCAAGTCTTAGAAATCCTCAGGTAAGCTCCTACCCATACCATATATGGCATATCTTATCCCTAAGGCCTTACTCTAGTGCCTAGGTATTTACCCTTATACTTATCAATATGCCAATCACCTATATACTATATACTCACATACCAATTTCCATACACTATATATATCAAAATAACCCATATATCCATGATACCCCTCCATGTATATATATATAATATATACCTATGCAATTTTCCTAGAAGGTTATATCTAAGGTTATTTGAACCTCGATATATATATCTATATATAATGATTAATCTATGTATACATGCCACCTAGTCCAAATATGCATAAGTAGCATCCTCAAATCCTAACTGATACCTATAGCATATACACACCAAATCCCCTTGAATCAGTCCTAACTCAGACCACAGGGAACCCCCTATCTGTTATGCCCCGCTCCCGTAGGAACGATCGTCCTCGCTAAGGCGTGATGCCGTACGAGCCTAGATTTGTGCTCGTGCAAGGTGGGTTCCATAATGGCCGATTACAGCGGCTGCAAAGGGGTCGTCGCACAGAAGTCCCAAGCAGAAACATTGAATATGTCAGCAGAAATTTAGAACAAAACACAAGTCATTCAAGATGCGTTTTATTGATACTGAAACAAGGATTACAATGGGGCACAAGGCCAAGATTATAAGTCACTCAAGCTCTCTCTCATCTCTCAATACAAGTCTTGAACCAGCGGATGCTTCGAAGAGGCGATGTCCATACATTATGTCTCGTATAAGTCTAGACTCCACGCGGTCGTACGCCTCGAATCGCCAAGGAACTTCGTGCCTCGACGCATCCAAGCTAGCTCCGGGCCACGAGCTTCTACATGTGCCTGAACATAAAAACTGTATGGGTGTCAGTACTCAACTGTACTAGTGGAATGAGCTCCTCGCCCACCCATACAAAATCGACATGTTCATTTCCTTTGTGCAACATAACCCTTTTGATTGTCTTTCTACTCTTATCCGAGGATCAGTTTTAGGACCGACACCTTGGCCTATTTTGTGTCTCTAGACCATCCCGTGCTTGCAACAATAACGTCGACTCATACTTTGCCTCTAGACCCCTTCTTGTACCAGCAACGTTAACCTATCAAGTCGTGTTTTTCCTTACGGCCCAAAATCAGAGATGCGACTATGCGATAGTACCCAATTTCCTCGTGATCGTGCTACAAGTCCATTGTGTCGTGCCTCGCAAATCAGTGTGACTTAACCATATCGTCGCCTCGTGGCCCTTGCTACTTCAATCACCAACTGACCCAATCAAGACTTGTAGGCTAAGTGTCACTCGACCGACTTTACCTTGCGGCATTTTCTGACTTAAACTCAAGATGACTCAAATCCAACTTACGTAACTTATATGCCGACAACTTAAGACTTGACGCTACATCTCGTACCGAAGCACGTTGCTTCGTTGCAGCCAAATCTTAGGACCAAACATTATCTTTCGATCGCGCACGCGTTCGACTCGACTCATTGATATAGTGAACATAATACTCGACTCAATCCAAAGGCATACACGCGGATCATCGCCATACCGACTCATCTATATGAACTAGTCACTAGCCCCTAGCGCTATCATAGACTACCATAGCTTGTTAGATGAACGCCCTTGCCAGCACGAGTAGCGAGCTCCGCTACAATTCTTTGCCTAACCCGTGCGGTCATCCAGCACTGCTAATCATGTCTACCATCGAAACGGTCCTTTGGCTACCTTGGTCGCCGTTCGAGAAACAAACGTACCTTGTACAATTTATCCAATGACCATACAAGACTCGACTCGAACTGACGTCTGACACAGTCATTCTACTTCCAGTGTTACCATCTCTTTCAGGGCCTAGTTCAATACTTCTCACATCAGAGACCTCGCCTCGACGACCCATGGTCGCGAGCATTCTTCCTTCTTGTCTTATCATTTCATTCGATTTAGGAGCGACTATTTGAAAGCCCTCCTTCCAACTCAATTAAATCAACCGTGGCCCATGTCGTAAAATACTAAGTCCATGACGTCGTGCCTTAAACCAACTTGAACTCTATGCGACACCACCGCCCAAGTCATACGCTATATAACGGGCCTTACGGTCGTAGAACCAAATAATTTTGCATCTGCAGGAAATGTGGGACAGTGCTTAGAAAAGACTTCGATAGTCTATCATAACTCAACCTAACTTAATTGTGCAACAACTTGATGGGCAAGCACTGCGTCAAGCCTTGGACGATGGGATCGTGCATTCTTTATGAAGCGTTTATGCGGGCGACACCTATGACTTAGGCTAAATCTTAGCTTGTGGAAAAGACCAACTTTTCCCTCTCCCAAGCCACGAGACGAAGGACCGAGTGTCATTTTCAAAGTACGCCGTGCACCAACTCTAAGCCGACCGTTGGACCTTTCCATATTCTATCTTAATTCGACACGTCGGGATTATTCCCTTAGCTATGTGGATTCATCTCTTTTATTATCAAGCCTACTTGTGCAAGTTGAAAACATATGATCTATTATGTGAAGGCTAAAATGAGGCAAGTTCACCAAAACTACCCCACCTGAGCAAGGAGTCGCCTCGACCAAGTGATGTCTTCGAGCAGCCGTTGTAAGGCTAAGTCCGAACGCCGTCGGCGTTCCGATTCCTCCGATTGACTGAGCGGGACGGGGCACTACTGTAACCACCACTTTTCTAAATTGGGGTATTTTAGTAATTTTGTGATTTTTTTGAATTTTTATTATTTTATTAGTTAATTTGATTGGTGTGTAACTTTGATTGATGTTTTCGGTAGTAGAAGGTGGTATAACCTTAGTCAACCTTGATTAGAAGACTAGCCATGTGATTAGAATTATTTTTGGCTTTTTAGATTTTTATTTAGAGCTATTGTCCATTTTAGGAAACATTTAAATTATTTTTTAAGTTATTTTACACATAGCCTTTAAGCCTTTTTTGTCAATGGGCCTTTAAACCAACTTAAGGAGTGCTTGGCCCATGACTAAACCCTAAACCTAATCCCCCCATGACTTGGCCTGTAGTGCCCCGTCCCTACATCGTGCCTCGTTTCAGTCTACGGGGTGCGCGAGAAAGGAACACTGTCGCTATCGATTCGGTCGGGACCGATAGGTCAAAATCGGCCGAGTCGATTGAACGGGAACGGTTGAATTAAGATCCATTCCACGTTATGGAACGGCTTCTTCGGAACCAAGTCCCATATTCAGCGGGTTGTGCCTCGAGGATTGGCTCTGCGGCTGAGTCAGGAGAGACCTCCGTTGCTCTGATTTTTATGCCGCACTTGATTTGGCTTTGGCTTTAGTTTTCGTGAATGTATTTTTCGTGTATCTTCCCGAATGGGTTTTTGTGACTTGCGTTTTCGAGCTTCGTATTCATATCAAAATTCTTTGAATTACACAGTGTTCTAATCAGTTGCTTATGCGACTGCAGGTGATCGCGTAGGCGATGTCAGCGCAGCCAACCGATCGCTCGCTTGAAGCAAGCCTAAGGTGAGTGGCTGACCTTCTTTGCCTCGTCCATCTACTTCAAAATAAATATGAAGTAATTGGATGCTTGTCATAATAGTATAGAATCAAAGAAATTGTGACACGATTCTTCACGAAATACTTGATATCAAACTGCCGGTATTGAAAGTGGAAAACATGCTTCCTTATGCAATTCCACTTAGCGTATACAAAACAATGATTGAATCGATTAACGTTTATCGCAACGATATAGCTAAGTGAGTAAATCGACTAAGTTCAAAACAAAGGCTAAGTTTCGCACATAAAAGAGAAAAGAGATAGCATATTTCAAGACTCTGCAAAATGATCATTGGACAACTTGTTGACAAGGTGTAGTTTCCTCGAACGGTTGCCTAGGCCAAGGGACCTATTCGGCCTGTTAGGAACGAGTATAGTAAGCACCAGCCTTTCATCGGCGTGGGTTATGCGAGAACTTTCGCACAGGGCTCGCTACCCGCCGCGAAAGGGTCACCGTCTAACCCAGCTATAGTCCGTAATGGCTTGATATTGCCAGTGGCCTTCACACCCTTTCACTGCTTAACTAATGCACGTAACACGGAATGAATATGATAGCTGCTTAATGTTTACAAATTCATATGATTGCCTCAAAATATGTTAACATGCAATTGATCAGGATGGTTAGAAAGATCACATAAATAGCTAGCTAACATGTTTATAAAACTGCTTGAATCAAATGCAGAGCTTGGATTTTAATTACCCATTCGCCAGTATATGTGATCGTATTGATGCTCATTCTTTGCAGGTCTCGTGAATCAGGAAGGACCTGCCAACTAGCTCGGCGACGTTATTAATTTTGAAGCTTCGGTGGCGCGTCAAAGATTTGTCCCTGCAACTCCACTTTTGAAGGCTCTCGACTGTCAAAGAAAGATGGCTCAACATCCCTCTATTCCAGGTCACTAGAGTATTTGTTCTATATTGTGGGATGTGTGTAATATATGGAACGGCTATCTCATCGACACTCTTTTGTAATTGAGTCATGTTGTAGCCCGCGCGGCACGAGTCCTGTACTGGAGTCTGTAAATAATATTCATTATCAATGAAGATCAAAGTTTCCTTTACTTAATGTGTGATTCAATTTGTCTGCGTACTTTCTTAGATCTCGTGTCTCGGATTACCTTATGACTATGCCTTATGCGATCGCAAATTAGGTTCGTACGGCATCACGCCCGGGGGACGACTATCGATTCGACGAAATCGGGGCGTGACATAATGGTAGCAGAGCACGGCTTTACGTCCTTGGCCTCCAGTGTCGAGTTCCTAGTTTCAAACCGTTGACCTCGTGTTGATGAGATGAGTTGTTCCACACGCTGAACCCAGGACATTTTCTGAAACTATCGAGAGTTGCCTTTCTTTTTCCTGCAGTTGTGGGAGCTCGGGCATAGGACGAGACGAGTGCTTCCAGTGGCTCTAGTACTTTTAGACCCGAGCATTCCGTCAACCCAAGGAGAATGACTCCTACCGTAGCCGGACCTTCCGTCGACCCGATGCAACGGATGCTGCAGATGCTCGAAATGCAACAACATGAAAATGAGCTCCATCGCCAGCAGGCAGAGGCTCGTCAGGTCCAGTTCGAGAATTGGTTCAAGGCACAATTCAAGCTGCAGCAGCAGCAGCTGAATACACTCCAACAAATATCACAATCGGTCGTGGGCAACAATAATTCAACGATGACGCCTGCCGTGACCGAGCCTACGGTTCGATTCAACGAAGCTGAACCAGAGGAGCCCGTTCTCTCACCTGCGACACTGAGAAGTTCTAACTTTGACTTGTCAAAATTTATGAAAAGCTGCTGCACTTCCTTCAACGTCACAGAATATCCCTCCATGGCGATCGACTGGTTGGAGGAGCTGGAAGAAAAGTTCGAGCTTCTGGGTGTCGAAGACTCAAAAAAAGTCACGTGTGCTCAACTTTTACTTTAAATAAACGCGCACGATTGGTGGGCCATGCAGAAGCGGGCAATTCGACGTGAAGACGGGATAGCGACGATCTCATGGGCCACATTCAGAAATGCACTCGAGACCGAATATCTTTCTGCAGCTATACGACAGGAGAAAGAAAATGAATTTATGCAGTTAAGGCAAAAAAATATGACTGTACGACAGTATACGGCTAAATTCAACAAACTAGCCAAATTTGCTGGAGCATATCTACCTACCACTGCAAGTCGAGCTCGACGATTCGAAGTGGGCCTACGTTCCACTATCCGTGCTCACGTTTCGGTGCTTGAATATAAAACTATGGGTGAGGCACTCAACCATGCCCTCCATCTGGAGTTCGAGTATCCTCCTGCTACTACTGGCACTGTTCACTTTAATAAAAAATGCCATAGTAATACGGGAGGCAACAACGCACACAAGCGTCAAAAACGTAGCAACGAAGGCGACAACCAGACGAAAGATCGAATAGTCTGTAATTTTTGCCACAAAGAGGGCACATGAACAACGAGTGCCGACTGAAGAATGGAGCTTGCTTCGGGTGCGGCTGAATGGACCACATCGCACGCAACTGTCCGGAGAAGCCGAACCAGCACCCCCAACAACATCATCAGAACCGAGGCCAAGCACCTCGGGCTCCACCGACCGCACAACAGAATGGCCAAGACCGTCGCCCCAATGCTCAGGGCCGCGTCTATGCCATGACTCGAGACGAAGAATTCGTATCTAACACAGTCGTGACAGGTATACTGCAATTCAATAATAAATCTGCTCGTGTATTGTTTGATTCAGGTGCCATGCATAGTTTTATATCGGCGGACTTCACCGCCGAGCACAAATTTTCTCTGACACCGCTGAGCACAAATTTCCTCTGACACCGCCGAGCACAAATTTCCTCGGGCATGCCACTTCTTGCAAATTTAGTCCGCAGAGACGAAATCATCTGTATAGGTGGTCAAAAGATCAATCTTGATGCGATAGTTCTAAATGTTAAGGACTATGACATCATTCTGGGGATGGATTAGCTCGGTCCGTGCAATGCAACCATAGACTGCGCTAAAAAGAGGGTCACATTCTGCATACCTGGAGTGCCTGAATTCTGCTACTTGTGTGGGAAGGCATCGCCAACCTGCATAGTAATCTCTGCGATATCTGCTCGACGGATGCTGTATTGTGGGTGCGAAGGCTATCTAGCGTCCGTTCGAGACAGGCGACAGGATTGTGCAAACGCGGGTCAGACCGACGTTGTGACAGAATTCTCAGATATGTTCCCGGACGAGCTGTCCAGCATGCCGCCCGATCGAGAGATTGAGTTCACTATCGATACATTCCCTGATACCCGACCGATCTCGAAAGCCCCCTACAGAATGGCCCCTGCAGAGCTTAAAGAACTTAAAGTACAGGTACAAGATTTGCTCGACAAGGGATTCATTCGACCCAGCATCTTGCCATAGGGAGCGCCCATACTGTTTGTCAAGAAAAAGGACGGCTGAATGCGTCTTTGTATCGACTACCGCGAGCTGAATAAAGCCACCATCCGGAACAAATATCCCCTTCCCCGCTTAGACGATCTACTTGATCAGCTACAAGGAGCTACGGTGTTCTCTAAAATTGATTTGTGCTCGGGTTACCATCAACTCAACATCAAGCAGGACGATGGGCCGAAGTCTGTCTTTCGCACTCGATACGGCCATTACAAATTCCTGGTAATGCCGTTCGGCCTAACGAATGCCCCTGCTGCTTTCATGGATTTGATGAATTGGATATTTTGACCATTCCTCGACAAGTTCGTAGTAGTCTTTATCGATGATATACTCGTCTACTCGAAGAATAGGCAGCAACATGCTGAGCATCTATGGATCGTGCTTCAGACCCCTCAAAAAAACTAGTTATATGCAAAGCGAAGCAAATGTGAACTTTGGCTGAGCAGCGTCGTATTCCTCGAACACATCATTTCAGCTGAAGGTATTGCAGTCGATCCAAAGAAAGTTGAAGCCGTTGTCGATTGGAAACGACCAACGTCTGCCAGCAAGATTCGAAGTTTCCTTGTCTTGGCAGGATACTACCGAAGCTTCGTGAAAGACTTCGCGAAGATCGTATCGGCTCTGACTTGCCTTACCCAGAAAGGAGTTACATTTGAATGGTCAGACGACTGTGAAGCTTCATTCCAAGAGTTAAAGCAATGGCTCATCTCGGCCTCGATACTCGCACTTACAGAAGGGACTGAGGGTTTCAAGATATTCAGCGACGCGTTCGGTCAGGGCTTGGGGTGTGTGCTGATGCAGCGAAATAAGGTAATATCTTTTGCTTTCCGACAGCTAAAGCCGCACGAGAAGAACTACCCTACTCACGACCTGGAGTTAGCGGCCATTGTGTTCGTATTAAAATTATGGCTTCACTATCTTATGGCATGGCATGCACGATCTATATCGATCACAAGAGCCTCAGTTACCTATTCACGCAGAAGGAACTGAACTTGCGACAAAGGCGTTGGCTTGAACTGATCAAGGATTACGACTTGACTATTGACTATACGCCCGGAAAGAGAAATATTGTGGCGGACGCTCTGAGTCAGAAGTATATCGCCTCGCTATCCATCGACCGCAGACTGCTACGCGACCTAGAAGAGATGGGAATCGAACTTCGAGTCCGATTCAGGAATGTGCAGTTGGCAAAGTTGCAGTTAGAGCCGAGCTTGCAAGAAAAGATCAAGACCGCTCAAAAGGATGATCCGTACCTGAAGAAGATGCGAGAGTTAATCTCGACGGGTAGGACGACCAATATTACGAAAGACGAAACCGGCATGCTTCAATTGAAGGAATGGCTGTGCGTCCCGGATGATTCAGAACTTAGAAAGGAGATATTATCGGAGGCGCACTATGCGAAGTACACCTTGCATCCAGGTAGCACGAAGATGTACAAGGCCTCCGCACAAACTTCTGGTGGCACGAGATAAAAAGAGATGTGGCACTTTTTGTATCGTAATGTATGGCCTGTCGGCCGGTGAAAGCTGAGCACCAGAGACCGGGCGGGAAGATGTAGAATCTGGCAATTCCGGAATGAAAGTGGCAGCACGTGTGCATGGATTTTATTGTTGGTATGCCGAAGATGCCGCAGGGAAATGATGCCATCTGGGTCATCGTCGATCGACTAACCAAGTCAGCGTACTTCATTGCCATCAAAGTTACTTGGAGCGTTACTCTCCTAGCACAGATTTATCTTGATGAGATAGTACGGCTACACGGAGTTCCAGTATCCATCGTCTCTGATCGGGATTCACAGTTCATATCGCGATTTTAGAGGAGCCTTAAGTCGGCTCTAAGTACCAAGTTGCAGTTCAGCTCAGCTTACCATCCTCAGACTGACGGCCAAACGGAGCGCGTCAATCAGATTCTCGAAGACATGCTACGACTCTGCGCAATTGACTTCAAATCAAGCTGGGATGTTTATCTACCTCTGGCTGAATTTGCATACAACAATAGCTATCAATCCAGCATTCAAATGGCGTCGTATGAAGCCTTGTACGGACGAAAGTGTCGATCACCCATTTGCTGGGACGAAGTCGGATAGTGGCAGATTCTCGGCCCGAAACTGGTGGAACAGACTGTATAAAAAGTTTGGCTCATTCAGGAAAGATTAAAGATCGTGCAGAGTCGTCAAAAAAGCGATACGGACGTTCATCGTCGACCCCTCGAGTTTCAAGAAGGCGATCACGTATTTCTCAAAGTGTCGCCGATACGAGGAGTTACTCGGTTCGGCGCGAAGAAAAAGTTGAGTCTGAGATTCGTTGGACCATTCGAAATACTCAAGCGGGTCGCCCCAGTGGCCTATAAAATTTCCCTACTGTCGGCGCTTGAAGGTGTATACAATATCTTTCATGTCTCTCAGTTACGGAAGTACGTGCATGACCGTAACCACGTGGTAGATTTTAGACAGTTGGAGCTGAAGTCTGACTTATCCTACGTTGAAGAGCCAGTTCAAATCTTAGAACGCAAGGATAAGTTGCTGCAAAATCGAGCGATCCCTCTCATACGCATCATCTGGAGGAACCATTCGGTCGAAGAGTCGACGTGGGAGCTTGAATCGGAAATGAAGGAGAAATTTCCTTCATTGTTCTCGTAGAGGTAGGTTCTATCCTTAAGTTTCAAGGATAAAACTTTTTATTAGTTGGTTATGGTGTAGTGCCCCATCCCTACATCGTGCCCCATTTTCGTCCACGGGATGCGCGAGAAAGGAACACTGTCGCTATCGATTCGGTCGGGACTGATAGGTCAGAATCGGCCGAGTCGATCGAACGGAAATGGTTGAATTAACATCAATTCCATGTTATGGAATGGCTTCTTCGGAACCAAGTCCCATATTTAGTGGGTTGCGCCTTGAGGATTGGCTCTGCGGCTGAGTCGGAAGAGACCTCCCGTTGCTCTGATTTTATGTCGCACTTGATTTGGCTTTGGCTTTGGTTTTCGTGAATGCATTTTTCGTGAATGTTTTCGAATGGGTTTTCGTGACTTGCATTTTTGAGCTTCACATTCATATTGAAATTCATTGAATTACACAGTGTTCTAATCAGTTGTTTATGCGATTGCAGGTGATCGCATAGGTGACGTCAGCGCAGCCAACCGGTCGCTCACTTGAAGCAAGTCTAAGGCGAGTGGCTGACCTTCTTTGCCTCATCCATTTACTTCAAAATCAATGTAAAGTAATTGAATGCTTGTCATAATAGTGTAGAATCAAAGAAATTATGGCACGATTCTTCACGAAACACTTACTATCAAATTGTCGATATTGAAAATGGAAAACATGCTTCCTTATGCAATTCTACTTAGCCTATACAAAATAATGAATGAATCGATTAACATTTATCGCAACGATATAGCTAAGTGAGTAAATCGACTATGTTCAAAACAAAGGCTAAGTTTTACACATAAAAGAGAAAAGAGATAGCATATTTCAAGACTCTGCAAAACGGTCATTGGACAACTTATCAACAAGATGTAGTTTTCTCGAACGGTTGCCTAGGCCAAGGGACCGATTCGGCCCGGAAGGAACGAGTATAGCAAGCGCCAGCCTTTCATCGGCTTGGGTTATGTGGGAACATTCGCACAGGGCTCGCTACCCGCCGCGAAAGGGTCGCCGTCTAACCCAGCTATAGTCTGTAATGGCTTGACATTGCCAGTGGCCTTCACACCCTTTCACTGCTTAACTAAAGTACGTAACACGGGATGAATATGATAGCTGCTTAATGTTTACAAATTTATGTGCTTGCCTCGAAACATGTTAACATCCAATTGATCAGGATGGTTAGAAAGATCACATAAATAGCTAGCTAACATACTTATAAAACTGCTTGAATCAAATACAGAGCTTGGATTTTAATTAGCCATTCGCCAGTACATGTGATCGTACTGATCCTTGCTCTTTACAGGTCCCAAAAATCAGGAAGGACGCGCCAACTAGCTTGGCGACGTTCGTGATTTTGAAGCTTCGACCGTGCATCAAAGATTTGTCCCTGTAACTCCACTTTTGAAGGCTCTCGACTGTCAAAGAAAGATGGCTCAGCGTCCCTCCATTCCAGGTCACTGGAGTACTTGTTGTATACTGAGGGATATGTACAATGTATGGAACGGCTATCTCATCGATACTCTTTTGTAATTGAGTCATGTTATAGCCCGCGCGGCACGAGTCCTGTACTTGAGTCTGTAAATGATGTTCATTATCAATAAAGACCAAAGTTTTCTTTACTTAATGTGTGATTCAATTTATCTGCGTACTCTCTTAGATCTCGTGTCTCTGTAACGCCCCAGTCCCAAAATACATATGACCAAGCACGTGAACATGCCAGCTGCACATGTACGAATAATACTCCAATATATGGAATCCTCATATATGCACATAAGCGGTAAATAAAATAATCACATGCCAGAATAATATAATCTAATCTCATCATAGCTCAATACAGAAGATAATAGAGTCAAAATAAATAAATAAGTGTATCAAAAGATAGTCGGGTGAACATGCTCACTCCAAACAGCTATGAAAATAGTCTCACAAGTTCGGAGTCTAACCTCTGCAAAATAGAAAAAAATGAGATGTAAAAATAATGTCCACTAATGTCTCAAATAAAGAATAGACTAGAAATCAGTAGGGACTGCCTCGTCATCGATGTAGGATAGCTCCAACGTCGCTCCGTACTCCTATGGAAATTCGACCAACCCTACAGAGATAACCAAGTCCTCAGAGGGACATAACAAGATATAAGAAAACACCATGCCATATAAACTGTGATAATATAATAAGAGAAAAAAAGGTATGCATGCAATCGGGTTCCTGACCATTCTACTGTGAATATGCAGTTGAGATACAATCCTTCGACGCATGAGCCCTGGCTGTAAATGGGATCGGCATAGTTCCCATAAAGGGCACGAGGGGCCTACTTCCATAACGCTTGGGAAGCATCAGAGGGCATCATGTGCAAGGGCTGCGTCCATATCGCTCTGGAAAGCGTCAGAGGGCACCTGGGGCCTGCGTCTCCGGAGGAGCACACAGGTAATCAGGGAAGTGCAAAGCATCCCATACGTCAGGTATTGTTCTCCCCAGCCAATACCTAGTATCATCATCTCCATGAATGATATGAACCACTAGTAATCGCCAAGTCTTCTAACATGCAATTCTATTGGCAGTTACTCCTATCGTCGCACGCTCCATACGTATCGGTGGCCAGCCGACTACGAAGATACGTGTCCTACATGTGACTCACATCATATGGAAAAGCAAGTGTCAAGGCCGTATGCGATATACCAATACCTTATCATCAATGGGTGGTCACTAGACTAAATCAATGCAAAAGAAATAAATAAAGCGAGAAAAACGACCGATAGAGTCGCTTGCACCCAAGTGTGAGTTGGACGCACAGTTTAAATATCAAGAAATAAGAAATTCGAAAGTAACAATTGAAAATAAGAAATATAATAATAACAGAGTAAGGTGGCAAGGTATCTTGCCTGATGGTGCAAAGTGACAAGTCCCGGAAATCACAATGTCAGTCAAGAAACGTCACAATCACAGACGACTCCAGACGCTGAAACAAACATCAAAAATGATCTCGGTGAAGAAGATATACCTAGGAAATGCCTGTCCAAAAGTCTAATTCTGTAACAGGGGCAAAATCATAATTTCGGGTCAAAACGATGTCCTCTATTGGTCCCGCTTTGCACCAAAATGCGTGCCAAAGTCTATGGTCTCTAAAGTTGTCAAACTACACGTCTACGAATTCAGTTTGAGGAGAGGAACTCAACGGTATGTCCAGTTTTGGATTCCGATGAGCCGTGTACAAATTTGTCTATTTGAGTGGGTCGCGGGCCTGCCAAAAAAGTGGTTCCGATTCGACCTTCTCAGAATCGAACCAAACTTGGCACACAGGACCAAAATTTTGATTCGGACTTGTTGGCGCAAGTTTCGTCTCGATTTGACGACTGTACATGAGATTAGGGCAAAGTTTGCAAATTGGCGATACGGGGGTATCTTGACAGATACAGACTGATTTCGTCGCGCACACACGACGAAACTGAGTTCCGTCAGTTCCTACACGTCGGCAACGTCCATACACGCCTTTAAATGCGTATAGCGTGCGACCACGTTACCCGGTTTGTCGGAGCACACGCCGTATCGGACAAAATTCTAAAATTTGTTTTTTTCAAAAACTGGTTTTTCTCAAACTTTAACATTATAAATATTAGCAGGTAGGGCGTTATAAATTATTCTAAAAGATGGGGTTGGTAGTCCTATTAGTGTTCTAAAAATCTGCTCAAAAATTTCACAGAAATAATTAATAGGTTGTGCATAATTGAAGTCAAAAACAGGGGTTCCTATAATTTTTATGATCTGCCTTTGGGGGCAGTTTCTCGACGATTTCTCATCGATTTCATGAAGAAGCTAATGGGTCTCGGTTCAATCTATCAAAAGTGGTTTGTAGGGATTGTATAGGCCTTACGTAGGAACTCATAGAATCGAAAATGATATAATAGATAGGAAGAACTTGGATCGAGAAGTGGGTACCTCGGTTGCTGAACGAAGAACAGGGAGGATCGTTCTCGGTCGGGACGGTTGGCTGGCGAAGCTCCGGTCCACGGCGGCTGTCGCAGGCCCCCCTAGGTGGTTCGTCGGGGTCCGGGGAAAGGTTGGGGGCGCTCTGGTGGATGGTTTCGAGAGGATCGAAGAAATATGGGGGGTTAGGGTTTCGACCAATCGGAAATACATAGGCTTATATACTGCTGAGCAGTATAAGTTCGTGTAGAACTCGAACTTGCTTCTTGGGCACTCGTGAGATGGTGGGTCATCTTGGGGACGCGCGGCAATGTAGCCTACGGCTACAGAGGAGAATGGGTTCGGCTTAGCATATGTACTGTAGCATTTGCTACAATACACATTTTCATTTAACTTATTATTTGCAAAATGAATTAATATAATGCATATATATAAATATACACACTCAAATTTTCCATGTATATATAAATATACACACAGTAATTTATATTCATTTATATTATTAACAATAATGCTATTATTATTATTACTAACATTTATTTTTGTTATTATTAACATACACTCACAAATATTTGCATACATGCCTAAAAATATCAAATTAAAAATTAGTTTAAATATACCAAAATTTAGGGGATTTTACATCCTTTCCAACTTTTTAAAAATTTCGTCCTCGAAAATAAGTTAGGATAGGTGGTCGAATGCAATGCAAATGGTGCAAGAACCAATTAAGGATTTAATATGTGTAAGACAAACCTTGGTTGTCAAACAATTACGGGTAGCGATTTTGAATGTCGTTCTCGCGCTCCCAAGTAGACTCCCCTGGCGAGTGATGCTTCCATGCCACGTGAACCAATGGTATAGATTGATTCCGCAAAACCTTCACTCGACGATCAAGAATGCCTACCGGTTGCTTTTTGTACGACAAGCTCGGTCCAACTGTGATCTCGGAGTGTTCAAGCACATGATTGCTGTCCGCCACGTACCTCCTCAACTGAGATACATAGAATACGTCATGCACTCCCTCTAGCGACGGTGGGAAGGCCAATCTATAGGCAACCTCTCCAACATGTTCCAAGATATCGAAAGGCCCGATGTACCTTGGACCCAACTTGCCATGTCCTCCGAATCGAATCGTGCCTCTAGTGGGGGATATCTTCAAGAACACATGGTCGCCCTCTTTGAACTCCAAAGGTCGACGACGATTATCTGCCCACTGCTTCTGACGATCCTGTGCTGCTCCAGGTGGTCCTGGATTTTCTTCACTATCTCCACTGTGCTCAAGACTAACTCAGGACCCAATAGCTGTCGCTCTCCTATGTCGCTCCAACAAATAGGAGATCGACACTTCCTACCATATAATGCTTCAAACGGGTCCATCTGAATGCTCGCTTGATTGCTATTGTTGTAGGAAAACTCAACAAGATAGAGATGGTCCTCCGATGAACCGCCAAAGTCAAGCATGCACGCTCTCAACATATCCTCTAGCGTCTGAATGGTACGCTCCGACTGACCGTCTGTCTGCGAATGGTATGCCGTGCTAAACTTCAATCGGGTGCCCAAACTCTCTTGTATGCTCCTCCAAAAGTACGAGGTAAATCTCGAGTCGCGGTCCGACATAATACTAACAGGTACACCATGTAATCTCACAATCTGCTCCATATATATCTCTGTCAATACCTCTGTCGATTGGCCCTCTCTGAAAGGTAAGAAATGGGCTGACTTTGTGAGTCTATCAACAATCACCCACACTGTGTCACGTCCCCTAGGACTCTGAGGAAAACCCGTGACAAAATCCATAGTAATGTGCTCCCACTTCCACTCGGGAATAGGTAGCGGCTGCAATAATTCGGCCGTCTTCTGGTGCTCTACCTTCACTTGTTGACATACCAAGCACTTGGCAACAAAATGAGCTATCTCCTTCTTCATTCCATGCCACCAAAAATACTGTCGTAAGTCGCGATACATCTTGGTTCCTCCAGCATGAATAGAGTAAGTCGAACTGTGAGCCTCTGCCATCAGCTCCTGCCGTAACTCTCCATTAGGAACATAAATACGATCACCACATCGTAATGTCCCATCGGGATGGATCCTCAATCCCGTCTGCTCTCCTGCTTCAGTCCTCTCTCTGAGCCGTTGAAATCTAGCATCAGTAGGCAATGCTGCCTTGATGCACTCTACCAATGATGATTGCACTTGGAGGTTGGCTAATACGCCATCGGCTCCACGCAATACTACCTCAATACCAAGCTGCTCTAAGTCTCTAATCAACTCCTTCTGCATAGTCAAAAAGTGTCCCATGGGCTTACGGCTTAATGCGTCTGCCACGACATTAGCCTTGCCTGTATGATAATGTAGCTCGATCTCATAATCCTTCATCAACTCCAACCAACGTTGCTGCCGCATATTCAACTCTTTTTGTGTGAACACGTACTTGAGGCTCTTATGATCAGTGTAGATATCAACCTTCTTGCCGTACAAGTAGTGTCTCCATAGCTTCAAAGCAAAGATAACCGTTGCGAGCCCTAGATCGTGGGTCGGATAATTCTTCTCGTGCACTCTTAACTGTCGTGATGCATATGCTACTACCCGACCGTGCTGCATCAATACACATCCTAATCCTTTTTCGGATACGTTGCTGTAGATCACAAATCCTCCCGGGCCCGATGGTAGTGCCAAGATCGGTGTTGTGGTCAATCGTTTCTTCAACTCATCAAATGCGGCTTGACACTCGTTTGTCTATACAAACTCCTGATCCTTGCAATTTAATCGAGTCATAGGCCCCGCTATTCGAGAGAAATCTTCTACGAACCGTCGGTAGTAACCCGTAAGTCCGAGGAAACTTCTTACCTCAGAAGCTGATGTGGAAGCGGGCCATGATTTGACTGCTGTGATCTTCTTAGGGTCCACTGATATACCATCACCCGTAACAATATGACCAAGAAATGATACCTCCTTGAGAAAGAAATTACACTTGCTAAGCTTCGCAAAAAGTCGCTCATTCCTTAACGTTCCTAAAACTATCCGTACATGCTGCTCATGCTCCTCTTGACTCTTGGAGTAAATCAAGATATCATCTATAAAGACTACTAAAAATTTGTCCAAGTATTGGTGAAAGATCTTGTTCATTAAATTCATGAAGACTGCGGAGGCATTGGTCAAATCGAAAGGCATGACCAAGAACTCGTAGTATCCATACCTTGATCGAAAAGCCGTCTTTGCAATGTTTTCCTTTCAGACCTTCAATTGGTGATAGCCTGATCGTAAGTCAATCTTGGAGAATACTTTTGCTCCACTCAGTTGATCGAATAGATCGTCTATACGCGGCAAGGGATACTTGTTCTTCACTGTCACTGCATTCAATGCTCTGTAATCGATGCACATGCGCACTGTCCCGTCTTTCTTAGGCACGAAAAGACCGGGTGCTCCCTACGGTGATGCACTAGCACGAATAAAGCCCTTCTCCAATAACTCATCAATCTGCGTCTTTATCTCTACCAACTATTTGGGTGCCAGACGATATACTTGAGATAAAATAGGCTCGGCTCCCGGAATAAGCTCAATAGAAAACTCAACGTCTTGGTCAGGTGGCAGTCCTGGCAATTCTTCGAGGAATACATCCTCGACCTCGGTGACCAAAGGGTGCTGAGGGGTGTCCTGCATCATCATATGAGTCCCTAATACGGGTGCATCACAACTCTCTCCGTCTTCTTTGGTGAACTCAAACTCCTCCGCATTCGGTGGTCTAAAGACAATACTGCCCCTATGGCAGTCTATGAGAGCAAAATACTGGCTCAACCAGTCCATTCTAAGAACCACATCGAATGTCGACATAGGAAATACAAGAAGTCGTGCCCTCATCTCTCTACCACTTATTACAACAGGACATAGTCTACAAACACCACTAATAGGTACAATTCCTCCTCCAGTAAGGATTCTAACATTCTTAGCTAAGGGTGTGATGGGTATGCTGTGTCTAGTGGCACAACTAGTGGCTATAAATGAATGTGTGGCTCCAATATCAAATAATGTAATGGCAGAAAAAGATGCAACTAAAACCATACCTGCTATAACCTCTGCCTATGTCTTTATATCCTCAATATCAAGTGAGAATACATGCCCATAATTCTGTCCTGGGCCCTAAGCTCTGGCCTTGTTGTACTGTACGCCTTAGGGAGGCAATGGTGGACGAGGTGCTCCTGCTACAGGCCGTGGTGCTGGAAGAGCTGGGGCTGTAGGCCTCGGGTTCTGCCGAGCATGTACTATCGTCTGTTGCTTCGGACAGTCCTTGAGCATGTGCTGTTGGATCCACATCTCAAGCACAATCTAAGGCGAGTCCTGCAGTCGTTCTGGAGATGTCCTTATTTTTTGCAGTAATGGCAAACGGGCTTCTGATAAGGTGAGGGCCTCTGCTGGAACTGTCCTGTGGCCCTCCTAATAGGTCCACTCTGAGTAGTTCGGGCTGGTATAACTGTTGGGGTGTGGCCTCTCGATGTCTGCTGCTGCTCCTTGCGAAGAATCTCCTGAGCACGAGCTTCTTCCAGGAGAGCTGAATGGGAGACTCGAGACTGGGTAGTCGTATAAGACTTGAGCTTTGGCGCAAGCCCCTGGTGAAATCTCCTTTCCTTCTATAACTCTGTCGGAATCAATCCCGCACCAAATCTACTCAGACGATTGAACTCTGAGTCATACTCGTCAACTGTCATATTCCCTTGCTTTAGATGAAGGAACTGGTCGTAGAGACCATCTCGAACATGAATAGGGAAGAACCTCTCATAAAATGCATCATAGAACTGCTTCCAGGTGATCCATGTGCCTAATCGTCTCTCTTCCGCCTTCCACCAGTGGTGAGCATTGTCTTCTAACAGTAGGTCTACTGCTGTCATCCAATCTCGAGCTGGCAACTGGGATGCCTTCAGTAGCTTTTCTGTACTAATAAGGCACTGTGACACCTCTAGTGGCTTCTTCGTTCCTCTAAAGCCCTTGGGGTTCATATCTGTGAAATTCTTGATTGAGCCTTCATAAGGATGCAGAGCCGGTACTGGTACTGGTACTGGAGGTGGTGGTGGAGGTCTAGCCAATGCTGCCAACATCGTTTGTCTCATCAGCTCAGTCTGCTGCTACTAAGCCTGCTTCATGGCGTACATGAATTGGGAAGTAGGGCTTCCATCAGTCGGTGGTGGGGGCATCTGAGGTCCCGACTGTAGGGGAAACTGCTGAGGGAATGGTGGTGGTGGAGGCAGTTGTATATTTCTTTTCGGTGGCATGATAGTGGTCTGTCCATCCTGGCTGCCTGGGGGTGCTGCGATCTCTGGGTAATCCGTAGTAGGCTACGACTGTCCTGGCTGGTATGGTGTCGCTGGAGTCATGGGAGGATTCTGTCCCTCTGGAGTAGCCTCTTCACCAGATGTGAGGGCTAAGGAAGAAGTGTGTCCGCTTCTTAAATGCATATTGTTGGCACGAGGAAGATAAGTTGATATTAGGAAAGATTAGATATGAGGTAAATCAAATAATGAAGAAAGTTTTGAAAAATTGGAAGTCAAGAGGTAGTAGTAGTTCTGGACGAGATATGCCTATTCCAATATGCAGGCTTGTTGGGCACTGTCATGTAACCCAACAATATTAACGTTGACCTGCATGGGCCACCATAAAAACATGTAACGTCCCAGTCCCAAAATACATAGGACCAAGCACGTAAACATGCCAGCTGCACATGTATGAAGAATACTCCAATATATGGAATCCTTATATATGCACATAAGCTATAAATAAAATAATCACAGGCCAGAATAATATAATCTAATCTCATCACGGCTCAACACAGAAGATAATAGAGTCCAAATAAATAAATAAGTGTATCAAAAGATAGCCGGGTGAACATGCTCACTCCAAACAGCCATGAAAATAGTCTTACAAGATCGGAGTCCAACCTCCGCAAAATAGAAAGAAATGAGATGTAAAAATAATGTCCACTAATGTCTCAAATAAAGAATAGACTAGAAATCAGTAGCGACTGCCTCGTCATCGATGTAGGATAGCTCCAACGTCGCTCCGTACTCCTGTAGAAAATTGTCTAACCCTGGAGAGATAACCAGGGCCTCAGAGGGACGTAGCAAGATACATGAAAACAACAAGCCATATAAACTGTGATAATATAATAAGAGAAAAAAAGGTATGCATGCAATCGGGTTCCTGACCATTCTACTGTGAATATGCAGTTGAGATACAATCCTTCGACGCATGAGCCCTGGCTGTAAATGGGATCGGCATAGTTCCCGTAAAGGGCACCAAGGGCCTACGTCCATAATGCTCGGGAAGCGTCAGAGGGCATCATGTGCAAGGGCTACGTCCATAACGCTCTGGAAAGCGTCAGAGGGCACCTGGGGCCTGCGTCTCCGGAGGAGCGCACAGGTAATCAGGGAAGTGCAAAGAAGCCCATACATCATGTATTGTTCTCCCCACCCAATGCCTAGTATCATCATCTCCATGAATGATATGAACAACTAGTAACCGCCAAGTCTCCTAACATGCAATTCTATTGGCAGTTACTCCTATCCGTCGCACGCTCCATACGTATCGGTGGCCAGCCGACTACGCGGATACGTGTCCTACATATGACTCACATCACGTGGTAAAGCAAGTGTTAAGGCCGTACGAGATATACCAATACCTCATCATCAATGGGAGGTCACTAGACTAAGTCAATGCAGGAGAAATAAATAAAGCGAGAAAAATGATCGATAGAGTCGCTTGCACCCAAGTGTGACTTGGACGCACATTTTAAATATCAAGAAATAAGAAATACTGAAAATAACAACTGAAAATAAGAAATATGATAATCACAGAGTAAGGTGGCAAGGTATCTTGCCTGATGGTGCAAAGTGGCAAGTCCCGGAAATCACAATGTCAGCCAAGAAACGTCACAATCACAGATGACTCCAGACGCTGAAACAAACATCAAAAATGATCTGGGTGAAAAAGATATACCTAGGAAACGCCTGTCCCAAAGTATAATTCTGGAACAGGGGCAAAATCGTAATTTTGGGTCAAAACGATGTCCTCCGTTGGACCCGCTTCGCAACGAAACGTGTGCCAAAGTCTATGGTCTCTAAAGTTATCAAACTATACGTCTTTAGATTTAGTTTGAGGAGAGGAACTCAACGGTATGTCCAGTTTTGGAATCCGATGAGCCGTGTACAAATTTGCCTATTTGAGTGGATCACGGGCCCGCCAAAAAAGGGGTTCCGATTCGACCTTCTCAGAATCGAACCAAACTTGGCACACAGGACCAAAATTTCGATTCGGACTTGTTGGAGCAAGTTTCGTCTCAATTTGACGACTGTACACGAAGTTAGGAAAAAGTTTGCAAATTGACGATACGGGGGTATCTTGACGGTTACGGACTGATTTCGTCGCGCACACACGATGAAACTGAGTTTCGTCAGTTCCCACACATCGGCAACGTCCATACGCGTCTTTCGATGCGTATAGCGCACGACCACGTTATCCGATTTGTTGGGACGCACGCCGTATCGGACAAAATTCTAAAATTTGGTTTTTTTTTCAAAAACATATTTTTCTCAAACTTTAACATCATAAATATTAGCATGTAGGGCATTATAAATTATTCTAAAAGATGGGTTGGTAGTCCTATAGGTGTTCTAAAAATCTGCTCAGAAACTTCCCAGAAATAATTAATAGGTTGTGCATAATTGAAGTCGAAAACAGGGGTTCCTACAGTTTTTATGATCTGCCTTTGGGGGCAGTTTCTCGACGATTTCTCGTCGATTTCACGAAGAAGCTAATGGGTCTCGGTTCAATCTATCGATAGAGGTTTGTAGGGGGTTGTATAGGCCTTACGTAGGAACTCGTAGAATCGAAAATGATGTAATAGATAGGAAGAACTTGGATCGAGAAGTGGGTACCTCGGTTGCTGAACGAAGAACATGGAGGATCGTTCTCGGTCGGGACGGTTGGCTGGCGAAGCTCCGGTCGACTGCGGCGGTCGTAGGCCCCCATGGGTGGTTCGTCGGGGTCCGAGGAAAGGTCGGGGGCGCTCTGGTTGATGGGTTGGAGAGGATCGAAGAAATATGGGGGGTTAGGGTTTCGACCAATCGGCAATACATTGGTTTATATACTGCTGAGCAGTATAAGTTCGTGTAGAACTCGAACTTGCTTCTTGGGCACTCGTGAGATGGTGGGCCATCTCGGGGACCCGCTGGCAATGTAGCCTACGGCTACAGAGGAGAATGGGTTCGGCTTAGCATATGTACTTTAGTATTTGCTACAGTACATATTTTTATTTACCTTATTATTTGCAAAATGAATTTATATAATGCATATATATAAATATACACACTCAAATTTTCCATGTATATATAAATATACACACAGTAATATACATTCATTTATATTATTAACAATAATGCTATTATTATTATTACTAACATTTATTTTTGTTATTATTAACATACACTCACAAATATTTGCAT